>CM053785.1:253189917-254389917 GCA_028749045.1 Cupressus sempervirens | reverse complement strand
AACAAGGAGATTCATGATGCTGCCAGAAAAGAGATTTGCAAATTCTGGTACTTTTGCAACATTCCATTTATTGCAGCCAGGTAATTGATTCTTTTTTCTTTGTTATCTTCAAAGTTAAAGTTAAAAGTAAAAGTAAAACTTTAATTATATCTACTTGTTTTATGATTTTAGTTTTTGACATCTAAATTTCTAATCAATATCATTATCTATTTGTGACAGGACTCCTTATTGGCAGAACATGATAGATGCAGTTGCCATTTGTGGTCCGGGGTTTAAAGCCCCAACTGAGGCTGAGTTGAGTGGATACCTCCTGGAGGAAATGGTTGAGGATATGAGGCATGAGCTTGAGGACAACCGAAAGGAGTGGATCGAAAAGGGTTGCACCATCATGACTGATGGTTGGACAGATAGGAGGGGAAGAACACTCCTCAATTTTCTTGTATCCTGTGGAGGTGATTGATCATTCTACTTTCCTACATACATAATTTTGAATCGTAATTGACTATTTCAAATTTTGATTTGTTGATTGCTAATAGTAATTATAATTCGTTGTTTTGTTACTTGTAGGATATACCATGTTCCTCAAATCTATTGATGCTTCTGCTCATGTAAAAAACGCCACATACTTATGTGAGGTTATTGAGGAAGTTATAGCAGAGGTGGGGGAACAACATGTGGTGCAAGTGGTGACGGATAATGCAGCAAGTTATGTTGCTGCAGGTAAACTTTTAACTTTTTAAGTTTTGAAAATAAATTTATTTGAATTTTGAACTTTTTCTAATTCTAACTTAGAATTTCTAAGTTTCCTAAGTTCTAATTCTAACATGTTTGAAATTTGAATTTCTAATTATCTTAAAATTGTTGTAGGCAAACTTTTGATGGAGAGGCACCCCACCATATTTTGGTCCCCTTGTGTAGCACACTGCCTTGACCTCATGTTGGAGGAAATTGGCAAACTTGAGTGGGTCAAGTCATGTGTGGAAAGGGCAAAAAACATATGTAAGTTTATTTATAATCATTCATTTGTCCTTAGCACAATGAGGAAGTACACAGGAGACAAAGAGTTAGCTCGTCTAGGGATCACGAGGTTTGCCTCGAATTTCATCACCTTGCAGTCCTTGTTGACATCAAGGGATGATTTGAGGAGCATGTTTGTTGGGCGGGAGTGGATTTCATCTTCCTATGCTACGACCACTGCAGGGATAGATGTGGTGGATTGCATATTTGATGATGATGGTTTTTGGAAACCTGCTAGAGAAATACTTAAGGTAATTTTATTGCAATTTAACATTTAATATTTTACAGTTTACTATGCTAATTGTTTAATGATTTAGTTTTACCTTATATTATTGAATTATTCTATGTTTAAGTTTTGACTCAAATTTTTGTTTTACTTTATATGTAGGCCATTGAGCCTCTTGTATCTCTCCTACGAACTGCTGATGGGGAGAAACCCTCTATGGGCTACATATATGAGGGCATGGATAGGGCCAAGGAGGCCATTAAAGCTCAGTATGCAGGAGTGCAGGAGAAGTATGCCCCTATTTGAGACATCATTGATAGGAGATGGCAGAATCAGCTCCACAGACCCATCCATGCAGCAGCTTACTTTTTGAATTCGGCATTTCGTTTCCGTCCTGACTTCAAGGCGGATGAGGAGGTTCTCACCGGATTATATACAATGATCCAGAGGTTGAGTACTGATGAGGATAGCAGTGCTGCAATTATTGAGCTTGATAAGTTCAATAATAAAGAAGGGCCACTTTTCTCTAGCAGGGTAGCCATAGATGCTCGGGAAACAATACAGCCAGGTAAAAATTAAATAATATATTCAATGTTCATGAATCTAGATTCTAAACTTAAAGTTGATTATGTAATTTTAGAGTTAACTTGTAATTTGTAATTTGTAAATGAGACTAATTATTTTTATTTTCCCTTATTTCAGATAGATGGTGGCAAATGTTTGGGGCCACAACCCCAAAACTTCAAAAAATTGCCATTCGTATTCTGAGTCAGCCAAGCAGCGCTTCTGGATGTGAGCGCAGTTGGTCCATGTTCGAGCACATCCACTCGAAGAGGAGAAACAGGTTGACAGTGCAGAGGTTGAATGATCTTGTCTTCGTTCATTACAACCTCCGTCTTAGGATCAGACAGATTTTGGGCACTGACTCCTCTCCGATCATTCTGGAGGAGATTGATCCAGAATCAGAGTGGCTCACAAAGGTTGTAGATCCAGTCTTCACTGAGGAAGACCGTGCGTGGATTGACCAGGTGGATATAGAGGCTGAGGCAGCTAGAGCACGTTCTTCAGGCATTGGTAGACGCACACGTGCACGCACAGACACAGGCCCTAGCGACATTCGTGAGCCCATCTTATATGCGGGAGATATGGCTCGACAGTCCTCTAGGACCTACATTAGACGCCTTGCTACTAGGCAGACTGGATACTCAGAGGCTGAGGCTGAGGCTGTAGCCGAGCTTGAGGATGATGTTGAGGATGATGATGACTATGAGCCTGAGGCTTGAGCTGAAGCCTTGTTTTTATATTTTGTTTACAGATATTGATACTGAATCATTGATAGACATATGTTTCAAAGTTTCAAACTTTCATGGATCTTCATCTTAGATTCTTACATAAATTTATGATTTGATGTCTTATGGATCATCTTACATACATTCTATGATTTAAATCATTATGATCATTTGATTTCTATTTACTTCAGCTAGCCTACAATTTACATTTTAGAATCTTAGATAACATAGTTACGTATGTGATGGATTTTATGTTTCATGTTTATGTATGTTAAGTTTTAACTTCTATTTGATGATGTTATAGTGTGCTTAAGTTATATTCAATAAAGGGTGCATGAAATAAGTTTTAAATTGTTAAAATCTTTAAATTTAAAGGGTTTTTTCAAATTTGCCGATTCATCGCCGATTCATTGCCGATTCATTGCCGATTCACGATTCGATTCGGCCTTGCCGATTCCGATCCGATTCCGATTCACGTTTCTTTGGGTTAGACTATTTGATTCAGGATGGTATGTTGTTCAAAGGTAGTCAATTGTGCATTCCAAGGAGTTCCATGAGGGAAAATCTGATTAAGGAGAAACACAGTGGAGGGATGGCAGGACATTTTGGTCGAGATAAGACCATTGCCATTCTTAGAGAACATTATTTTTGGCCTCAAATTTCACAAGATGTGAAGAAGTTTGTACAAAGTTGCTAGGTTTGTCAAGTTGCCAAGGGGTTTAGTCACAATACTGGCCTATATCAGCCATTACCTGTTCCATCAAGGCCATGGGAGGACATAAGTATGGATTTTGTTCTTGGATTGCCGAGGACACAAAGGGGTAATGACTCAATATTTATGATGGTTGATAGGTTCTCCAAAATGGCACATTTCATTCCATGCCACAAAACTCATGATGCTGTCCATATTGCAGACTTGTTTTTCAAAGAGGTGGTAAGACTACATGGTCTTCCAAGGAGTATAGTTTCTGACAGAGATACTAAATTTGTGGGGTATTTCTGGAGGACATTGTGGAAAAAGTTAAGAACCGACTTGAAATTCAGTTCCACGCATCACCCACAAACTGATGGCCAAACAGAAGTGGTAAACAGAAGTCTGGGCAATTTGCTGAGATGTTTAGTTGGGGATAAGCCCAAGGGATGGGATTTGATTCTACCACAAGCAGAGTTTGTTTACAATAACTCTATAAATAGGAGTACTGGAAAACCACCATCCCAAATTGTATATGGGAATAGCCCAAGGACTGCACCAGAATTGAGGAAGATAGAGCAAGGGGAGAGGACAAGTGTTGAAGCGGAAGAATTTGCTGAACATATCAAGCGTCTACATGAGGAGGTTCAAGCACACATTACCAAGATGAATCAAGAGTATAAAGCTAGGGCTGATCAAAGGAGAAGACATAAGGAATTCCAAGTAGGGGATCTAGTCATGGTGCACTTACGAAAAGAAAGATTCCTAGCCGGTACTTACAACAAGCTGAAAATGAAGAAATTTGGCCCCTGCAAAATTTTGAAGAAACATGACTCAGGAAATGCATATGAAGTGGAGCTGCCAGACGGTATTCACATTTCTCCCATTTTCAACATTGCAGATTTAACAGAGTATCATGACGATGGTACAGATGAGGAGCTGGTGATAGAGCCATGTCCAATTCCTGCTTCTAAGAAGGAGGAGATAGAAGACATTCTAGATCATCGTGTGGGTAGGAGTACCAGAAACAAGCAGTATGAAGAGTATTTGGTCAAATGGAAAGGACGACCGATCGAGGACTCAACTTGAATTTCAGCAGCTGAGGTTTCTCATTTGGGATTTCCTCTACCATTCATAAAGTGACAGGGTCACTTTTCAATCTACCCTGGGTGTCTGATGCAGGAGCATCCAGAGGTATAAGGGCAATCCTATGTCACCCAAAAATAATGTACTTAGACTTAGTTTTTGTTTCATATGTTTTTATTTTTGGATACCCATTTGGGTCAAATAAAGGTTCCAACTCTCACAGTTCCACTATCAGTGTGTTTGAAAATCCCGAAAAAATAGGAGCATGTAATTGTGCCATCATTTTGGTGACCTAGAAGGTGTGAATTGGCCGGATGAATGTAATTGTGATTTAGAGCATTCCAGAAAAAGAATCAGGTCAAAAAGCCCCACGGTTTGAAAGTTATTGCAGTTTTTCGGGTTTTGGAGACCTCCTAAGAATGCTTCAAAGTCAGGTTAGGGGCATTAAATGACCTTGAAAAGGGCCAAAAAATGGGGGACGAGCGAAGCTTTTTCATAGGGCTATAGAGCGCTTCGAGAGCTTTCCGAAAATGTAAACGGTTCGTCAATCGGAGCTACGGTTCAAAAGTTATGCCTCCCGGAAGTTTGGTTACCGTTTCCGGATTCTTCTAGATTTGCACCGACTTCTAACGCAGCTTCTGGAACCTTCTATTTGGTCGGTGGATGCCTACTAGCACTTTCTAGAATGTACTCCTAGTCCTTAACCCTCTGGGGTCTATTTAAGGAGATTTTTTGGCATTGTAAAGGAGTTCGGAGTGGAGTTTGGGAGGAGGTACTGAAAGGAAAAATTATCTCCAACTTTATGCTATTGTAAGCCCTTAGGGCATGTTTTGAAGTTTATTTTCTCTGTACTATTTGTACTAGCTTATTTTCTCAGTTAAAACAATTTCTCTTTTTTGTTGTGTCCATTCTGTTCTTGGGTTGTGTCCCCATCAAAAAACTTAAGGCTTGCAAAAGAATATCATTCGATTTTGTTATACAATAGTAAGATAAAGGTGCAAAAACATATCATGATCAATGGTTCTTGACTCAACTTGGGAAGTTTTGATTTAATGAGAAACTATCTAATAATATCAAACAAGGATGATGTATGGCATTTCAAGAAACTGTATCTTATTGCTGTAAATACAAATGCACGAATAACTGATGAAACACATTATAAATCATTCGGATATTGGAAGCCAACCACATAACCTAGCAAGTTCTAAAGGTGATTGAGCCTTGGCTGATTCTATCAACTAGTTCTTTCATGGAAGTAACTCCAAACGCAGTCTCAGTGTGATTACCAATCACGACTTTCAGCAAAGGTATTAATGAAATGGGAATATCATGGCAAAAAAAATATGCAAAGGGAAAATTGCGAGGAAATATGTAGAGAGATATCGTGAGGAATGAGATGCAATGGTTTTTGTATCTTCATGGTTTCTCATGGCTTCCATAAATAAAAGGCTTTCCAAGATAGCTAGCCATAACTCATGAATGGTTCTAAAGATTTGTCTTCTTGATTCTTTGATATCGAATGCCAAATGAATATTTCGGTTTCTAGAAAAAAATATGGAAAGATCTTGAAAGTTATAAATCAAGGATAATTTGTAATATATTTATCTACTTGCACGTAGATATATTTATAAGATGGCATCATACTATGTATTTTATCCAAGGTCGTATCTATATTATGTATATCTAAATACATGTTTTATTTGGAATATTATTTTGTCTTCTTGTACATGTATTTAAATGTATGTACTAAATAGAATCTTGTATAAAAATAATACTATGGTGTCACCTTTATTTCTATATCTATGTGGACATACATAAATAAGTGTTACAATGAAATGATGGAAATGTCAATCATAAGTCAATTAAGGTATGTATTTTAATTAAGTTAAAATCATTAATGTTTTTGATGTCTATCTAATAGCTCATGCATGTCCAAATGATTGTACCTTGCTATACAAGTCGCTAGGTCCTTATCAAGATAGTTAGAGGTCATACTTGTCAACCAGGGAAATGAACTAAGATAGTACCCCATTCTATTGATCCCGTTAAGCAATGCTTCTCCCCTTCGTCTTCTCCTGCAATCACCTATGCAACATTTCCAACAATAATAACAAGTTCTATGATAAATCCATAATAACATTTAACGTAGATATTAGCAAGGAGTTTAATTATTAACCATTATTCCGAAACCAAGCAACTGCTAACTACTATCATCATCATATGACAAATAATAGATAACGACCATCATCATTAAATAGTTAGACAAATAATGAAAACATTTTCATAAAATGTTATGGATATATTTAACTACCCTTTTCACATGATTATGAAAGAAAATCCATTCAATTCAACAACTATCATGAATTTAAATTAAGTCAAAATTTGGGATGTAACAACTTGCTCACATTGGATTGGAAGAACATGGGGCTCATTTCCAACTAGCTCAAATGATGTTGTATTAATTATTGTAAATCCATTATCATGTTCAATAACAGTTCTATCGGGTTCATTTTGATTTAGTCGTAGCTTGTACTATTTGACAACAAATAGAACTAGTTTGAAGGAATTAAAGTCGCACTCAAGTATATTATCCAAAATGCCATAGTATCAATTTTCAGATTATCGAGGATGCATGTCATTGCTAGACGAAATATTAGTGACCTCAAAGACTGCAGTTATCCTAGAATGACAAGTTTTCTTCGTGTCGTCCAACTCTTTTATGCAAAATTTACGTCCATGGTAGGACATAGCTGTGGTGCTTGACTTGCATTTTTCAAACATGTCAAAATTATTTACATCGATCTGTGAGTTGATACTAAACATATGGGTCATGATAAAGTTATACATACCTTTCTACCTCTTAAATATTATGCTAGATCAATTACCATTGGCGTAACATTGGAATCTCCATTATGATGAGCTTTAACCAATGAAGCAAAATCTTTAAATGTTAATAAGCTTCCATTTTTTTGAGATCGTTCAATCCATACCGTCATTCAATCAAGATTGTTCTCAATATACAAATGTAGTGCATCATAGTCACGAGTAACTGTATAAAATATATAGACCCCTTAGAAACAACTTATATTAAAGATTTATAAGAATTAATTAACTATAATAACATCTTATAATTACTTTTCACTTTCCTCAATCTACCTTTCCCCATCAAATACTTTCCTTTGAATTTGATAATGGAGTTGGGATCCCAAATGCGATCTACATGGATCTTTGCTACAAATTTGAGAAGATATTCACTATTGTACACCATGGTCTAGTATACCATATATCCCTCCACCGTAGAACCTTTAGAACGTGCTCTTTGTCAAACCAAGCCCTTCAAAAATTTCAAGTGTCTCTCAACCATCGACATTGCCCTAGCTAGTACAAGTCCACACAATTCAATCTCCTCAACTTGATGTATGAGGTAGTGTTTTTGTGCATTGAAAAAAGTTGAAGTTAAACTCTTTTGCATTTCACACATAAGTTGAATTTTTCTCTTCCAATGTTTTATACCGGTTTTATCAATTTTTTTAGATGACAACCAACTAGAGGATATTCAACACACAAAAACATATAAATGAGATTTTACATAAAATTATACAAAAAGTAAAGAAACACACAAATATAATGTCTATACAACAAATTTAAGAAATAATACTTCTAACCTCATGTATTTCCCAAAATCATATATAACTTGTTTGACATTGTTATCGAAGTTGTATGGCAAAAATAGAGGTAGAACATACTGCAATAATTATAAAATGATCTTTTCAATATATTATAAAATAATACAATGAAAAGTACATGAAAATTTACAAATATATTATAAATAGAGAAGAGCATGACTTACCTTAACAAAGGTACGCCAATCATGCTTTTTAACCCTAACTCAAAACCACCTTTCTTTGATACAAGATTGCTTATGTTTGCAACAAATCTTGTGGGAAATTTAGTTTTTTGTATGGCATCATTTTGTTGCTATGTTAATAACCAAGGAAGGGCACTTGTATTAATCTAGTTTTCATTGTTATTTGATTCAATGAAAAACTTCAATGCATGATTGTATTCGTGAATTCCATTACAAATTTTGACAATCCTTTTTTTGTCACACTTTCCATCCAATATTTTCCATAGTGTCTTTGTTACATTCTTTCCAACATACATAGAATCAAAAAAATACACAATTGAGAGGTGCTCGTAGTATGCCAACCTACTAAATTGTCTAGGATAGCTTTTTAGTTCTTTTGGGAAATTGGTCATCAATGCCTTGACGACCTTCACGAAAATAAATTACATCATTAGTAAACAAAAGACAATATCCAAATATAAATTTCAAACAAAAACCATCAAATTGAATGACATCACCTTGATAATTTATTCTATTGTATTCCAACTTCCATAGGTGAGTTGTCATTTTTTGTTGCGTTGATGTTGTCTCTTTTTTCTCATTGGAAAAATGTTTTTCGGTAAGTTGATACTTATGATTTTTGTGGAGAAAGTGTTTATGTTCATCAAACATCTACTTTTCCAAACTTTTTGAATGACGAGATTTCATCTTTGGACTACAAATTGGACATGCAAAATTTTCCTTTATCTAGAGACCTACAAAATTGTGTATAATTAAATGAAATATATGTGTTAACAGTTTTACATAATGCAAAAATGTATTAGCCGTGGGGCATCATGTATTGTCCTTTCAAGCATTGCACGGAATTGAAATTGTCTTTGTCCTATTGTTCTAGAGATGTCACGCCAACTCGTCAATAAGGGGCTCAATATATACATTTATATCTTTCACATGGTACTTACCTAGTTGAATAAACATAAACATTACATAATTATTATAACCATTCCATTTTGATTTGGTGTTTATAAATTAATTTAGATGACTACTAAATGAAAAAATACCTGATACAATCATTGTCAACATTATGTGCTCACTCTTTGTGGGCATCCAAGGAGGAATGTTATTATTAATAACAAAAACAAGCTAGATCGAGTAAATGGATATCATCTCTCCAAATGGATTGACACTGTCTGTTGCCAATGAAATCTTGAGATTACAAGGTTCTTCTTTAAATAGTGGCCACATATCTTCTATATCCTTAAATGTAGAACCATTTGCAGACATTCACATAATGTCATCTTGACTTCTATTGCGTGCATGATAATCCATAAAATATGTTAGGTTAGTACACCTAAATTATCATTATAGACATGGAATTATGGGAATGTACCAATGAACCTTGCAAGACACTTTTTTGTTATTTGATTTGATCGATATTTACTAATGTGACAATTAGGGCATTTTGTTCCAAATTCATGTTGTTTATGATATATAATATAATCATTGAAACATCATGTATTGTATGATACTCCATTTCGATATCTTTCATAATGGAAGATGATTGTTGGTATGAGCGAGGTAGAATGTTTGATGGTGGTAACAAACACTCACCTATCAAACTATGGAAAAAAATAAAATTTGTTAATATAAAGAATATTAATGGTACCTTAACATAGAAGATGACAAAAATGGCATACCTTAGCATATGTGAGATTGCTACATTGGATAATCCATTCATAACTTTGAAGTTCACCAACAACAATACAATGGTGAGAAAAGTTGTTTGGGAGTTTTGAGCTAGGGGCTCGTATGCCTTTTCAAGTGTAGATATATCGAGGTTATCTTCATCATCTTGATCAGCTGTGCCCATACCATCTTCAATTGCATTCTTTGACACATGATTAGTTGCACCAATACCAACATCTTCAATTGTGTTCTCTACGCAGGATCATCTTCTTCCATGAGAGCATTACCTTCTGCTTTGATATTCACACCTCCATGTTCCCCCATTTAGAAATCCACATTCACCAATGGACGAAAATTGTTTCCCCCTTCAATATGACCATGTTGCCTACATTGTCTCTCAACTATTGTGATTAGAAGTTTTCAATTCTTTAAGCCCTTACAATTTTTGCAGGGACAATAACATTTTCCACCACCTTTTCTTTTGAATTGAGACCACAACCTAGCAATTGTCCCCTTATTTTGCTTTGGGTTCATACTGTCATACGTGGTCTTTCTTGGCACTAGAAGAGTAAGCATAAAGAGTCAAAGTTGTCTTGGCACTAGAAGTGTTAGCACTAAAACGAGAAAAAGCTCAACATGCCCTAAAAAATGCATTAAGTATTTGAATTTTTGTAAAAATAATTATACATTTTTTATTCAGTGAGAAATTAACTTCATGGTTAACTTCAGAGATATAGATTAGTGCTTTATTAAGCACGAAATAGCCTAGCTAGTGAATAAACATAGTTAAGTGCATTTCAATAGACATACTTAATATTTTTTCATATTATAAGGTCCAAATTTGTGTATTAGGTTCCAAATACAAAATGTGTGTATACAAGAATCCAATAGTCTGATACTTTGGGCATGGAATGAATTAAAAAATAAGATATGTGCATGAGCTTTTCTTCTTCCAATTGTAAGGATCATATGATCTAGTGAAAAAAGTCTTGTTTATTTTTTGGGGCAGCTTGTAAGTGCTAGAAAAATATCAAAGCTTGCAAATTTGCAATATAATTGGTGGAGAATATAAAGGTATTTATGATAGGCAACTTCTCTCTCAAGTTGTATATTTTGGGGTAAAAGTTTGAGTTTAATAGTTGAAGAGTTGGCACCTGCTGGCCTGGGACAATGTTCCAAATCTTATTGAATGCTGAACTCTATACATCACCAATCTACTTCCAATAGTCAAATACATTATTTAGTCCACGTTGTCTTAGCTAGCAAGAGCTTCAACACACCATAGTTATGGATAAATCTTTCATCAAGAAATTTGAGGGACGAGACTTTCATACATGGCAAGTACAGATGCAATTCCATTTGACCAAAGAACATGTCTGGGATGTTGTCAAATTGAACTCAATCTCATCAACTAATGTAATTGAACTTGCTAAGTGTAACATCAAAAAACAAAAAGATTTAGTAGTTATTGACCTCAGTTGTCAAAACTGTACTTACACAATGTGGATTCACCAAGTTTGCAAACAAGATATGGGAGTTACTAAATAAGCTATTTGGATCTAGAGCAGAAAGTGCCATGGTGACATTAAAGCAGAGATTAGAGGGATTGAAGATGGATAAAAGTGCAAATGACAAATAATATAAATTTACTCTCTTCTAGATCAGCTAGTTGGGTATTAATGAAGAAGTAAAGAATGACAATCTGAAGAGAAAAACTTTGGAGTAGTTTGCTTAAGAATATGTCTAGTATGGTGTTTGCATTGATCAAGGTAAACATTAGTCTTGAAGGAGTACTCTCTAGTCTACTCAATCATAATGAAGGCTCATAATCTAGATAAGTCTTATGTGTCCATACATAGCATGTTCACTTCCAGGAAAGGGAAATTACAATATTTTTTTTCAAAATAAAAAATTAAGTAATTATATCATAATGAAATATGACATGTAATTTTTTATTGTAAGAAGAGGGCAGAGGATCTACTAGGTGACGAAATACATCAACATGCTTCCTTGGATGAAGAAACTGATTGGGAAAACAATGCCAGTGATCAAGTGTTATCATGTCCTAGTGATGAAGGATGTGTGTTTTAGATAAATTTCATGCTTGGAGGCAAGAGGCAATGGAAGGAGGAAATTCATCATCGTGTTGCTAGTTACCAACAAAGAGGCTGATAATTAGCTTTGCTTGCATCTTATATTCTATTGTGGTGGGTTTTTATTTTGTTTCTAAAAATTAGAAATTTCACCTCATGAGGGGGGATTACAACACCAACAATTCATATCCAACGATAGTGAAAGTTTCCTATGTTATTGGAGATCAAGTGATTGATGGGATCAACATCAATGGCTAGTTCTTTTCATATTTGATATTTCATTATGTAATCTCCTAGATTAGAATACTGTAATGAACAAAAGCATTACTTTAATGTAATTCATGGATCTTGAAAAGCTTAGTGGTAACATGGAAAACCACAAGTGTTGAAGATATAGAGTGTGTCCATGTTCATCTCCAAGTTTGTGGTAAACCTGTGTGAAAATCATGAAATGTTGATGAGAGGTTCATTTTGTTTGAAACAAGATTATGAAACAAAATAATTGGTATTAATGTAGTGGAAAAGTGTATTTTCTACAATTTTTGCACTAAGGGGGGAAATGTTACTAAATATATTGTATGCAGGTATATTGCTATGATATTTTTGGGATGTTTTAACAACTCACCAATATTTAAGTGAGTACTAGAACTGCTCGGAGAAAATTAAGGAAGATTCCTTAATATATAAATATATCATCCTGAATGATTAGTATGGCATAATATAATGCAACAAGTTTTATTTGTTGAATATACCATTGATTCCTTTTAGAATTTATACATAACTAATATTCAGGTCACTATTTATTATAAATACAAAAAGTATAATTCTGCATATTTTTTCACTAGATCATATGATCCTTACGACTAGAAGAAGAAAAGGTCATACACATATTACAAATACAAAAACTATAATTCTCCCCAAGGTGCATCCACAAGAAAGATATTCATTAATAAGAAATTTGTTTTATAAGTATTTATAGAGTTGTGAAGGTGAGAATTGTCGATGTTGTGAATTGAGGGAGTGTGAAATTTCACTTAGAGTTAGAGTTGTCAAAGTGTCATGACATGTCATTAAAGTTGTCAAAATGTTGTCAAGACAATGAGTTAAGTGTGTGAATTGTGAAATGGTGGAGTGGAAAAGTGTTGGCAATGTGTTAGCACTATAACATACCAAAAATATAAGTGTTGACAATGTTAGATGAAATTTATACATGGGGTAAAAAGGCATTATGAATTCTCTATGTTTTAAATGACACATGAAAGGGATAAAATGAAGTGCATAAAATAAACCACGAGAAGAAAATTATAATCGCTTCTTACTTTTGGTGAATATGAGATGAGGAGGCATGGTAGGTTGCAAGAAGTACTGAAATAAATTAGAATGAATTCTTGATACTAGAGGGGAGGAAGCGAGATCAACAATTGGTTAAATATATCATCAATGGTGGAAAGTACAAGTAAAGAGAAAAGAGGGAGCCTATATGAGATTGAGGATTGTGAACATTTCATAAAGATGAGGCAATTTTAGAAATTTAAAAGTTTTGGATTTTGGAACATATAAAGCAGGCATATAGGATCATGAATACTAAATATTAGGCATTCAACACACATTAATGAATCAATGTAATATTAATGGACTAATCATCCACACATGTGAATGGGAAATTATAATGTAGGCACGTTTGGACTTGAATAAAAGGCATATTGGAATTAGAAAGTCTTTAAAGTTGATATCAAGAAATTATTATACAATACATATATGTTCCCCAAATCTTTGACCCTTAGAAAAATTAAGCAAGTACCTATTTGAATTTTATTAATTCTTTCTTTTCAAATGCATAAAGAATTCTAAATGAGTGTCTATACATTTGTATAATGTAAATGATTTTTAAAAATAGAATCTAAAATTTTAATGGGTTCTCATTTTGTATAAGTCTAAAACACTAACAAAGGGAAAAGAAAGACAACAAAACTCAATACTTAGATTTGTTAATCTTTTTATGATTTAAGAACATGTGTGGAGTATAAGGGGAGACAAATCATGAATTGAATCATACTTATTTTAACATGGGGTAGCTGGGTAAATTGCTAAATTTTTATGATAATCGATTAAGATTAAAAGAGATATCCATTAAAGAAGGCACAATACTTGGAAAATTTTGAACTATTGAGATAGGTGCAAATAGCATCCTTATCGAATTGAAACCTATTGTTAAACTTAATCTACAACACCTAAAAGACTTCTATCCTTGCCTCAATCTAACTAGTGTTTTACTATATAGACTATTAATCATGTAATTCATACAAAATTCCATTCCAACACCATAGTATGAAAGAGTACCTGGATGTTATAGCCAATGCTCCTATTGCAATGTTTAGTGTAGCTTGAAGAACCCTTTACTGATCCATGATTTGTATTCTGAAATTAAAAGATCATAATTTGTTTCTAATTGATAATCAATTAGATTCCAATACAACATAATTATGGTTCTCTTTAATATGATGTTTTAGACACTCTCTTTATCTATTGTATTGCATTTAATCTTTAATCTTATTATCCTTTGCAAACCTAATAGAATGAATGAATTTACTGGTGAATCTTAAATGAATGAATGAATTGAAAAACTATGGCATAATTGAGAGCTTAGATTGACACAATTTTCAGATGATTATATGAAATGGAATGGGCATGTGAGTAGAAATAAACTAGAAAGACATTGTATAAAGATGAGGGTATGAAATGGATGAATTTGGAGTACTCCATATAGACAGTCAGCATTCAGTAGGCACATATCATCAATTGAGATCAAATTGGCCGTGTGTAAAAGATCACTGTAGAGACATGAAACCCTTCCTTTTCATCTTCCCTTTCTTCCTTCATTGTAATAGATCATTGTAGGGATATTGATCATGGCAAGAGACAAAATATATACACAACGGAAACTATAGAGACGTAGATAACAAGGGATCGGAAAGAGACAAAATATATATTCACTCCATAATCCTAAACGAATGAATTAACCAGGGCACATTGGGGACATACCTATTCGGATGACGCTGTGCTTAACCCATTTTCCTGCTCGCGGTTAAGACAAAATGAAGTGAGTTTCAATTTTCATTTTTTTGTTTATACCCCAAGTTCATCAAAAATTGAACAGTAAACTTAAGTGAAGTCGAAATTTTGACAACAAACTTAAATAATGTCAAAATTGATCTTTTTAGGACATTAAAAAAAAAAGTGAAAATCACAGGCCAAAATGGCCTTTGGTCGAAAATGAAGGGCAATTGTACTAGTGATTGCAAGGCCATTTCCCACTCCCCATTTTATTCCCAATCATCCCCCTTCCTGGATAAAGCCCTAACTTGTAACTTTTTTTCGGCTACTATATGGGTGGCCATCTCTTCTACCCAATTTGGTAGAAGAGCCCATACTCATTAATTTGGTTGCTCAATTATATTTTTTTACTATTATGGTTTTAAGCATTATGGTTTATCTAAGGATGCAATGCCCTTAACGTAATTATTAAAACAAGGGATTCTTAGAGTTACTCTTTTCTGTGGCTTTGAAGTTTCCTTTGAGAAATCGCTAAAAAATGGCTAAAGTAGTGCTTGCCTTTTCTTGTAAAGCCTCTTATATTTTTGTTAAGTCTCTCAGCACACCAATTTGCTAAGCCATGCAAATTTGTGGTTGGATTAGTGAAACACTTTCATTCTCTATTCAAGATAGCAGGCATACCTATTGGTTTTTCCCTATTTTGAACAATTGTAGGGCTCACATGAATGGTGATATGTTGGAATCTTGGTTATTTTATTTTACGAGATATCATGGGCACCCAGATCTTCTACCCAAACTCGAAGAGTAGCCCGTTCTCTCTATAGATCAGCGAAAGTTGGTTTTGTTTGTTTCATAGCTTCATGATTTTATGCCCTATCAAATGTGTCGAGCCAATTATTGTAACTGGAGATCCCCCAGCTTCTTTGTTCTAGGGATTCCAGTTTTTGGAAGGAATTGGCCTGCCCTGCCCTATTCGACTAAGTAATATATCCTTCCTATGGTATTCCTAGTCGAGACTCTCTCTCGTTGCTTAGTATTTATTTGTTCGTGACGATCTTTGCGGAACAATATGATTTGAGTATTGGTAATCATGTTATTGGTAGTGGGCCAACGTCCCTCACAAGATTTGTGTCATGGCTTAACCGCCTCCTGTGGTTCTATAAGACTATTGGTTGTATCCGGCATTGACAGGTCAATCTTTTCATGCAATGGAAACCCTAGCCTTTCTAACAATTGGTATCAGAGCTTGGTCATAGGTTTGAATCTTGCAGGCTAGGGCAAGTGATGCTAACAATTGGTATCAGAGCTTGGTCATAGGTTTGAATCTCGCAGGCCATGGCAAGTGATGTTGGGAGGGGGATTGTTGGTAGTGGGTCAATGTCCTACGCAGGATTCGTGGCATGGCTTAATCGCCTCCTGTGGTTCTATAAGACTATTGGTTGTATTGGGCATTGATAGGTCGATCTTTTGGTGCAACGGCAGCCATGGCCTTTCTAACACATTTTTTGTTATTTCCTCGCTTTGGCTTATGGTTTGTTTTAAATTTCTTACTAACATCTTTTCTCAAAGTGAGTTGGCCACTCCTAACTTAGTCTTCCCACAATTTTTTCTATTTGTTTGCTTTGTTTGCTCTATCTTTATAGGATAGTGGCCTCCAGGGAGCTAATCTATTAGTACTGAAACATTGTTCCCATCTTGCTGACAAATACACCTTACTGAGTGGTCTACACTATTCTTATTGATGTAAGGGTAGGGATGCATGCCAAAGTCCTCCTAGTGATGCAAGTGTAATAGGTGGAATGCCACCTAAGCCTCCTATTTGGCAGTTGTAAAGTGAGGGTATGCCTTCCTAAATTTGTAATGGCGGTTCTCCTTACCACATCCCCTTGTGTGCAAGACTTTGGTCCCGAGCTACATGGAGGGTTTTTCTTTCCTTGTTCTTTTCCCCCTGGTGCCCGCACTCTAAACGGGATAAACAAATGTAAATATTTATAAAATTAATAAAAGCGACTTATGCCTTTTACTAATAAAACAAAAAAAGATTAGTGCTTGGAGTCCAATGGTTATATTCTCTTGATGACATTTCTCAAAATCATCAAATATTGGAGGTTAAGGTTTCCAGCATGAGGGGAAAGATATGACATTGAAGGTTACCCACACATGCTACCTCATCAAATTTGAACTAAAAGAATGGAAGCTTTCAGTTCCAATTTTCCCATCATAACCTTGGGTAAGCAAACAACTTCTTATCTACAAATTATGAGACAAAGATGTTGAGGATATTAGTGGTTTTTGTCTAGAACAAATACAAGACAACATATTTTCACATAGTTATGACCAACATTCAAGGACTACAAGTTAAAAAAAAGGGATAATTTTGTGGGGGTTCCAATTATTATCGAAATGGTGTAGCAAAAACATGGTAGAGAAAGGCTAATGTTTGGGAAATTCGTTGAGTACTTTCAAATGATTTATATAATTTGAACTAGATACCTAAATAAGCACCTTTAAAAGGTATGATGCAACATGTAAAAGTATAAATTTGTGTCTCCCTTTTGTAAAGAAAAATGACGACATAACGTAATTTTTCAACTTTAACAACATAAATGTGACATCTCTGTTTTGAATTTGAAGATGATGCAAACTAATGAAATATGTAAAATTGGATAAGTATATGCTTCTGATTTTTTTTATTTTTTTAGAAAGAGTTTATGCATTTTTTAAATTTTTGAAGACATTTTTTTAACTACAACAAATATAGGGTGTATTTCCCGTCAAACAAGTATATGCACATAATATGTTTTTGCTCAAATTTCTAAATATGTTACAGTTAACATGTACATAGCTAGTTTAGAAAAAAAGAAATATTGATTTTTGATGTGTATTTTCTCTGTTATGAGTACTCAAAGTTGAACTTATCACAATGAATAATTTTTTTCTCCCGTCAAAAATTCCTTATCAAATCCACACCTTTTTAAGAAAAATTAACATATTCTTGAAGAGGAATCTCTCCTCTAGCACTAAATATAATTTTTGATATTTTTAAATATGATTTACTATTATTTCCTTTTTTAAGTAGCATCTTCTCAAATGTTAACAAACCTATTGTTCGTTAACAGTTTGTCCCTCTTGCTAACTTGGCTTTACCTTGACTCTAGATGCCTAGAATGTGAGGAAACAAAAGGATGTCACCAACAAATGGGTTAGTGCATGTATTATATCACTGCTCTCTGAAGTAAGGTACAACTCCCTTATATGCAATATATGCAATGAATTGTGGTTTTAATAGATCATTGGGATAGGGGGTTATGCTCTTAACCTAAGAGCAAAAGAGGATAAAACAGGATGCTCATAACTACAAACACCCCATGCAGAAATAGATTTGGGCAGCCTATAATACCCAGTGGAATGGATATCACAAGCTACCTTAAAGACCTTTTAATGCTGCTCCTAATCTAATCTAAATGCAGATTAGTCCTACTGAAATGCAATCTAGGGAGAGAGCAGAGATGCACATGAAAGATGAAATGGAATCCACCATGACTAATAACCCTCCACTAAAATGGAATCTAGTAAGATATCCTCAGCTTCAAATACATTTGTTCTACAATCCCATAGAGACTACTTTACTATGCATGGTTAGCTTAGCTAGAGGAGACAATAAACAAAACATTAGAAATGTTGATCCTAAATGGAATTAAGACCACACAAAACCTAGTTGCAGATATCAATCAGATCCTCCATTTCATACAACCTCTCGATTCTCACTCAGTATTTCAAAATACAGTGGGAGAAGTTGCATAAAATTGTGGATCTTTTCTATTAACTTAGAAAATTACATATATAGGCCTCCTCTTAGGGTTCTTGGTCAGTTACATTAACAAAGCACTTGAATCGCTCAGAAATCCAACAGTCATCGTTTTAATTCAATACATCAGAGAAAGAAAGCAAAAATGGTTAGAAACCTTAAAAAATGATTCATATTCCTATCTGATTTGTAGCAATCATCTTGGCGCCAAAAATTGTATTTCATATCCCAACGATCACTGCAGATTTAAATCTCTACCGTTGATCCTCTATCGACGATCATGATTAAAACATTAAAACCTTTTTACTTTTTCCCTTGTCACTTCTTCGCAACATTATCTTCAAGTAAGCTTTAACTACATGCGAATTTGTGAAAACCATTTGATTTAACTGTTTCTTTTTATCGCAGTTTTGTAGCTTAAACCCTTAACTCACTTTTAACCTATGCGATGCTGTGAATACCTTCTTTCGCTCCTTCGCAACCTTCACCCCAAGTTATGATTAATGCATTGCGACGATGCAATCACTGACATTTCCTGCTTCGTGAGTTAACTTTGGGTTACTTTCTAACCGCCCACAACCATGCAATCACACTTCATCTTTAACTGCTTGCTCTCAATTGCTAATATAATACTTCTCATTCACTTAAACCATGCGACCAAGCGAATGAAGAAATTTAAACATTCAGTAATCATATTTGCCAGGTCACGACTTAAAAACCGTTGACTGCCTGATTACCTGCGACAGTGCGATTGTTTTCTTTAAGGCTTAATTGTTATGGTTTCGCCTAGTCACAACTTATAATCTCAGGGTAATTTTAACCTTGCGATCTTTGCTATATGTGGCTTCAATGAGTTGACTCCGAGTTATCTTTACCCACTCGCGACCATGTGACAGTCTTTGATCTTTAAGATTTGACAGCTAAGGAGATACATCGTTGGACACTTAATAATTCCATCTTAAAACACCATCCGTCGATCTAGCCTTCATTTGACGGTCGTGACTTATTTCCGAGGTGACTTGACGATTCAATTTGATGACATGGATGCTCAAATGTGTTTTGGACTGTCAATTCGATTTCAACTTTAGTTTTTGCCACCTTTGACCATGTTCTCCATTTCTGCATCTTTCAGTACTCACTCTACATCGAACTAAACTGATCTTGCTTCTAGCTTATTCTCACGATCTACATATCATCCTTTAGCCTCAGTCCTCGTATTTTTCACTGCCATTTGCTCTGAATACACCAGTAATTTCTCCATTCTACCTATATTATGCCTTTAATGAAACACTTGATCATAGAGTTAGGTTTTCTAAACAATTTCCCTCTCATTTGGGAAAGGCATAAACTTACCCTCCCTTTCCTAATCACCTAATATGAACCAATGCATTAGATTGCTTTTGAATGCCCACCAAGGTGCACACAAAGGAATAGATGAGAGGAGAAGTTTCTTAAGGGCAATCTAAACATAGATATGACATCACATTGACTCAACCCTAATCCTAGAAGTTTGAAAAATATAGGGAATTGAAATCATGGCAACAACTGGCTCTGACTGGGGAACTAGGCATGTTAGTGCCTAGGCAGGAACCTAGTAATCTCTGGTTTTGCAAAAAATTTGGCAAAAACACACACAGCAACAAGCTACCTACTTCCTTTATTACAGAAAACACCAAATAACAAAGATCAATGCCTGGTACATTGGGTTGCAAAGTCTTAAATTGCACAAGGAGATGCTATGCATTTGGGTGATGGGGAAATAAGGCAGCCAACACAAAAGAAAAGAAAACGTACAAAAAGCAAGGAAAGAAGGACAACCAAACTAAACACACACCTAACCTATCATATTTAAAGAGGTGAGATGAATCTCACCTTATGAAACCAGCAGCAAAAGATACTCAAGTGAATCCACTTACTGATTGACTGAACTAGGATCCCTTCCTCCACAATTAATTTTGGTCTCTAAGTAAGATCCCTACTTGTAGCAACAATAACAACATGGCAGCTCCACATGTATTGTTGATTATATGCACTAGCTGGCTATATATCCATTCAGGTCCGAACAACCATGCCTAGTCATATACTTCATTATCTCCCTTTGCATTTTTCATGTCATTCTCCTGATGGTCTTCGGTCATTTCAAGGAGGGGAGGAAATACATACACTTCTTTTAAGAAAATGAGCTCATTTTTGTAGTGGTCTGAACTTTTCTCGTGAGCCTAAGTGTAGGAAGATATCACCTTCACCATGGAATCCACTAATTGGTGGTCAGTCACCTCATTTCTTTGAAAGACAAAGCCAATTTTATTCCTTCCCTCTTTCAATGTACTATTATTGCTTACACAATTTGAATGCATAGAAGGAGACTCACAAGCCAATGACCTTTCTTCAAGTTTTAGTTTCATAGTTGGGTCATCTCGAGAGGGTTTATCCATTTGAAGGGGTGACAAGAATTCACAAACAATCTCCTCTTCCTCACTATAAGAGAAAGTTGTGTCTACCAATGGAACTGATTCTTCTACAAATTGACAATTGATCTCAAGACTTTTTTCTTTAGTCACATCTTTATTAAGGATAAGATTCTTACCAGTGTGTTCGTGAAGTTCCTCCTTATGCTGACACAACCATTCTTCAAGCTGAACTTCATTGCTTCTTTCTTGAATTGGAGTCAAATTTGTAGCTATTGGCAGATCACAAGTGGAATGTTCTAGTGCAGGCATATGATCATCAGAAGGTTCTTCTTCAGAGGAATCTGATGGAGTATTGTCACCTTGATCTGTAACATCAGGAATAGCCTCTTGTCTACCAAAGACTACAATAGTATGAGAACTAGAATGAGGTGACATTACCATGGGAGTTTCATAATCAGGTATAGATGTTATCTTCAGCTTTAGCTCCTTTCTATTGTACTTTTGCTGATCCTTCAACTTGTAGAACCAGTTGTAGAGATGGTCCCATATGTTTCTTGCTTTGGGGTCATCTCCTTTGTTGAGATTCTCTGCAAGATTTAACAAGATCTTCTGAAGGACCTTGTCCTTAGTTGTATGGAGTTCTTCAAGAGTAGGCTTAGGCCTTGGCCTTCCTTGGTGCTCACATTAGGAATAATTACCTTCTCTTTAAACATCTAAAAACCATAAGGAATAGAGTTAGGTGACCTTACCAAAGGTTTTTCATGTTCAACTATCTGTACTTGTTTTAGCTTCTTGCTTTCACTTTCTTGTAAGTCCCTGAGTCTTTGGAAGTGAGCACAGATGTGATTCCAAAACATCTTTGACATATGATCATCTTCTATGCTGATGTTTTCTCGAGTTGCATAGGAGATGCTCTCTCTATACTAGTCAAAAAGCTCACAAAGCACCTTGTCATTTGTCACATGAAGTTCTTCAAGAGTAGGAATGCACTTCAACCTTGCTTGCTTTGACCTTAGCTCCTCTCTTTGCATGTCTTTCAGCTTGTAGAATCTAGAGCACACACATTTCCATAGGGAGGCAGAAACATGATCATCTTCAATGCTGATATTCTTTTGGAGGGCATGGGAGATGCTTTCTTTGTATAGAAGCACAAGCTCTTGCAATAGCTTGTCAGTAATATCATTAAGTTCTTGGAGAGTGGGTTTAGGCCTTGGCCTTCTCCCATTGTTTGAATTTGGCATGGCCATTGAGTTACACTGGACCTTCTTAGACCAAAGGGAACAGGTCATTCATACAAAGTCACCGGTCTTCATCCTAGGGAAGACACCTTTAGATTTTTGAGAATGAGAAACCAAACACTGGGCTTAGATTCCAATCCCCAGCAAATTTGCCAAAAACTGTTGGTTAACAGTTTGTCCCTCTTGCTAACTTGGCTTTACCTTGACTCTAGATGCCCAAAATGTGAGGAAACAAAAGGATGTCACCAACAAATGGTTTAGCGTATGTATTATATCACTACCCTCTGAATTATAAGGTACAGCTCTCTTATATGCAATATATGCAATGAATTGTGTTTTTAATAGATCATTGGGATGGGGGGTATATGCTCTTAACTTGAGAGCAAAAGAGGATAAACTAGGATGCTCATAACTACAAACACCCCAGGCATAAATAGATTTGGGCGACCTATAACACCCAGTGGAATGGATATCACAAGCTACCTTGAAGTTCTTCTAACATCTAATCCTAATCTAATCTAAATGCAAATTAGTCCTACTGAAATGCAATCTAGGGAAGAGAAGAGATGCACATGAAAGATGAAATGGAATCCACCATGACTAATAACCCTCCACTAAAATGGAATCTAGTAAGATATCTTCAGCTTCAAATACATCTATCCTACAATCCCATAGAGACTACTTTACTATGCATGGTTAGCTTAGCTAGAGGAGACAATGAATAGAACATTAGAAATGTTGATCCTAAATAGAATTAAGACCACACAAAACCTAGTTGTAGATATCAATCAGATCCTCCAATTCATACAACCTCTCCATTCTCACTCAATATCTAGAAATATAGGGGGAGAAGTTGCATAAAATTGTCGATCCTTTCTATTAACTTAGAAAATTACATACATAGGCCCCCTCTTAGGGTTCTTGGTCAGTTATAGATTCATCAGTTACATTAACAAAGCACTTAAATCGCTCAGAAATCCAATAGTTATCGTTTCAATTAAATACATCAGAGAAAGAAAGTAGAAATGGTTAGAAACTTTCAAAAATTATTCATATTCCTCTCTGATCTGTAGCAGTCATTTTGGCACCAAAAATCGTATTTCATATCCCAACAGTCACTGCAGATTTAAATCTCTACTGTCGATTTGATTTCAACTTTGGTTTTTACCACCTTTGACTGTGTTCTTAGCCATTTATGCATCTTTTAGTGCTCACTCTGCATCGAACTAAATTGATCTTGCTTCTAGCTTATTCTCATGATGTGCATATCATCCTTTAGCCTCAGTCCTCATATTTTTCGCTGCCATTTGTTCTGAATATGCCATCAATTTCTCCATTCTACTTGTATTATGCCTTTAATGAAACACTTGATCATAGAGTTATGTTTTCTGAACAACATCCCTCTCATCTAGGAAATGCATAAACTTACCCTCCCTTTCCTAATCACCTAATATGAATCAATGCATTAGATTGCTTTTGAATGCCCACCTAGGTGCATACAAAGGAATAGATGAGAGGAGAAGTTCCTTAAGGGCAATCTAGACACAAAGATGACATCACATTGACTCAACCCTAATCCTAGAAGTTTGAAAAATATATGGGACTGAAATCATGGCAACACCTATTTACAATATTTTTAAATTATAACATGTTATAACTAATCAAAATGATCTTGACTCTGAGATCTATAAAAGTGTATTTTTAGTTTTTAAAGAAAGTTAAGTTTTGATAGAGAAGTGAGATTTGGCCAAAACAAGTTTAGGTGGCCTAAAAGGTGACACAGATTTGTGCTTTTCGGATGAAATCTCAGAGAATTTTATCTAGGATTAGTTAGTGATCTTTAGGACAAGTAATCTTTAAGGAGGATTATAATGTCCCATTTTTATGGTCTTTCCAATATCTTTGGAAACTCCAATTCTGTTGGAGAGTAACAATCGAAATGGAATGCTGGTGATGGTAATGAATTCAAACAATAAGGAAAGTCTCATGGTACTTTCCAATTGTAGTTTAGACATTCTTGAAGCATACCACATTTCTTGGAGAAGTTTTCTATTTTGGGGAGTGTCGATCATCCTTAAGATTGATATCCTATGAACTTAAGCTTTTATTATTGTGGACAAAATTCATAATTGGCTTACTTTGGTATTTTTTGTAACTTGGTTGTGCAAAAATATTTATATAAAGTGACTTGTATGGTTCAAAAGTAAATAAAAATCATAGTCATTATTTCGAAAGTTTGTGAATATTGTGATAGATATGAGAGTGATAATGGGTTATTGGTAATGAGACATTGCCTCAAACTAGGGTTTTTCAAACCTTATTTTTTCATCTTTGGATTATTTTTGGTAAAAATTAAGTGAGCTATCATCATTTGAGTAATAGGGTTTGCCAATTTTCAGCCCTAAGGTTTGAAATTTAGCAAAATTCAAAATATAATAAAAAAATTGTTTATATTTTCCAAATGTTGATATGGATATAAGACAATATCTGTTTTGAAAAATTATTGTGTTTTCTATTTTTTTCATTTGTCGTGCAAAGGTTCTTTTTCACATTTTTTCATTTGGCAAATAGGTGGTAAGGGCTAACCATGAACAAATAGATGGATTTTAGAAGGTTAGTCTGCAAACTATCTATTGAATAGAGGATTCGTGAGTGTTGTGTCCTATAGATAGTAGGGGAATCTTAGAACCAAACTTATCTTTAGAATGCATAGGATTTTCTTCAAATTAGTGTTTATCTATTCCACAAGCAAAATTTGGAGTCTTATGTTTTGTTCATTATTTAATATTATTTATTTATATTAAGGTTTTTGTTCTATAGATTAGATAATATGTGTAACATATTAGTTTTAGTTATTTATAGTAGATTACATTTACTTAATAAAAATATATCTTTAAATTAAGCTGCATATTTATATTGTTATCTCATAAGTTTCTAAGCTGGATACTCCCTAAAGACAAGAAATTCTTAATAACACATGAATCGCTAACATTGCTCTTAAACTTAAAAATGTCTTGATAGCTTTTCTGACCTCAGGCTCCCTCCATTAATGTATGAATGAAGAACATGGTTTACTTAGATCTAGAATTGCTTTGACGTGATTTTCTTGAAATGTGAATGCTAATAGGGAAGATATGATATTTGCTGTCCGATGATCTCTGCATGGGACCTTCACAAAGCGTGGCCCGAGGCTGAATTCAAGGTAGGGTTCATTCCTCTAAAATTGTGATTTATTTTGTATTCCATTTCATATTAAGTATTATACAAGTTTTATTTGAGAAATAGTTACTGTTGCAATTGTTTTTTTCCTATGCCAAGGGCATCCGACTAAATTCTAAATTTAGAGTTTAATAATTTCTATTACAGAATTTGTATTTATTATATTTTTCTCTACATGTATGATAATATTTTATTATTTAAGTCATGATTTCCACAATCTGTAATGTTATTGTGCTTAACTTCTTATATAAACTTCGTGAGGAAATAGACTCATACAGTTCATATCAGAAGCTAAGCACAACAGCCCTTTATTATTTTTGATCTTGTAAACCCTATATCATGGTCAATGCCATGCATGGTAGAAAACTTATCTAAATGGCCTTGAATTCAAGATGGACAAAATTTGAATATTAAAATTCCTAATAGCTAAAAGAAATAAAATACCATTTGTTAATATAAATCATATTTTGATTTTAAATGTATCTTATTGTGCAATCTAACTAGACCAAATACATGTTAGTAACTATAAAGATTAGTTATCTCTAATTTTTATGTTCAACACAATGGACCAATAGTTTAACACTTGACTTCACATTTCATAGAAGAATACAAGGTATACATTGTGCTTGTTGAGCTAAAAAAAAAAAAAACATAAAAGAATATAAAATCTAAAACTAATTCAGACAACAAAATGCATAAGATTTAATACACAGATTTATAGTGGTTCATACAGCTAATCTGGATTACATCCACTCTTCAAACAAGGGCAATCACTCTATTCGAAATGTAATTCACAGTACAATACAACAGTATCAACTGACTTTTCATATTCTATACCAGTAACATTCAATGTGATGGGGACACAACCCAAGAACCAAAATGGACACAACAGAAAGGGAAATTGTATTAACTGAGAAAATAAGCTAGTACAAACAGTACAGGAAAATAAACTTCGAAACATGCCCTAAGGGCTTACAATAGCATAAATCTGGAGATAATTTCTCCTTTCAGTACCGCCTCTCAAACTCCACTCCGAACTGCCTTTTACAATGCCAGAAATCTCCTTAAATAGACCACGGAGGGTAAAGGACTAGGAGTACATTCTAGAAAGTGCTAGTAGGCATCCACCGACCAAATAGAAGGTTCCAGAAGCTGCGTTAGAAGTCAGTGCAAATCTAGAAGAATCCAGAAACGGTAACCGAACTTTCGGGAGGCATAACTTTTGAACCGTAGCTCCGATTAACGAACCGTTTACATTTTCGGAAGCACTCTATAGCCCTATGGACAAGCTTCGCTCGTCCCCCATTTTTCGGCCCTTTTCGAGGTCATTTAATGCCCCTAACCTGACTTTGAAGCATTCTTAGGAGGTCTCAAAAACTCGAAAAACTGCAATAACTTTCAAACCGTGGGGCCTTTTGACCTGATTCTTTTTCTGGAATGCTCTAAATCACAATTACATTCATTTGGCTAATTCACACCTTCTAGGTCACCAAAATGATGGCCAAATTGCATGCTCCTATTTTTTCGGGATTTTCTAGCACACTGATAGTTGAACTGTGAGAGCTGGAACCAGAAACTAAGTCTAAGTACATTTTTTTGGGTGGCATAGGATTGCCCTTATACCTCTGGATGCTCCTGCATCACAATGGAAGATGAAAAGGTTGAGAAGGGGAAGAGTCAGCAATATTGGACTGCACAATAAGAGCCGTTATATATTCCCTTGTCAAAACCATTACAATCTCCCACTTGAAGTCCAATCAATGCTACACAGAGATATCCCCTACAAGGAATGCTTATGGCTATGTCATGACAATACCGAGAGAAGCTCTACAGAATTCGAACTTCTCTCGAGGTACAACCTTTGTAAACACATAAGCCAGATTGACTTTTGTATCAATCGTCTCTAATTGTAGCCTTTCCTCTTCAAGAGCATAACGGATGAAGTGAAATCTAGTTTTTATATGCTTCGTGCGACTGTGGAAAGCTGATTTTTTAGCCAAATGAATAGCACTCTTGCTGTCAAAAAACAAAGTAAAGTTGGATTGTCGAAATCCCAACTCTCCAAACAATCACTGTAACCATATCAGCTCTTTAGCCCCCTCACTAAGAGCAATATATTCGGCCTCAGTAGAGGAAAGAGCAACAACTTGTTGCTTATGAGAAGTCAAGATAATTGCTGCCCTGACAAAAGTAAACACATAGCCTATTGTAGACCTCCTTTTATCTAAGTCTCCAACCATGTTAAAATCAGCATATCCACAAGGGGTCTTATTGTTAAAGCATAAAACATGAGAAGAAGTGTCTTTCAAATACCGATAAATCCATAGAACTGCTTGCCAATGAGTTTTACCCAGATTACTCATAAAACCACTTATGACTCCTACTGCATGAGCAAGATTCAGACGCGTGCTAACCATTGCATACATTAAACTCCCAACTGCTGAAGAATAAAGAATACCATCCATCTCAGAGTTTTCTTCCAGAGTGGAAGGACACATCTTTGAAGACAATCGAAAATGACCAGCCAATGGAGTGGCAACCGATTTGGCATTCGACATATTAAACTTTTCTAAAACTTTGAGAATTTATTTTTCTTGAGATAATTTAATTTCTTTTTTATGTCTATCATAGATTATATCCATCCCAAGAATCCTCTTCACTGCCTCTAAATCTTTCATGGCAAAACGAAGAGCCAAATGCATCTTCAACTCATGAATGACTCACATACTATTTCCAGCAATCAACATATCATCAACATACATTAGTAAAATCACAAACTCACTAGTAGGAAGCCTTTTGTGATAAACACATAGGTCTGATTCGCAACGAGTGAATCCTTGTTGTGTCATGAAGTTATCAAACATTAAGTACAATTGGCGCAGAGCTTGCTTCAGCCCATATAAACTCCTCTTTAACCTGTAATATAAATGTGCTTGCCCTTGTTTAACAAATCCCTTTGGCTGCTTCATATACAATTCCTCCTCAATATCCCCATGTAGAAATGTTGTTTTGACATCGAGTTTCTCAAGCTCAAGATCCCAAGCTGCTGCTATGCCTAAAACCAATCAAATAGTTTGCATTTTTACAACAAGAGAGGAAATTTCATTAAAATCCACACCTTTTTGTTGAGTAGATCCGTTTACTACCAATATGGCTCTATACCTTTTACGTACTCCATCTTCCTCCTTTATCCGGTAGACCCATTTGTTTTTCAGAGCCTTACAATTTAGCGGAAGAGGAACCAAATCCCAAGTCTGATTGGTATGTAGAGACTCCATTTCTCCTTTCATGGCATCCATCCAATGCATCAAGTTAACATCACCACAGGCTTGCTTAAAGTTTTGTGGCTCTGCTTGATCAAAACAAAGAGAAAACAATAATTCATAGTCATCAAACTTCCGAGGACGTTTTCTCTCTCTAGTAGATTTCCTTGGCTGTGGAATTTGATTGATATCTTCTACATGTGCAACTTGAGAGTCAATGTCAATGCCTTGTTCAATGGCTCGATTTGTGTTTCCAAATTCGAATTGGACACTATTGGTCCCCTGGTCAAATGGTATATTGAGAGCACCAAAATTCTGAATATTAGTTCTAGTTGAAAAATCTTTATGTATCATGCCCTGTGTATGACTGAGGGAACTTGGTGTAGAATGAGAAACATGCCAGGCCGCATGAGAGGAACCTGCAAGTCGTGATTCATGGGCAGCGTGTGAGCTTTGTTGGACCATATGCGCAGTAGAAGGCTGAGGTTTTTGTTTCTTGGGCTGGTCAAACAAGGAAGGGACCACAGGGTAAGTATTACATTTCTCTATCAATGGTAACGACAAAGCATAGACTGCTTGGTGCGGCAGACCGTAAGGGAGAGAATTGTATTGGGAGAGCACAAAGAGTGGGTTTGGGAATAGCATGAGGCTACGATAACATGGATGCATTGTTGGGATTGTGTTCATTGCCCAATATAGAAACATCACGGGTGGGAATGAGGGACTTCAATGTGGTCTCATTTTTTAATGGAGGGCAAGACAGAGTGGTAAACAGAGAAGATTGTCTCTCATGAACAGTGATAATTGGTTGAGGGGGAGATTTGTGTTGAACTACTGCCTATGGGTAGAGTAAGTTGGATTGTAGGGGTTGGAAAATATGATGCATTGGGAGCAAAACTTACTGATTTTCCATTGTGAATCAAGTCTTTTGAAGTAGAATGTGTACCATTATTAAATAAATCATATTCAAAATAAGTATCTGAAGGAGTGTTCAATTTTTGCAAACCTGAAAATGACTTCTCATTAAAAATAACATCTTGACTGCAAACCACCTTATGAGCAACTAGATCCCACAATCTAAAACCAAACTGATCTTCACCATACCTTAGAAATACACATCTTTTGGATTTAAAATCCAATTTCGTTCGCTGCTCTTTAGGAACATGAACATACGCATCACAGCCAAACACTCGTAAATAGGAAAATGAAATTCTTTTACCAGTCCATCTCTATTCTAGAATAGAAAAATCAAGATGTGATGAAGGGGCTCAATTAATTAAATAAACCGCTGTATTGCACGCCTCTGCCCAAAATTCTTTCCCCAAACCAGCATTTGATAACATACACTGAGCCCTTTCCAAGATATTGTCCGATTCAACCTCTCAGCTGCACCATTTTCTTGAGGTGTATAAGGGGTTGTCTTAATCCTCCGAATATCATGATCTGCGCAAAAACTATCAAACTCTGAAGAGCAAAACTCACCACCATTGTCCGTTAGTAGACATTTAATCTTTTTCCCAATCTGATTTTCCACCATAGCCTTAAAAAGGTTAAACTTTGAAAATACTTCAGATTTCTTATTCAACATATAAACCCAAACTTTTCGAGTGCAATCATCAAGAAATGTGACAAAATAGTTAGCACCATTGAGAGAAGTTACCTCCATAAGACTAAATACATCGGAATGCACAAGCTCTAATGGAGAAGATTTCTTCTCATGACGTGTCCTACGAAGCTGGTGTGATTTTGTTTTCCATAAAGACAATGCTCACACAACTCCAAATCAAGAGATTTAAGACCCGGAAGTTGGTCTCTTCGAAGCATGACTTCAAGACCTGTTTTGCTCATGTGACCAAGCCTCTTATGCCAAAGGTCAGCATTATTTTTGGCAACCGCCATGGCTGCTCCCACTTCACTATTGCACTCTAAAACATATGAACTTCTAGATTTCTTTCCTTTAGCCAACAATAACTGACCTTTGGACACTTTCATGCATCAAGATCAAAGTTAACATTATAGCCTTGCGTATACAACTGACGAACTGAAATCAGATTACGCTTGAGTGAGGGAACATGCCTAACATCTTTTAAAAGCCATTGACTACCATTTCTCAGCAAAATAAAATAGCCCTTTCCGACAATATCACATCTTTGTTATCCCCAAGAAAAACTTTAACAAACATACCTTTGTGGTAATTTGTGAATGCACTCCCACATGGAGTAGCATGAAAAGATTCACCGGAATCAAGAACCCACGAACTTGAATCCATGTCACCAGCTGCAAGTACCAAAGCTCCATCAGTTGTAGCATTTACACCATCCTGGATTACTTTGTTTTGAGCCTTCTTGTAATTCCAACATTGTTTCTTTGTGTGGCCTAATTTACACCACAAAACCAGCAATTGCCATTTCTTCCTCTAGGCTTTGAATGATGATTTGATTTGCCTCTTCCATTATTATTATTATTATGTCTGCCTCTTTCATGACTTCTTCCTCTATTGCTTGTGCTCACAAATGTTAGAGCATCACCGAAAGAGGGTTCTTGGTGCTTCCTTCGCATGTCTTCCCTGAGTAATGTGGCTGCGACTTCATTGAATTTTAGCTTGCTCTTGGTTGCTATTGATGTTTTCACAGCCATTACTGCACCTTCCCAGTTGTTCAAGAGTGAACATAATAATAAAATGGCTTTTATTTCATCATCTAATGGTATACCAACTCAAATGAGTTGACTAGCTAATGTATTAAACTCATTCAAATGATTTGACATCACTCCCCCTTCTTTCATTTTCAGATTATATAGACTCTTCATTATAAATACTTTATTCAATGTTGAAGGTATCTCATACAATGAAGATAATTTCTCAACTAGCGCTCTAGTTGTCTTCTCAACTGAAACGTTAAACAACTCGTTACTTGAGAGAGCTTAGAAAATCGTTGCCCTTGCTTTGAAATCCGGTTGTTCCCATTCTTCGTTAATGCAGGTTGTAAATCTTGCTTGATGAACAAAGACTCTATCTGCACTTTCCATATCGATTTTCCACTTATCCGCCTCATCCATGGTGTCTATAAATCTTCATCGATTTCCAAAAAGTCAAACAAGCTTAACCAGCTCTGATACCAATTGTTGAGCTAAAGAAAATAAAAAAAATAATATAAAATCTAAAACTAATTCAGACAACAAAATGCATAAGATTTAACACAGAGATTTATAGTGGTTCATCCAGCTAATATGGATTACGTCCACTCTTCAAGCATGGGCAATCACTCTTTCAAAATGTAATTCTCAATACAATACAACAGCATCAACTAACTTTTCAAATTCTATGCCAGTAACATTCAATGGAAGATGAAAAGACTGAGAAGGGGAAGAGTCGCTAATGATTGGACTACACAATCAGAGTGGTTACATATTCCCTTGTCATGTTACAGTGCTGACCACCTATATATATAGTGCAACAAATTATTAATATGAAATATTCTAATGCATATGTATTGCTTCTCTAGTAGTTATATATGCACATTTCACCAGTACAACAACATATGTTTAAATAAGCATCTTTATTTATAAACAACATACTTATAATGAATAATTATGATATTTTATCTAAAGACAAAAATGCTTATTTCGTTCGTTGATGAATGCATTTATATATATATATATGTTTAATATTCATAAATTCTTATATGTTCTAAATATGGATTCATCTTGACTAATATATGACTGTTTTTTATTTATATATAAACTATTTATTTATAATATAAATATATAATAAAAATGAATATTATAAACATAAATACCTGTACAACTATAACTACTACCTCCTTTCCTTAATGCATCTTGACTTAAAGAAGAAGCACTAAACATTCATAATGCGCAAAATGATAAATAAAAGTACATAAGCAACAACAGTTCCATTCTAGTTTGATTGTTATTGCAATGCGCTAGCAATGTATAAACATATTCCCATAGTTTATATCCATATTGAAATGCACATTATTCTACCTGCGGTGAGTGACTTAATAATGCCTAAGAGAACTATTCAATCGCATATTCTACCCAAGGCCATTTCATAGAACTTTATTATATGGTTTCAGCACGCTTGTCAATGAAGCACCTCTTAAAGTTCAATTTTTAATTTTGATATAAAATTGTATGTGCTGTTAATATTTTTTTAATTTCTGTATATCTAATTATTGCTAATTATCCATTTTGAGGGGATGGTTCTTCTCAATTTAATTAGACACGTCCCTTAAGTCATATATTACTCTAAATGGATGGATCCCAATTTTATTTATAAGTAACTGTCACAATTTAGCATTTTACTAGATCTTTTAGATCAAAGCCTTCAATTCAGAGAGGGGATGTTATATACCTTATAATTATTAATGCAAATCGTAAGAAAACGTGACTCCTATCCCTAACGAGACATCCTATTCTTGCCCCTTGATTGATTTTTAAATAATCCGTCGCCCAATTCATTCATACTTATTTGGATCATTTGTTCATTTCTAAAGTTCTGGATTTCATGACCTGCTTGAGATTTATGATCATTTATAGCTTTTAAAGGACCAAGCATGAAATTTTGTAACTAGAACAAACTTTTTCTTATCTTGAAAAGTTTATATTTTTGTGATGGATCTAGGTAATTCCTAATGCGGGTCATTCTGCTAAAGAACCGGGAATAACTGCTGAATTGGTTGCAGCAAATGAAAGGTTTAAAGAACTAGTTTATGGAAATAAACTACCTAGTTAATTAATTCGCAGAAAAAGTTTGTAGAAGCAGGTCACTTAATGTACATTTTCTCAGAGAAACATGATGGACTATTTGTGTTATTTGCATATTGATAATATGTAGTTGCTCTCCAAACTCTACTGTTTTAGTCTAGATAAATATGTTGGATTTTGTAACCATAACGATAGGTTTTGACGATAATGGGATGAACAAGCCACATATTACAGAATAATGTATTTTAAAAAAATGGATTGGATACAGCCATTTAATAGTTAGATGACAATCAAGCCAATAACGTTGAGTCTACCATTGAGTGTTAAAGTGAGATGCTTATATTGCTAGCTATTTTAAAAGGTTTTCTATAACAGTTTCAGTTCTGAAAGTTCGTGTAGTGTAGTCTATTATTTAATTATGGCTTCCTTTCTTGTTTATCCATTTTAATATTAATATTTAAGTGCCTAATAAAAGTTACAGTTTTTAAAAGAAAGTTTGGAAATTTGGATTTGCGTTTCTTTGTTGTAATATAATTGAAATTCCAAAGTGTGTATTTAGGATCTAGATTTGAGAATAGGAAAATGATAAATTTTAAGAATACTTGGAACCTTTCATATGAAATTTCACATGATTTTTTTTTTTTTTTTGAAAGAGGCTAATGCATAACTTCATTATAGAGAAATACATGATGATAGATTTTGATTGTTGAGACAAAGATGTATGATTGAATGCTTCTTCCTTGCTTGTATGTATGTGTTCAATTGATTTAAATATACTTGATTGAATGCTCACAAAAAACTCAAGTGTGTCACTTAGAAGATAAGAGATTGAAATGAGAGAGGGAATTGTAATTACATGCAATCTATACCTTTCTAAATTTAATTTTCAAGTTGGATCAACATTATAGGGTAGTTCTCAGTTGCTAACAAAGCCTAAATTCATATTGTAAATTTTAAGGACAAAATGATAGGACTAGGGCAAAATGTTGCTAATAAGAGAATGTCACAAGTTAATGGAAATAGTTCATAAATTGAGCAAAAGGAAATGTAAAATAAGTACACATTAGGAACGATCACTAAAGTGAGTCAAAGTAAGTGTGAAATAATAAAGAGATACAATTTATTACACTACAGTAAATATATTGAAAAGCAAGTCAAAAAACACTATTGTGCTATTGGATGTGTGTGCAGATGGGTCTATGTACACATGTACATGTGTAAACATTTACAATATATACACATATATGTATGCATCAAATAACATGTATAAATGTATCTACAAAATAATTTCAAATGCACATGTCAAATTATGTAAATGATTTCCATAAACTCAAGAATACAAATATATACACATGAAATAGATATCTCTAAATAGACTCATATACATAAACCATTAAACATAATAAAAAAAAATTGAGTTAATCAATTTCTTGACCATATTCATTCATTTACATCATGCATGTGTATAAATATTAAAATTGTGTTAATATTTTTAATCAATAAAATCTTTAATTGAAACAAACAATTATGTATAGCTATATGTGATATTTAACTTCCTAGTAGAATGAATTTTGTTGATGCAACAAAGTTATTAGAGGGCATGAGTACGAGCATATGCATTTTTCTATAATTCCAAAAGAATGGTAAAGAAGTAGAAGAGGTACTTATGGAAGTTGCAAATTTGTTGGATGAGTTTCCATATAATGTGCCTAATGGATTACCACTAGTGCGAAATATTATTCATCATATGGACTTGATTCTAGGAGCTAGTTTTTCAAATAATGAAGCACATTGAATAACACTAGGAGAAAGTGAAGAGTAAAATAAACAAGTACAAGAGTTCTTGAAGAAAGGGTTGATTCGAGAGAGTCTAAGTCCACGTTTTGTACTAGTAGTATTAGCATCAAAGAAGAATGAAGAATAGAGGAAGTATACAAATTCTTGGGCTATCAACAATATAACAATTAAGTATAGGTTTCCATTGCCAACAATGGATGATATTATGGATTCTTTGAGTAGAGTTGTGTATTTTATGAAGATAGATTTGAAGAGTGGGTATTATTTGATTTGGATCAGAGAAGGAGATGAATGGAAGACTGCCTTCAAGACAAAGGAAGGATTGTATGAGTGATAAGTCATGCATTTTGGGATCACCAATGCACCAAGAACTTTCATTTGGCTCACGAATGAAGCACTAAAAGAATTTCTAGGTAAATTTGTCATTGATTACCTTGATGACATTTTGATCTTCAGAAAGACATTGGAGGATAATATAATACATATTTGTAGCGTGTTTAAGAAGTTAAGGGGAGAAGAATTGTTGATTAATTTGAGAAAAGAGTAATTTTGTGGAGTTAGTGTACCTGGGATTTTTAGTTTCAATAGAAGGTTTAAAAATGGACCCTAAGAAAGTGAAGGTTATCCTTGAATGGCCTACTCCAAGGAGTGCTACTATAGTAAGATCTTTTCATGGATTGGCTAGCATTTATAGAATTTTTACAAAGTTTTTTACTAGAATTTGTGGACCCTTGATTAAAACAATGAGAGGGGATAGGAAAGAGTTTTAGTGGACTATAAGGGAAATTAAGAGTTTTAATTTGTTGAAACAAAAAGATATAAAACAACCTATTTTAACACTTTGATGCAAGAGCATCATGGGTTGTCTTGTAATCCTGCTCATTTTATTCATTTTGGCAGTTATCACCGAGTTTGAAGTGTTAACCGAGTTTGCAATGTTAACCAAGTTGAATGTTAACAAAGTTTGTAGTGTTAACCTAGTGTTAATCGAGTTACAGTGGTGATCGAGTATTCCTTCATGTACCGAGTGAACCTAATATTTGTTGATGCTTGGTTCCTTCTTTGACAGAGTTTGTCTATGTTTGGTTCTTAGTTTGAGCCAACTTATGTATTTAATTTGAATTGTGAATTTAATGATAGGATCTTGTCTTGGGATGTGTGCAAACCATTTTAAGGTCGGCCTTTCTATTATGTAATGATCTAGAATCTTTTGTAAGTCATTTTGGCAAGTATAAGTAAAGGTATTTGAGTTAGGCTAAGTAAGAACTTAGAGAGTTTAGAGTAGATGTTTCTAGGATAGCAATTGTGAAGTTGGATTATGGATCTTGAAGTTGTATATTTATTATATCTAGTCGTAATCCAAAGGGCCTTACAGTTGGGCATTTGGGTATGTGTAGGATCATGGTCAACCAAACTATGGCCTTAAGTCATAGTGAAAAATCAACAAATTAGGGTTATGTCAACTTGACACATAATTTTAAAGTGGTTCTGGACTTTATATCAAAAAGTTGTAAAAAAATAATCTATAGGAAATTGAATGTAGTTTCTCAACTATTAGGCCTTATCTAGAGAAAAAAAATATTTGATTGGTCAAAAGTTTGGATTTTAATGTAGTATTACAAAAATTTCAAGGCGAAAATAAAAAGTAGGTGTATGTCTGACTACCTTAATCAAAATCAAATGATAATATTTTTTAATATAAAAAGTAGACTCATGCTCAGATGTGATGCATATTTTTGAGTTTTTTTTCCAAATAAATAATTAAATATGAATTTTCTACTAAAACTTTTTCAGAATTAAAAAAATCCTATGTATGACCACTTTAACTAATTGAAAACTTTACCAAATTAAATTTTTTTCCTTATACTAGGTGAAGCATAGAATGTGATGCAACATTTGGATTTAAAAAATGTTATACCATTTGAAAGTTATAGCTATTTTTCAATCAATATGTCAATCAACACTTTACAATCATCTTCATTAAAAATTCACTAATAAATACTTATCAAACTCAGAATTTGATAGATATTATATCGATGGAATTTTGAGTGTTATAAAAAAAAACTTTTTTCGTTTCATTCAATTTCGATGAAAATAACATTGTTAAATGGCTACTCGAAGTCTGAGTGTCAGTGAAACCCTTCTCAAACATGTTTTTTGGGTTGACCAAATAGGTTTGGTAAATACCAAGCTTGATCAAATACCTAAATTCAAATTAGGTATCCAATTTCAGATCAAATACTCGATATGAAATTGGGAATCTAATTACTCTGAATTTTCCTATTGGGAGGGAAACCACCCACATTTGAAATTTTGGAGGGAAATTTTAGAGGAAACTTTTAGAGGGAAATTTATTTTTAGGAAGTTTGGGCATTATTATTATTATCATAAAATGCATTGAGAGGGATCATAGGTTAAATTATGACCCCTCTCGATGCATTGGAACCAACCAAATGCATCCCTAACGGTCCTAGGTCCCCTAGGGACAGATGTTGTCATGAAATGCGTCGATAGGGGTCATAGGTTAACCCATAACCCCTCTTGATGCATTGGAACCAACTAAATGCATCCCTAAGGACCCTAGGGACCCTAGAGACATTCGTTGTCATGAAATATGTCCTTAGGGCCTCTTGACGCATTCAAACCAACCAAATGCATCCCTAGGGACATATGTTGTCATGAAATGTGTCGATAGGGGTCACAGATTAACCTATGACCCCTTTCGACGCATTGTAACCAATCAAATGGGTCCTTAGGGGTCCTAGGGCCCCTAGGGACATATGTTGTCATGAAATGTATCAAGAGGGTGATGCATTGGAACCAACCAAATGTGTCCCTAGGGTTCTTAGGGTCCCTAAGGACATATGTTGTCATGAAATGTGTTGAGAGGGATCATAGGTTCCCCTAGGGGCATGTTGTCATGAAATGCATTGGGAGGGGTCATAGGTTAACCTATGACCCCTCTCGATGCATTAGAACCAACCAAATGGATCCTTAAGGGTTTTAGGGCCCTTAGGGACATATGTTGTCATAAGGGCCATATGTTGTCATGAAATGTGTCGAGAGGGGTCATAGGTTAACCTATGACCCCTCTCGACACATTAGAACCAACAAAATGCTTCCCTAGGGGTCCTAGGGCCCCTAGGGACATATGTTGTCATGAAATGCATCAATAGGGGTTATAGGTTAACCTATGACCCCTCTCGATGCATTGGAACTAACCAAATGCATCCCTAGGGGCCCTAGGGCCCCTAGGAAAATTCGTTGTCATGAAATGTGTCAAGAGGGGTCATAGGTTAACCCATGACCCCTCTCGATGCAACCAAATGCGGCCCTAGGGACATATGTTGTCATGAAATACATTGATATGAGTCATAGGTTAACTTATGACCCTTTTCAACACATTAGAACCAACCAAATGGGTTCCTAGGGGTCCTAGGGCCCTTAGGGACATATGTAATGAAATGTGTCAAGAGAGGTCATAGGTTAACCTATGACCCCTCTTGACACATTGGAACCAACCAAATGTGTCCCTAGGGGCCCTAGGTCCCCTAGGGACATACATTGTCATAAAATGCATTGAGAGGGGTCATAGGTTAACCTTTGACCCCTATTGACACATTAGAACCAACCAAATGGATCATAGGTCATAATGCAATAATAATATATGTTGTCTATACTATATTTAATAATTATAGTAAATTTCATAATAATATATATTATGTTATTATATTAAATAATAATAGTAAAAATATAATAATATATATATATATATATGTTAATGAAATTTGTTTACATTGCTCGTAATTCCATCCAAAATTTTGGAATCAATATTGGATATCCGATCTAATATCAAATATTCAATTTGATATCAAGTATTCGATCTGAGATCGAATACCCGATTAAACTGGCATGATTTTCTCAACATATTCCCTTTCACTGTAGACTCGACAACGTCGCTTTTTGTGGGCCATTTTCATGAGTTTTGGAAAAACTGACTTTTTGGTGCCCAAACGATCATAAAAGGTTCGATAATATATCATTAGGTGTTTGATATTGTCATCTGAATGGGGAGCAGTAGTCGTCAAAAGGCTAAATGCAAAAGAAAGATATCAAATGAAGACATTGTGGCATATAGGGAAAGGGACAAGGTAAATCATCGAAGGAAAAGACAAGGTATGTTAAATGTGAGTTAAGTCGATGATGTATTGGTCGAAGGTGAAATCATAGACCCAGATAATGAATATGTGCAGTTGGGGAATGAAAATATACCAATTGATAACAATAATGTCAGAATTGAAAATTTAGAGAATGAAATGCTACCAGGTCATAATGTAAATTGCATGATGGACCATGCCAAACATGACAATGCATAGTAACCTTACATATCTCCTAATTATAATCGACATGAAGGTTCTAGAACACCAAAATGGATAATTGAAATTGATGAAATGATTTTTATCAATTTGGAAGGGCAAAAAATCAAAAAGAACCATTCGGTTATGGGCTTCAAGACTATATAAGATATTTTTCGACAACAAGACCATGGTGGAGCTATGCCAGCTTTTTATGCACTGATTAAAGATGCAAAAGATCAGACCTATGCTTTCCAAATTGAAGATTCATGTCAATAAAAAATTGGAAGGAAATGTCATTACTGTGAAGAATATTTTTAGTGCTCTCAATAGCATTGGAAAAAATATCAGAGAGAAGGATAAGAGAGTTACTCGAAGGGTTATTTCAACCTCTTTGGTAAGTGATCATTTGAGAAAGGGTAGATATATGAGACAAACTTTTGATGACTTGAACATAAATCGTACTACTTTGAGAAGAGCACTTAGTAGATGAGAGAGAATTGATGATCCTCTTCAAAATGAATCATGGGCTTTTGGTGGGAGACGTTCATGTTTTGATAAGAAGCTATCTGATGATGTGAAGGAAGAAATTGCACAATTTTGGCACTCTAGCTCAAGAGTATTACCCAATGCTAAAGACGTGTTAAATTTGAGAATTGGCATCAGAGACCACATGCCACATCCTAAACATTATTTGGAGGTATGTCAAACTATGTTGTTCAAACAATTTAGAGAGAGTCATCCAAGTCTTCACATATCATAAAGCGCTTTTGAATCCATTTTATTGTGTGCCACTTAAAATTTGAAATACATGTTGTAAATATCATATTGAGTTTTCTATGCACCATAAACTAATACACTCCATCTGTTCTACTTTGCATAGTGCAAAAATGTTGGAGAATTATGGTGCTAGTGGTCTTCCAAAATTATCAACAGACTTGCTAGATCATTTTTTATGTCGTAGAGTTGATGGTTGTTTCTTTTATAGAAATGTTTTCTTAAATGAGAAATGTTCAAAATGTGATGGCTTATCCAAGTTTGACACATGTTTCCATGAGGGGTGTCAACAAGATCTTGGGAAGACAATAGTAAAAAAAAACGTATATGAAACAGTAAAATACACATTAAAGAGTGGGGTTGAGGGCTCTAGATGTGAATTGGTTGCAAAAGAAATCAATGTGGCTAGTTTTATTTCAGATTTCAAGACAAATCTTTTCTACAAGTATGCAAGATATAATCACAAGTCTAAGTGGTTGGATCAACAATTTAGAATGTGTAAGGAGACTTTTCCCATTGGCACTATTATATTAGTTATTGACTATGCTGAGAACTACACATTGTAGCCCCAAAATGAGACACAATCTCAGTATTGCAACTTCATTTAGATTGCTATTTTTGTCCACATAACATATAGACATGCCCTTGATAGTGCGGAAGATGATAGGAAGATTATTAGAGAGTATCATTTTTATATGAGTGATGATAGATCTCACTCTCATGAGTTTGTGCAACATTGTTTCAAGAATTATTTTAATTTCTTACAAAAGCATGCAATTGCTATTGGTTGTGTAGGATGCATGTAGAGAGGGGGATGCCTCATATTTGGATTTTTTTTTAGTCCAACCATGGGAAAGGGGAACATGATGGAGCAGGGGCATGTGTGAAGAGAGCTCTAGTTAAGGAGCAATTAAAAATTTCAAGACTAGAGCTTCTTGATGCTTGTAGCATTGTTGATTGGTGTAGTTCAACACTATCACAGGGGGGAATTCTTGATTCAGTAGTATGCAAGTTCTTTTGCTTGGTTGAGGAAGGGTCCATAGGTGATAGATTGGATTGTGCTATAGTGAGAGACTCATCAAAAATGCATTCATTCTAGAGCTCTAATTCTAGTACATAGACCATTTGGACACGATAGCTAGCTTGCTTTTGTCCTAATTGTTTTCAGTGTGATTGGGATCACTATGAGTCAAGTGAGTGGGTGGACATATGGGCTCCACATTATCTTACTCCATTGTCTATCATACCCTCCATCAGAAATGATGACATGGAAAGTTCACTTGAGCATAACCATCTATCATATCTTCTTCAGCCAAGACATGTCTTTGCATTTCTTGCACCACAGGGGAATGATGAGAAATCAGATTATTAGTTAGCACGTTGTGTAAGAGGTGAAAAAAAAGCTTGCACAACTGATCACAAATTATAATGGATTTACATATCCTACTAGTTCAGTGGTCGTTGTTGGAACATGGTTGCGGACATACATGTTTAGAAAGAATGAAATTCCTACATTCAAAGACTATCAGAAACACAAAATAATTCTCATATATTTGCATCTTATTATAGCAAAAAATGTAAAGTTGTTGAAGCATCAAGGAAGACCAAAAGTAAAAGAACTTTTTACTATTACTAATGCTGATCATGAAGCCTTGTTGGAGACCCTAAAATAGAGAGAGGACCCTACTAGAACACTCAACTAAGTATATTTACTTATTATGTTATTTTGTTCATAATGATTTAGTGAACCAATGATTATCTTGTTTAATACAATAAGTTACTAATATTCTTTATGATATTAGAATGTAGGTACATCGTGAAGAGTAGCCATGCATAAAGACAAAAACTAAATAAGGAGTAGAATGAAGAAAAAATCTATTCTATTTTTGACACTATGATTTTTGACAATACTTTTATTGACACTATGATTTTTGACACTACGATTTTTGGTAGTTGTGTATTGATTTAATAATGATGAAACACTTGATATATTGTAGATGTAAACTTTTTTATTTAATGTAAGAAATAAAGATGATTTTACTTAATGCAATGTGGAGGGACCTAAAAAATGATGATTTTAATACATACTAACACCAAAATTGCACTGTGCCCAATGTCAAAAACTTGAGAGGTAAAAAATAATGTTTTTGTTTTTAATACTAACCCTAGTGACACACTTGTTCTAGGTGTGGAGAGCCTCCATCGTCTACGGCCACCTCGTACCAAGGAGTCTCCAAGATGCTCTAAGTGTATGTCAAGGTCGATCTTTTGAGGGTTGTAACTCAGAGCTCGTGGGGGCTATCAATGAAACATCAATGCTACAAGATGGTCATGCCAAGGCCTAAAATAACCTATCTCATTTCAAGAGATCACATTCTATTTGGATTTGGCACAATGATCTCACTTGATGCCAAAACTCGTAGTGTGCCTCAATTCATAGGTGCACCACAACATAACTTTGAATTTTTTTATCTTGGCATTGAATCATCAATTCTATTAGCTCCAAATGGGCAAGTAAACCCTAGTGACACCCTTGTTCCAACTGCGGAGAGCCTCCATCATCTGCAGCCACCTCGTACTGAAGAGTCTCTAAGGTGCTCTAAGTGAGTATCGAGGTCAATATTCCAAGGGTCATAACTCGGAGCTCGTGAGGGCTATCGATGAAACATTAAATGCTACAGGATGGTCATGTCGAGGCTTAAAATAACATATCTCATTTTTGAGAGATCACATTCTGTTTGGATTCGACATAGCAATCTCGCTCAATGCCAAAGTGCGCAGTGTGCCTTAGTTTATAGGTGCACCACAACTCAACTTTGAAACCGCTGAGCTTGGCATCGAATCATCAGTACCATTAGCTCCAAATGGGTGGTTGAACCCTAATGACACCCTTTTTCCATCCACAGAGAGCCTCCATCATCTGCAGCCACCCCGTACCGAAGAGTCTCCAAGGTGCTTTAAGTGCATATTGAGTTCGATCTTCTAAGGGTCATAACTCGGAGCTCGTGAGGGCTATCGATGAAACGTTGAATGCTATAGGATGGTCATGTTGAGGCCTAAAATAACCTATCTCATTTTCAAGAGATAACATTATGTTTGGATTCAGCACAACAATCTCGCCCGATGGCAAAACTTGCAGTGTGCCTCAGTTCATAGGTGCACCACAACGTAACTTTGAAATTGCTAATCTTGGCATCAAATCGTCAATGCCATTAGCTCTATATGGGTGAGTGAACCCTAGTGACACCCTTGTTCCAAGCATGGAGAGCCTCCATCATATGCAGCCAACCTGTACTGAAGAGTCTCCTAGGTGCTCTAAGTGTGTATCGAGGTCGAGCTTCCAATGGTCATAACTCAAAGCTAGTGAGGGCTATCGATAAAACATTAAATGCTATAGGACAGTCATGTCAAGGCCTAAAATAACCTATCTCATTTTCAAGAGATCGCCTTCCATTTGGATTTGGCATAGCGATCTTGGTCGATGCCAAAACTCGTAGTGTGCCTTAGTTCACAAGTGCACCACAGCTTAATTTTGAAACCGCTGATCTTGTTATTGAATTGTCAGTTTCATTAGCTCTAGATAGATAGGTGAACCTTAGTGACACCCTTGTTTCAATCACGGAGAGCCTCCATCATTCGCAACCACCTTGTACCGAAGAGTCTCCAAGGTGCTCTAAGTGCATATCGAGGTCAATTTTTTGAGGGTCGTAACTTGAAACTCGTAAAGGCTATCGATGAAATGTCGAATGCTAAAAGATGGTCATGTTGAGGCTTAAAATAACCTATCTCATTTTTGAGAGATCACATTCCATTTGGATTCGGCATAGCGATCTTGCTTGATGCCAAAACTCGCAGTGTACCTCAGTTCATAGGTGCACCACAATGTAACTTTGAAACCATTGATCTTGGCATTGAATCGTTAATGCCATTAGCTCTAAATGGATGGGTGAACCCTAGTGACACCCTTATTTCGGCTATGGAGAGCCTCCATAGTCTACAGCTACCCCATACCGAAGTCTCCAAGGTGCTTTAAGTGCATATCGAGGTCGATCTTTCAAGAGTCATAACTCAGAGCTCGTGAGTGCTATCGATGAAATGTTGAATGCTACGGGATAGTCATGTTGAGGCCTAAAATAACCTATCTCATTTTTTAGAGATCACATTCCGTTTGGATTTGCCACAACGATCTTGCTTGATGCCAAAACTCATAGTGTGCCTCAGTTCATAGGTGTACCATAGCTTTACTTTGAAACCACTAATCTTGGCATCGAATTTTCAACGCCATTAGCTCCAGATGGGCAGGTGAACCCTAGTGACACCCTTGTGTGAGCCGTGGAGAGGCTCCATCGTCTGCAGCAATCCTATACTAAAGAGTCTCCAAGGTGCTCTAAGTGTGTATCGAGGTCAATCTTCTAACGGTCATAACTTAGAGCTCATGAGGGCTATCAATAACCCCTTACCAAGTTTGGTTAACTCATCTAATTAAGAATTTAAAGTTATAGCAAAAATTGCTCAAAATTGCAATTTTGCAACTTTTGCAACCTTTTCTTACAAAGTGAAAATGAGTGCAAAGAGTTAGTTAGGGGTTTGAGCATGACCATACAAGGTTGGAAACACCTATATAAGGTGTGAAATGATAGAATGCATTAATGAATCCAGTTTACATAAAAGTTATATTATATGCAAAATATGGGTCTGAAGGCTAATCATGGGAATGTAAGGGATTATACGGTTTGTGGTATTATATAGGGTGGAAAATGTCTTATTAGGGCCTTTAGATGTTGATTAGATCAATAATGGGTGAACAATGTATGGTGTATGATTAATAAGAAGTAATAAAACAAAGTTTCTTTCTGCAATTTGTATCATTTTCCATTGTTACACTTTGTTGATAACATTTTTTTAATGAGATTGTCAAAGGAAGATTGTTTTGTCACAAAAATTATAGTGCTTTTGTGGGGACCATATCTCAATTTTTCACCATTGGATTGGCCTGATTTTTGGATATGTTATGGAGGGTCAAGTGATCTAATTACTCGATGGTTGGATTGAGGAAATGAAGTATGGTTCAAAAGTTATAAATGATTGTGGTTGGTTCTATACAAAAGATAACAAGAAGGTATGTTTTGGATGATTTGGTTCCTAAGTTTTGTTAAGTGGATCAGTATGGGTAATCTAATCAATGTGAGAAATGTATAGATGTTATTCATAGAGATATGGTATTGGGGAACCAAGTTAAAAAGGTTTGATCCAATCAAGTCTCTTAAGTTGGGATATTTTGAGGTTACGTTGAAATTGAAAAGTTGGAGTATGAGGATAGTAACAAAGTGAAGGGATAGTTACCAAAGATTATGAGTCTAGGAATGAGTTCATGGTTGAGGAGTGGAGTCCTTAAGTGTGTTGAGATTAGATTTGAAGCTAAGAGTTAGTTTCAAGGTTGAAGGTGGAGTTTAAAATCAGATTTGGGGTTATGTGAACCTTGTGTAGGAGGTTTAAAAGTGTGTTGATGTTATTGTCTAAAATGTCATGGATCTTTGTTGAAGCCTTTGAGTTCATCCCAATTCCTTGATAGGCTACCATCCTTTTGTGAATCCCCTTACTTAAATTATTGTTTATTAAAGGTGTACCGAAGGGCTCTGCATCATTCTGCCAAGATAAGGAATAAATCCAATCTAAAACTAAAACCACAAGGAAAACAATGGTTTTTTGTATGTCACTCATTTATATGGTTTCTCTCTATAAATAAGGTTTCCCTATTTTACTTACTCTAAATCACATGATAGAAAGTGAACTCCCATATATTAACTATAGAATTTTTGATAGAAAAAATATATAACTCATGATAGCATTTCAAATTAAACATTGCATCCAAATTTGATAGTAAAGGTTGTTAAAATGTTATTCACAAATTATTGCATTTGAATCGAATATAACAAACATGATCAAAATTAATGATATTCCATAAACATGAACAATACACATGATCCACAATAAATTGAATAGTACTAGATACTAAATTAATATGTATATCATTGTGCACATAAATGAAAAATATATATATCAAATACATGTATCTATAGAAAAATTACACAAATATATATCAAAGTTCATGTATCCATAGAAAAATTACACAAATATATATCAAAATACAAAGATCCATATAAAAATGTCGCTGATCATGCCATCGGAATGTGTATAATATCAATGTTTCTATAAACAATGTGGTATATGCCATCTCAAAATGTCTCATGACCCATCCTATGGCAACTATACTATCCTAGGCTACTGGTGGATGATCAAAATGCAGCCTCTTCACTGCACTAGGTGGATCAGATGCCTCCTACATAAACAAAAAGGAAAACCCAAAGTTAGACTGTTGAATTTATATGATTCTTTGTATCTAACATTGAATTACTCAAATGCATAATGATCTTTTTCAATGAAGATTTATACTATTAAATTTTCATCATAAATACCTCTCTCGTTGACCTCTTGTGCCGGTCAGGAGTCCTCTCATATGTCCTCGATAATGCTTGTACCTCATTGATTATGGCTTGTGTATGTTCAAATATGTTTTTCAGATGAATCTACAACTTAAACTATAACATATAATCAAGAATTCAAACTACAACTTACCTATGTCGGTTCCTCCTCTGAATATAGTGGCTACATCATCAAAGATACAAAACTTTGTCGTCCAACCTTGTGTGCACTAGGAGTTCCGTATGAGATACAAAGTACTAGTTGTTAATATCATAGAAATTAGTTATGAATTTATTTATGAAAATAAAGAAAATAAAAAATAAATGATACTTATACATGCAATGGGGCTCTTAGTGCAAATGGATATGCTAGAACATCTACGACGCAAAACCTACATGGGCTCATCACCAGTAGCCACGCCCTATACAATAAAAAATGTAATTAAATTTCATTACCACAAACATTTTACAAGAATGCATTCATATTTAATCGAATAGAAAGCACCTAATTACCTTTCCCTTGTCAATGGATCCTGGCTCATCCCTCGCACTTTGTCCCCCAGGGACAGGTGATACCTGCAAGAAAAAAGAAAGATTAGAAACCATGTATGTTATAATATCAAATAGAAAAAATAATGAGAATACAACATAATGTACCATAGATGTCTTAAGGCCAAATGAAATAGTCAAGAGTGTGGCATCATCAACCTGTCTCAACTCGTCCTCAGTCATCATGTAAACATGAATGAAGATCACATACATGTATAAGTTAGTATGGCTTAAAAACTAAAATTACTCTATTATAAAGATTAACTTTAAATCGCATATGTACCGACACAAAAGGAGTCCATTCCCCTCCACTCTCGCATTAGGTTCTATAGCCTCTACACGTGCATCTGGTATATCCTCATCAAATACAAATTGATACTCAAAAAGATCACCTATGGGACCTAGAAAAATATTCTTCAACGTTATGCAAGTATGGGGCACACAAACATGTGATGAGCTCATCGATGATGAACTCGTGCCAGCTTTCTTCCACTGGAAAGAGGGTCTATCTTGAGGAGCTCCTCCTCCTACACCCATGTTGGGCTTCATGCTCCAATAGTTCACCTTGAGGCCCAACAAAATTTCTACATACAATTTTCTAAGGAAATAAAATGGTACCTCTAAATTTCTATGTGGAGGGATGTCAAAAATCATCCACCAACAATCCCAAAAGGTCACACATATAGCGTCATTTGTGCACCATTTAATTGATAGTTTGGGCTTTTTGCGGTCGACTTGTAAACCAAATTTTGAGTTCGTAAAAATGGCAACCAAATCATCTTTACTTATATTGAGGGCCGCAACCTCATCATAGTCCAACCCATCATCAAATATCTCATGCATTTTATCATTCCAATGAAGAGCGGCATTTTGTTCATTGGTAAGTGTTTCAATGTTATCCACTATGGTGTTTAACATGGATAACATAGGAGCCAATACAGGTACAGTATTATATGTTATTTGCAAAGCCCTCAATTCGGTGAGATTTTCAAATATCAAGTCCTCAATTCGAGGAGGGTTTTGAGGGGGTAGGGGATCATTTGGTGGATGATATTGAGGGGGAACTAGATCATTTGGTGGGGGGTTACAAGGAATAATATTTCTTGCCTCAGTATCATCATTTCGGTCAACCATACTTATTAATTTGCAAAACATAATTTCTATTAAAAAAAACCTAAATTTTAACAATTTCTATCAAGAAAAACCTAAATTTTAACAAATTCAATTAAAACTAACAAATTTATAATAAAATTGATTGAAAACATAAAAATAAAAATAAAAATAATCACTAACCTATATTGTGTATTTGTTCGCGGATTGGATATCAGAGCTTAAAACACAAAACACAGTGTGAACAAATAGACCTCGGGTTTTTCTTAAAATAAAAAAAATTACAATACAAGTATCGAGTATCCAATTTCATATTGGATATCTAATAATATCAAGTATCCAATATGAAATCAGATACACAATAAGGCTTGGGCCTACTTTTAGCTTTGGTATTAAGATGGGTGGAAAAAAGTTAGAGCGAATTTTGAAACGCTTTTAGACGTTTTCAAACTATATTTTTTTCACATCACCACTTTTTGGCACATCATCATCTTGCACATACCCATGTATGCTAATAATTGGATGAATTAATAAAAGAGTTTACTTTTTCTCTCTCCTTGATGTTGTTCTTTGTGTGTTTGCTTCCATTGTGTTTACTCAGCAAGGTGTTTGGATAGTTAGGCATGTCTTTGGCCTTAGTTTTTCATTCCTTTCTTGCGTCAAGTGGTATCAGAGCTTGAGGTTCATCACTATGGAGATTGGATCATGTAGAACCCTAAGTTGGATTTGGTTATAGAGTGGCAAATATGTGGATTTGACCTATAACTTATAGAGGGTTGCGATCTCACATGAACATGTTTGTAAAGATGCATTGAGGCAGAGGAAATGTTGACACTACCATTATGGACATGTTGAGACAAATTGCAGCCATATTAGATGTCGTAGAGATATCCCAGAGGAGAGGAGTGCATCTTGATGATGTGAATGATGATGAAGCAATGACACGAAACTCTAATCTAGATCTTAAGGAAGATCAAGATGAAGAAAGAGTGTTGAAAGTGTTGTCTAGGGCACATTCAAAGTCTATTGTAGAAGTTGTTCCTAATGATGGAAAATTGCACACCAATGTTGTGTTGGACTGAATCTTTGATATGGAAAAGTTCTTTGAGTTTGAAAACACTCTTGATAATAGAAAGGTGAAAATTGTAGTCACTAGGTTGAAAGGTCATGCCTCACTATAGTGAAAGAATTTACAAACTGATAGACATAGGAGAGGAAAGGAGAAGATTAGGACTTAGCTAAAAATGGTAAATAAGGTGAAGAAGTTCCTTCCTGATGATTACCAAGTTAGCTTGTTGAAAAAGATGCAAAATTTGAGACAAAAGGATATGATTGTGAAGGAGTGTATTGATAAAATCTATAGATTGGACATTAGATTTGGACATGTGGATGATGAGGTTGAGAAAGTGGTGAGGTATCTAAATAGATTGAGATCTAGAATTCAAGATGAGATAAGTTTTGTTTAATTGGAAAGTGTGGAAGAAGCATACCAATATGGCTTGAAAGGCAAGGAGATATTGATAAAGAAGCATAAACAAAGACAAAGAGGTAGAGGTGTTAGCGTGAAAGCTAATGATACTACTTTGGGGAGCATCCTGAGCATTGAAGAGTATTGACATGTTGCATTCATGACTGTGTTTATCATTGATTTCAACATAGCATGGTTTCTGTAAAGACTGGTTGAGTAGGAGACAGAGATCTTGATGGTATAGACAATGGTTTAATTGTCTTGTAATGCATATTTATGGACATGTTTGGCACAGTTCTTTAATGACGTGGTCAAGTGCCCATTGTCTGAGTCAAAGACATACAAAAGATGTACCTAATTTAGAGAGAAGTTTACAAATAGAGTATTGGGAGAGCAATTCCTGATGTTTTTTGGCTATCTTACATTTGAGATGTAATGAAGAGATGCATAGTCAAGGAGTAATAGAGGATAGTCAGATGATGACATCAGCGAATACACAAGCACTAGTATCGCACGTATGAAGTTTTGTATAGAATATGAGCCGATAGTGCTATTGAAGTTATAATTAATTAATTATTATATTATAATTAATTGGGAAAGCCTTAAGGCCAACTCAAGGAATTATTATGAAGATATAGTATAAAGAAAAGATGTTTTCCTTGATTGTAAAGTGTTTATTGAATGATTGTGATCGTTATTGAAGGGAAAAGTTTGAAAAGGTTCATTTGATAGGACAAAGAAACAAGAAGGAACAATATAGTACTATTATATTATTCTACAAGAAATAATACATAGATTATTTGGACAATGGGTTCATTGGTCTTGGTCTTGAAGCTGTTTGAGAAGTGGGTCCAACTGTCTTCCACAACTCCTAACAGGGTTGGAATCTCCTAACAAGGATTCAAAGTCTCCTAACAGGGACTCATGTACTAAATGTTGTAACAAACTCCTAATAGGGTCTATCCTCTAACAAGGAATATTTATATTAGTACATCATCTTGTGGGTACCATCCCCACCGAAGTTTTTTGTTTGATCTAGGGTTTTCCTAGTTAATGTATTTGGTGTCATTGTACATATGAGTATCTTGGTGTGGTTTCAATTTATATTGCTCATATGGTTAAGATTGTTGATGATTGTGATAATAGTTGGAGAACTGATTCACCCACCATCCTGCCCCCCCCCCCCCCCCCCCCCCCCCCCGGGTGCCCAACCCCCTCTCAATTATATCAGTGGTAAATGTTGTGATTTAGGGAGACCTTGAGGATTCACCAATTGGACCTAAGGTTGGAGAAAATCTAATGGTGAGAAGAACTTTCCATAATAAGGAAATTGATGAGGAACTTGAGGAGAAGTATTTGAAGACTAGATGTAAGATGGCTAGAAAAAGCGGCAAAGTGATCATTGATAGTGGAATTTCAACAAATTTTGCATCAAAGGAGTTTGTTACAAAGTTGTAATTGCAAAGGTTGAGACACCCTAAACCCTATCATATTTCATGGATCAAGGATTAGCATAACATATTGGTAAGTAAACAATGTGTTGTGAAGTTCAAGACTAGAAATTACTTTCATGAAGTTATGTGTAATATTATGCCTATAGATTGTTGTCATATTTTGTTGGGTAGACCTTGGCATTATGATAGATATGTTATGCATGATGGAACATTGAATCAATATACTCTATGGGTGAATGGAAGAAAACAAGTATTGTTGTCTTTGATTGAAAGTCTAGATGAGGTTAATTGTACTAATGTTTGAGTTTGTATTGTCAATGGGAAGCATTTTGAAAAAGAAATGAAGAAGAATTTAAAAAAATTTGTCATCATTCCTAGAAGACCAAGTTGTTCTAGTCATAACCGAGTAATATAAAATAGTAATAAAAAAGTGGTAGATAGTAATGATCAAGTGTCAGAAGATAGTAGTAACCGAGTGATAGCAATAGCTAATCGTGTTAGCCAAGTGATAGTAGAAAATGAAATTTTACTTAATGAATATAATGAGGTTGTTACAAAAGATATATTTGGTGGCAGACAATAATGATCAAGTGTCAGAGGATAGTAGTAGCTAACCGTGTTAGCCAAGTGACAGTAGAAAATGGAATTTTACTTAATGAATATAATGAGGTTGTTACAAAAGATATATCTGGTGGTAGACAATAATGATCAAGTGTCAGAGGATAGTAGTAACCAAGTGAGAGCAAAAGCTAATAGTGTTAGCCAAGTGACAATAGAAATTGAAATTTTACTTGATGAATATAAGGTTGTAAAAGATATAGCTGATGGTTTACCACCAGTAAGAAGTATAACTCATTTTATGGATCTGATTTCTCGAACTAGTTTTTTGAATAAAGCACCATATAGCTTGACACCTTCAAAGAATGAAGAACTTAACAAACAAGTGCAAGAGTTGTTGCAAAAAATTTTGATTAGAGAAAATTTGAGTCCATGTGTTCTACCTATTGTATTAGCACCTGAGAAGAATGGAGAATGAAAAATGTGTACTATATTCAAAGGTATTAACAAGATCATAGTGAAATATAGGTTTCTTATGTTGACAATGGATGACATACTGGATTGTTTGAGTGCAAAAAATTATTTTACCAAGTTTGATTTGAAGAGTGGTTCTCATCACATTAGAATTAGAGAAGGTGATGAATGGGAGACTTCCTTCAACACAAAAGATGGTTTGTATGAATGGTTGGTAATGCCTTTTGGTTTGACTAATGCACCTAGTATTTTCGTGAGGTTGATGAATGAAGTTCTTAAGATATTTTTGGGAAAGTTTGTGATTGTTTATTTGGATGATATTCTGATATTTAGTAAAACTAAGGAAGAACATCTTGAGGATATTAGGCAAGTATTGTAGAGATTGAAAAAGGAGAAGTTTCTAATTAATCTAAAATTGTTCCTTTATGCAAAAGGAGATTGTGTTTTTGGAATTTTTATTTCAGCTTATGGTTTCAGAATGGATCTTGCGGTAAAGCAATTTTGGAATTGCCCACACCTAAGAATGTGGGTGAGGCAAGATCATTTCATGGTTTGGCTAGTTTCTATAGAAAGTTAATAAATCATTATAGTTCTATTTGTAATGCTATGGATGAGACAATGAGAGGACATAAAAATGATTTGAAGTGGACACATGGGGCTGATAAGAGTTTTGAAACTTTGAAACAAAAGGTTTCTTAGTTTCCTGCATTAGCTTTCCTTGATTTCAATAAGCTATTTCAAGTTGAATGTGATGCAAGTGGTAGCGCAATAGCAGTTGTGTTGAGTCAAGAAGGTAACTAGTTGTTTTCTTTAGTGAAAAATTGAATGATGTTAAAAGAAAGTATTTTGTGTATGATCAAGAGTTATTATGCTATTGTTCAAGCCTTCAAGAAATGGGGACATTATTTGATTTCTAAGGAGTTTGTGTTGTATACTGATCATAAAGCTTTACAGTATTTGGGAAGTCAACATAAGTTCAATCAAAGACATATGAAGTAGTGGGTTGAATACTTGCAGAGTTTTGCATTTGTGATCAAGCATAAGAGTGGAGTTACTAACCAAGTTGTTGATGCTTTGTGCATAAGATGTTCTTTCTTGACTAAGATGAAGGTTGAAGTTCTTGATTTTGATGAAATGAAGGAGTTGTACGATACTGACCCTAATTTTTCTAAGGCATAGAGAGAGTGCAGAGCACCAAATATATCAAGTCAAATGAGTAAGTTTGATGAGTATTTCATTCAAGAAGGTATGATGTTTAAAGGAATTCAATTGTGTATACCAAGAAGTTCTATGATAACTAAATTGTTTAAGGAAAAGTATTGTGGTCAATAGACGTTGAATTTGTTGAATGATAAGTATTATTGGCCACAGATTTATAAGGATATTTAGAAGTTTGTAAGGAGTTGTGAAATTTGTCAAGTTGCAAAAGGAGTGAGTCTGAATACTGGATTGTATACACCTATTTCTATTTCCAAGAAACCTTTGACTGACATCAGTGGGTAGAAGCAAGGAGTTGGGTCTCAATTCAATGGAAGTTTGTGGATTGAGATCGTGCTCCTTTAGAAATGGGTACCCATTTTAGCCTCGAGCACCCAATCCTAAATTAAAAAAATGGGCACCCATTTTTTTAAAAATCAGGTACCCATTTTTTTATTTTCAAAAAACATAAAAAAATTGTATTTTTTAGAAATGGGTACCCGTTTTTTAAAACTAAAAAATGGGTACCTATTTTTTACTTTAAAAAAATGGGTATTGTTTCTAAAAATTTAAAATTTTGTATTTTGGGGGGATTTTTTATGCCGATTTGATATTTTCAAAATGGGTACCCATCTTTTGAAATTCAAATGACAGGTGCCCATTTCTTACAACATTGGGCAGGATTTTTTCTACCACCTCATATTTTGGTTCATGATAGGCTTGGTGAGACCAAGTCTATGCCTTGACCTCTCAAGATTTGGCTAAGGCATTAAACTAACAGATTCACACCTTGCCATAATTTTTAGAGGGTCTTCCCGATCAAATATTTGTATGAAACAAAAACCCATTAGAGCTCTCACTATCCTGATTTTAGAAATAAAAATTTTATAGTGGTATGATATTATTTACTATTTTTGCATTATTTTTTAATGGAAGGTGATACCAAAATATAAAATAGTGAAGTTCACTAAAACTTTAATAAATTTTTTTTTCTTAAATTAATGTATTTGTCATCAATCTACATGCAATTCTTTTGAGGTTTAAAAAAAGTGAAATTTTGATCAAATTATGGTGTTCGTACACAAGAGGTTTTAAAATTCACCTTTAAAGCCAATTAATAATTAATAATAATAAATTAATGAAAAATATTGTCATCAATCTTAGGTGTATTAGGTAACTCCCTTTAAAAGGATTTATAAAAATTCATTTATTTGTGTCAAATTATGGTGTTCGTACACGAGTGTGGTATGGTCTTGAAACAGGCATTTTGAAAAAGTGGTTTTTAAAGATCCATACCAAAAACAAAATCTATCATTTGGGTACACAAATAAATTACATATTCAAAAACTAGATTCTGAACACTAAAACTTTATTTCTAAAGCTTTTTTATATTAAATCTTTAAATGCCTCAAATTTTGACATCAAGTAACAAAAAATTTCAAAAATAGGAAAAACTCTTCCACTTACCCCAGTATGGATTTGTCCTTGGATTACTTAAGAAAACAAGAGGGTATGAATCCATATTTGTTGTTGTGGATAGATTTTCAAAGATGGCACATTGCATACCATGTAAGAAGACATCAGATGTTGTGCATGTTGTTGAGATTTTCTTCAAAGAGATTGTTAGAGTGCATGAATTACTAAAAAGTATTATTTCTGACAAAGACAGTAAGTTTGTTGGTTATTTTTGGAGGACTTTGTAGAAGAAAATGGATACTAAGTTGAAGTTCAATTCTACATTCCATACACAGATAGATGGACAAACAGAGGTCATGATTAGAAGCTTGGGTAATCTATTGAGATGCTTAGTTGGAGATCAACTGAGTAACTAGGATATGACATTGGCACAAGCTGAGTTTCAATATAATAATTTTGTGAATAGTAGTAAAAGAAAAAAACCTTTTGATATTGTTAGTGGAATGTAACCTAGAAGAATATCATATTTAATGGATGTTGCTGGTGAAGAGAGTTGAAGTGTTGAAGGGGAAGGATTTGTTGGTTTTACGAAGTCTTTGCATGAGGAAGTGAAATTGAGGTTGGAACAAAGTTATCAAAAGTATAAGGAGAATTCTGATAGGTCTAGGAGACATTGTGTTTTTTAAATTGTTGATGACATGATGGTTCATTTGAAGCAAGACATATATCATGTTGGAACCTACAATAAGCTAAAAATGAAGAAGTTTGGACCTTGTAATATCTTGAGGAAGTTTGATAGTGGTAATGCTTATGAAGTTGACTTACTTGATAACATGGATATATCTCCTATATTCAATGTTGTTGATTTGTATGACTATCATGAGTTAGATAATGAAGTTTTTGTATAAGATGATTATCCTAAGAAGCATATTGAAGAGTTTGAACAAATATTGGATCAGAGAGTTGGTAAAAGCACAAGAGAAAAAGATTACTATGAATATTTGGTAAAGTGGAAGAATAGGCTAGTTGAAGATGATACTTGGATTTATAAATATGAGTTGGATTCAGCTCAGGTGTGACATCTCATTGATTAAGGAGAATCATTCCTTCCAACCCCATTTGTCTAATGCAAGAGGATCCTAGGTTTCCTTGTAATCCTGCTCATTTTGTTCATTCTGGCAGTTATCACTGAGTTTGTAGCATTAATCAAGTTCAGTGTTAACCAAGTTTACAATGTTAACTAAGTTGTAGTGTTAACCCGAGTTTCAGTATTAACCAAGTTCCACTGGCGACTGAGTGTTCCTTCATGTGCCAAGTGAACCTAATATTTGTTGATGCTCAGTTCCTTCTTAGACCGAGTTTGTGTATGATTGATTCTTAGTTTGAGCTAACTTATGTATTAAATTTGGATCATGAGTTTAATGATAGGATCCCATCTTGGGATGTGTGCAGACCATTTTAAGGTTGACCTTTCTATTATGCAATGATGTAGAATTTTCTATAAGCCATTTTGGCAAGTATAAGTAGAGGTATTTGGTTTAGGTTAAGTAATAACTTAGAGAGCTTAGAGAAGATATTTCTAGAATAGCAATTTTAAAGCTAGATCATGGATCTTGAAGTTGTCTATTGTATCTTGTCATAACCCAGAAATCCTTACGACTGAGAATGTATGATGATAATTGGATGAATTAGTAAAAGTATTTACTCTCTCTCTCTCTCTCTCTCTCTCTCTCTCTCTCTCTCTCTCTCTCTCTCTCTCTCTCTCTGGTGTTTTCCTCTATGTGTTTTCTTCTATTTTGTTTACTCAACAAGATCTTTGGATAGTTAGGTGTGCCCTTGGTCCTAGCTATTCATTTCCTCCTTGCATCACACTTCCATATTTTAATAAGGTGTTTCAAGTTGACTATGATGCTAGTGGTACTGCAACAGGATATATGTGGAGCCAAGAAGGTAGTTTTGTTTCTTATTTTAGTGAGAAACTAAATTATGCCAAAATAAAATATTATGTTAATGATCAATAATTTTATGCAATAGTTCAAGCATTGAAGAAGTGGAGATACTATCTTCTTCTTAAGGAGTTTGTTTTATATACTAATCATCAAGCTTTGCAATATTTGAATAGTCAATGAAAGATGAATTAGAGGCATATGAAGTAGGTTGAGTTTTTGCAAAGTTACACATTTATTTTGAAACAAAGGAGAGGGAAGTTTGGCAAGGTTGTAGACACTCCTAGTAGGAGACAACTTTTTCTGACAGAGATATAGATTGAGGTGGTTGGGTTCAAGGAACTTGAGATTTTTTATGCAAAGGATCCTAATTTTTGCAAAGCTTCAAATTTTTGTACATAACCTTCGCAAAAACTCATTCCATTTCAAATGCCTCTAATTCAACTTTCCTTAATTATTCAAATATTGTGAATCATGATGTTTTGTATACAAAACAAAATCCATAGGAAGAAAAAAGTGTCTCCACTTTTTCAATGCCTAAACTATAACATAATATTTTTAATCATAAATTTAAAAAAAATATTTTTCTATAATATAACTTCTCAATGAAATAAACAATAGGCATACCTTCTTGGCTCAAAACAACTCCTATTGTGGTACCACTAGAATCATAGTTTACTTGAAATACCACTAGCATTATAGTTGACTTGAACTCCTTTCCATCCCCTCTCATTTGCTAGAAAAATGATAAAATTATCTTACCTCGGCAACATTCCTTAAAGAAGGCCATCCAAGGATAGCCTTCACTTTCTTTGGGTCCAATTTTAGACGTTCTAGTTGATCTACAAATATGAGGTAGACTAACTCTTTCTTCACAAAATTGCACTTCTTCAGGTTAATCATAAATTTACCTTATGTTAACATCTCAAACACCCTATGAATATGCATTTTATGCTCCTCCAATGACTTATTGAAGATCGAAATATCATCTAAGTAAACAATGACAAACTTGTTAGAAAGTAAAGTCCACTAAGATAACTAGGGGTGGGTGGGAAGGTGGTGAATCGATTATATGATCAATATAACTTTTATCAACCTTATTAGATCTTAAACATGTGATCAATATCAACAACAAACCATAAGAGGATGTACATACACAATAACACCAGATATGTCAAACTAGGGAAAACCTCGATGGGGGTGGTACCCACAAAATGATGTATGTGTGTATATACACACACACACATACATGTATATGTATATGTATATATGTATGTATGTATGTATATATGTATGTATGTATATATGTATGTATGTATGTATATATGTATGTATGTATGTATGTATGTATGTATGTATGTATGTATGTATGTATATTTATATTCCTTGTAAAGGATGGACTTTGTTAGGATTCAATGAAATACATTTAGTACACATCCTTACTTGTTAGGAGACTTTGAATCCCTGTTAGGAGTCTCCAACCTTGTTAGGATTTGTAGAAGGCAGATCAATCCATTGTCCAAAAAATTATAGGGAAAGACCATTGAAATCATTGTCAAAGCGGCCTTTGTAGTATTCTTTTTAGAATAGTAAAAATGAAAGTGATCTCAACAACTTAAACTCTTTCTTTTTCCTCTTACTGTGCCTCTACCACACCAAAAACACTTCTTAGATCTCAGTACTAGATTCACAAACTCGCATCACAATGATCCCTTTGTTTTCTTACTCTCATTTACCAATCTTCTTCACTTATCACATATACTTGATCAATTCCATACATTCGATAATTCATCTCAAAGAAAATAAATTTCCTTTATACCATGTCTTCAAAATAATTCATTGAGTCATTATTGAGGCTTCCCCAATTACAAATATTATAGGACTTCATTATGATAATACAATACATTACATCTTTTCATAACTAAAAAATGTTTTTGCCTCACATTCTTCATAACTTCTCACACGTGTGACCTCAAACTTCATACACTCTCTAACATCATCATCATGTTGTCTTCTATCTTAGTCTAATTGCACTTAATCAGATTTTATCCTTGTTAGGAGATATAATTCAATCACCTAAAAGCACTTCTCAAGATCTCTGTCTGCAAACTGTCTTCAGTAAATCACAAATAACTCTCACTAGTCTTCAACTTTCTACATGCATACTTAGCCATTGAATCAAGACACATTATAGAAAATTTTCCCAACTATGCTTGACCTTATCTTTAATACTAGATCCATATAACCTAAATCTATGTTTGCTACACTTCTAATCTTCATAGTATGTTGATATCAATGACAAAAAAAAGTCATGAATGCAACACACAGTCATGCTATCAATTTCTCTAGTGCTCTAGCAATGCTAGGATACTCCCCAAAGGAATATCATCAACATTCATGCTAAAAATGTCCTCCTTTTGCATTGATGGAAACATATATGAAAAACATCTAAGTTCCAAGAATACCAAACATACTTCTTTGTTGTTGTTGTTGCTCTCATCTTTCCAAATCTTCTTCATCAATCAAATCTAAAATTCTCGGGAACGGTTGCTACTCCCACCGATATACTTCTCTCACTAAAATAACTCTCTTTTATTCTTTATGCATTCTACTTTCATGTGTTCTCCCCTAGTGAACTCGATCTTTTCTTCATAACTCTCCCCCATTCACAGGAGATTATCCCTCATTCATAGGAGGTGTTTTTCATGCATTCTCTCCCCCATTGACATCAATGACGAAGGCATCATTATGTCAATATACTACTCAAATATCTTCAACCAACTCAAGTGTCCAAAGATAATGTTCAATACTAAGATTCCTTTATGTCTCAACTCAAATAGAGATACTCCCACATAAAGGAACCATCAACATTTAGTCCAGATAAATAATAGTGCTCAGTACCACAAGACTAATGCAATCTCTACATCATCTACTCTAAAGTAGGTAGGGGCATAAACTCAATTATACCTTGCAAGTACTCAAATATATAATTAGGAAAAGGCTTTGTAAATATATTTGCAATCTACTCTTTTGTATTAACATACTCCAGTCTGATCTCTTTCTCTATATTGATCTCTCTCAAGACATGATACTTAATCGATATGTGCTTTGTCTTGGAATGTGACACCTGATTTTTACACACCCTCACTGTATTTGTGTTATCACAATGTATGATAATAGGTTCTAAAAACTCTATCCCAATATCCTTCAACATTGGTTTCATCCACATGATCTGATTGCAAATGTTTGCTTCTATTACATACTTTGCTTCTATTGTACTCTGTAAAATATAATCTTATTTCTTGCTTAGCCAAGAAACCAATCTTCCTCCAAGGAAAAATGCTCCACCACTTGAACTCTTTTTTTCATCTATATCACCTTCCTAGTTCGCATCAGTATATGCACATAGAATAAATTCATTTGATATATCATACCATAACCCAAAATCAAGCATAGCCATTAAATATCTGAATATCTTCTTTACTACTGCATAGTTTGATTCCTTAGGATCAGCTTGAAATATTTCTACTATACCAATTATATTTCCTATATATGGTCTTATGTGAGTTAGATATTGCAACCTCCAATCATAGATTTGTACTTCTTTTGTTCAATTGTAGGTGTCTTATATTTTCTAGATAACTTGTGACCAATTATCATAGGTGTACCAATAGGATTACAACTTTCCAAGAAAAATCTGTTTAACAAGTCTTTGAAATAATTGGTTTGTGATAATAAAATACCATCACTCTTTTGCACAATCTATAAACCCAGGAAATATTTTATCTCACCAATCATGATCATATCAAATTTATTCTTCATTTCATTAGAATTTTTTCACTTGCTTTATCATTGCCTCCAAATATTATATCATCCACAAATATTACAATAATCAACAAGGCATTCTCAATTTCTTTCAAATATAAGTTACTATCTATAGTACCATCAGCAAATCTGAAATTTTCTAAATACTTATCCAACCTTGCATACTAAGTTCTAGGTGCTTGCTTTAGTCTATACAATGCATTCTTCAACTTGCATACCATATCACCTTCTTCTGTCAAAGAAAATCCTTTAGGATGCTCAATGTAGATGACTTCTTCAAGTTCTCTATTCAGAGATGTTGACTTCACATCCATTTGATACACTTTCAACTTATTATTTGTTGCATAAGCCAAGAACATTCTCACTGCTTCAATTCTAGCAATAGTTTGTCCCTTCTTGCTATGAATATCCTTTGTATACAAGTCTAGCTTTGTTTCTCACAACCTCACCTTGTTCATTCATCTTATTTTTGAAAACCCACTTAGTTCCTATAGCATTTTTGTCCTTAGTTCGAGGGATCAATTCCCATGTATCATTCTTCACAATTTGACCTATTTTTTCCTTCGTTGCTTGAATCCAATAATCATCCTTACATGCTTCATCTGCACTCTTTGGTTCAACTTGAGAAATCAAACACAACTCTTCATTTACTTTGTTTCTTGTCATAACTTCTTTGTCTTTTCTTCCAATAATTTGATCATTAGGGTGATTCTTTGTCAAATTTATTTTTAGTGTTAGTGTCACTATCTCAACCCTCACTTCTGGTCTAGGTTCAGATCTTGGTTCCTCTCTCTGTTCCACAAATTGAATGTCATTATAAAAATCATTATTAGTTCCATAAAAAAACTCAACATTCTCATGATTAGTCTTAAGATTAACTTCTTCGTTAGAATTGTAGTAAACTATACTTTCTTGAATTCCAAACTTCTCATCCACTTTCACATTTGCGCTCTCAAAAATAGTCTTAGTCTTCTTATTAAAACATCTATAAGCTTTTCTTTTGAATAAATAACCAAGGAACATACCTTCATTGCTTCTTGAATCAAACTTACCAATTTCATCATCTCTCTTGATATAACATTTACTTCCAAATTTTTGAAATACTTTACTCATGGTGCATGTCCAAACCATAATTCATTAATATGATTAGCAAGGTGATTCTTTGTCAAATTCTTTTTTGGTATTAGTGTCATTGTCTCAACTCACTTCTAGTCTATGTTAAGATCTTGGTTCCTCTCTTTGTTCCACAATTTGAATGTCATTATGCAAATCATTGTTAGTCTTATAAAAAAACTCAACATTCTCATGATAAGTCTTAGGATTAACTTCCTTAGAATTGTAGTCAAAGTATCCTTTCTTGAATTCCAAAATTCTCATCCACTTTCACTTTTGTGCTCTCAACAATAGTCTTAGTCTTCTTATTAAAACATCTATAATCTTTTCTTTTCTATGCATAACCAAAGAACATACCTTCATCACTTTTTGAATCAAATTTATCAATGTCATCATCTCTATTTATATAATATTTACCTCCAAAAAATTTGAAATACTTAACTCATGGTGCATGTCCAAACCATAATTTATAAGGAGTCTTGTTTGTACCTTTTCTTATCTATAATTTGTTCATTATATACACCAATGTATTAACTACTTCTCTCCAAAATTTCTTTGATACATCATTCTCAAACATCATAGCTCTTGTTTCTTTTATTATAGACCTATTTCTTCTTTATGCTATAGCATTCTGCTTAGGTGTTTTAGGGGATGAAATTTGTCTTTTAATCTTGTTTACTTCACAAAATGTGTTAAAGTCATTCAAAGTAAATTCCCCACCTTCCATTGATCTCCTTAAGTTGTTAAGGTTTTCCTTCAAGGAGTTGTTGCTCTAATACCAAAGTAAATTCTACTGAGATAACTAAAAGGTGGGATAGGGGGTGAATCATTTATTCAATGATTATAACTTTTATCAACCTTATTAAATCTTAAGCATTTGGTCAATATCAACAACAACCATAAGAAGACACACATACACAATAACACTAGACATGTTAACTAGGGAAACCCTTGATCAAATGGAAAACTCTCGTGGGGATGATATCCACAAAATGATGTACTAATATATAAATTCCTTGTAAGATTATGGGAACTGTTAGGATTCAATGAAATACATTCAATATATATCAGTCCCTGTTAGGAGACATTCAATTCCTGTTAGGAGATTCTAACCCTGTTAGAAGTTGTGTCAACCCAATTAGGAGTTGTAGAAGGAAGATGGACCCACTATCCAAATAGCTTCAAGAGAAAGATCATCGACCATACTATCCAACTAGTCTATGTATTATTTCTTTCAAAATAATAGAAATGCAAGTGATCTCAGCAACTAAAACTCTTTCTCTATCCTCTTACTGTTCCTCTACCACACCAAAAACACTTCTTAGTTATTTGTACCATATCTACAAAATCGTATCACAATGATCCCTTTGATTGTTTACTCGCATTTATCAATCTTCTTCACTTATCGCATATACTTGATCAATTCCATACATTTAATTCTTCATCTCAAGGAAAAAAAATTTCTTTTATATCATGTTATATCATTGATTCATCATTGAGGCTTTCCCAATTATAATTATAATAGGACCTCATTAAGATAATACATACATTACATCTTTTCATAATTACAAAACACTATCAGCTCATGGTCTTCATAACTTATCACATATGTGACCCTGGACTTTGTGCACTCTCTAATGTCATTATTAAGTCATCTTTTGGATCTATCTAATTACACTTAATAATATTCTATCCCTATTAGGAGATATAATCCAATCACTACAAACCACTTCTCAAGAACTTAATCTGCAAACTTTCTTTAATAAATCACAAATATGTCTCACTAATCTTCAACTTTGTTTATGGACACTTAACCACTAAATTAGGACACACTTTAGAACATGTCCCCAACTGTGCTTGACCTCATCTTCAATACTAGATCCATATGACCTAAATCTCTATTTGATACTCTGACAATCTTCATAGTATGTTGACATCAATGATAAACATAGTCATGAATGTAAGACACAATCATGTTCTAATCTCTCCAATGCTCTAGCAATGCTAGGATACTCCCCCAAATGAATATCATCATAATTCATGCTAACAAAACTTACCCTTACATTATTTCAATACCTCATTCATGAGCTCCATGAAATTTCTTAGTGCATTAGTTATCCCAAAAACATGGCTAACCACTCATACAATCTTTTCTTTGTCTTGAAGGGATTCTTCTATTCATCTCCTTCTCTAATTTGAATCTAGTAATATCTACTCTTCATTTCTATCTTTGTGAAATACACAACATCACTCAAACAATCTATAATATCATCCATCCTTGGAAAGAAAAATCTATACTTGATTGTGATTTTATTGATAGCACCAGAGTCTAGACACATTCTCCATCCTTCATTATTATTTAGCACTACTAGTATAGAATGTAGAATCAGACTCTCCCAAATCGACCCCTTTTGCAACAACTCTTGCACTTGTTTGTTCAACTCTTTAATTTCTAATTGTGTCATTTTGTGCACTATCTTATTTAGAAAATTATCTCCTAGAATAAATACATTTGATGATTGATCTTTCTTACTTGTGATAATCCATCAAGCACATTCAAATACAATATCCTAAAACCCATTCAACAAATTTGCAACTTCTATAGGCACATCTTCTACTTTATCTTTACCAACTTTTGAATTATAGAGAAGCACATATTCTTATGCCCCATACCTTCTAAGGACTTTCTTCCACCAAGAAAGTATAATCTGGCATTACTACATACTTTGTCTTCAATATCCTTCAATGGATTTAGCTTATTTCTCACTCCATCCTTTATTAGCAAATAGTATTTTCATGACCATCATACACAACACGCTTGTCAAAGTACCATAACCTACTCAACAACATATGAAGTACATCCATGGGTAAGATATTTTTAGGATTTAAAGAGACAAAAACAACAATTACATGCAAATATAACCAATATAAGAAAATAGTAAATCTCACAGAAGAGAACACAAGACACAAATATTTAGCGCGGTTCACCTAATCCTTGGGCTATGTCCACCAAAAAATGAGTCCAATATTCTTATTATCCTAAGAATACAACTTGATTATAATATGTAATCTCTTATAGCTCAATACTATTTCAAGAAGCTACAATCTCATCATACATAATGAAATCCCCAACTCTAAGCCATTTTATACAAGTTTGTGCCACTTACAAAATTAGGGCTAGATAATCTTGATAGGTTAACCTAAAAAAACCCTTGACAAGTCAAGCTTGGGAAATGGTTGATGAGTCAACTAAAAATCCTTGACAAGTCACCACATATCAACAATCTTCCACTTAGGGACTAATCAATCCCCATACTAAACCACCTCCCACTTGGAGTCTAGCCTTGTAGTAATGTTGCTACCATGTGAGGCTCCCACTAGATTGAACCACACTAGAGTCAGTTGTTCCTTTATTTTGCTTAGTCTAGAAGACAAACTAAAGCTGAAGAGTAGTTCAACTTCTTCATCGTCACTATCGTTGTAAACATATTTCTTGGATTATCATCTGTATGTAGCTTTTCCATCTTTAACTATCCATCAATTTAAAGATGACCGAATAAAATGGTACTACAACTGATGAGGGTTCTCCCCTTAATACCATAAACACATAACATAAACAAATAAATTACAAAAAATTACGAGTACAAAATATGAGCTTCTATTATCATCGCAAATGCAAAATTATAGAATTCAAGATTACAATATGCTAACCCACATAGGTGCCTCCATTACAGTAATCAGAAAGACAAAGATGTGAACTATCACCTAGAGTTGTCATAGACAATGTATAGGCATTTCTTAAATAAGCAATTTTATGTCATCCAGGAAGGTTGTAGATACTCAAGCTTAATACCGAGTGCCAACAAACTTTAACAATACATATAGAATCAACCAAATATACTTTTGACATTTATTTTGGAAGCTTTAGTCGACCCAACTTCAAAAGGCCATAACTCTCGAACTATTACTCTGATTGGCTATTATAACCACTTTTTGGAATCCTTAGCTTCTTACCTATAGGTTTAAAATTGTGCAAACACCCATCCATCGAGTTTTTGGGCCTCATCCAAGAACATTTAAGCCTTCAATGGTGACCCTAAAGTTTTTATACCAAAATTGCAAACCAAATTTTTTCAATAAATCCATGAATATGCATGATATTACATTGAGCCTCAATTGGTAGATTAATATATCCAAGATGAGAATCCACCTCTAAAATTAGGATATTCTGAGCTCGTATGATGAACTTACTAAGTAGCAAGCCTCCACAGTAAATACACTTTCATTAAAACAACCCTTATTCAAACAACTAAAATGAAATATTTTTGGTTGATGCAAGATTGCTCTTACACCCAGGATGTTCCTGCATCAACAATTCTGTGTGTTTTGTTTTTGAATGCGAAGTAGAATTTTTGGCAAGATGAATGATACTTTAACTATTTTTATACAGGTAATTATCCCTATGTGGATGTCCTAATTTCTTTTATGAATAATTGAAGCCATATCATCTCATTGGCTACCTGTATAGAAACAACATACTCTACCTCTGTAGTGGATATAGATTTCACCTTATTTAACTAAGAAATCAAACTCATTATTGTTCCACCAATAATAAATACATACTTGCAAAACTTTACCTAGTATCAAGATCCCCCTCTAAATTTGAATCAACATGGCCATGTAAATCAGCAGTAGAGCCCCCAAAATAAAAACATTTATTGGATGTTTCTCTTAGATATCTAAAAATCTATTTGATTTCATTTCATTACTAAATCCCAAGATGACTCATGCCTACTAATGACTTCTATTGCATGTACAATATCTGGCCTAGTACATAGCATAGCATACATCAAACCTTTTACAACTTAAGCATAAGGTACCTTGGACATTTTATTCTCATCTTCTCATTTCTTTGTACACATCTCTTTAGTCAATTTGAAATAACCAGGCAAAGGTGTGCTGAAATATTTGAGATTCTCCATAGAGAATGTTGCAACACCTTCCCAATATAATCCCCTTGAGATAGAGTCAATTTATCATTCTTCATATCTCTGCAAATTTTCATATGAAGGATTTGTTTTTTTTTTCACCAAATCCTTCATAACAAATGATTGTGATAACTATTTTTTCAATCCCTTGACATGTGATTCATGTTAGACCCAACTACAAGCATATCATCAACATATAAACATAACATAATATAGTTTTCATTATCCAACCTCTTAGAAATAAACACAATGATCTAAATGACACAAAATATAACCATTCTCATTCATAAAATTTTCAAATCTAAGATACCATTGTTAAGGTGCTCCTCCCAAGCTATATAAACTTTTCTTCAATCTCCACACCAAATTCTCCTTTCCTTTAACCTCAAATCCTCATATTTGTTCCATATATATATTTCTTCATCTAGATCACCATGAAGAAAGGTTTTCTTAACATCAAGCTAGTCAAATGCAAATCTTAAGTACCCACAATACTTAAAATAGTACAAATAAAAGTTATTTTAACAATTGGAGAAAACATCTCATCAAAATAAATTTCCTTTTTCTATGAAAATCCTTTTACAACTAAGCTAGCTTTAAATGGTTTCTTACCTCCATCCTCTTCTTTCAACCTATAAACCCTTTTATTTGCAGATAACTTACATAAATTCCATGTTTAATTTTTCAGTAAGGAGTTCATTTCATCTATAATTGCAAACTCCCACTGAATCTTTGTATCCACCTACACAACTTCATCATAACATCCAGGTTCACCAATATCTATTAAAAAAAAAGACTATAAAGAAGGAGAACATCTTTCTGGAGGTCTACTTAGACTTGCTAATTGTGTTAACATTCATTGGTGTTTTTGGAATTTTTTGTTGTTGTTATTGTTGTTGCGGAGCATGAGGTACTACTAGAACATCATCCTTCTGAGTATAATCTAGCATTACATTATATTTTTCTTTTTTCCCATGCTATTGCAACATAACTGTGTACAACACTTTCTCAATGAATATGACATCCATGTATCTTAAAATTTTATGGTTTTAAAAATTCCAAATCCTATAACTAAATTAATCAATGCCATATTCAACAAATATATACTTCTTACATTTAGCTTCTAATTTGATTCTATTTTTAGAATGCATATGTGCAAATTATTCACAATGAAGGTTTTGGGAAAAGAATAACTCACCTTCTTACCCGTCCATGCTTCCTCTTGAAGAACACAACCCAAAGGAGTAGAAGGACCTCTATTAATGAAATATACAACATTATTGATAGCCTTTTCTCACAAGTTCATGTGAAATCCACCATGCAACCTCACTCTCCTTGTACACTCCATTATTGTCATGTTCATGCATTCAACCACTCCATTTTCTTGTGGAGTCCTTGGAACAAATTTCTATCTACAAATACCATTAGTGGAACTATAATCTTCCAATTATTTTCTATAATACTTGCCACCGTTATCATATTTGAGACATTTTAGCCTTTTACTAGTCTCATTCTCAACCAAGAATTTTCATTTCTTAAAATTTTGAAATAAATCATATTTTTGTCTATAGGAAAAAACCCATACTTTTCTAGTTGCATCATCAATGAACGCAACATAATAATGAGGCCCACCAAAGGAAGATACTTGAGTTGGTCCCTCTACATCTATATGCACAAGCTCTGATTTATCATTTCTCTTATCCTTCCCACTCTTCACAAAACTCACTCTCTTTTATTTTCCATAAACACAACTTTCACATAAATCCATATTGACACATTCTAGACCTAGTAAAACTTTTTTTGAATGAAGTAATTCATACCTTTCTCACACGTGTCCAAGTTTATTGTGTCATAGTGCTATTTCAAAATCTACAACAATTGTTTGTTCTCCTTGTTCAACTACAACAACTATTCCTAAACATCAATTTTTTTGTGAAACAATTGAAGTAGAAGGAATAATATGACCTATACAAATTTATAAGGTGCTTACTTTCACACCTTTTTCTACTACTAAGGAGCCTTTTGAAAATTTACAATTTTTATCATTAAAAGTAACTATTCAACCATCATCACCAAGTTGACCTATTGAAATTAAATTCCTACTCAACCTTAGAACATTTCTTACATCTTGTAGTAACAATGCCTCTCATTTTGTAACTTAATTTTAGTTTTCCCATTTCCAACAACTCAACAAGGTTCATTGTCTCCCAAATAAACAAGCCCAAAATCCCCTTGGACATAATCAAGAAAATAACTTCTATGAGGAGTAGTGTGAAATGAAGCCCCTGAATCTAAAATCCATGAATCATCAACATTTTATAAGGAAAGAAGAAAAGAATCCTCTTGTGGTTTATTATTCACCATATTTATTTCCTTATTTTCCTCTTGTTTGTCTCCTTCATTATTCTTTTGAGTCTAGCAAAATTTCCTCTTATGCCCTCGTTTGCTATAGTATCGATAATCTTTTGGTCCCCTAGATTGAGATATATTTCCCTTTGATTTTCCTCTTGATTTCTCATGATTTCCAAAAAAAAATCTCTCATTCATTTGACCTCTTCTTTGAACATTCAAGACACTTCATGATGTAGAACCACCTGAGATTTTCCTACGAGTTTTCTCACTCAGAATAATACTAATAATATCATCAAATTTTAGGGTATTAGAACCATAAATAAAATTACTCACATGCATTACCAAGATATTCCATCTTTGAGGCAAACAACACAAAATCAAGAGAGCCCTAATTTATTCATCAAAATTCACATCTACAAAAGATAACTTACTAGTAACCATATTAAGCTCATTTAAATAATCAACAACTAATACACATTCTTTGAAGCAACACTTCATATTAAATAAATACTTCATGAGAAATACCTTGTTTGAAGGAAAGGGTATTTCATACAACTTTGCTAGGGTTTGCATCAACTATCTAGTCATCTTTACATTTTTAATATTAAATGCCATTGATTGTGCCAAGCATAAACAAATACTTTCAAGTCTCTTTTTGTCCAAAATATCCCTGCCCTCATCTATCATAGTTGTTGGTTTCTTGGATTTTCCTTGCAATGGACGTCATAAATCCTTCTAATAAAGAAAATCCTCCATTTGTATTTTCCATAATAAATCATAAATCACACGGAAGAGAACACAAGACACAAAGATTTAATATCATTCACTCAATCCTTGGGATACATCCACCAAACAACAAGTTCAATATTCCTATTACCCAGTGATTACAACTTGATAACAATCTGTAATCCCTTACAGGTTACTACTGCTCAGGAAGATATAATCTCATCATACATAATGAAATCCCTAATCCATTTTATATAATCTTTTTTCACTTCCAAAGCTAGGGCTAGATAATTTTGACAAAACCTAAAAGGCCCTTAACAAGTAAACCTTAGGAAATGGTTGATGAATCAACTCAAAAATCCTTGATGAGTCAACCAATTTTTTTATTTATTTATTTATTTATATTTATTTTGGGGAGGGGGGGGAGATTGATGCCTCAAACCCCAAATAATTTATGAAAAGTGTATAGTACTTCCCTGACAAGTCACCACATATCAATAGATATAAAATCATACCTCATCATAGTAGGTCCCAATCTTGAACTTTACTAGGCTTTGTTCAATGACCTTGACCTTGTGGTCATCCTATACCTAGGAAATCTAGTATGGCCAAGGGTGTTTTCCTCTTGAGCTTTAACTTTTTTACTATCTCCCCTAACACCAAATTTTTAGTACTTACACTATCAATAATCACATAACAACACTTTTCCTCACACTTTAACTTGGTGCAAAATAAGCTCCTCTTTATCTCAGGTTCATTCTCACCACTCAACAATAATCTTTTGTTGACTAAAACTTCTCCTCTTTCAGTATCTTCAAGATGTGATGACTTGGAATTGTCATCCACATGTGAAACTCTTGCTTGGATTTTAAATATCCTATTTATCCTTCCTTGGTGTTGAGGAACTTCATATTCTCTATGACCTTCTTCTATGCAATGAAAACATGTTCCATGAAAACCTCCTCTTCCAGATCCTTGTCCTTTTCTTCTTCTTCATCTTTGATCTCTATTATTCTAATAATGGAAATTATTGAAATCATTTCCCCTCTGATTCTAACTACTAATGGACTCATCTTTCTTCTTTTAATCTTCATTTGAGTCTCCATAAGACTATCCATTTGATCTTCCATAATGATCTCTTTTTCTTTTCCTACTCTCAAACTTCTTGTTCAAATTTTTCTCTACTCTAAGGGAAAAGTAGCTTGTCTCTTTAATACTCATCATTTCAACTAGACTCGTCTCCTCTTGAAAACTTGGCCTCAACTTATTAATGTAACAAGAAACTTTCTCTTGATTAGCTTCTACATGGCTTGTTCTGATGAGGAATTGGTAGAAATATTTTATATGCTCATGAACATATCTTTTTGTTTGCTTCAACTCTTGCATTTTCTTTATCAAATCAAGCTCATAAATAGTAGGAATTAACAATATTGCTTCAATTTATCTACTTTTCAATCACATCTTATGATTTTCTTCTTTTCTCTTTTGTTTCACTCCAATTGAATCTCCTACACTAGATCTTTGCACGATGCTTCAATTTGGCCTTTGAAAACTTGACCATATTAGGATCCTCCATATATTCATATTGAAAATAATTTTCTAATTCATTGATCTAGTTGATCAATTCCTTTGGGTTAAGATTTCCTAAACATGAGAGGACCTCAATCTTAGGCATTTTCTCAATCTTGGAAATGGCCCTAAAAATCCCTTTGTCCTCTTAGTTCATAGCATCACCTTTTCTTTCCTAATCAACATTTACTTCTTCACTGAATTCATCCTTTCTTTCATCTCTTACTATAAGGTCCATCCCTTTATGAATATCTTCTTGCAATGCTTGCACTTGTCTCCAGAGGGCTCTAACCTCATATGTCACACCTATGGCATTTTCACCACATTCCCTTCATGGAGGCATTTTTGTGCTTATCATTGAAGCCTTAAACCATAGTCCTAGTACAAACTACCTCACAGTTGATGATCTATCTACACACTAAAGAACTTCAGCATTGATGCCACTTGATGAAGGGTGCTCCCCTTAATACCACAAACACATAATAGAAATAGCAAAAAAAGAAATACAATATGCAAAGCCACATGGGCATTTTCCATACGATTATTTGTAAGACAAACCTACAAACAACCACCTAGAACTAGCCTAGGCAACCATATGGCCTTTCCTTATATAGTAAGTTTTCCACCACCCAGGAAAGTTCTAGAATTTATCCTAACCCTTGAGGTCAACCAACCCTAAAATTACTTTATTTTTCATATTTATTATATAGAGTTAGCTTAAAATAATTTAAAATATTAATTTCAAGTAGCCACTAGTAAATTTGGACCTATTTTTGATGTAGTGGTGGTCAAAATTTTGACAATTGAATGTCAAAAGTCAATGTCGCTAGAATTGCATCAAAATTTTGACTCACTCCATGGCCATCGATGTATCAATAGGAAGATCTATCAAAAATCATCCCCATCTATGTCACATGTGAGTGCCAGATAACTAATTTGAAATGTTGAACTATCAACGCCAGCCAAAGATGATTCGACAAGTATGTTATGCCATCAACGACAAACCCATCAAGCTATCAATGCAAGCTAGAGATGGTTCGATAAGTTTTTCATACCATCTACAAAAAATCACATCAAAATTTTTATGACAGCTAGAGTTTTTTTTTAAATGAAATATGCTCATTGTATATTAGGCTAGTAACTAGCTAACAAGAATGATAAAATAAAGATCAAAACGATTGATTTGGTTGGAATCAACACACTAAAATAACCTAGATTTTTTCATGCAGGGGCTAAGAGAAGCTAACCTAATGATTTTATGGATTCTTCTTACAAGATTGCAAAAATTATCAATTATAATGAAGATGAAGTCCTACCATTAGATCTTGAACTATGTTTGTCTGCATAAAAATAACTTGGTAAGAAGAGTAGAGAAGATTATGCTTTCATGAATAACCTCTTAAAGACTAGAGTACAATATTTTCTGGTGTCCTCAACAAAGTCCATGAGAATAAATAAGTTTCTACAAAAATGAAATATGTGAAGGGGATTTTTTATATATCATTGAAATTCAACGAACATTGTTCAATTTCTTTTTTTACTCATTGAAAAGATTGATCAGAGAATATTATGGTCATTATTCATTTGTATTTTGTAATGGCTTATAGTATATTGTTATTTAGAAGATTGTTAATGACACATGTTCATTCTATGACACTTGTGAGGATCATCATTTTTTTAATCGACATTGTCAACACCCCTATTAATGTATGACTGTGTTATAAATTTAGCACAATAGGGATATATTTATCAGATTTATGGTGTGTCTGACTCTAGTATGTTAAAATTTGGTTGTAAAAATGGGAGATATAGTAGACTCTTTAGAAGATTCCCTTATTTGTGATGAATAGAGTGGGCGCCTAGCTCTGAATGGAATAATTGTTGTGACTTAGGCTTTTGTAGGACACCTAGGCGAATTAGAATTGGCTGTCATTGCCATACCCACTATTGTCATTTTGGGATTCAATTTAGGACTCTTTATAAGTATATGAATCTGAATGTAAAATTTTATCCTTTTCCATTTTACTTTACTCATGGCACACCATGTGTATTGGTCATTATGCGAATCAGCAGTTGTAATCATCTAATTCGTGACATAAAATTTTTTACTTAATTATTAATCACTTCTTCCTTCCTTTTGTATGCTTATATAGTCCAATAAACAATTCATCTAAGTTAATTGGTGTCTTATTTCCCAAGAATAAATGAAATAGTTAGCTTCTTTTAGGCTATTTATTTTGTCAATACTGTTTCAATTCTTAATAGTAAATTTTAGTTTTAGATAATATTATAAAGGAATGAGGATTTTAGGCATGGAAAGTGCCCTAGAGACCTTGTGTGGAAAAGCAATATCACATGTTAGGATTGTATATGCAGAAAGTTTGGATTAATTCTTCTCACAAATGTATATATTTGCAACCCCAATCTTAAAGATCCTTGGAGAGTCAGAATGTTGCAGAATAAATAGGAACACTTTCAATCTAGCTCATTCCTCAACATTTTGCATATATTTTCTACTTTCTAGTCCAAAGATTTTTGTAGTCCTAGTTGAGGAACATGTTCATTGTCTGGATCTCTGCAGCCCACAATTGATCTTATCCTTTATGCCACTTGCAATTTTTGACCAGTGACATTGACATGGACTAGGCTATCTAAAATTTATATGCATTTTTCAAAAAATCCCATGTCCCTAGTCTATCACACAATCTTTCACTCTATTAAGTAACAACTTTGAACTAGCAATAGTTGTTGCTATTGCAAGTTTTGGTATAGATTTTGAGGAAGCCCTAGCTACAACTATTGGACCTTTAATTGAGGTCTTAGTTTTACTTTTATTGGTACATGTAATACTTTCTTTTAGAAGACGTTCTAGTTTGAAGAAGCTACTACCAAGTCTAAAAATATTTCACATCAGTTGTGATTGCAAGAGATGCTTCTGGGTCTAGCATGTATACAAAACTATTGGTGTTTGTTTTTTTTTAACTTATTTCATACCTGTTACTTAGATAGTGCATTTTGAGCCATACCTAAAAATGGATGTCTTTAATAATCTAAATTTATTATTTTGATAGCATTCTTGGTCTTGATTTTAGAACATGATTTATCTATTTTAGGCTTAAGAACTGGTATAGCAACCAAGAATATTCAACCTTTAATATTCATTAATAGTAGCACATAAACACATAACATTCAATAACATGTGAAATAAAATATTTAAACATGTGTCAACCAATTATGATTTAATTTTGGATCACCCACTTGATACATACATGGTTAAGTGCTACCTAACTATGTCCAAGGCATCTGCACACTGGAGGCATACTCTACCTACCAAGCTACCTACATAACCATATACATAGGATCAAGAACCTTGAACTACTCACTCTAACAAATATGTAGTTCTGGCTTCTAATTGTTTTGATGTAGTTGTATTCCTATAACCATTGGTGAGGTTTACTCACCTAATACAACTCTTCGCCATCATACACCCACTTGAGCGAATCAGGCGATTTTCTATAATTACAATCTTGTAATACCCTAGTGCATAGTTTAGAGGTAATGTCATTTTGGTAGTGAGAATAACTTTAGTGAAGAGTTGAGTGTAATGAGTTACTACCCTAAACATTCAAGAAATATTAATAACATGTGAAACAAAGCTCAACCAATTATGATTTAATTGAATCACCTACCTGATTAGTTTGGAATTGTGTTCTCGCCAAAAATCATAAAATGTAAGAACAACTACGCCAAATAGAACAAAAAAAGATGATTATCATGCACAATCATTTTTTTAGCTCTTTTGGCACAACCGTTCTTACAATTTTTTGGCTCAATCTCCAACTGGTTAGTATGTTTTTTGAAAAATTATTCTTGGACTATCAGTTAGGAAAAAGAGAAATATCAAACTTGAAAAACATGTACATAAATGCAATTGATTTTTAAACTTCAATTTTATAAACTTACAAAGAAAACCATAGAATTATAAGAAACTATTGTGGTTTGTACTATTTGAAAATTATAAGTACAAGTGATAAAGTTATATACTTTTGATTCAAAGAACACAAATAATGGAAATGAAATATTGTTGAAGGTGCAAGCTCAACTGCTACCCCCCCCCCCCCCCCCCCCCCCCCCCGCCCCAATGTGAATGGCATTGTTAAGTAGAGAATAGTTACATACATATATACATGGTTAAGTGCTACCTAACTATGTCCAAGGCATCTACACACTAGAGGCATACTCTACCTACCAAGCTGCCTACAAAACTATATACGTAGGATCAAGACCCTTACACTACTCACTCTAATGAATATGTAGCTATGGTTTCTAATTGTTTTCATGTAGCTATATTCCTATAACCACTGGTGAGCTTTACTCAACTAATAAATTTCATCATCATCATACACCTGCTCGATTGAATTAGATAGTTTTCTATAATTATAATCCTATAATACCTAATGCATGGTTTAGAGGTAATGTCATTGTGGCAGTGACAATAACTTCAATGAAGAGTTGAGTGTAAGGAGTTACTACCTTGAACATTCAAGAAACAATTAATAACATATGAAATAAGGTATTTAAACATGCCTAAACCAATTATGCTTTAATTTTGGATCACCTACTTGATTATTTTGTAATTTTGTTCTTGCAAAAAATCATAAAATGTAAGAACAATTGTGCCAAAAAGAACGTAAAAAGATGATTATCATGCACAATCATTTTTTTAGCTCTTTTGGCACAATCATTCTTACAATTTTTTGGCTCAATCTCCAACTGGTTAGTATGTGTTTTGAAAAATTATTCTTGGACCATGAGTCAAGAAAAAGAAAAATATCAAACTTGAAAAAGATGTACATGGCTTGTCACTTAGTATGGGTTGAGTGAGAATTATTGTTTTATTATTTGGAACCACTTCAACATCCTTTGAATGGTTTACAGGTAATGTCATTATTTTATTATTGGAACCACTTCAAACACCTATGCCAGAGTTACAACACAATGTAAAGTTGATTTTAGATTTTTTTTTATAAAAACACAACATAAACCATTCGCAATTTTATGTTCACAACTCAAATGCTCTCCCATGGCCTGATATTATGGTTATGCCAAGATCTTTCTATATATATGCACACACACACACACACACACACACACACACACACACACACACACACACACACATATATATACATATACATATGTTTATATACATACATACATACATACATACATACATACATATATAATGATCAGAAGGGCACAACAATGAAATCCTAGATCTCCACTGATCTCTACAATCCACAAGATCTCTCTCTCTATACATACATACATACATACATACATACATATATACACATACATACATATATACACATACATACATACATACATCTGCAAATGCAATTGTATCACCTTGGAAGGCATTGGAAGGCATTTGATTAGAAATATGGAAAAGTTGCAAAATTTGACAAAAAGTTGTCGGGCAACAAATATTGTTGCTGAGCAACTTTTTTTGCAAATTTGGAAGGTCAACAGTCAGAGTTTTGTTTTGATCAAACAAGTAGGAATGAATATGTAAGGTCAAGAAATATTATCCTATAAATGAATGTTTTTCAACTTAGAAAAGGGTTGGAGTTGATATTTACATATTTGAATAAATCAAAAAGCAAGTTTGGTGAGAAAATATGTGTAGACATCAAGTACAATTTTAAGATCTCCTTGCAGTTTTACAGTAGGTACATGCTTATATTGTGAAAGTTGTATTTTTCCTTCCTAGAAAAGGTGCTAATTGGTTTGAGGCATGTAGGTTAAACTTCAAGTACTTTTGACTTTTTTTTGTCTGTTGATTACCCTAATCTATGCTTAGGGTTTTAATTGAAATGGAGTCTCCTTCCTGATCCCCATAGTGGAAAACCCTAATTTATTTTTATGTAGAATGGGTATAGGATGGAGATGAATGTTTTACTTTTTATTTTCAGAACACCCACCTACTTGGAGTACCTAGTTCGAGGGAAAGCAAGTAGAGATAGTGCAAGAGATGAAGCCACCTAAGATGGTTTAAGATGCCAACTTACAAAGACATATAGTTCCCTATAGTTAAAATTCTTATGAAAGGATGAATTGCAAAACCCATTAGTTACAATGATAGATTCCTTATATAATAATAAAAAATGAAAACATGTAAATTTGGCCTTCTTAGATCTCTTATAAGTGTTGTCTTGCTTGGGTAATAAATAGTTTGGCCTTCTCAGCTTTTTGTGACCACCCATACACATATCTTGTGTTCTTTTAACTTCTTCAACAATGTGATGAACAATATCATGACCTTTATGCCTCAAGCCCACAATACATATCTCATGTGCATCGCTATCAACTTGAGTACGAACATAGGAAAACTCAACCATGTTATTGAGTTCATGTGAAATGGATGCTACCTTGTGATCAAACATGTTTTTAGAAGAATTAGAATAAATGGCATACCTTGGTTACATGTTTTCAACATTTGTAATGGGCTAGGCCATGATTGTAATTTGATCCATTTTGTGCTCAACGTGATGAAGTCCCAATAGTGAACTATATGTCTCTTCTTGATCCAAGGTTTTTTTTCTTCTTTAGGGATACCATATGATGATTGATTTTTACATTAATTTTGATGAGTTTTAGTTCAAAATTTATGAATGATTATCATAAAGTAAATATTTTTTAATGCAACCATTTTTGTTTCCAAACAGGTAATCAAGGTAGCAATATTTAAGTAAATTACTCAACATATAGATTTAAAATGAATCTTTTCCCTCTATCCTAAACAAGAATTCACTTTGTGTAAAGGACATGAATGTTGATATATAATAATTCAAACTTAAATAAGACAAAGATTATGATAAATATATTAGGTAGTGGGCATGAAGCTAAAGTGATGACAACACTAAATGACATATAAAGGAAACTATTTGGGAATGGCAATTAAAAAACACACATATGTATGACATAAATACATTGTTTGAAAAACCTCTCAATCATCATCCAATACATGGATATCCATGTTGGTGTTGAAAATGATTAGAAGAGTAAACATTTATAGTCAAGACTGGGACAATTACATTCAATAATGTCGTCAATGCTCCAAGACGATGATATAAAGATAAAGACAAGATTTTGAATGAACAATTCATATATAATATAAGAAAATGAAATAATGTTGCCATGCCATGTTAGGAAGACAATTATAACTTTAATAAAAAGCCTAATAATCCAAAAGATAGATTCATAATAGAGGCAAAAAAAATGACTGCGATTCCAGCGATACATCTAAAGGAAGTTTGAATATTCATGAAATAGAATAGTTACTTACTGTTTGGCTAAGAAATGAGACACTAGTGTTTGTGTTTAGAATAAATGTCACAAATAATGTTGTTTTGTAATATCAGGAAACTGTTTTGTAGAATGTTAAGTCCTCTTCACCATTGGACACCCAATTTCCAAGAGACGGGTTTCATATTTCCCATGTCATCTCATATTTTAAATAATTGTAGCCTTTGTCTCTCTAGATTTTGTGCCTAAAAAGGACACATTTAAATACAATATTTTTATAGTTTGTTACTTTCCATTTAAGGGAGTTCATAACACTATTTTGTTTCTTCCATTTAAATCTCTTTAAGTTTTATAAAGGTCTCTTACATATGTGCATTTCTTACAAACAAGTACTGGATTGGATTAATGGCTAATGCATGTCGATATTCTCTTTTGTTGGAGTCATCCAAGTGAAAACTTTTTAACAATTTCCTATGTACTTGCAAAAATTATTTATCTTGAAGGCTTAGTGTATCATGTGCTCAGAGATATTATAAATGTATTTTTTTTTGTTTTGTGCCTATATTGGTTCAAATCACTTTCCTCTAACCTTTGCAGAAAACCTTTGTCTGGAAAGGTTAACCACCCCTTCAAGTTTGAAAGAATGTGGTTGGCTCATCTGAATATTGAAAAAATCATACATGAATGGTGAAGCATTAAAGTTGAAGGCACAACTATGTTCGAAGTGGAAAAGAAACATGGACATGTAAAAGAAAGGATCAAAAATTGGAATAAGCAAGTCTTTGGAGACATATTCTAAATGAAAGTGGAAATCCAAAATGATCTGGAAATTATATAGGATCAAATTTAAGAAGAGACCTACACTAAACATCTAATAAATTCTGAGAATGACATTCCAGTCAAGCACCGCAATATAACATATAAAGAGTAAATATCTAAAGGAAAAGATCGACAAATTTATGGTTGAAGGCCACAAATAGAAATATTGAATTTTTCCATATAGTAGCTCTTAAATATAAGGTAACAAATAGAATAAATAGCATTCAGTCTAATAGATAAAAGTTAGCTAAGGATCAAGATATCAAGGAAGAAATGGTGGGGTATTCCTCTAATCTTCTATCGATTGACAATAATTTAAATTCTCTTGATAAAAATGATCTTGTCACTTCTATTCCCTCTAGAATTGATGATTTTTTAATAAATCTCTTAGTTCTATCCTATCCTCCAAAGTAATTAGGGAAGCAACCTTCTCATTTGAAGGAGAGAAGTCCTCTGGGTTGGGTGGTTTTCCTATGCTCTTTTTCCACAAGTTTTGGCATATTGTTTCTAAGAAGGTCTCCAATTTTGTCAAATAATTCTTTGGCACTCAATCTTTACTAGGGAAATGAATTGTACATTTATTTCCCTTATTTAGAATAAAACAAGAGCTAATTTTGTGGATGGATTTAACACAATTTTACTTTGTAACTTGTTATAGAATAATATTTATAAAGTACTAACTTTGAGATTGTTGGCTCTTCTCCCTAAAATTATCTATGTTAAACAAATAGGTTTTTTACTAGAAGAAAAATTTGGGATTCAATTATTACTCTACCCATGAGAACATTCACCCACTAAAGGTCTCAAACAAACAAGGGTTTTTAATAAAATTGGATCTGTCAAAATCTTACGATAGATTTGATTGGGGATTTTTATGAAAAGTTTTAAAGGTTTTTTGTTTTAGTTAGAAATTCATTAAATTATTTTTTTCTACTTCGTCTACTATTGTGTTGGTGAATGGCATGTCTTCTAATTTCTTCAAAGCTTCATGTAGTATCAAAATAGGTGACATCATTTCTCCTATCTTTTTTATATCACGGTGGAACCTTTGGGTAGGCGTATTGGAAGATTTATTCAAGATAAAAATATTTAGGGTCTCCAACATTTTTCTAATTTTTCTCCTTGTTCAAACAAGAAATTTTTTGATGACACTATCATCATGCGAATGGATTTTGTCAAAGAGGCAAAAAAAATTTAGGATTTCTCTTTCTTCCTATACTTAATTCTATGGGTTAGCTTATCAATTGGACAAAAGTTCCATTTTCTTTATCAATAATCTAGAAGAGAGACAAAGAATATCTAAAGTCCTTAATTGTAAGATTGATTTTTTTCCCTTTTTCCTATCTTGGTCTCCCATTAGGGATCAAGAGTTTTAATTCTTTTTGGAATTCCATTATTGACAAAATTAATAGCAAGTTCACTGGTTAGAAAAGAGCCCTTTTAAGTCAAGTTGGAAAAATTCAACTTTTGAAGTTTATTCACCAAAATATGCATGTGTATGCATTAAGCATTTTCTCTATTCTTGCTAAGTATGCTAATATAACAAAAAAATCTAGGGGATGTTTCCTTGGATAGGCATGGAGGAGAAGGTTCATTTTTGTTAGTGTCGTAGGAAAATGCATACAAACCAATTAGGAAGGGATTTATTGTCATCAACAGTATCAAAATGATTAAAAATTTTCTTCTCTCTCAAAAAATTTAGAGAATATTTAAAGAGGAAAAAGAATGGAACTCTCTAATTAAGAAAAAAGTATGTCTCTGCAGCTCCTAACCTTGAGCATTACCTCTATTTAGATGTTTTTACCAGATCTAGAATAGTATCCATGAAGATAAGAACATGTTAAGCAAGGAAAAAGATGGAATCTTGGTAATGGAAGGAGGATCAAGTTTAGGGATTATAGTTGGATTATGGATAATCTTATTTTTGAAGATCTTATCTTCTTCCAACGTGTAGAAAAATGCAAGCATTTACTAAGGATTGAAGTTAGAAACTACTAGAGAAAAAATGAATGAATTGAACTTAAGGATGTGAATTCTGCTCTTCCTCCTATTAACTAGAATCCAAATTCCTATTTTACTAGACCGAGTCTTAATGATAATGTGTTCTGCAATCATAATTTTATCTATGAATTTTAAAGACTTTGAGAGTTCATTTTGGTCTCAATCTTGGATTAACTCTCTAATTCCTAAAATAAATATCTTTTACTAGTTGTTCTTTCAAAATAAGGTATTGACTATTGGCAAATTATACAAGAAAGGCTTTACTCTTCCTAATTGATCATGGACAATATATATGATTTAATCATTTTTTTAATCAAATATGTTTGGACTACTATTCTTTAGCTCAAATGGCCCTATGTGGGAAAATATTACTTATTTTTTCCTTTATGAAATTCATGAATCCTTTCAATGAGTTTGCTATGTCTTCTCATTGCTTGGGATGCTTTATTTAGCAACCTTGGAAGAACATTTTAATCCACATTAAGGGTACAGTAGTATCTCATTCCATTTGTTTAATCAACTTTCAAGTTTCAAGGTAAGTGTACATTTCAAGCCTCAAGGTCAATTTGCTTAAGGAAATTTGTGTTTTTTCTAGTCTTGGGTCTAACAAATTTCATGTTCTCATTTGAATTTTATGGCCTAACAGACTTTGCCAACTCTAGGCTTATTATATTTTTTATTTATGTAAATATTATGCAATTTTATAACCAATCCCTAGAGTCTGGTGAACCATCATTAGTTTTATTAGTCATCTCAAAACCCTAATCAATCACTATAGGTATTTTAATGTATTCTAATAATATGTACATTCCAAAGAGATTTGATCTCATTCAAGGGTATCTCTAGCGGCCAGTCTGTAGAGATTGTTGCTATGCGAATGAATCAAGCTCCTCTAACAGGTAGTCTATCAAGACAAGGATATCTCATTCAAGGGTATCTCTAATGAACAATCTATAAAGTCACCAAAGATGTGGAGAAATTATGGAAATCCGGTTCCTTATCAAGTGCAATTTCACTTAGTAGACCTCTTGATGGGATTTTTAGTTTGTGGGAAAATCCATTTTTTAAGAAGCTAGGCATAGCTTATATCCAAGTAAATAAGATATGAAGGATAGAACCTTCAATTTGGGCTTGCAAATAGCATGAATCATGAAATACTAATTTCCTCCAAGATAATGTGACGAATGCACTCAAGAAAATAGAAGAGTACTAGACAGAGAAAAAATGAAATTGGTTTAAAATAAGATAAACCTTGCAAATTGTTTTCTAAAAACCCTTACCTTCAATGGCATTGTAAAAATCTTCATGAAGACTCCCTCCCACCCGCACTTTATAGCATGAATAAATGAAGTTTCACTTTTTATGTTTATATCCCTAACAACGTCAAAATTGTAACGCTAAATTTAAACTCGTCAAAATTTTGACGTTATTGGGATCATTTTTAAAAAAATGAATTTGACAAGCCAAATTGGCCTGCCATCAAAAATTTTGGTTGAAAATGACCCCCAAATGTACTAGTGAGCCCAAGCTTTAGAGGCCATAACTTTTTAATAGTAGCTCTCATTGGCTATTATAAACACTTTACATAAATATAAGCCCTTGATCTACACCATCCTAAGGATGAAAGCATATGTCAACTAGGGTTTGACCTCATTTTAGAGTCTCTAAAGCCTTCAAATTTGAGCTCAAAGTAATTATAGAAAAAACATTATACCAAAAATATTCAATAACTTCACCAATACATATGATATGGAAACTCAACTCAACTGAAAGGATGATATATCTAAGATGAACCTTCATCTATGAAATTAGGATATTTTGATACCTTATGATCAACTTAATAAAATAGCAAGTTTTTGCCAATAATGACTTTGCACTAAAATAACCCTTATTTAAAAGACAAAAACAAATATATTTTTTGGGTGATGCAAGATTTAACTTATAGCAAGGATGCTCTTGTATCACTTGGACTCTAGTGTTAACACCTAAAGACAAGAATGTGAGAGGTTCCAAGTGGGCCTTAAGAAATGAGATGAATGAATAAGGTAAGGTTATTAAAAATAAGGCAAGGATAGTATACAAGGTATATTCTCAAGAAGAAGGTCTAGATTATGATGAAACATTTAATCTAGTTGCAAAATTGTCCAAGGAGTTATAATCTTACTAGCTTGGAATGTATTCAATAAGTTTAAATTATATCAAATGGATGTCAAGTCATCTTTCTCGAATGGAATCCCAGAGGAAGAAGTTTATATTGAACAACTAGATGGATTTACACTAACTAAGGATAAGGATATGATATCTAAACTTCACAAAGTATTATATTGATTGAAGAAATCCCCCAGAGCCTGGTATGAAAGACAATATTCTTATCTCATTAAAATTGGTTTCAATAGGACTTTTTATTATAGTAATGATTACTTGAAGGTTGAAGGTATAAAGGTATTGATAATAATACAAAATTGTTGATGATATAATCTTTGGAGGTAATGATGAGATGAATTTGACATTTTTTGATGAAACAAATGAGTTTGAGATATCAAGGATCGGTGGGATTAAAAAAATTATATACTTGCAAGAAAGTCAATTGGATAGTGGAATATGCATCGGTTGTACCAAATATGTGAAGGAGGTGTTGAAAAAAATGGTCATGAAGGATATGAGACTGATTGGAACTATAATGGTTACAAATTGTAAACTCTCAAATGATGATGAATCAAATCATGTTGATGCTACTGTGTATAGATCAATGAATTATAGGATACACTATGTTTAAATACAAGACCAAATATAGCACATGAAGTTGAGAGAGTGGCAAGGTTTCAATCAAATCCAAATAAATATCACATGATTATTGTTAAAAATAATCTTTCGATATCTTAAAGGAAATCTTGATTATGGGTTATGGTATTCTCATGATGGGGAATTTTCTTTGAATTTTTTTTACTAATGTTGATTGAGTAGGGAATATTGATGATTGAAAAGGAACAAGTAGAGGTGCATTCTTTCTAGGAGGAAGGTTTGTGACTTTGACAAGAAATAAGAAAAAAATGTATATCCCAATCAAGAGTAGAAGAAAATCATGTAGTAACAACTATATATTACAATACGATAGCCTAGATAAAGAAGTATTTTAAAGGGATTATAGAGAAGATAACTAAACTAGTAAAACTAAACTGTGATAATTCCATTACCATAAATATTTCCAAGAATCTAGCAATGTACTCAAAGACAACACATATTATGACCAAGTATACTTTTCTAAGGGAATAGGTGTAGGAGAAAGTCGTGAAGTTGGAATATATTTTTAAAAAAGATAAGATTGTAGATATGTTCATTAAACCACTGCCTAAGGATACTTTTGAGTATTTTAGAAGTAATTTTAAAATGCTATTATTTCATCAATCCAATAAAATCTCATGTTGTATCTCTTAATATATTTATGTAAAGTGGGACTACTCCTTAGGAGGAGGAGTTGGTGAAGTTGCATGATGGATTTGGAACTGTTCTCAAGGGTGGGGGGTTGGGGGGAAGTTGATGAGAATAAGGAGAGATGTACAAAAGAAGAGAAGTTAAAAGAAAATAAGCTAATGAGAAACACGAAAAATGTTAAAAGAACTGAATATATGATGGACTTGAGTTTGACTGACTTTGACTTGTTGGTATTTCAAGTAAATGTTTCAAGTGTTTTAATCAATGCCAAAGAGGGACATTTTTAGCATAATTAATACTCATGAGATGAGGAATTATGCTATTTTTGCAATCTATTAGTTATTTTCATTGTCATTGATGTCAATTTATGTATACTTAGTTATCTATGTTCTTGATGTACTCAGTCTCAATAGAATTGGTAAAGAAAGAGTTATCATGACCTTTGTAATTCAAGATGACTCTAGGAATGATTGTTATGACATCTCTTATTTTACCAATTTTTTCAACGGTGAGTACATTAACAACATAGACAACTAAGTAGGCATACATTGACATCTATGACAATCAACACAACTGATAGATCATGAAAGCAACACACTTCCTCATTGCATCATCATTAGTTATGCCAACAATTATGATTCTACCCTAGAAATTAACTAGGTTTCATTAAAGAAGAAAGATTCCTTCTATCTAGGGTATTCTCTTCACTGAACAATATCTTTGAAACACTAGATTTTCTTCCTAGGCCTAAAAGTTTACTTTTGAACCCTTAGGTTCAAGTTAAATTGAATGAATAGGGAGGAGGCCTTGAAATAATCACACCCCCCACACCCCACCGCACCCCCCCCCCCCCCCCCCCCCCCCCCTACCAACCTACCCCCCCATAATCTTTTTCCTAAAGGTATTAATAGAAAAGATCTAGGTGAAAATGTTAAACAACGTGACATTTCTTAGAAAGAGGGTGATGATATCACACCTAATAAATAAATTAAAGATATTTGTAGTATAGATCTTAGTCGAGAAGAAGTTAGGACATTAGAATCAAACCTTCAAATGTTGGTAAACCTTATAAGTGATGTGGTGGTTGTGCACGATGAATTTGGAGAGAACTAAACATAAGGTACAAACTCAAAGACCAACCAGTTGAGGAAAATCTCAAAGAATAAAATGATAAGTTTGATGGATATCAAAATTATTTTGTACCTTCAGACATAAATTTTTCAACATTTAAGGACAATGTGGGACCAATACAATAAAGTTATATAGAAACTAGATTCCTATGGAATTAGTGACAATTTGTAGTATTATTGGTATTGATGAAATAATAGATGAGGAGAAGTTAGCAGATGAAGAGAAACTTGAAGAGGAGAAGGAGATTCAGTGGAAAAAGGTAGAGAAATTTATGGTACAAGAAGATAGAGAGGAGAAAAATGGAGAAAAGGAACATGAAGATATAACATAAACCTTATTAGTAGATAAAAATTTAGGGATTGATAAATTATATAATGACATAGATATCCAAATGTGCAGAATTTCTCATGAAGCTAGGCAAAAAATCAATAACTGAGTTAATGAAAAGAGCATTGCAGGATTAAAACTAGGCCAAGATTACATTTTTATTTCAAGGTGGGAAGGGGAAAATCACACAGTTAAATCCTAATAGCAATATCACAATTTGACTTGCTATGGAAATTATCTCTTACTTATCCAAAAGTATTAATAGTTCATGAAAGTGTTATTTAATCAATGTGTGGGGCCTAATAATTACACCTAGAAAAAGATTAATTTTAAATAAAATAAATATTCTTTTTAAATCAAATTCAAAGATAGTAATTTCATCTAAGGAGGGGACTTGCATGAAATCTTAAACATAAATGAATAATGGAAAGGTGTTTCATATAAATTACAATCTCTCATAGACTTTAGAAATTGGGTTATTAACAATGGTATAGTAGACATCAACATGTTGAATGGTATAGTAGGCATCAACATGATTTCTTGTAGAAAAAATTAGATAGGGTTATGTCCAAGGGGGGCTTAGCTCCTTTAATAACACCCCTTCTACAACTATTCTAAAAATGCAAGGCTAGCACCATCTTCCAATTAATCTAGAAATTGTAAAAGATAGAAAACTACATCACTTCCCTCTCAAATTTGATAATAAGTGGTTCCAAGATAAATAATTTATGAATCTTATAGAATCTTGGAATAAGGAGACATCTTTGAAGGTTCTTATATGTTTTTTTTTTATTTGACACTAAAATCCCTAAATATGAATTTTTTTGAATGGAAGACATCAATTTGCTAAAGGAAAACATATTTAGAGAGGGCATGTATAGAGATAGATACTTTAAAGAGAAATAATTTCTACACAAATATGATGATCTACTATCTAAGGAAGAAACTTTATGGAGTTAGAAATCAAATGAGACATGGCTAAGAAGGAGATAAAATTCAAAACTCTTCCATTATAGCACTAATTTTAGAAGAAATATCAATACGATATCAAAAACTAAGAACATGAATGACAATGTAGTAGATCATCAGGGGAGTTGAGAAAGGAATTTTATGATTTCTATCAAAAAAACTATTAATGACCTAGAATGCTTGGACTTGGAAGTGCAACAACACCTTCGTAGAAATATTCCTAAACTAATTAAAGTTGAGGATTATTTTTTCCTAAACAATAGGTTTATGATGGAATAAATGAAAAAATCACTATTCAAGATCACTCCTATTAAGGATCTAAGGCTAGATGAGTTTTAGACATGTTTCTTCCAAAAATGTTGGCAATGTTTAGGGAGAAAAATGAAGGATTCCATAGAAAACTTGGTGGAATAAGGAAACTTTTTTAAATAAAGTAAAAATTATTTCTTAGCACTCATTCAAAAAGATAATAATTGTAAGTAACTTGGAGACTTCAAACCTATCTCCTTGTATAACATAATCTACAAGGTCCTTTCAAAAGCTTTAGCTAACAGGCTAAAATAAACTCTACCCAAAATCATTTCTGGGGAACAAATTTTTTTTATACCTATAAGGTTAATATTTTATGGGTTTTTTATTGGATAATATATGACACATTCATCCCAAAAGATAAAATAGTCTTGTATGTTTATAAAACTAGACATTTAGAAAGCCTATGAAAAAGTGCACTAGAGGTTCCTATGAAAATACTTGAGGTGTTCGAGTTTTTTTTTAAATGGATAAATCAAATCTATACCTAGAAGGAAAATATTTTATTGGGTTAGTATTTCTCAAGAGATTTTGCATTCATCCCAAAAACTAAAATATTCTTATATGTTAATAAAACTAGACATTCAGAAAGCCTACAACAAACTGGACTATAGGTTCCCATGAAAATGTCTTGAGGTGTTTGGGTTTTCAAAAAAAGGACAAATCTAATCTATACCCAAAAGATAAAAGAGACTTTAAACTAGACATTCAGAAAGCCTGTGACAGAGTGGACTAGAGGTTCCTATGAAAATATATTGAGGTGTTTGGGTCTTCAAAAAAATGGATAAATGTAATCTATACATTGAAGCTCAATATTTTATGGCTTTATTGTTAGAGTAAAGTGTTATTTAATTTCATTTATTAAATTGGCTTTACTCCCTTCTTAAGATTTCTCTTTATGCACCTTTTGCATCTCTATTTAATAATTAACTAGTAATTATTAAATAACATTTTCCTTTTAGGTTATCATTTTTCAGGTTTCGATTGTTGGTCTCAAATTGGTTTTGACAATTGAGTGTCAACACACTTAACCAAATCTCAAGATGATGCCAAGTATAATACAGAAGTTGAGGTACAATGTGTGTCAAGTCAGAGATTCAATAGGTGCCAAGTGAACTTCAGGTACCAAGTGAAGTTCAAGTGCCGAGTGATAAGAGATGCCGAGTCACTATAGGTGCCGAGCAAAGTATAGATGTCAAGCGAAACAGAATTGTTGTAGGAGCTAACTAAGATAGAATTCCTATATGTGTTGAGCATCAGTAATTAGTAAGTGTCAAGTAACATAGAAACAACATATGAGTTTGTGCCTTCACAAACTTAGATGAAAACCATTTTTGAGCCAAAATAGGATGAATCTTGAAGGATCTTGAAGATAAGATCGAATCTTTTACATTACCTATGTAATCTGCATGCAGCCAATAAGAAAAATGGACAAGGCATGCAACAAATAGGAAAAGTGAAAGAATTGAGTAGGAAATGAAGAATGAATATTGATTGTAGATTCATACCTAACCCTAAGTTTTCAAAGGCTTTAAAAGGAGGATGAAACACCATTGTACATGCGTATGTGAGAAGTGTATGGGTGAATTATAGAAAAGTGCAAAAGGGTGTAAAGACTTAGAGAAGAGTAGAGTAGCATTGCAGAATTCAGTTGATCAAGAATACAGTATCAAAGTTTCGAAGAGTGACATATCAGATCAAGAAAAGATCAGAATAGACAGAGCACAACGAGGATTTGGAATCAACAATTAAGGATTGCAAGTCATCAGGTCAAGGCATTCTAATGCTCTCTAGCAATTGTATTAGGAATGAAAATCCTATGATGATAGGTTGGTTTAATAGCCATGTTGTAAGCCTTTAAAAAAGGTGTTAAATCCTTTAACCAAGTCACTTTTAACAAGGTGTAAAGTCTCTAATAGGATAGGCCTTTCACAGGGTAAACCATTGGAAGTGGTCAAACTTTGTAACCTTAAACAGTTACATATTGTTTTAGTGGTACTTTGTGGGTGTCATCCCCACCCCAGTTTTACCTTCTCATTTTGGAGGGTTTCTAGGTTACCAAATTCTTGTGTTATATGTTTTCATGCATGTCTTTACTTTCATGTTTTAGATGAATTAGATGCATGTGAATGTTTTTGGCTAAAAGGTTTTGAAAAGGTTAAAGTTGGTTACTTTTGATTCACCACCCCACCCCCCTCAAAAGTAAATCTTCCCACTTGTAAATTCTAGCATCGATCTCCTTTTATAAGGACTGATATTTTGTAATTATATATATCTTTTTCATTTCTAAGAATACAATTTGCATATTTTCGGAGCAAAACCCTTGCCTCCTCTCATCTTTTTCTTATGTGACAAGTTTTTTACATGCAAGTATTCAAGAAATTTGTGGATTTTTATTGATTAAATCCTTCATTATATCAAAGCTAGATATAATGTGGCTTGTTCATTATTTGAAAAAAAAAGAGAATGAGGATTTGACAAAATAGATCTAGAGTTTTTTCAGGTATTTCTTATGCAAATAGGGGGGTGACTAATTTTTGGAGTAGCTTGAGGCCAAATAGACCTCATGGATAGATTCAAAAGGTGTCAAAACCCCTATTTCCATATAAAGTTCATCCATTTTGGACAACGTTGATCTAAGAGCGAATTTTTTTGTCTAGAAGCTCGTACGGCCTCTTGCACACAATCTAAGGCAATTATTTTTTCAAATTTGAAAAATGGTCGTAGGCCATTTTCTAACACGCAACCCCCTTTTCTGGTACCAAGCGGTGCTTTTTAGCATCACCAAAGGTTTGCCTACTATTGCTCAACATTTCTAGCCCACTAAAGGCCTAAAGGTGCTTTTTGGTCATCGTTGCAAAAGATTATGGTACTCATTGATGGCTTTCAACACACCATCACCGCCGTAAAATGCCACCCCTTTTGTTGTACTCCACCTCCACTCTACCTTTGCCCACGCTTTTCTCGAATAGGTGACTCCACCACCATGCCATTGGTGGTGTTTTTTATTTTTATTTTTTTAAAGAAAATTTTCTATTTTATGCTCAATGAGGGGCCTTGTCAGTTATTTTAGATACCTTGACCATACGAGGGTCTTTTTTTATCTTAAAAAAGTTTCAGAAAGCTAGTTCTAAGATGAAGAAAATGGAGAAGAAATTTTTGAGATTTTTTTTCCAGATTGATACCTATTTTGGTGCTTGAAGTGTGTTGATGAGTTCTATCTACCAGGGGCATAACTTCTTCATTATAGCTCTATTTTCCATTTTGAAAAAAGTGTCAAAAATCTCTTTTTGAGAACTTTCCAAATTCTCTGTCATTTTACAAGTATTTTTTACTAGGTATTTTTGATTCATATCTAAAGTTATTTTTCTCTTTTCTCATTTACACTTTCCTTCTATAAGCTAGGGTTCGATTATTTGCATTGTTGGGGGTGTTTTTATATTACTTTCTATTGTTATATTAGCATATCGAAAACAATAAAAAACCCCTTCTAAAACAATTGAGGAAACCTCTTCTAGTCTAGCACTTCTAAGCCCACATAACTATCATACATAGAAATCCCAGATGTAGCAACTTCTCTATTCAAAGGGTTTGTGGTCTTGTCTAGACACAGTACAGCCAATTTTTCAGAGTCAATACCAAACTTTGCAACATAGGAATCAGATGGATGAACCCATGGGTCTGATTTCTTTGAGTGTTCTAGAAAGCTTAGAGTTTCATCTTGAAGAGTGTTCCACTCTTCAAGAAATGTGGGAGAAGTTTAAAGTCTTGTTTGGCACCATCAACAAGTTCAAAGCACTTTAGATAGAGGCAAAGCTTACTTATCTTATACCTAATGCTTTCCCCTCTATTGAGGACTTTCTTATGAGGTTCAAATAGAAGAGGACTTTGTTATAGGTATGCAGGAAAGAGAATGTAGATAAGGAGTGCATCTATCTGATTCTCTCAAAGCTTTGAGGAAACTTTCTGATTTTCTCTTCTACCTTTCATTCCACTATGGATACCTTGGGTCCCAAATTTACCATTCCCACTTTTGAGGTCTTTTTTGATTGATTGACTAGAGGAAACAATCCAAGCTTACACAGTTGCATACTATCATCAGTTCAAAGACTAAAGCATTGGTTGCTTAGACATCTACAAGGAAACAAAAGAAGAAACTAAAGCCTAAGATATATTCAACAAGTACTAAGACTTCCTCTGAGCCTACACCTAAATTAGATGCACAGAAACCCCCTCATAAGGGTAAATATTCTAAGTTTGGTGAGTCTTCCTCAAAGACTATGAAGTTCACAAGTGATTCTTGTAGTTTTTTGTGGTAAGGAAGGACATCCAGTTTCTAGGCATTGGAAATATCTTGAGGCTTTAGAGCAGACCATGCAACAACATAGTATTGCTTCTCCAAAGCCACCACCTCCTCCCTCAGGGAAAGGACATGCTCTTTCTACATGAGCATCATCCTCTACAACTACTTCAATTCTTGATTCTAGAGCTTCACATCATATGACACACTCACCTGATTTGGTTACCTCACTTGCTTAAAGTGTTACTACACATATTGCAGTTGGTGATTCTTCTCACCTTCCAGTCATAGGTTCAGGAACTATCTCTTTAGAAGGTGGTTCACTACAAGATGTTCTCTTAGTTCTAGCTATTTCTACAAACCTCTTGTCTATCTTTCAGATATGTTATTCAGGATTTGGAAAGACAGTTGAGTTTTGACCACATGATGTGGTTATTTGAGACCTCCATCATCATAACTTGGTTATTGCTACAAGGAGTGTTGATCTTTAGTCTCACTTATATCAATTTGATGGCTTTAAGAGCTTTGATTCTATAGGCATCTCTCTCATTACTCATGCAAACATAGTAAGCAAGCTTTCGCATGAGCATTTTGACCATGTCAACTATAGATATCTATAGAAGATGAGTCCATAAGAGCTAGTGATTGGGTTACCTTAGATCTCTCGTACTAATAGTGTGTTTCAAGGTTGTGCACTTGGAAAACATCATAGAGATCATTTTCCAGCAAGTAGAGCCACATGTGCTAAGGCACCATTGAAGTTGATACACAGTGATCTTATGTCATTTCCCACTCCATCTTTTTTAGGTGCTTGATATGTGCTCACCTTCATTGATGACTCCACTAGATGCACATGGGTGTACTTTCTGAAGTACAAGTATGATGTCTTTGATTCATTTTGAATCTTTAAGACATTTGTGAAGAAGTATTTTGGTCTTTCAATTAGACATATATGCACTAAAAATGGGGCGGGAATATGTGAATCAGTCTTTTAGATATTTTTGTACTGATCATGGTTTAAAACATCAGTTTATAGTTCCTCACACTCCATAGTAGAATGGGATTGCAGAGAGAAAGAACATGACATTACATGAGATGGCCAATTGTATGATACAATGTTGAGCTATGAGTTCTTCATTTTGGGATGAGGTAATCAATTGTGCCAACTATATTAAAAATTGGATGCCTCACAAGGCATTGCAACACTTGAATCTTGAAGACACTTGGACTCATGTCAAGCTTGATGTTTCTACTTTTCGCATATTTGGTAGTGAGGTTTGGGAATTTATTCTAGATGGTCAATAGAAAGCCATGGAGAAGAAGGTTTTACCACTCATTTTTATTGGCTACTATGAGGATGTTAAGTTTTACAAGTTGTCAAGATCCTGATTCTAGAGATGTCTTGTTTCGGCTAGATGTTCATGTTATCCTCCATCTCCAACTTCTTCCTCACTACCTAGTACTTCCTCTAATCCTCCATCAAATTATTCATCCTCTAAGGAAGATATTGATATTGATCCCCCTTCATCACCTCCACTAGATGTTCTGTGAGTGCCCAAGTCGGCTCATGATACTGTTAATGCATCTAAACTTTTGGCAGGTGATCCTACAAGTACTCGTTGCCCTCGTGTTCAAACTGCTAGTAGTAGCCTTTTGAGTCATGCTATTTTAGATGATACTCAGAGTTTTTCATAGGTCACAGGAAACTCAAATTGGGATAGGGCTATAGATGAGGAGCACTCTTCTTTAATGAAGAACCACACATGAGATCTTTGTCCTTTTCTAAAAGGAAGAAAGTTGGTTCAATGTCATTGGGTGTACCGTACCAAGTATGTTGCAAATGGTTTTATTGATAGGTACAAGGCACATCTAATTGCAAGGGGTTTTTTATAGGTTGAGGTATTGATTACTCTAAGACCTTTTCCCCTACTGCCAAGATGAATTCTATTCACCTTGTACTCTCTCTAGCAGCTTCACAAGGATGGACAATTTTGCAAATGAATGTGAAGAGTTCCTTTTTTCATGGAAACCTTCATGAGGAGATCTATATGAAGTAGTGCCATGATTATTTGTAGGACCCCTCATTGGTATGCCAACTTTGGAGGTATTTATATGGTCTCAAATAGGCTCCTAGGGCTTGGTATGAGAAGATGGATTATTTTTTGCTTGCTTCATGATTCACTCGATGTCATTCTGATCCTATAGTTTACATTTAGCATCATGGGGCCTTATTGATACTTGTGCTTTATTTTTATGACCTCATCATCGTAGGAATCTCGGTCTCCATGATACAAGGTGCTCAGCAAGCATTCAGAGAGAAGTTTGAGATGACAGATCTTGGACTTTTGCACTATTTTTTGGGCCTACAAGTTGTTCATTCTTTAGATGGGATAACCATGCTCTAGCTAAAGTATTCTCTTGATATGCTTCAGATATTTGACATGCTTGATTGCAAGCCTTCCCCCACACCTTTTTAGTCAAGTGTTGTTTTATCTACCACTTTCTCTACTCCTATAGTGGATTCCACTATATACAGACAACTTGTAGGTAGTTTGTTGTACCTAACACACACACGTCCTAATATTTCCTCTATGGTTGGACTTGTCTCTTGATTCTCCAATGATCCTCATGAGGGTTATTAGCAAGCTTCCAAACATATCTTGAGGTATATTAGAGGTACAACTTGTTATGGCATTTACTACACATCAAGGGATCCTCATATTGTTGGTTACACAAATTTAGATTAGGTTGGTGATATTGATGATCACAAGTCTATTTATGGTTTCATATTCTATCTTGGTTCTGGTCCTATCATATGGTCTTGCAAGAAGTAGCATGCTCATGCATTATCATCTAATAGAGACAAAATACAAGGTAGTTGTATTAGCTAGTCAGGAGGTTTTGTGGCTTTGATAGTTGATGATAGAGTTTGGATTTTCTCCTACTAGTCCCACCTTTTTGTGGTGTGATAATCAAAGTGCTATACACATTTCACATAACCAAGTTGAGCATCAGCAAACCAAACACATTGAGCTTTACATGCACTTCATTAGGCATCTCATTTAGGATGGTACCTTGAGCTTGGAGTACATTCCTACTGCTGAGCAGGTTGCAAACATTTTCACTAAAACTTTTGCATCCCCATGATATATTTAGCTATGTTCTATGTTTGGGGTGAAGGAAGTTGACCTTGGAGGGTCTAGGTAATGACTCCCTCTTTTTTCATGTAACTCTTTTTGGAGTAGATTTTTTTCCACTAGGTTTTATCTATTTCTTTATTTCATAGAGATTTAGTTGTGATTAGGTACCTCATCAAGCCTTGTTGTCGGGACCCAAGTTTTCTTTCAACATTGCATTGTAGTTTACTTTCTCTTTTTAAACTATTTGTAGTTGCATTTTTGCTCATCTTAAGGGGGGGTGTTAGAGTAAATTGTTAATTTCATTTCATTTATTAAATTTTCTATATTCCCTTCTTAAGATTTCTCTTTATGCACCTTTTGCATCTCTATTTAATAATTAATTAGTGATTATTAAATATATTTTTCCTTTTAGGTTACCCTTTTTCTACTTTTGATCTCCTTTTATAAGGATTGGTATTTTGTAATTATATATATCCTTTTCATTTCTGAGAATACAATTATCATATTTTCAGAGCAAAACATTTGCCTCCTCTCATCTTTTTCTTCTATGATAAAATTTTTATATGCAGTTATTCGAGAGCTTTTTGGATTTATATTGATCAAATATTCATTTATTATTTCATAAGAGATGGTGAATTCATCCCAAAAGATAAAAGATTTGTTTGTTAATAAAATTAGACAATTAGAAAGTCTATTGCAAAGTGGACTAGAGGTTCTGACAAAAATGTCTTGAAGTGTTTGGGTTTTCAAAAAAATGGATAAATCTAATATATACCTAGAAGGACAATATTTTATGGGACTATTATTTCCTAAGAGATGGGTCATTCATCCCAAAAGACAAAAGAGTCTTTTATGTTAATAAAATTGAACATTCAAAAAACCTATGACAAAGTGGACTAGAGGTTCCTATGAAAATATCTTGAGGTGTTTGGGTTTTCAAAAATATAGATAAATCTAATAAATAGCTGTATTTATACCCCTAAAATTTTATGTCTTATAAATAGTTCACCAAGAGAAGGTTACCTTGATATATCTAAGGGACTCGGGAAAGGAGACCCATTGTCCCCATTCTTATTTGTAATCATAATAGAGGCTTTTGGGAGAAGGGTAACATAAGCCAATTTGATGGTAAAGTAGTAGGAATCAAGGTACTAATGGAGTAGCCAACATTACCCATCAATAATTTGTAAATAACACACTATTACCAAGAAAAGGTAGTGAATTAGAAGCATAACGGTAAAAATATTTACTATATTGATATCAAATGATATTTGGTAAAAAAATCAATGTAGATAAGTTAGAAATATTCTTTTTAAACACCCAAGAAAGAGTAGAAACAAGGATATGCCAAATCTTAGGATTCTAAAAGGGAACTTTCCTATTTAGGTATTTGGGTATGACCATATAAAGTGGAACGAGGGTTTCCAAATCCTAAGATTCCAATTTGGGTATGACCATTGGTAAACCCCTCAACCAAGGAGACCTAGGCATCATAAATCTTTAAATACAAAATTTGGCTAGGTACAAACTAGTGCGGAGAGCATTTCAAGAGAAATATAGGAAATGGGCCAAGATCTTTTACCACAAGTATCTACAAGGAGATGATCCAACAAGTCTATTTAGGACTATTAATCCACCAAAAGGATCCAAGGTTTGGAACTTCATCCTAAAATACAATGTTATTAGAAAGAATAAGTTTACTTGGGATGTGATGAATCAATCCTATTTTGGTAAGACTCATGTGGAGGATACCCATTGCTAGATAGAAATAATAAGTTTACTTGGGATGTGATAAACTAATCCTATTTTGGTAAGGCTCGTGTGGAGGATACCAACTGCTAGATGCTCATTTGACCCACTAACATAGTAGGGTGATATTAAGAGAAGGGGATAAACTAAGTAATTATGTGGTAGTTCCTTTTGGTGGCCAAAGTATAGGATGGGAATGGTGAAAACTAGAATATATCCTCCTTTTGTACAAGAAAAGAAAGAGATATTTTAAATCCTAACTTCTATAAATATAGTAATAAAAAATAAGCCAGATAAACTAAACTGGGGAGAATCTAAAAGGGGGAATACAATAGGGCATGGATCTCTTAGTAGATCTCAAAATTTGAGGGCTTAAAGAGTTACTAAAGAGGGATCCCTTTTTTAATGCTAGGATAAAAATGGTTTTCCAAAAGAAAGGATGTTTTTATGGGAAGCTATGTAGAATAGGATCCTAAGAACAAGTTGGTTTATAAACATTAAATTTTAAGGACCATCTAGATGCACACTATGTGAAAAGAAAGAAAAAATGGTGGAACATATATTATGGTAATTCTCATATTATCAAACATGTTGGCAATGGCTTCACTAGAAACTAGGATGGAAAATAGTCATGGCCCTAAGTTTTATGGAGAATCTTAAAATATGGCCAGATGATAGAGAGATCTTCACTAAGAATCACTTGGAGAACTTTTTAAAAACCCCTTACTATGTCTCTTAGGTTTCTTTTCCAAACCCTCACCTTGAGGAGAACAACTCAATCTCCTACTCCCTCCCAAGATCAATTTACCAAGTGTAGAACCTCCTTCTTGCACTTGAACTCACCCTAGTAAGTTCAATCCACTTATTCTTCGGACTTGACCAACTAGTGGTAGGATTGATTGGCCTTCAAAATAACTCTTTTTACCACTCTTGACTCCATTTATAGGTGTCTTGATGTCTTCTAGTTATCAATTTCAAAATAAACTAGTTTTAAAGTCTAGTATCCCTTTCTAGGCCTAATTAGGTCTTTGAATTTACAAATAACTCAAATTATTGCAAAAAAAGAAAAAAAACACCCTGAAAAAAATCTAGGATACTGGTACCCTTTTTGGAGACCTTCAATATTTTTGGGGTTTGGGTCCCCAAAGCATCTATACACCATGGTTCACAAAAATGGCCTATTTTACTAAGGGTTTGAACTAATTTTGGTTTCTTGTCTCATACTTGGGTCAAATGGATTCACCAATCTTTGTGAAGGCTTACAAAGTCTTGTATAAACTTAAAACAACTTGAAGAATCCTTGATCCCACTTCCCAATTCATCCATGCTTTCTTCTTTCAACTGATACCAGCTTGTACCTAGCCAAGTACCTAGAGTCTCACCTAGGGACAGCCATTAAAAATATAAAAGGGCATCTCAATCCCAAATTGATAATATACACTAAAAAATGAAGGAAATTTCATATCCCAAAGATTCACAATGATCCCATGATGGGATTTTACGAAAATATCATTATTCTACTCCAAACCTTGAGTAGGGCAATGAACTAGAAACAAAGATTGGAATTTATTTAATTACATAAATTTTATTTAACTATGTATATTTTTTGAACTAATCCTACCATTGTACATAAATAAAGGAAATAATTAAAAATAACTATGCACACTAAGAAAATGATTCATTCAATCTATTTTATGGTATATGTTTGAGTTGCAAACTGGACTGTGCAAAATTGCAAAGAAAAATATATTTTCTTGCTATTAAAATTTTTCAAAAACTTCAACCAACACCAATCCAAGGTTTTGGATGACCTTGTATACCTTATTTCATCCTACTCCAACTGTAAACTTGAGTTCATAACTTGAGACAACTTTTACAACTTTTTCACTTCTTGCCTTCTAGGATGCACAAATACTATAAATGGATGTAGAATGACCAGCTAGACCATATTAATCCTATTTAACTCCATTTTTACCTTATGCAACCATTTTGAGGTCCATTTCTACATTAGGCCCAAATTGGCTAAATTTGCCAATTTCCTGGCAAGACTAGTCAACTTGTCGTAGCTTCTACCCAAACACTTCTACTAACCCACAACCTATTCTATGACACTATTTGGACCCTCATATATCACTTATTCAATACATGACTTGGACAAGTTCATGTACAAGATAAAATGAGTTAAGGATTTTAGCCAATCCTAGGTGTTCTTGCACCATTCTCCTCCCTTCACAAAAGAGGTTATGTCACACTTGGTGAGAAGAGTTCACTTCTAATACCAAACTTCTTGAACTCAATTTTTGCAATCAAAGTGGCCACTGATTCAGGAAGATGTCTCTATTTTCTAAGGTGTTCCATGTATACTTCATGTCTTTTCTTCTTGACTATTGAGTCCAAGATCTTCTTAAGTTGTAGTTTGTGCTTTATTGGTAATGGTGCATATAGAATGTCTTTTTCCACCTCTATAGCATGGTCATAGTTTTTAGCAATAGGAAATTTTTTTTTTTTTAACCTTGCATAGTGAAGATTGGGGAAATTTCTAGATATGTAGGAAGATCTACTTTGTATGCATTCTAACCATGCTTGGCTAAGATTATACAAGGTCCTATTTTGTTCATCTGCAACTTAATAAGGACAACCTTCTAAAGTCTTTACTTGTTGAGGTGGACCATGACTAAGTCATGAACCTCAACTTATACCTCTCTTCTCCTACCATCAACTTTATCGTTTCATTTTTTAATGGACTATATCAATGACTTATTTACCTATTCATGTATTTCTTTCATGGACTATGAAAAATCCTCAGCATGTTCACTCCTTTCTTTTATGCTCCCCATCTCTCTAATTTCGCATACCCCTCTTGGATGAATTCCATAGACTATTCCAAAAGCACTCTTACCATTAGTCCTATTAACACTATGATTGTAAGAAAATTGATCTTAAGGTATTACTTGATCCCACATTTTTCCATAATCCTTTTTTAAGAACCTTAAAAGGTCACCCAAAACCCTGCTAGTGACTTATTTTTGGACATCATTCTATAGGTGATAGGATGAACCAAGTGACAAGTGAGTTTCAAGCCTTTTCCATAGTGTTTTTTAGAAATGGCTCGTGAATTTCACATCCCTATCAAACACTATGCGTAATGGAAAACCATGTATTCTTACCAGCTCTTTGAAGAGAAGATGGGCTATATAGATGGCATTATGAGTATTCTTACATGGTATGAAATGATTCATCGTGTTAAACCTATCAACAAACACAAAGAGACTATCCAAACTAGTGTTAGTCCTTGGAAAACCAACAATAAAATTCATACTAATGCATTCTCGTGGTCTATTTGTAATAGGAAGAGATTGGTAAAAAATAGTATTTGAAGTAGTAACCTTTTCATTTTGGCATATTATGCATTTTTCAACATACTTCCTCACATTCTTTTGCATGTTGGGCCAAAACTAGAACCTTTGAACTAACTCAATTATCTTATTGAGTCCAAAATGACCACTAAGGCTTCCATTATATTCTTCTTGTCTAATATTTTCCATCATGGGCCCTCTAGACACACATAACTAAAATCCTCATTATCTTGGTAAAGATCCTTGAATATCTCCATTTAAATGCTCTATAGTTTGACTTCTTGAGTAGTAAGTAACAAATTTCTTAGTGCATCAAAAACTCTATTTCTTTGGCCCTTCTTATGTTTGATTGTAAAAGTATAAGCTTGCAGAAATTGCATCCACTTTATATGCCTATGGCTAAACTTCTCTTGAGTGTTTATGTAGCTCAAAGATTGGTTATTAGTAAAGTACACAAACTCTTTAAATAACAAATAGTGCCTCCATTTCCTTAGGGCATATACTAAGGCATAGAGATTAAGGCATAGATCTTTAGGTCATAAGATGAATACTTCTTCTTTTCCTCGTGTATATATTCACTATAGAAATCTATTAGCCTTCCCTCTTGATGAATGAATGCCCCAATTGATCTACATTATTTGCATCACATTTCACGGTTAAAAACTTTTCGAAGCTAAGAAAAACAAGAATAGGTTGAGTGGCTACCTTATTTTTCAACAACTCAAACCCTCTATTAGCTTCCTTACTCCATACTAACTTAGTATTAAATCCACCTCTAATGGTGTCTAGTAGAGGATCTCAAATATTACTAAAATCTCTTATAAACTTCCTATGAAATTGAGCCAAGCCATGAAAACTTCTTACCTTTGTCCTTATTTTTGGAGTTGGCCAGTTGAGTATGGCTTTGAGTATGGCTTCAACCTTGCTAGGATCCATTTTAAGATTGCCTTGTGAATCTACAAAACATAGGTATACTAACTCTTATTTTAGTAACTCGCACTTCTACAAGTTTATTTTCAACTACTCCTCATGCAATCTTTGCAATACAATTTTCAAATGCACTAGATGGTCCTCTTTAGTTTTGCTAAAAAAAGTATATCATCAAGGAAAACAACAATAAAATTATCAATGTATTCTTTGAGAACCTCATTCATTAACCTCATGAATGCACTATGGGAATTTGTAATTCCAAATGGCATGGAAAACCATTCATACAACCTTCTATGGTTTTGAAGGTTGTCTTCCACTCATCACTCTCCTTCACTCTTATTTTATGATAACCAATTGTTAGATCTATCTTTGTGAAATATCAACCCCACTAAGATAATCCATTCAATATTTTATTCTAGTGATAGGAAACCTACACCTTATGGTGATCCTATTGATGGCTTTAGAATTAGTAGAAATTCTCCACATACATCCCATTTTAGGTGCTAAAACATCTAGGATTTATTGAGATATCATTTTGCACAATGCTTAATGGCAAGAATCCTTTTCAACTCCTCTCTTGAAAATCTAATCTGGGATCAACTCCAAGGTTCTGGGCGATCTTGTGACCTACTGGAATCTGCTCTGTGTTTTTTCATAGGGGGGCCTTTGCTAGTTCTGATCAATTTTGGATAAGATGTTCAATATACTTTTTTTTTCAAAATTTTACCACAAAAGAAATATGTTTTTGGTATTTTTTGGTTTTAAAATGAATGCAATCTAACAATGCAACTATATGAATTCCTAATTTAACCAAGTGTTAGTAAAGAAAATAATGAAGATAAGGTAATGAGAGATAAAAGAAAATAGCATGAAAGGGAAATTCCTAATGGACATAAACCATGGTAACAATATGTCTATGAGTTAAATCATTGAAAGATTTGGGTAGCAAACCAATGAAAATAGGAGCAATGCTTTCTGAAATCCACTGATGCAATTGTCAATGGAAACTTAGTAAAAACTAAAAGATGTTTCACTTCTCATCAAATCACAAGGCCTCAAAATGCATTTCTGGTGCATTGAAAGCTCTAAATTTAGAACTGGCAATTAATTATTGACGAACCTCTAGAATATTGCACCTTGCATACCTTGGTGGTAACCTCAAATAATCCACATTTTTCTTAAGTGTCAAAACTAAATTTCTAGCTTCTAGGTTTTCTTCCCCCTTATACTAGAGCTATGTTTGGATACTTGCTCTTAAATTTATCTATAATCTCCACCACTTGGGAATCTTCTAGAAAATCCAATTCGTTATACTTATCTTTAACTGTCTATTGATAGTTACTAATCTCCACACAAATATCTGCAAAATCATCTAGTTTAGTGTCTAACCCCAATAGTACCTCTTCAATCCTAAATGTTTGTTTAATATCTTCCTCTCATGAAGCATCTTCAAAGTTTTGTCAAAACTATTGAACCACTAATTATGCTAGAATGAATTTAGTTCTTGACTCGTCTTCAAAAATATCAAAGTAGGCATTGTTGTAATCCTTCTCAGCTTCCAAAATCTACTCTTGTGTTTGATCTTTCAACTTTTGAATATCTTTGTTAAATCCTTCCATTACCTTATTCTCAACAGCTATCTTTTTTATCCAATCTTTTAGTTTATCGATCTCATCTATTGTATACATCTTTATGAGTGTATGATACCTTTGACCCTTTATCATTAGAAGCACTTGAAGGTCTTTTCCCAAGGTATTTACCTCATCCATCAGCCCAAAATCTCAGTCCACTATGGATACCAATTTATCCACATTAGTTTAAACATGGTGTAATAGGTTCAAATCAGCTTGTATAATTTGTACATGTTTATCCTTAAAATTATCATGTCATTTCTGACATGCCCCCAAAAATGAATCTAATTGTACACTTTCCTTATCTCTTCTCTCCAATGTTGCAGTAAGAATGATTTATGGATTATCCAGGTCAATGGATCTCATAACTTCATGCAAATAGTCTTTCAAGAGCTCATTTTTCTTCCTCAATGTTACCAATTCTGATTCATATCTATCCACTTGCTTACAAACCTCCTTCATGCCTGTAGTGATCAAAACTTTAGCAGTATCTATCGTGGTCTTTCATAAGAGGACCCCTTTGATCTGGTAAGATAACTAGGAGTCAAATACTCAATGTAAACATGTGGAGGAGGGATGGCAATATGTGCAAACAAGTCTGATCTTGGTTCTTCATTACAAAGGCCAATGTCTGTGCATCACCTATAGGTGGCTCAAGCTTCTTGATGGCTTTCACTATCTCATCCATAGTCTTCTCTTCATTCGAGTTTAACTACCTCTTTTGTCTAACCATAACCTCCCTCTTCAACTAGGCTAGTGTATTACCCATAGGAGACATGTATTTAGTTAAAGAGGGAGTTTGAATTGCAAGCCCTTTTCCCTTATCACTCCATTTCAGAGTCTCCTCCTTTTGAGAAAGATCTACATTGGGAGTTTCTATATCTATTGTAGCCATAGTTTGTGTCTCTGTATCCTAAGAAGTTAGTTGAGGTTCTTCATATATCTACCCCTCTTTTGATACTTCATCAGTTGGCCTTTGTTCTAGCTCTTCTCCATGTACTACTTGTTCTTTCCCTTCAATGACAGGAGGAAGACGAGTGGTGGAATCTTTGTCTAAGAATGACAAGTCCTGAAATGGTGGGGGTGATGTACCTAGAAACCCTTATGATTGAGGTGGCATTTGGTTCCAATTCTCTCCCAAAGGTTGGTTTGTAGGTGTATCTCATATCCTATCACCCACCATTTCAGTTCCCATGGGCATAAAATCAAAATCAGATATATTGAAGATATCTATTTCTTGTCGTTCTTGCTCATCAATCCACTATTGCTTCTCATCTTTAGAAATGGTAACCTAAATAGGTTCCTTAGGAATGGATGGTGGTGTTATAGTCGAGTTCCTTCTTCTTTCTTCTATTTTAGCCCTAGCTAAATGAGTCCTCTAACTTAAAGGGAGATTATCTTCTTCTTCTTCCTCTTCTTTTTCTTCTTCATCATTCGCCTTAAGGATGGTTTTAGGCTCCTGAGGGATGGGAATAACCTTCCTTTCTATTCTCACCCTTCATGACCTTTTAATAGTAGGTCCTACCTTAGCCTTCTTAGCAACTAAGAAGAGACTTCTTCCTCTTGAGTGGTTGGTGTCACCTCTTGTACTTCATGCTCTAGTTCCTATTCCTATTCTTATTTAGGCAGGGGCACTTGTGTAGTGTCTTAAGCCTGAGTGCTTCTTTATCTTGAAGCTCTTCATTCTCTGGTGCTTGAGGCTCTTTAGATTTAAGTTCAACTTTCTTACGGGAATCTCTTTTCCTCTTATTTTTTCCATTATCTACTCTAAACTACCCAACATCCCTGTCATGTTGATATACCACTTTCAGCCTAACTGGAGATTGAGAAGGGAATGTTGGTACAATAACTTTTGCACCTTTACCCTTAATTGTGTGTGTTGTGGCTTGAAAGGTAATAGTGTATGGAACTGGGTAAAGGTTAAAAGGCTTCTAGATCCAGTCCCTTGTCAATTGAATTATGAGCCTAGCCCTGTGGTTTATATCTACATTTTCATCCCTGTCAATCTTCGCATTCATAATCGGCCTATCAAATATCTTGTCTATGTTATACGAGGGATCGAAGACATCTTGAGTGTCTTGTTGAATATCCTTGAGTAGGACCTTTATCTTTAAGGTGCTCCCTACAAAAAATAAAGTCATCCTAAAATAATCCCTTATTTGGATATCATAGTCATCTATTGCGTTCATCCAATGGTCTTCGATGGCACCTTCATGCACAAACTATTTTCCTACCAAATTTTGAACTCTGCCAATATTGTCAAAATAAGGATGATGGGAGTTGTAATTTTCCAAGGGATATTGATCCCACTCTAAGATGAAAGTCATGGTATCCTGCATTTTCTTTACCTCAATTGCACCTATAGTAATAAGCCATACCCATGTCTTCTTACATTGTTATTTCATTCTATCATATTCAAATGTCTTGCAATCTCCAATAAAATGAGCTTATCTGATGGATATTTTGGGAGCTTCTTCAAAACCACTTTACTAGCTACCCTTAGGTAAGTGAATATTTTAAACTAGATGTAACAAGTGCTTATCTCTGTGATCCTTGTTGTTGCCTCTATTTACATTCTCTTTGCATAATCATCCTCTATGAGTTGGATGATTACAAATATGAAGGCATCATTCACTATCCAGAATTCTTTGCTCTGATCTAAGAGCTTCTTCTTTACCAACTAAGGATATGCCCAATAGTTCTAAGCATTTGCATCTTGCATGCTTCCCTTCTTGTATAGTCCTGGATAGTCAATTGCCCATGCTACCAATAAGTACACCAAATAATATGTCATGTAAAACTTTGGGTCAACTTCAACTCCTACCATCTATTCATCTAATTTTTACTTAATATTTTGGCCCAATCAATTAGCATTTTGGTTGTTCTAATAATCTCTATGAAATGGACCATCTAGTTGTGAAGATTCCTAGTTTTCAATAGACCCATAATTCTGCTCAAAAGTACAGTGGCATAACTAATTTTTTCCTTCATATACCCTCTAGGATGGGTGCGCATGTGTGCACCCTTACTTCAGTCATGATATTAAGAGTAGAAAAAATGGTGTGCAGATATGAACCTTGACAAGGTGCACATCTTTGCACCATTATCTTTGGTTTTTTTGAGTTAATGGTTTGAAAGGTGCACAAATGTGCACCTTGGATAGGTGTACATGAGTGCACCTTTGATTTATGTGTTAAGCTTTGGTGAGCTCATTTTAGGTTTTGATTGTGAGAAACGGTTCACACCTTGAACAAGTGTGCATGTGCATACCTTGAATAGGTGTGCATGTGCATACCTTTGATGACTTATGTTTGAATTTGTATTCACAAATTTGGAGATTGGTGCACCTCTAAAGGTGCGAAGGTGTAGTTCCAAGAGCTCAAAGAAGATAATGAGGAGAGGGGAAGTGGGTCCTAGGCTTTTATAGGCTCAGGATGGTGCACACCCTTTGGAGGTGTGCACATGTGCATGTGCAGAGGTGCACATCTCCAAAGGAGAAAAGTGTGCACTTGCGCACATAGCACACTTGCATTACTTGAATAGGTGTGCATGTGCACTAGTGCACCTTTTAGTACAAAAATCACCTTTTAACAATCAAACCTTCAATTCTGACAACTGGGTTTTTTAATTAGAGGACTAGGCAGTACCTAGACTCTAGGTGGAGTCCCAAAAATGACTCAGACCCTAGACTAGGGGTCTGGGAAAACAAAAAAAAATACTAAAGGGTCCCCATTTCTAGGAGAAATGGGGCATGCATTATGAAACCACAACAAGAGTATACATGGACCTATGCTCTTTATTATCAAACCTTGATCAAGCAATTCATGGACTTGTCTTACTATATCTTTATTCTAATAAGGTGTCATCTTATAAGCTTCCTTTTAGGCAATGATGCTCCTAGTAAAAAATCAAATTGATGACTAATTTCTCTCTTAGTTGTAGGACTACCATCACTCACTATATCACTAAATTGGTCTAATACTTCCTTCACTTTTGCAGGTAAATGATCTTTCTTTTATTTTTCTTCTTCCTTAGGTTTCATAAAAAATAGAAAAATTCATCTCATCACTTTTCTTGAGGTCTTTCAATAAATGTTTCCCACTTACCAATAGAACATTAGGACATACTAACTTTATATCCCCTTCATCCACAAGAGACTGAATGTTATAGGTTACTCCATCCTTTTGGAAGGAGTAGGAGCTCTTCTCTCCATTATGCATAGCCTTCCTATCAAACTATCATGGTCTATCTAATAAAAAGTGACATGTAACCATGGGAAATAGGTCGCACAAAATATTGTCTTTGTACCCACTGAAGGTGAACTCAACCCAAGCTTGTTCATTCACCAACATATTATGTCCCTTATTCATCCAAGTGACCCTATATGGATGAGTATGATTGATATTTGTCAAACTAAGTTTGTTGAATATCTCCTCTATTATGATAGTTAGCAGAACCTTAGTCTATTATCACTTTGCATACTTTTTCAATAATTAGACACTTCACATCAAAAATTTCCACTCTTTGAGTCAATATTTACCTTAGGAGACATTGCACTACTTACTTCTTCTTGGACATATCTAATCCTTTTCATTTATTGGGAAGATGTTAGTTTGTCATGGCACCTTATAGGTTGGGTGACCTAGTTGCCTGTATTTGTGATATTTCATGTTTGCAAACTGTGACCACCTACTACAACCACCAAAACCTCTACCTTTCCTTTGAGTTACCCTTCCACTTGAATCACTAGTCTTCTCTTTTAGTCTTGACTCTCATTGGGGTCTTGTTTCATTTCCCCTTCCCCCATATCCTCCTCTATGGCCTCTTGATTCTTTGCCTTTTCCTCTCCCTCTAGAACTTGAGTATTGGTTCTTTTTACTTTTCTTCTCCACCTTGATCAAAATTTTATAGCACTTATGGGTAGTAGTAGGACTTAGTAAGCTAATTTATTCTTGGATGATCCACCTCAATCTAGTCAAATATCTGGCCACCTTGATACTTGCATCTTCTTGTACCTTGGATCTCAAACATAACCTCTAAAACTCTTCAATGTAAGCACTAACATCTAGATCTTTTTGCCTTAAAATATGTCTCTTCTTATACAACTTGATCTCATAGTCCTCTAGCATGTAGGTCTTCCTGATTTTTGCAACCATGAGAATGAGAATGATGGAAGGTGAGAAATAGTACAATACTGCACAAGAGTTAAAGAGGTTGATAATGTTATTCGAGGTGAAGATGAAAAAATCAAAGATGAAATTGTGATAAGAAAGGTCTTGAGGACTCTACTCCCTATCTATTCCATTAGAGTCTACAATAAAAGAGTTGAGATGCACACCAAATAACAACTTAACCTTAGAAGGTGTGATTGGTAGACTAACTACTTTTGAGATGTCTAATTTTGATAATATACACCTAGTGCCATTGAATTCGCTTTCAATTCACAACTTATTCTTAGCAAGAAGAAAGGAAAACATGTGAAGAGTGAAAGTGATAGTGTTGATGATGAATTTGATGAACTTGAATCCCTCATTGCAAAAAGGTTTGGAAGAAAAAAAGGTAAATTACGTATCATTTATTTTTCATACAACAAAGTTGGTCATATTGTTGCTAGATGCCCTAACAAAGAAGATAAAGATGAAGAGAAGCGAAGAAAGTACAAATTAAGAAGAGATGACAAAGATTACAAGAGAAGCAAGGATGAAAAAGGTAAGAAATCTTGTTATATTTCTGAAGAAAAGACTGATAATGAATCTTAGAGTAATGATGATGAAGTTGTATGTATTTCTATGAAAGGAGATTATGATGAAAATGAGAAAACTGCATTAATTTCTTATGTGAACAAAAGTGATAGATGGATAATTTATAGTGGATATTCTAATCATATTACTAGTGATAAAGAAAAATTTGAAGATATAGGTCCATATAATGGTGGATGTGTTAAATTTGGTAATGATATCCCAAGTGTTATAAAAGGTAAAGGCACTATTCAACTTATTAACAAGATAACATGTGACAATGTTTACTAGTTTAAGGACTCAACTGTAATTTGTTGAGTGTTTCATAGCTAAACAAGATAAATTACAGAATTGAATTTCACAATAGAAAGGCCAAAATACATGATGGTGATGGTAAGCTAATTGGAACTGATGAGCAGACAAGAGGTAACTTATTATACCTATACCTATCAAGTGAGAAATGTATGTTTACACTACAAGTGATGTTTGGTTATGACACAAGAGATTATGTCATGTAAATTTTGACAATTTGGTGAATACCAGAAAGATGAAGAAAGTAAAAAGATTTCCCAAGCTAAACAATCCTGACAATGCTATGTGTAAATGGTGTTAATTAGGAAAGATGACAAAGTCTAGTTTTAAGAGTAAAACATATATTGCTAGTGACATTTTGAAATTGGTTCATGCTAACCTATGTGGACCCGTTGATGTTAAAATTTACTGTGGAGATCAATATTTCATTCTATTTGTAAATGAATATTCTAGAATGATGATTGTGATATTTATTAAAGCTAAATCTAATGCTTTTTAGTTATTTAAGTGGTATTTAGCCAGAGTTGAAAAAGAAATAGGGAAGAGTCTAAAGTGTTTGACATCTAATTATGGTATTAAATTCATCTCACATGAGTTCAATGCATTCTACAATGACAAAGGAATCAAAAGACAAATGTCAATACCAAGGAGAAATAGATCAATAATGGATTGTGCAAGGACACTAATGATGGAGAAGATTGTGTCATAGAAATATTGGAGAGAAGTGTTTAGTACTATTGTCTATACCCTAAATAGAGTAAAAGTCAAGAAAGGTACAAATGCTAAACCTTTTGAACTATGGTATGGCTATGCTCTCAATGTTAAATATTCTAAAAAAATTGGTACTAGATGCTATATACTGAAAGATAATAGGAATGGAAAACTTGATGCAAAAAGTGATGAAAGTATATTCCTAGGTTATTCAACTAAAAGAAAAGCTTATAAGTGTTTGCATTCTAACACTAACAAAGTTGTGGAAAGTGAAAATGTGAGAGTTGATGACTTTGCAGAAAGAGAAGACACTACATGTAATGGAGAGCCTAAAGACTATAATAGGTTCATCTATATGGATGATGATGCTCCCAACACTCAAAGTGAACAAATTAGTCAAGGTGCAAGTTTCCATCAGACATGAAATGATGGAATGCAAATGCAAATTATTGAATAATAGAGAGTGGGTTCCGAGAAATAGACTAAAGATGTCAAGTCATAGACAGGCATTGCTGACCTTCAGATAGTGCATGCTAAGCATTCAGAACCTATTCTTGAACCTGAACAAGGAAGAGGAAATAAGCCTAAGATTATTTTTCTAGATGAAACTGAAGAAGAAACAACAAGGAAACTACTTGTGTTAGCAAAATATGTAAGAAGACATCATAAAGTTGATCAAATTATTGGAGATTCTCAATTTAAGTGTAATGACAAGAAGAAGACTCAAAGGTGATATATGCTTATTATGTGATTTTGAGCCCAAGTCAATAAAGGATGCTTTAGACAATGAACATTGGATACAAGCAATGAATGAAGAAATTGACTAGGTCGATAAGAATAATACTTGGAATTTAGTTCCAAGACCTAAAGACAAAAATGTCATTGGAACAAAGTGGGTTCTTAGGAACAAGATCAATGAAAATGGTGAAGTAACAAGAAACAAGGAAATATTGGTATGCAAGGGTTATGCACAAGAAGGAATTGATTATGGAGAAATGATTTCTCCTATGGCCAAACTTGAAGGAGTCAAAACTCTTCTTGCACACTCAGCTTACAAGAATTTTAAGATATATCAAATGGATGTCAAGTCTGCATGGTATATAGGAGGAAGAAGTGTACATTGAACAACCTGAAGGATTTTTAGATCCAAAAAAAAGGAACATGGTATGTAAACTGAACAAATCTCTTTATGGATTGAAGCAAGCCCCAAAAGCATGGTATGAAATACTACATAACTACTTAGTGAAAATTGGTTTTGAAAGAACAAATAATAACAAAAACTTATATTTGAAGAATGGTAAGAACAATGAAGTATGGTTATGTGAGAAATTTTTTGATGATTTCATATTTGGCGGAAGGGAAGCATTATGTAAATCATTTGCTGATGAAATGAAAAATGAATTTGAAATGTCTATGTTTTGGTGAAATCAAATTTTTTTTGGATTACAAGTGTGTCAAATAAAGTTTGTTATTTTCATTTCACAATCCAAATACATCAAGGAAATATTAAATACTTTTGGTCTGGAAGATTCAAGGCCAGTGACTACACCTATATCTAGAAGACATAAGCTATCTAAGACTAATGATTCTACTAATGTGAACCATATAAATCCAAGTTAGGAAAATTGCAATATGTTGTTCACACTAGACCAGATATTGCTTTGGCAGTTGGGATAGTTGCTAGATTTTCAGCAAGTCCTAAAGAGAATAACATGATGGTTGTGAAAAGACTATTGAGATATCTGAAAGGTACTAAAGGCAATGGATTATATTATAAGAGAAGTAATAGATTTGAACTGAAGGTTTTCACTAACTTAGATTGTGCTAGAAATATCAATAAGAGAAAAAGCACTATGGAGGTGCATTCTTTCTAGGAAAAAGATTGGTGTCATGGACAAGCAAGAAGCAAAATTGTATTTCCTAATCAATAGTTGAAGATGAGTAAATGGCAGTTGCAGTGAATTGTTCAAATATAATGTGGATTAAACAATTGTTGAAAGGTATGAAAGAAGAGATTGTAGATCTAGTAGTTATCTATTGTGATAACACAAGTGCTATCAACATTTCAAAGAATCCAATGGTGCATACTAAGACAAAGCACATTGCTATCAAGTATCACTACTTGAGAGAATTAGTTCAAGACAAAGAAGTGAAGCTAGAATATGTGAATAAAAAGGAATAAATTGATGGCATTTTCACAAAACTATTACCCAAAGATGCTGATGAATATCTTAGAGGTAAAATAAGGATGAGTCTCCTAACCAAACCTACTTAAGAAGACAAGGTGCATTGCATCACATGTGCTGATCAAAAATTTCTACATAGTAGTGCAATACAGCTCTAATTTGGGACATGCCTAAGGCAGAATACTTTAGTATAACATTAATAGATCATTCATAAATAGATGGCAAGTATCAACTAAACATGAAAAATCTACATAATTCATGTGTATGAAGAGTTTTGAAGCTATGAGAATTACACTTATTTGACGTTGTTGTCAAAGAGGTAGAGATTTACTAAAAGATTGTTGAAAGAGGGAGAGATTTCTAAGAGAAGTCACATGGAGAGATTACTAAGAAAGGAGGCAAGATAAACCTTAGAGGGAGAAAATCATGCAAGATCAATTGGATAAGAATCAAAATGAAACTAAGGATATTGGTCACTCATGGCAGATAAATCTTTTGGATAGTATGGTAACCTAGTTATTACTAGTATTCAGATGTTTGAGATGTTTCCATCAATGCCAAAGAGGGAGATTGTTGGAAACTTACAATTGGAACAATTGTTGTTTTGTCATTAATGTAAAATCTATGGATGAGACATATTGCTACCTAATCTAGATGTTATATTTATTTGATTGATGAAGAGGATTTGTGAAGTTACTCAAAGCAATTGTTTATGTCAAGAAATCTAGGCTAAGCCGAGCAAAAGAGAAAAATACTAAGGAGTGTCGAGTAATGCTAGTGTTAACTGAGCTACATGCCAAGAAAATCTAGTGTTGACTAAGAATTAGTATCGACCAAGCAAGTTAGTTGATGCCAAGAAAAAATCTTTACAGAGATTGAGTATCAATATTTAGAGATTTCCAAGTGATAGTAAGAGAACAAAATTCAAAGAAATCGTAAGATCAAGCTGACTCAGTTGAGTTCTTGGGAGATTTAAAACATGTTGAAAATAAGATTGATGAGTTTGATCATTAAATTCAATGAGGTGAATAGGTAAAAACCTAACAGATGGATTTTAGAGAAGTTTGTAGAGGATAATCAAGAAGATGAATAGATACATTGAATCGAGTTGAATTTGATAGTAAACCCTAAGATATAAAGTGGATGTAGAAAATGGTAAAGCACAAATTTCCTATTTAAAGAGGTATAGATCTGAACAATTGGTGTCGTATGAGTGTGTGTATGTGCAAGCTTGTATGTAAAGAGAGACATACAGAGCAAGGTTGATCAGAAACACACAAATGAGTGAATGTGAAGCTAAAGGAGAAAGCTTGCAGATGTGATGCTACTATTGATAAGTAAATTAGAGAAAAAGCCTTAAGTGTTGATGAGAAGAGTGGACTAATTTCTTGAAGGGTGTCCAACAAGATCAAGATCAGAGATTTCAATGGAAGGCTTATTAGTAAACCTGCATAAGGACCGAACAAAGGTCTAAAATAGCAAAAGTGAGTTGTAAGCAGTTTCTATTGAAATCCTTTTAACACAGATTGACTAATAATCATTTGGAGACTTAACAGTCTGTATAAATCCTTTAACTAAGTGACATTCTAAATTGAATATTCAAAGTCCTCTTACAAGGCCACTCCTAACAGAGTGATTAAATCCTCTAACAAGGTCATATTTAAAAGTGTGTATTGTAACCTTTAATAGGGTTGGCTCCTAACAGAGCTCACTTTGAAAGAGTGAAAAAGAATGACATGTTGCTAGTGGTTTTTCCCAAATTAGATTTCCATATAAAATCCTAGTGTCAATTTGTGGTGAATGTTTTATGAATTTTTACATTTGATAATGTTTTCATTATGCAATGCAAGTTATGTTTATGACAATTTTACAGTAGTGACCGAGAAACAATAGGGTAAACAAAACAATGAAGTGATTAATGTTTAATTGTTCAGATGGTACATATAGACCTTGAGTAGCTATTTACACTCCCCCCCCCCCCACTCCTCTCAGTTATTCTAAACATTTCTGACACTCACCCTAGTAAGTTCAATCCACTTATTCTTTTGACTTGATCAACTAATGGTAGGATGGGTTAGCCTTCAAAATCACTCTTTTAACCATTCTTGACTCTATTTATGTGGGTCTTGGTGCCTTCTAGTTATCAATTTTAAAATAGACTAGTTTTAAGGTCCAATAGCACTTTGTAGGCCTAATTAGGTCTCTGAATTCTCTATTTTGAAAATAACTCAAATTCTTGGCTAAAAAATTCCTAAAACAAATCTAGGATGTTGATATCCTTTTTGGAGACCTTCAAGACTTTTGGTGTTTGGGTCTCCCAAGTCATATGTACACTATTGTTCACAACTTGGTCTATTTTACTAAGGGTTTGAACTTATTCTGGTTTCTTGGATCACACTTGGGTCAAATGGTTATTTGATGTTTACTGCTTATTTCTACAAGTTGGTATATGAAGTTTATAGTTAACAGTTAATTACTTTGATACTCAGTATAAGGTAAGAGTTTACTAGTAAGATTAAATTGGATATTATGGTGAAGTTTGGATCTAGTTACCGAGCTTGTTTATTGTACTTGTTTAAGTTGTTGATAATTATTTGAAAGGACCTAAGGATAACTGATTCACACCTCTCTCAGTTATCTAACATGCATATGTATATGCCATTTTTCCTTTCTTTCCTTTAGGTTTTTGGTTTTCTTCTACCCAATTTTGACATTTTATTTATCTAGATTATTTTGTTGGTTTATTTGATTCATGTCTTGCTCCTTGTGGCTTTTTTTCTTATTGTCATTGGTATCTCATGGAGATCTATTCTTCATTGTTGTTTGTAGCCTTTTTTGTTTGGCTTTCGGTCCTCTATACTTGTTTTGTTATTTTATTGTTGTCTCTATTAATTTAGATGGTTATTATGTAGATGTGATTTTTCTCAATGATAGATAACAAGTAGTTTAGTGTTTTTTCCTTCATAACAATAGTTGAAGACAAGAATCGTATGACATCATTGTGATTGTACTCAAGTTCTTAATTATTTTTAGGATAGATGGATAATGTCAACAAAGATTATTTTATAAATTCATTTTTGCTTTAGTTGAGACAACCTTTTCCTTCCTTGTAATTAACATGATAATGGACAATGAGATTTGGACATTGGACAATATGGGTCGATAATGGAATATGTATGGTTTGATATGTGATCCTTTATCTTTATAATTGAATGCTATTTAGTAGTGTATAAAGGAGGAGAATGCTACATCCTAAGTTAAGATAATAAACTAGAGAATCCTTCATAATAATTAAAATAGTCTTCAGACCCTCATTAATAGTATGCCAAATTTAGTAGCTAAAGATATTACAATGAAGGCAACAATTGTTTTAAGGCCAAAGGATATATTTCAGAATAATACTTTCAAGGAATCCAAATTATCATTAAAAAAATATCATGTTATATGTTTTCTTCTTATCATTGATTGCTAATAAATGATCTTATTTGAGAATGAAAGATGAACATGTCGTGAGGATAAGAAGAGGCTAAATCAGAGGAGGATAATAAGAAAATGAAAGAAGAGACAATCCAAGCCTCAGATCACCAAGTCACAGCGGAGTACTAGTTATATGTTGATTTGTAAATCACTACTTCAAGAGTAAGCATGGCTTTTATTCAAGGCATGAAAAGCCTCATCTTTCACTCTATAAATTAGATGTACATTAAATCAAATTAAAAATCTAGATATATAAAGAGAATTATAAGGATTATCAAGTGACTTTTGTACAGCTAATCTATGATAGATAATGAAATATATATTAATGATAATAGAATTTCACAATTTTCATATATTATATTCATAATTTTAAGATTGTGTGAGAGTTTATTCGAATTATATATTTATATTCCACACTAAAGAAGCCTTAACAAGATTTGAAGTTTTCTTTACTTCATCTTTCCTATCGATACCAACACAAGATTTAGATATATTTAATAATTTAATAAAAATTTAAACATAATCCTTTATCAAATATATATAACAAAAACTCAAAAATATTCTTATTTCATTGTATATGGAAATGCACACCTGCAACGGTAGTTTGGGAAATATGGTGGGAGAGAAACAACCTCATTTTTAGGCACAAGATTTCTTTTTTAACTCACATTTTAATACATCTTAAGGATAATATTAAGGAATCTGTAAATGCAAATCGAATCAGCAATAGAAGAAATCGCTATTTTTCCCATTGGGATGGCAAGGTATTGAGAGGATAGAAAGGCATTAATATTCCAATGATGACACTCCCTAAGTTTGGGACACAAAAGGTCACTGATAGAGCTTCAGTCAAATGGGATCCACCTACTTAGCATTCTATAAAATTAATTTGGATGGCTCCTCACGTGGAAACCCAAGAAAATTTGGGATTGGAGTATGTATAAAGGATCATCAAGGGCAACTAAAGGCAATTAAGGCTAGTCCCATTCCTCTAGGTATGAATAATGTTGTTGAGGCACAAGCATTGTTAGCTAGATTAGCATTAGCAAAGCAACGCGGCTATATAAAGGTGCATGTTGAGGGCGATTCAATTATTACTATCAATGCTTGCCTCACTAAGACTTCGCATAATTGGCGGTTGACATACATTATGGATCATATCTGGCAACTCTTAGATTCATTTGATGACTGCACAATATCACATACTCTTCGAGAAGGAAATAACTTGCTAACCTCCTTGCAAACTTGGGATGTGATGGAAAAGAAATTTGCTCCCTTAATCTGATTGATCTTCATCACCATTATCCTATTATCACAGAGTTGACGATTCTAGAGAAACAAGGGCATGTTAATATATGACAGTTTGAGTTACATTTACTATTGTCTGTTATCATTTTGCTTGATGTTGCTGTAATGGCGGGTTGACATGACCGAATATACCATGTTTTGTATTCTAAGAGTGTTGAATGAGGGTTTTCTAATCAAGAGCTCCTTTTGAACCAGTTATATTATCTAATATATATACAGTGGTCTTCCACTTTTGCCCAAAAAATAATAATAATTTTAAATTTAAATTTCTTATTTCTTATTTTTAAACACAATTAAGTTCTAATTTTAATCACACCCTCCCTCGCTCCCAAGCCTAAGATGTACCATTGAATTTCATTATTTTAAATTTCAAATAGCATCACCTTGCACGAGGTAGGCTTGATATTGTATCATTGCTACATAATGAAAAGTTTTTTTTCTCCATTTAAATGAGTCTGTAATCCTTCAATTTTAACACGTGTAAGCTTGATATTATTATTTCTATTATTTTATTATGTACTAATTGAAGTCTAGATCTGTAAACACGTGCAAAAATCATATGCAAATATAATATTTTGCAATGAGATGAAATAAAATATTTAAGGGGACTCATCCAGTCCATTAGACCACAATAAATAATCAAAACTACTATTTGAAAATAACTTATGAATATTTATTTATTGTTTCTTTAGAAAAACTCACTAAAATGTAACGAAACAAGAAAAGGCGTTGGAAAACCATTTTTAAAAATTCCAAAACATGTGGCAGGGAAAGCTGGTTCAGTTGCAATAATCCACTGTTGACCCATTCTTTACGGAAGACTTGGTTATTTTATCATTTAAATGAGAAATACGATTATTTATTTTTATTCTACCTTTATTGCTGTTTGATACTATTAAAATTTTAAAAGAGATTTGATTTACTTTGATACAGTTGTGACACTTCTTTGGCTGCTCAATTCATTTTTTTTAGTGTCTTTAAAAAAGAGGTAGCATTTTAAATATGAAAATAATTGGACAATATTAATCTGTTTTTGTATTCTTAAGATTGAAATCTTTTTTAAAATTATTTAAATTTTTAATTTAATTTTTTAGAATGGAATTAAAAAATACATCTATGTAAACCATTTTCTAAAATATAATTTGTAAAATATGAATCAATGAAGTTTTTTTTTTTTTTAAATTGGTAAGAGGCAGAAATCATGATTAATTATTATTATGTGTTGTTATCAATTATTATTATTTATTAAGCTTGAGTAGAATCAAACACAAGACCTCCCAAATAAGAAGCTCACAATTTACCATTTCTGTTGTAAGCTCTTGCCTATGAATCAATGAAATTAACTTAAACAATTATATATTTAAATTTTAAAAATAATATCACAATAATTAATATTTAAAAATTATATATTCATTAGAACTATAATATCTAAATGAGAAACTGTACAAACTAATAATAATACTTTTCAAAAACCACTCAATGAGCTGTTGTTATGCAAAAGATATTGATATCACCAATATACCAAACAAAGACTAAGCATTTATCCAAGGTGTGATTTTCAGCCACTTTCTATGACTCGCTGAGTGTTAAAGAGAATGTATAGTCAAGACTTAAATTGAAAGAGAATGTATAGTCAAGATTTAAATTATTAAATAATTGACTTTGAAGGCACTCAACAAAAAGTTAGTGAGCACCATGAAAACCACTTTTTGGTTGGATTCGGATTTTGTAAAGGTCTAAAATGACATAAAGAATGTTTGTGGTTGCTGCACAAGTTAATGTCTAGTTGTAAAAATAAAGTTGTTCAAGATACTCAAATTATTGTTGCATATCACCAATAATATACCCGAAAATTCCCACATGAGGTTGTGGTTGTTGCATCCTTGTCTCCTACAAAATCTTCTTTCAAAGGTGAACTATGCCAATTATGATATTCAAGTAAGTAAAATTATTGGACTTTTTTAAAAATGAGATGAATATAAAGTGGTAAAAGTATTAGAATTATATAACTAAGATTAATATTAGATGATTATTTTATTCATTACGAAGTTATTTTTGAGAGTTAGATTGTAGCAATATATCAAGTGATATGTGATATGTGATATGTGATAGGTCTTTTCATATATAATATAATAGAGGTCCATCCCTTTTTTTTAATAAAAAAGAAATATTTTTGATATTAAAAGCAGTCAAAAAGTAAGAAGGTTGACCCTTAGTACAACACTATGGATAAACCATTCAATCACAACACATGTCCAGAGATAAAATTACCAGTACATCAGCAACCCTTCCCTTAATATCAAAAATGGATTCCCCAAACCAGCAATACTAAAACATGTATTCATATCTAATAGAGTATCACAGCTACTAGTAATGAAAACAAAATTACTAACACACCACTTATTGTTTTTCCTTCTAAATATTTTTTTTTTTAATCCATTAAAACTATAAACACCATATCTACTATAATGTCTTTTCCTAAATATATGTCTTTAAGACCCATTAGCCAGATCAGCTATATAAGAGCTGGCATATACTAGCAATGTAAGTCTAGGAAATATAACATAAAGTAAAATAAAATAAAGGCCTAAACTTTGGCCTTTTCCTTTTCCTTCTTTGCAAGAAGAGATTTGGCCAATCCTCAACAAGGAAACTATATAGTTTGTTTGAATATTTCACGCCAAGTCCCTCATCTTCATTTTCCTAGTACAGCAATTGGAGAGTGGTAGGAGCAACATGAGTCACTTTCAATGAAAACTTGGAGAGAGTACTAAAACTCTCATCCAAAGCATTGAACTAGGAATTGAGTACCCCCATCTCCTATTTATTGTCCTTAACCAAGCTAGACAACTCTTGGCACCCAACACAATTTCCTTTAACCACCTCCAACACTTGAACTTGCATCACAACAGGGTTAGCAGCAAACATATTCGTATGCTTTTCCTCCATCCTCATAGGGGAGGTAGTTTTCATCAACAAGGTATCCTTAGCTTTCCTAGGAGAAGGAATACCATTAGAGGTAAAGTTTGCAATATTCATAGTAAAGCTAGCAACACATGAGTAGTATCATGATTGGCTTTCTTCTTTTCTTAATTTTAACCTCCTCTGAAGTAGAGCTATTTTACTTTATCCCTACTTCTACATCCTCTTCCTCATTCCCCATTCTCTTTTTCTCATTCCCATCCTTCTTCTGACTTGCTTCTCACCTCATCTCCTCCTCATTAATCTCCAAATTTCTTTAGGCCTTATGCTTCATTCTAGCCCTATGTTTGGCCAACCTAGCCAACCTCCTATGAACACCATCATTTTCATCCTCAAAATAAACAAAGTCATTTTTTGTTAGATTTTCTACTAAATTTTGTTATTTAGTTCCCACCCAAAATCGTATTCTTCATGTAAGGGTTTCCAAAGTGGGTGGAAGAAGGGGAAGGCTAGGGAGTAGGGGCTACACAACAACCCCCACCATTACTAGTAGGATTTTGTGAGGTCTAGTTATTAATTAAGGTAACAAAATGGAGGGGAGCTAGAGCCAAATGAAAATTAGAGAGTTAGAGGATAATACCCTAATACATAATAGTAAACTTTTTTCCCTTTTTCGTCTATCCCTAACCTCAGACATAGTAGTTTCAAGATTATGTAAAAGAAATAATAGAATAGAAACTTCATCATTGTGCCTAAAATGGTTCAGGAGTGGGAGATGGTAATAGAAACAAGAATGAAATCTACCTTCCAGAATCAGATACTTCATGAGCACAAAACATACCCCATTTCAGGGGGATGAGAGGTCTTCACAACTAAACCCAACTCTAAATCTCACGAGTGCTTCATCTTTTCTGAAGAATATGTTCAGACTCATCACATTGGAGACCTTCTTAACCTTCTACCACTTTTGCCCATCCATAGAAAAATCAGTAGTCATCAATTATGTCCTCATTCATGTGAAAGGAGATTCTATTAATGGTGACTCATATGTTCATCCAAGAATCAACAAACTATGATGAAACATTATCATCATACCCTTGTTGGAATTATAGATAGAGTAACTAAGAGGGGGGGGTGAATCAGTTACCACAAAAATAAATCCACAGATCCCTTAGATGTCTTAAATAACTAGTTACTGTTGATACTCGGTAAACACCATGAAAATGTTGTAACTTGGTAGATTAACTGATTACTGATCATCTAGCATTCATTATTAATATGTATGTAAAGGTTAAATAAAATGAATACAAGAAACACCATATTTAATGTGGAAACCCAATATGGGAAAAACCACCAAGTAACTAGCTACCAATTTTTCACTCTTCTGAAGTGAGCCCTATTAGGAGCCAACCCTATTAAAGGTTACAATACACACTGTTAGGTGTGACCATGTTAGAGGATTTAATCACCTTGTTAGGAGTGGCCTTGCTAGAGGTCTTTAGAACAATTCAACTAAACTGTCACCTTGGTAGAGGATTTACAAAATGGCTGTTAAACCAACTCTGTTAAAAGATTTGAAATCACTGCTACAATGGTTAGAAAGTAACAATGAATTGACCTGAATAAGGTGCAACTAAATTTTCTGATAATAGATCTCCATTCTGCACTATTAGATCCTTCTCAATCAAATATAACTTTGCTGCTCCTCAATGATCTCTGGTCATCCTTCAAAATTTGCTCTTAGTCCTTCTTCACATTCACATCCACACCACACTTAGAATTTGCAACTTGACCTCTTGTATATACTATTCCAATTATCAAGTCGGCTTATTCACAAGTTACATTTACCAATAAATCATATATCAGTCAACTACAAATATTATATTAAACAAATAAACTTTATTTCACAAAATAATAGAATCTTTCACTGGCCAACCCTGCTCGGTAAATACTGCTTCCAAAAATAATTTCCTGAGTTAACCATCTTAACTCGGTTAACACTGCAAAAATTGCAAAATCCTTTGGCTGCCAAGTTAACTCGGGAAGAACTAAATTTCCTTCATTGTCCATGAAAGCTCAGTTAGAATTGTTTCCTGCACTATTTTCTCTTGACGACCGAGTGAGCTCGGTAACAACTGTTTCCTGCATTATTTTCTCTTGATGACCGAGTGAGCTTGGTAACAACTAAATTTCCTTTGCTAAACCTTGAAATCTCAGTAGCAACTGCTTGTGCAAGGTAAAGCCTAAGAATGCTTAGTAGACACTATAAACCTTCTTTGTTGACCCTCTGAACTTAGTAAACTTTGTCTTTTTCTTTGCTAACCATCTGAGCTTGGTAGACTCTGTCTTTTGCCTTGCTAACCAACTGAGCTCGGTAGACTGTCTAATAACTGATATGACATTTGTGTAACATCAAAGGCAACACACAATTGAACAATTGTATCCAACAACCCCCACCATGGCTTTCATGAAAGAAACAACACCACCCTCATTCAAAACCATCTAGGTACAGGTTTTTCTAGCATAGTCTTCAATCTTGGATGGCTCAATGTGTATCATATCGCCACCCATTTCAGAGTCCTGATCAAACTTCTCTAAAAACTCCAATTTGCGCCAATTCAAGAAATGCTCTTACTCTCTCTTCTCTACCTTAGAAATAAATTTCTCGTAGTTTGCTTGATATTGAAATTAAAAGAAGTATGCAGCTTGTTATAATTATGACAAGGAGTGCAAATAAAAAATATGTCCATTTGATGGAAGTTTAACATGTGTGTGTTGCCTTCCATGCCATCACTCAAATGACAAGTAAGCCTCTAAAGATCGTGATTAATATAGCAAGCTAAAAGGGTAATGAGAGGATAGTTAATTCCCTTACTATTTCTTCTATAGACAAAATCATTTATAATCTCTTTGGTCACCATCCATTAAAAATTAATAATAAATAAATTTTGTGGGGCTACTTTATGGTAGTTTGCCTTAAAGTAGGAAGAGAGGGGGGACCTATGACATATTTTCAAAACAATAAGCAATGGCAATGTATCCACTACATTCGTTGCCAACCTGTAGGGCCAACCCTTACATAAAGGTTGGCCCTTACAATTGTATGGTGTGTGCAGAATCCCCAATGGCCCTACCATGGCACTAGGGTAGGAAAGAAATCCCAATCATCGCTACACTCCTACTGGCCAAAAGGTAGAAATACCTACACTTCACTTGGGCATGCCTTTTATTCAAACTACACCTCACAACATTGGTACATACCATTATACCCTATGAGCAGAGTGTACGTAGGAAGGAGAGGCATTTCTGAACTCAACGTGAGGACCTTCCTTCTCCTTTCCCCACTTGATCCACCATACCATAATGGAGATAATGGATCACATGCCCCTACACACTAAGTCGTATCCAAGTTTTGGTACTAATGAACTACATACTAGGGGATTGATGTCCATCCCATCCTTTTAAATGTTAGATAAGTTTAAGAAAATTTTATGTGAAAGATAATTGTAAAAATGAAATAAAATCAAATCTAATATTGTTGTATTTTGTAAAAGAAAAGTAGTAAGAGGGTGTTCGCTCATGCCAAAGACAAGAATTAGAGCATTAACAAGTGCTACATAATAACTAGTACTTGTATTTTAATTTATAATACAAAGTAATAATTTATAAATTAAAGATAAGTAGTCAAACAATAATTGAGCTCAATCTAACTTCTTTCCTATTTTATATTCTACACTATTGATATTATTATGCTTTTTATAAATATTTATTATTCTAGATATGTTGATGTTTGGTAGCTTTAGTCAGTTAAACCTATGAGACTAGTGTGTGTGTGTGTGTGTGTGTGTGAGAGAGAGAGAGAGAGCTATATGTATATGTATATGTATATGTATATGTATATATATATGTATATATATATATATATATATATATATATGTATATGTATATATGTATATGTATATATATGTATATGTATATATACATATGTATCTATATATGTATATATATATATATATGTATACATATATAGATACATATGTATATATACATATACATATATATACATATACATATATACATATGTATATGTATATGTATATGTATAATAATCGATAGACATGTCTCATTACCAATATATATGAGAGCATCTTGATGCATTTGAAAAGTATATACCACAAAAATGCAATGCAATTACATTTGCAGCGATCCACATATTTAACATTATTTAACATGGTATTAGAGCTAGGCTGCAAAAGTATATTATTTTATCTATTATAAAGAGAATTTGAAATCCAACAACATCATTAGATATGAAGGAGTGGACCTTTTTTTTTTATTTTTTACCCTAACGATGAAGGAAAGATAGCACTTAATTACACTATCAAGGGACAAGCCCCCCAAATGGTAGAAGAAATTAAATGTGAGACTATCATACATCAACCCATGAATTGACAAGGGATTTATAAAACATGGTGACACATTTATCATAAGTATCCTTGCAACACCATTGTCATTGTGGCATGACATCAACTATGATTAGACGAGAATTTTTCCTACGGGGATAAAGACAAACGATTCTAGTGAAATATCCAATGTGGATATTGGATAGGGACAAGAATATAGTAACATTCAGATCAAGCTTCTAGAAGCATGAATATTATAAATATGGATGCTACCATATTTAGGTGATATGCAGGCATGCAATTAGTTATCTTACTATGGATCAAGACAATCAACTTACACCACGTGATGTTTTGGAAGAGGGAGATTAAGATTCAAAGAGAGCAGTTAGAGGATATGGTTCAGTCAACCTTCGGTGATCTTGGTTGTATTGATTCAAAGGGAGTACACCATGTTGAAATGGATTCTTGACTAATTAATAAATTGTAGAAGTCAAGAGGATTGTAATTCATGACTATTTTGGCCTAACCCCTATGTACAATGTGAGGAAGTGACGACTTCCAAATAATGTCACTTGTATCTGTAGAAGTTATTGAAAGGTGACAATCTTTCAATTACTTAATCTATTATGATGGATATCTTACGATGTCTATGCAAATCATGATAGATTATACTTCGCATGGTGGATGTTTATATGGCATGCATTATGAGAATGTGAGTGCACATACCTTATGAACATTTAAGCACCTAGTGAATGTCAAATGAGTTGACATTCACAAATGTCAAAAGAGTTGGCATTCAATCAAATGAGTTGATATTCAAAGTCAAATGAGTTAACCTTCTAAGTCAAATGAGGACTTTCTAATGTCAAATGAGTTGACATTCTCGAAATCATTTTTTAAATTGAGGTAATGCGTTGTTCATATTCATGTTTATCCTCCCTAGCTAAGAGGGAGTGATAATGTTTGGTAGCTTTAGTCGGTTAAACCTATAAGACTATTGTGTGTGTGTGTGTGTATAGATATAGGGTGACCGCAAGAAGTTGGATCGCAATTCTGCGGAAGTCAAATCCACAAAATTGTACTTCTTAGAAATGGGTACCCGATTTTTCTAAAACCGAGTACCCATTTCTAAAATCAAGCTTTGCCCACCCAAGCCAAAATTCAAAAATTAGTACCTGATATTTAAAAGCAGATCGGGTGCCCGAGCTGCTCAAATATCGAGCCCGATTTGAAAGACTTTATTAAACCCATTTTTTTGGCATTTTTGAAGTCATTTTCATGACCTCAAAAATGGGAGCCCGATTAGAGACGCATGCGGGAGCCCAATTTTCAGCCCTACTAACCACCCCCTTGCTACTAGTTTTCAATATACTAGGTATTTTAATATATTTTGTACTATTTTACTCTCTTTTTTTCAATTTTACATTTTATATGTATGTTAATTTATTGTTTTTTTTTAGTTTTAATATACATAAAATTGTAAATTTACATTGTTAATGAGTAGATGTTTAAATTTTTGTATCTGTTAATTAAAATATAGTTTTGTGAATGTTTATTTAAAAAATTATTATTTTAGATGTTTTGAAATGTATTTAATTTATGCATTTATTGCAATGTTGAATGATTAGATTAGATGTAAATTCATTGTTTAAACATGTAATTACAAATAAATATAACCTCGACCTAAATTCATGTTTAAACTATAATCTCGACCTAACCATATAGTTATGTATAATAAAACCCTAAACATATATAACTAAGTACTTAATCACATAATAGCCCGCCAAGGGATCCAAACAAAAAATTTAGTATTTAAAATGATTTTACTTAAATTGCATTGTACTTTGTTTCATGGATTGAAAATGGATGATGTAAACTATTTTATAAATGTATATTCTTTCAGCCTTTCATACCCTGTGACATGTACAATGGATGATTGTGCATTTTGAATTAATTTGCCAAGTGGCATTCAGAACAAATGTATATATTATTTAAATGGATTGAACTAAAGTAGTTAATATTCTTTCATGTGGATGTGTTATTTATTTTACTTTTAGTACTTATAATTATTTTAAAATGAAATGTAAATGTGCTCATTAAGGAATGCAATCTCTTATGTTTTTTATAAATGTAAATTATTGTATGTATGTTATTGCTTGCTTAATAAAACTTTTGATTAGTTCTTTGGATCCCTTGGCTAGGCGTCATTTAGGATTAACTATAATGTCAATTTATATTGAATTTAACTCTAATCATAACCCTTACTATCATCTTAACCTTAATCTTAATTTGCTAAAACCTACACCAGGTAATATATAAATAATTAAATAACTTTCCTATCTTACCTTGAGTACTAATTTCATAAATGTCAAACCCTAAAATTGTAACCTTATTTATGATCAACTAAATTATCCTAGAGAAGCATCATATCTACATCTACATGTCATGTACATGTGAATCTAAAAACATTTGTACATATCTAATTAAATCATTTATTGCATAGGAAGGATTTAAAATTTTCATTATATATATTATCCATGCATATCATATCAAAAGAATCATATAGAGATATGTCATTTACGACATGTCCATCATAGATAATCAAGAAGGGTACTTAGGTAAATTTATATATATAACACTATATATTATAAGAAAAGAAAAACACCATATATAGGAGCATCTCATGTACATAAACTTCAAAAAATTACCATGGCACATGTAATGAGATCAAATAATATTTGTAAGATTCATCGCATATAAGTTATCAATGTATAGGGGTGATATAATCAAAATATCGAAAAATGAGTGATATCAAAGCATTATATCTTAATATTTAACACTAAAATAAACTAACCCCTAGGTAACCCAGTGCTATCAAAGCATTATATCTTAATATTTAACACTAAAATAAACTAACCCCTGGGTAACCCTAAACCAAATTGAATATATCAAACTAGATTGAAAGGTAACCCTGGCCCTTAACTAATTAATATTATACTTATAAACAAAATTGAATTAAACTGGATGATCATAAACCTAATTATATATCACAACTTAACAGTACAAACCTTGAATTTATCCTTGAATCGTTTCCCCAACCATTAACCAAATTGAACTGTTACCCTAAGATTGAACCAAGTTAAACGTTGACCTTAAGACTAAACCAAATCACCCTAAACTAGAACTCAATAATATATTCAACACTTTAAAACAAAATTCAAACCTAACTTTTTTGAATTAATGTTGGTTTTTAATCTAAAAGCTCTAACTATAATTCTATATCTAGAACCAAATTTAACACTTTAAAACTTAATTCAATTTCTTAACTCTTGTCATAATTGAAACCTAAGCATTTAAACCTAATCAAATAGTAAACCAACTTGAACCCTAATCCTAAAACTAATTAAACATTGATATCAAGGTCTCAAAATGATACATCATAAAATAATTAGAAGAGACTTGAACGAATCAGGCATCTAATTAAGTAACCCTCCCTCACCATCAAGAGGTGGAGGCGGAACATCAGTGTGACTAAGAGCCCGGACTACACCCATCTCATGTGGTATTTATTTTATTATGTAGTGAATATTTAATTTATTTTCAAGCTAGATTTTGAGACCCATTTCAATTAAGCATGTACATGATGAGACGTGCCTCATGTTACAGAGGGTGATACATCTACATCACAGGGTGTCCGACATGACGAGACGACTCATATTACACATGATGATCCATCTGAGTCCTCTTCGCATGGAGTAAAGAGGACATTCAATCAAATAGATTAGGTCTTGTTGGCACCTCTAGATTGTGTTTTTACGATGTATATTGTTTATGATGTATACACTTTGTGTTAGGACAGTTAAAACTGTATGTTAGACCATGTATTTTTTCACTTCATAGATCTTGTTATGATGTGTGTTAGACCATGTACTATTTTTTTACGACTTCTTATCATGCTTGTGTATGTAGTATATATTATAATGTTTCATCACGTTTTAAGTATATTCAAACCATTTTCTTTATTCTTACATATTTTATTCATGAACATATGACACATTTTGTAAGTATATATGCAAGATGAACAATAATTTTAACTATCTATAGAGCATTATTTGATAAATATCACATCAAATTTATGCATTGAGATTCATACAAATAAAATTGACCTACTAGATTAAAAAATGTATTGATAAGGTACCTAACAATGTATCATATGTGATCTTAATGTGTTGTTTGGTAATGTAAGACTCGTTATTATCTTACAATACCTATTATATGTTGGTAAACATATGAATACCTATCATAACTTATAACAAACATAATGACCTATTAGGACTCGTATGTCCCCTTAAGACACACATGTATGGATAACATACCTAACAATGTATCATAAGTGATATTAATGTGTTCTTTGGTAATGTAAGAGTCATTATTACCTAATAAGACCTATTATGTGGTAGTAAACATATGAATACCTATCATAACCTATAATAGACATAATGACCTATTAGGACTCTTATGTCCCCTTAAGACACACATGTATGGATAACACACCTAACAATGTATCATAAGTGATCTTAATGTGTTGTTTGGTAATGTAAGACTCATTATCACCTAATAATACCTATTATGTGCTAGTAAACATATTAAGACTTATTAAAATGTATATAAATTATTATGACCTATTAGGACTCCCATGTCCCCTTAAGACACACATGTATAGATAACATACCTAACAATGTATCATAAGTGATCTTAATGTGTTTTTTGGTAATGTAAGACTCTTTATCACCCAATAAGATCTATTATGTGCTAGTAAACATATGAATACCTATAATAACTTATAACAAACATAATGACCTATTAGGACTCCTATGTCCCCTTAAGACACACATGTATCGATAACGTACCTAACAATGTATCATAAGTGATATTAATGTGTTGTTTGCTAATATAAGAGTCATTATTACCTAATAAGACCTATTATGTGGTAGTAAACATATGAATACCTATCATAACCTATAACAAACATAATGACCTATTAGGACTAATATGTCCCCTTAAGACACACATCTATGGATAACGTACCTAACAATGTATTATAAGTGATTTAATGTGTTGTTTGGTAATGTAAGACTCATTATCACCTAATAATACCTATTATATGCTAGTAAACATATTAAGACTTATTAAAATGTATAAAAATTATTATGACCTATTAGGACTCCCATGTCCTCTTAAGACACACATGTATGGATAACGTACCTAACAATATATCATAAGTGATCTTAATGTGTTCTTTGGTAATGTAAGATATAATCAATACAATGAATAAAATGAGTAATGATCTAACATATAATCAATACAATGAGTAATGATCTTTAAATTATTGTGTACAAGTGATTTGTTTTTAATATTACAATCAATATTAATTTGAAACTTCAAACAAACATTAATTTAAACATGCTTGAATGTAAAAGTAATGGAACAAAATAGGAGGTCATTACTTAAATTGACAATTAATTTATAATTTATCAAGTGCATACCTTTAACTTTTAAATAGAAGTAAACTCTCATTTTTGAATTAGTTTGTACAACATATTTCACAATATATGTAAGACAATGTCAATGATACATTTATAGTTCAGTGAACTCAAAACATAAAATTGGTTCAACACATCTCTTCAAATGAGGTCCTATAAAATAAAATTGTAAAACAAAAACACATGTTAATAAACACATAAAATAATATTGAAAGTATCTGAACTATGTAAATATATGTGTAATTTGTATGTACTTACTATGTGAATTTGCACAAGATGATGATGTTCGATCCACTTTAACATTTAAATTTGCATAAATTGTAATTGAGACCTAAATAAGAGGTATATAAGTTCTCTAAATTGGTATTGACAACACAAACATACATGTAATATATATATATATATATATATATATATATATATATATATATATATATATATATATATATATATATATATATATATATATATATATATATATATATATATAATACAATAATGAAAAAACTTACATATGTTTGATTTAAATGTAGTCATCCCACTGTACCATCTGCATCCTCTCTCTTTTGCAATGCATATATGATTGTCTTGGGCTTGTCTATTGAAATTGTCCATAATACCTTATTGGTGGGTCTCCCTTTGTATCTTTCTAATTTGATATTTGTTGCCACAACCAAATGAGAATAGTGTAAAATCTTCTTTTCAGTTTGGTAGTCTTCAAATGCTGGCAAACCATTTCTTCTTGTTAGGTATCTATGTAGCCAGGTGCCAGCTACAATGATAGACCCAATTGGATACTCAAAACCATCATCGTCTACTTGATGACATGTCAATTTTTTCTTAGGTTCCAAACATCTAGCTAGCCAATACTCAGTCTGTTCATCATTATCACTAGGTGCAATAGTAGCATAAACATGTCCTACAAGATAAGATAAAGTATAGAAATACTTTAATCATATGAGTGTACATATGAAAATTATATAAATTGAAGCATGAGATCATTAAAAAATCTAATTAAATTGTTCATACCAGGTTCTATGAGGTCTAAAATACAATCATATTCTTCTGATGCAAAAGTAACATTCTGGCCTTCATTTACTATATCATCTTCAAAATGCATGTCAGTAGGTGCTAATGATCTTTGTTTCCAATCTTCAACCCATTTTGTATTCTCACATTCTTCCCATTCACCTGCAAGACAAAATTGACAAAAACAAGCAAGCTCCCTAGTCCATATAGTCCAATTGTTAGAATCTGAACTCCTAAATGAATGTCATTTAGCTGACCCACTAATTGTATCACAATCATATCTTGAAGGGATATTATTTTCTTCAACTAGGTAGAAGAAATGTTTGATTGTAGAGTTCTGACTTGATCTCGTGTATAAATATTTGTTACACCATTCGACAATCTCATGTGCATTTTTGAATTTAGCTTTTTCCTCAAATTTTAATTGCTTTCTACTAAGGGCTTTCTTAATGCATGCACTAGCACCATCATGTTCCTTTACCATGTCCAGCCTCAAAAAAACTCCACACATGTTGTATGTTAGTTTGCCTATGTGTCCTACTCAACTAATAGAACATTCTAGCATTCTTGAATTGTCTTGTACAATTATCTGACCATATCCAATGTTGTGTCATTTGAATTTGTCTCTCTTTTAAATTATCATAAAAGACCTTGAAACAATATTGGATAAACTCATATGAATGGAGTTTATTATCACTTATATAAAAATGGTACTCTCTCAATATTTTTTGATCCTCCTTTGTACTATGAGGTGCATGCCTATAAACTATATGAACATAAATTTTTACTTGCACTGAATTGTAATATTGTGGTTGTACCTCTTCTTGTGGTGCAAGTGTGTAGTTCTCTGCAAAGTCAACAACTGAAAGTATAGTACCAATTGGAAATGTATTCTTACATATGTGAAATTGTCCATCAAGCCATCTAGAATATTGAGAGTGTTTAATATATTTTGGTATGATCACACTCTTAAACTCATCCATAAATGCATGAAAACTAACTTTATCTATAACTAGATCACATTTTCTTCCAATCTTCCCATCCTTCAATGGATATTCAATAGTTTTGAATCTTTTTACCTCAACTAGTTGTTGTCCAAAAGTAGTCAAAGCATTTTCATGCAAACATTCATCTAACAAAGAAAGATTGCCACACATATCACATGTACTAGAAAGACATGCATTGAAAAGAAAGTATTGATCATTAGGTGACTTGCAAAAAAAACCTGATATGAAATCTTTTATAGTTTGAGGTGGTATTTTTATACCACATTCTTGCAACATTTCTTTACTATGCATGGTACCACATATAGATCGAAATACATCATAATGGTAAAAAAATTGAATATGATTTTTACAATAACGTGCGATTCTTTTCTTGTTAATCCTTACATACCATGGTTTACACTTTTCAAAAGATCTTTGACTAATTGTAATATTTAATACCTTACCATCTACAAATTTTTTAAACAATTCAGTTTGAGTCATGTCCAAAAGGTGTTTAGGATGCGGATCATGTATTTTTGACCCAATTCTCAATTTAAGAACATCTCTTGAATTAGGTTATACTCTTGTATTATCATGCCAAAAAATATCAATCAAACTTTTGACTTCACTAGTAAGTTTCATAGCACATCTCGGGAGTCTACCACTAGAAGTCCATAAAATATTTACTAGATCACATTTAAAATTAACCCTTCTCTTTATAGCTCTTTCTAAAGTCTTACAATTCACATTAAGATATCCACTTATGTTGCTAATCAATCTTTTGTTAGATGTTGATTTGTTAACTAAAGCTGGTGTTATTGCTCGTCGTGCTGCATTCTTATCTTTAGACCGACTTCTCTTTCTGATAAAATCAAAGGCACTAGCAACAGTTGATACAACTTGTTTTAAAGACTCATTTGTATTCTTGGGTTTTGCATACATTCCCAACCTTCTCATTACTTTTTGCATTTTAGACATTTTAATTAGTTGCAACATTAGCTGACATTGAAACCCAAATTTCTTATTATAAAAAAAAATACCTATACAATCTATTAGCATGTGTCCTAATTTGTCTCCATGAAACTAATCCCTTAAGATTATCTAACACATCATTAGGAATATGAAAATTATGTTCAAACACTTTACTATCATTCTAACATGTTTGTTCAGTAGTTGGTGTTTCTATGTCTACAGTCATGCAATTTTTATTTTCAAACATTTTACTATTTTTGTTGTTATTTGGGATTTGAATATCATTTTCAAATTTTCTTGGTATTTATTTCGGGGCATGCATTTTAATTGAAGTTTTTTGTGCATGATCGTTTGACAATAGCTTCTCATGAAGAAAATCTAATCATAACCTGCTTCTAAAAAATCACCAATTTCATCACGAGAGAAAATTTGAGGGTTTGGAGACACACCTATATTGAATGCATGATGAGAATGTGCACTTGAATTTTCTTGTATAGGGTTCTCTTCTTTGACCTCTTCATCCATTGTGGTATCCTCAATGTCTTCCTCCTTTGAAACATTGTTCAAGTCTCTAATTCTCTATCTTCTCTCTCATTGATGTTGTGCTTCATTCTCTTTATTTGTTGCAATCTCCTCATCTGTCAAAAATTTTGCTTTCTTCTTTCTTCCTTGTGTTGATCCCATGTTTGCACCAATTTTGAATTTGAATCAATAGCTTGCAAATTGTATAAGAGGACAAGAAAATAGAATGAGCATGATAGAATTCATTGTTGCATATTGAAACTGTTATTCAATCATTTCAATCATTGAAACTCAGTCTATGGGGCAGCTTTTGGGGCCCAACAGGTACAGTAGAAATGGGTACCCAATTGCTTTAAAATTGGGTACCTGATTCTTTAAGAATCGAGTACCTGTTTATAAATCAGGTACCCAATTTTTAGGCAATTGGGTACAATGGTTGAAAGCAACCAAGCACCAAATTTTTGAATTACAAATCGAGTGTCAATTCTTGAGACATGAGTGGGAATTTGGTATGCCACCCGACTTTTGCATGGGGTTTTTCCTTGGGGAAAGGCATGGCATAGGCTTGGTCCCACCAAGCCATGCCTTTATGATCTTTTTTTTTTTCCTAAGACATTTAATCGACAATTTTTGGTATTGTTGTAATTTTTTTATAGTCGTCCCCATTGAATTTTTTGATGAGACAAAAACCCATTATAGGTCTTACTGTTTTGATTCCAAAAATGTAAATTTTAATAGTGTTATTAGTTTATTTGCTATTTTTCCATTATTTATTAATCAAAACTATCTCCTAAATGTTAAAAAATGACATTCACTAAAACTTTAATAACTTTTTTATTTTATAATTTTTCTTAAATTAATTTGTATGTCATCAATCTACATACAATTATTTTGATGTTAAAAAAAAAATGAAAAAAGTGAGATTTTGATCAAATTATGTGGTCCGTACACAAGAGATTTTAAAATTTACCTTTATAGCCAATTAATAATTAATAATAAAAAATTTATTCAATAAAAAATTAAGGAAAAATATTGTCATCAATCTTAGGTGTATTAGGTAACTCCCTTTAAAAGGATTTGTGAAAATTCATTTATTTGTGTCAAATTATGGTGTTCGTACACAAGCGTGGTATAGTCCTAAAACAAACATTTTGAAAAAGTGGTTTTTAAATATCCATACCAAAAAAATAATCTATCATATGGGTACACAAATAAATTACATATTCAAAAACTAGATTCTGAACACTAAAAATATTAATTTTGGAGTTTTTTTATATTCAATCTCTAAATACCTCAAATTTTGACATCAATTGACAAAAAAATTCAAAAACAGGAAAAACACTTCCACTTTTTGGCCAAAAGTGAGACCCAACTTCTTGCACTGACCCTGTGTGTGTGTGTGTGTGTGTGTGTGTGTGTGTGTGTGTGTGTGTGTGTGTGTGTGTGTGTACAACATATTACATCAATGTAAAAAATGGTTTTAGGAATGTAAACTCATTTTAATTCCTAGTTTATTGAATGCCAACTCACTTGGATAATGTCAACTCATTTGTCATTAGAAAGTCAACTCATTATCCAAATGAGTTGATAGTGAGCTAATATGTTGTTCATATTCTTGTATATCCTCCCTAGCTATGAGAGAGTGTTGATGTTTGGTAGCTTCAGTCAGTTAAACCTATAAGACTATTGTGTATGTGTGTACATACATATGTATGTATAGTTAATATACATGAGATATTATATAATTTATTATTTTATTAATTATAGTAGATAGACATATCTCATGAGGAGACATGTCTCTCCATGTCTCATTCCCAATATATATGAGAGGATATTGATACATTCGAAAAGTATACTCTGTGTGTGTGTGTGTGTGTGTGTGTGTGTGTGTGTGTGTGTGTGTGTGTGTGTGTGTGTGTGTGTGTGTGTCATAGCTCACATATATGTATGTATGTATGTATATTTAGTATACATGAGATATTATATAATTTTTTTATTTTATTAATTATAATGGATAGACATGTCTCATGAGGAGACATGTCTCTCCATGTCTCATTCCCAATATATATGAGAGGAGATTGATGCATTTGAAACGTATATACCACAAGAAGGCAATACAGCTATGCTTGCAATGATCCACATATTTAACGCTATATTTAGAGTAAAAATAAAACAAACTAGAATAAAAAAGTAATGTGTCATTCCTTGTTATTACATTATTAAATGAGTTAAGTTGGATGTTTGATTTTTTTAAGTGATCTTGGTACAAAAACAAGTGTCATATAATGGCTTGTATTTGCCTTAAGTTATAAAGTATAGTATAAAAAATTTTAAAATAATATTTAGAATAAGTTCAATCATTTAATCAATATTTTAGTATTATTAGAAAAAATATCTATTGAAAAAATAAATATAAATATTTAAATATTATAAAAATAATACAATATTAAACATAAATATAATATTCGTATTATAAGTTAATTGTAATGTTACATTCTTATTCATGACAAATCTTTTCAATATGTTTCATTGCTCAAGCATTTAATTTTGAAATATTATTAAATATATTTTATGTGTTTCATATACAATTTTATATATAAGTAATTTTTAAATATTGTCTAATAATAGGGGTAGTGCTTCTTAAGACCCAAAACATACGAGCCAATCAAATTAGAGTAAAATAATTTTAATCATTTTAGAAATTGAAAATCTCACAAATAAACATTAGAAAAATTAAAAATTAAAAAAAGAAACAAAAATACTTATATCTAATTTGTTCAAATAGAAAAGACTAATCACCATTTAAGTTCAAATGATTACAATAGTATTAGCCTACAACAAATACAACAAGTGCCACATATTGGCTTATATTTGTCGTAAGTAATAATAACTTACAATTTATTAAATTATTAAATAAATTTAATAAATAGGAGCATAATATGGTTAGTAAAAGTTTGATAAAAAAAAATTATTTAAATGAAATGATTATATAGTATTAAAAAAAAATTAACTAGTCTAGAAGTAGTGTCTAATAGTATTCAAAATAATAATGTACTTTTTATATATAAATAATAAAAAATGATTAGTTACAATTTTTTAGAAAAAAGTATAAATAGGATGAAATATGTGAATATAAAAGTATAAATTAAAATAACTAGAACCTATAACTAGTAATAAAAAAATTGACCTTAAACAAAACTAACATTTAAGTATATTTTTATATATAACATCCTAGAATATTGTCATACAATGGGGTAGTGCTTTCTAGAAATAATAATAATACTTGCATCTAATTGGTTGCAATAAAAATTATTAATCACTAATTAAGTACATAGTATGTGACAAATATAGCAAGTGTCACGTAGTGGCTTGTATTTGTCATATAGTTTAAGTTGTTAAAAATTTGAATAATAGAAACAAAAATAATTGTAATTGAAATGGAAAATATTAAGTAAAATTACTCAATTTTGTGTAGTTGAAACATTATTGTGGAAAGTTTAGTATAATAATAAATATATAAATGAAAGAGTTTCAAAAATTAAAATTTTGTTATAAATATGCACAATACAACTAGATATTAAGTAAAACATATAATATATCTCACTTTTTAATTGTATAGATCATAAAAATAAATAAATTGAAAATAATCTAACAAAATTTTAATTCATGATAATTAATATATGTCACAATAATATTTAATTTTATTTTTGAAATTTGATATGTTTTCTGGTTGAACCCAATATATTGATGTGGAAATCATTTTTTATAAGAAAAATTCACCTTAATATTTACTTTTCAACCATTCATAATTATTTTAAAATAATCATATTATGAAATGTGTTTAAGTAATATAGCCTACAAATAAGAAAATAAATCAAACAAATCTAGCTCAAATTTTTGAATTAATCCTCCCGAAAAAGGGCTCCTGTAACACTACAATAATTTAGCCAATCATATAATTGTACAGAGTAAAAAAGTTATAAATAAATTTAAAAATCTTAAAAATATTTGAGTTACTAATAATAATGATTTTTGATTGGTGAGAATTAATTGTGTTTTTGGGCAAAGTGAATGCAACAGTATATTGTCTACCACAAATACAACAAGTGCCACGTAGTGGCATGCACTTGCCTTATAATTTAATTGTATTTGTAATAAATTTATAGAATATAATTGTTATTTTTTATATTTTAAATAAAATTAATTTAGTCTAATTCAAATATTCTTTTACTCAAGACTTATATTATAGTTAGAAAAATTATGTGAAAAGTGAAAAATAATTCATAATCAATAAATTTTCAACAAATTACATTATAAATTTTAATGTAGCAACTTTTTTAGCATGAATCTACAATGTAATCAATATTAAAATTAATATATGTTCTTATTGTGGTATATGTTTCTTATATTTTATTTATAGTTAATCTTTTTAAAATATATTATATACACTTCAATTATAGTTTTATGTTTTTATATTAAATTTAAGTTTATTTTTTAACGAACTTCTACTTACTTATATCCAAAAAAGTCTAAGATAACACGACTTTCCTAATTAATAAAAATATTCCAACATTTTTTCATCAAAAATAATCCACATATACCTAGAAACCTAAGTAAATTTATTTTATTGCATTTTACTATATAAATATAAGGGTGGTTTAATTTTATCACTTTTGTTATATTTTATTTTTAAATTAAGTTTTTCTTTTATATTTTATTCATATGTCTTTTTATATACACATAGTAATGTGTTTATTTTCCCTCTTTCAAAATTTCATTATTAATGATATATCAGTATAAGTGCTTTGTAGCTATGAGAATTTTGCCAAAAAGATTACAATATGGAGAACCTCCGAAAAGAGGGCTCCTATAACACAAAACCAATTTAGCCAATCATATAATTTGTATAAAATATAAAAATTATAAATGAATAACAAAAATTTATAAGTATTTGAATTATTCAAAAATAAGTACTTGTGATTGGATGATAGATGATAAACTAATACAATACTTTGTGCAAACTGAATGCAATAGTACTAACCTACGACAAGTACAATAATATTGATTTGGTCATGAATTCAAATTTTAACATGATTAATTTTGAAATTTTAGGATTATTTTAAAGGAATGTAAGTAATATCTTTTTTCAATTATTTCAAATTTAATATAGTTAATTTTTTAATATTTATTTTTCAGTTAAAATATTATCTACAAGTTTCATATTTTGTATTATTGATTTAATGATTATTTAAACCCAAAATTTATATTTCTTTTTAAATAATAAGTGTCAAATAATTTTTTTATTTCACTTGATAAAAACATAGCAAATTTCCATAGTTTTTATGTGATGTTTTAATATAAATATATTTATTTTATTAAGATTTTTCTTCAAATTATTTCATATACAAAAATCATGGCAAAGATAATGCAACATGGTTGAAGCCTCCAAAAAAGTGTCCCCATAACACAAATATGTTTGAACCAATCATAGTACAAATATATATTTATTTGAGTGAGAAAATTTGATTATTATAAATTTAAACTTTATGAAAACTATAGTTATTTTTTAAACCAGAAAGATAAACTATTGCCATTGGTGGAAATTAATTATTTTATGGAGTCCTTTTTGAGTGGTTTATCCATTTCTTTGGGTAGTGGTTCATAAGAATTTATCTCTCATGAGAATGAATGGTATACTTAATGGTTGTTGTATCTAAGGTAAGTTTAATAAAATAATAATACTTTAAGGGAATGAGAAAAAAAAAATAGTATCAAAAGTTATTATAATAAAAATGTTTTGAATTTCTATTGTATGAGATGACATTGTAATATTGCCATGGGATTAAGCCACTCATAAAACCTAGTTAAATTAGTAAAATTTATGTAATATTGTTATTATTTTTTTATTGCACAACTAGGTTTTTAAGGTACTTGGAACCCTTTACAAAATGCTAACATAAGATATTCCTTGAAAGCCCACAACAAAGAATGATGCAAGGCCAAGAGTAGAGTTTTACCAATAGGCTCCCACAACCTGACACAAACATTGCATGAAAAAACTAGCATGCAGCAAAGAGGTAAAGAAACTTGGACCAGAGATAACTCCAACCCAATCCCACAACTAGAAACTATTAAGGTTTACCCTTATCCCTACTCTTCTGGAATGAATGGGTCATGTCACAAGAAGCAAAGGTGTATTGGGTTTTCTTCTTTTTCACCAAAATCCAGCCCTCTTCTACCTTAGCAACCTCATCTTGTCAAGACAAAGAATCCATCATTGAAATCCCAACACCCAAAATCATGTTAGTTTGTCTAATATGTTATTGTATAGCTCTAAAATAAAATCCTATATGAATGTATTTACATCCAAAAAATCGATGGCACTAAAATGTACCCTTAGAGTTTTCTAGGGAAATGGAAGACTTTAATTTCCTTGAGAGTAATTGAGCCCTCTTGGTATACGTAAAGAAAAAGTTACAAATATTATGTGAACATGAATGATCTAATTGATAATAAGACTAAAGTGTGTGTGTGTGTGTGTGTGTGTGTGTGTGTGTGTGTGTGTGTGTGTGTGTGTGTGTGTGTGTGTGTGTGTGTGTGTGTGTGTGTGTGTGTGTGCGCGTGCGCGTACGTGTGTGCGTGCGTGTGTGCGTGCGTGCATGCGTGATTGAATGCTTTTGTAAATATTTTTTATTTTCTTAGACAAAAGTGGACAAGCCACCATATATATTATTAATAAACTAATTCAAAGGGCTCCCCCGTGGAAGAACCAAAAAGAAACCCCAGGATCGTAGCCCTATACATACAATACTACAAAAAATATTTTTACATATCTAGGAGTCTTTAAAAGATTTTGGATAAAAACTTTGAAAACCCAAAGATCCAGTAGTAAGATAAATACAATCATACTTCAAGTTCAAAGCTAAGCCATCTAAATATCCCTTATAAAAGTCAGAAAAGTATTAATTTTTAGATTCACAACCATATCTTCAAAAGAAACCCAACGATCATAGTCAAATTGCCACTAGTGGGATATTTGACACAAAATATCTGCAAACTAATTCTAGACATTTGCAGATTGGATACACACTAAAGCAGGAAAGTTTAGATCCAGTACCGATACAATGGTTACAACATGTGGTGCCTCCAGAACATTGTCAGAACTTTGTTGAACCCTTGGAAGAGGATTAGGTGTATCGTGTGCTTCGAGCAGATCTAATAGGGCATTCATTAAGCTCTAGACAAAAGCTTCAAGCTTGCAACCAAGGATCGGTGACACCATTTGTAAAGTATTTTTTAAACCTCTTCTAAATATATTAATTCTTAATAATAAATAAATAAATAATGATCTTAAATTCAACCTAAGATTGTATCCATAAATGCATTTGCTAAACAAAGAACTCAATACCTTTAACATGCAAGAGTAGCAACTATATTTTGGAAAATCCAAGATGAAGAAAATGATTTAAAATTTAAGCTAAGAGGATGAGGTTAAGGAAAAGTCCAATCTAATGAATAAGACTGTGGTTTTAATTATTTAGTATAGGAAGCAAAAAACCATAAGAAATTGGAGTAAATATGTTCTACGGTGATAGATTTATTAAATTTGAGATATAAATCATGAAGTATATAGTCAACTAATGCACTAAAATTACTTTCAAGTTTGAAGCACTATGACTAATCTTAAAGAGAAAGGAGTTTCTCAAAAATTTAAATGTGTAAAAATGAATGTTGATCACCCCTCCCAATATGAGGAGGTAACCAATGCAACCTTGAAAGAGATCAACTTCAGTGCAAATAACATTATTCCTAAAGAGGGTAGGAGAATGGTTAGATATTGTTATCTTCTTTTTCTCATAATGGGATATTACCTCACCAATGACCATAAAATATTTAAAAAATCAAGGGATGAGGATTTTTATATAGAGGAGAAACTAAAAGGGGGATAAAAGAGTTGGGGTTTCACCCTGAGATAAACTATGGTAATTTGGCTGGTCCCCCCAATTAATTAAAAGCCCAATATAGAAGAAATTGCTCAAAAAATAATGGGGATTTTTATTGTTATGAGGATAGAAAATACCTCTTCTCTTGAGGTGACAAATTTAGTAATTCATACTAATATCTTCATCCAAGAAGGAAAAAAAGTACAGGACAATATTTTTTATTACTACCAAAAATAGGTCTTGAATGGACCCAAAACTCTTTACGAAATCAAAAATATATATTAGGCATTAAACCACCCTAATATGAATCAGACAAACCAAAAACCAACAAAACTAATGGGGAAAAAAAAAATATTAGCTCCAATCCAACAATCAAAAAGCCATCTTACAACCAACACAAAACAAACAAAAAATAGAAAAGGAACAAGATTAACCAAGATTTTAAAAGTGGTAGAAACCTCATCCTCTAAGAGGCCATTCTTTGATCCTCATTCTTTATCTTTCGGATATCCAAAAGAAAAAAAAATTATTTCTTCTTCATGTTAGCTCTAGTTCTTTTTCTTGGACCTTCAATATCACCAACCAACACCTATTTTTATTTATCAAGGTGGATAATTTCCTTCTGTTGGTAAGAGGACTCAAAATTAGTCACTAAATCTCTCATATTTTTAACAAAAGGTTGCATGATATTGAAGTTATGCTCCATACTTATTTTGAGAATGTCATATATATTTTCAACCCTTTGAGAAAAAACTTTCATTTCAACAATCATGATCTAATTGTCCTTCCCATCAGCTTCCATGTGATCCATTAAAATTCCTTCTCATCACAATTCCAAAGAGAATCAAAAGATGAATTGGACATAGTGGTTTGTTGAGCATCATTAACCCCACCATGTTTCTATAATTCCATAGACTTCACAAATAAGACAAAATAATTTAAATTTAGGTTTTTAATTTCATGAAAATCCTATCTCATAACTTTGAAGGAGTACAAGAAGGTAGCTTTTTTAGTTTACAACACCCTTAGGGTAACCTTACGTTTATCTTCAAAATCAGCAGAATAGAGTTGTATAGAAAAATCCCTATGGGAACCTTTTTCATTGGGAGACTTCTCAAAATATTTTGAGCTATATGAAGAAATAGGCACATCATGATCAATAGAGCTCCATAATCAACTAATATTGGTAACTTTTCCTTTCCATTTTTATCTTTCTTAATACCTCCAGCTTCAAGAATATGGAGATCTTTGGCAATTTTGTCATTTTTTCCAATTTTGTATTTCATAGTGGAATGAGAGGTTAAGACCACATTAGCAGGCATAAAATTTTTGGTGTCCCTTATAACCAAATTTGTTTCACTCTTTCACTCATTAACACATCAACATATTCCCTATCATCAGTTATTTTCTCCTCGATATATTTCCCAACCTTAGGGTACCAACCTTCATGATAATAGGTTTCTTATTAGTACCAACAAGAATGGTCACTATCCTCCTCTTCAATATTATTAGTTTGTACACCCTCTTCTTTTAGAAACATTTTGGTACTAAGATCCCCAACCATCTTCTTATTAGGGGAAATATTTTGATTCTTAATTGGAGGAGGAGGGAACTACTATCATCCTCCTTGGTTTCCCATTCCTTCTCAAACCCTTTAGAATTATATTTTCTCCTCATTAGTGTACCATCTTGAAATGGATGCACTTTCATTTTAAGACATTTTAGGACCCTTTCTATAAAGTCTTTCTTGGACCATGGATGGACTTATGCTCGATATTCTCTTTTCCATATTTCTTTCAACTTTGTTCTCTTTTTCTTCTAGCAATTACCTTAGCTCTTTGTAGCTATCTTGTCCTCTCTTGCGGGACTAGGTCAACTAGGTCAACCTTAACCCCAAGTTTTTAAGGGCCCAAAGCCTCAATCCTTGGGGGTTTAATTAGTTTTATCCTGCTCTCCAACCATCTTATATTGTTTTCCCACTTAAAAACTCATATATGAGAAGGCTTGTAGGCTTCATTTGCATAAGATACAATCCAATTCATCTCTTAATCTCAAGAATTCATATCCTTTTGAATAAATCAATCCATTCTTTTCATTCAAGGAGTTCTATCATTCAAACAAGAGAGATTTCTATCAATCATTGAAAGATCATTTGTGAGAATTTCCTCTTCAAGATCTATTTTATTGTTATCAATCAAGGGATTGTTAGAGTAAATAATTAATTAGTAATTATTTATTCTATTACTTAAGCTTACTTAGGTAAATGTATTTATTTATTAGTTGTAGTCTAGGACTTTGTTATAAGTTGTTGACAATATGGGAGTTTGTTCTCTCTAAGTCATACTTATCTTCTCACCTTGTTTGAGGACTTTCCACCTCATGTGGATGTATGCTTAGTTGTCACATTTATCTCCTAGCGCCTTCTAGCGTGTTCTAGAAGATTCCTTTAGTTCTTTATGTTGGGCTCCCTCATTGTTTTTTCAACGACACTTTCAGCATACTATAAATACATATTTTCTTGTGTTTGCATATCTTGTTGTCTCTCGTGTCCATTTAGGGTTTTTCCCTAGGTTTTTGCATGCAAGTGATCTTGGGCATCTTCGGAGTTGGATTTCATCAACTCCAATAGGGAGGAGACCTACATTAAAGCATTCATCGTCTTCTATATTGATGTACACTTACATCCATGGCACCATGATAGGGTTGAGTAGAGATCAATGGATGTAGATGCAAAGGTTCAATGCATTCTCAGGGCTTTCATTATGGTAGATTTGTTCCAAATTATGGAGATACCCTGCATTCCTATACGTAATTTATGATCTATAGTAAATTACAAAAAAAATTCTTATCGACAAGGGTTTTAAGTGTGATGAATCCTAACATTTATCTGGTTTCAGTCATTTACACATACATTTATCATTTATAAGTTTGATTCCTCAATCTAGCGCTTGAATAAGGCAAGCCCTCATCCAACAAACAATAAAAACCCTTCATTTTTTGTGTGTAGGAGAAGGATACTAGAGTTTTTCACACATATCTAGAAATATATCACAAAGAGTTTCTTGGAAATTTGGTATCACTTTGTCATAGTACCCCTACTACACATCAACTTCATGAGAATCCAACCCTCCAAGTCAAGGTAGACCCTATTGCTTTCCTCAACGAATCATGACTAAATTTTGTTCCTTTCATCATTTCATTCCAAAATCCATAGTTGGATATTCAAGAAACAAACTCAGATCTACAATTTTTGGAGCTAAAATATATCTTACTATATGTTTCAAGGTGATTCTTTTATATTATTTTTCCTTTTATATATTTACCCTAGATCTATATCTTAATTGGGTTGATTGTATACACTTAGCATCTAGATCTACATTATATAAGTAGTTTAATTTTGCATACACATTATCCCATAAGGGCCAAAGAGTGTATTTCCTTGTATTGAACTCTCCTTTATAATTCAAATTTGGAATTGGTTTCATTTCTCCTGTGGGTCCTAGCTAATCTAATTTGGGTGATAAAGAGGGCTCATATTCAAAGATTTCCCTCTCTCCCTCACATTCATATTTGAATTCCTTAGTAGACCAAAAAATTGGAGTTCTACATCTTATTAAAGTGTCTCCCTTTTACCCCTAACTAATTAGAAATGAAACAATTCTTAATAGGGGTATTAAGACCCTAGTGCATAAGTTCTAAAAAAGTAACAATGTAATCTCTTGACGAATAATTAGGCTACTAGAGTTCTTCATGTGATCTTTTACTACTACCACTAAGAAAAGAAAGTAAAAAAATGTAAAGGATGTCAAAATCTTCTGCCTAAGGTGAATCAATAGAATGAAAGGGTGGCCATGACCCTTCTTATATCTCCCATCAATCATAAAATGTTAATTAATAGTCTATTAATCTTCTCTTTGTAGAGGCTTAATTTTTCTATGCTAGTAGTAAGTTTTTTTACCCTTTACCATTGTCTCTCTCTCCACCATAGTATTAGGTGATCTTCTCATGGATTTTCCTAATACCTTTCTATCTTTAAAAAAATACAATCCCTATCATCGATAATCCCATAATATCGTAAATGACATTTTCATCAATAGTAACTTTCTAACCAAACAAAGTGATGGTGTCTTTATACCAATCCTAAGTGAAAACCTTAGTTACCATCCTATTGTAGCCATGCAACTTCTCAAGGTAATGGGTCACCCTACCTTTGCTCAACCTACACTAGATAGTCTCATTATTTTTCCAATCCTCATAAGTTACAAGTTTAACTCTCTATAGGTATCCTTGCATATTGATAATTCCAAAGCCAAATACATGTTGATTTGAAGTATGAATGACGAGGACCAAAATGAAAATGATAGAAATAACACGAAAAACCTCCACAAACCATGTCAGGTATAAATGGAAATGATGAATCTCTACCCCATAGTATGACCACCACCTTTCTTAGTGGTTTCAAAGTTATAATGTGTCAGTTTCATCATTATTTGTGATCTTTTCAACTCTACAATTAAATTGGTCATATCTAAGGAGAGATATGATATCTCCAATCACATTATTTTCCCCTTCCCAAATTTTTAAATCTTCTAATAGGACTTTGATTGATTGACATCATCCAGCACCTTGTTAGCTTCATAATACGACTGGGAGATATAATATTTTTATATATTATTGATAATGGCCTTAGAGTCTTGAAGTTTTGATAAATAGACCGAGAGGCATTTTTTTCTCCCATTAAACACTTTATTATGTTAGTAGAATCTCCTCCAATCGACACTTTCTTGAAATTTAGATACCTAAAAAAAATTAAAGTTTAATAGGCATCATTGGCCTTTACAAGGTAGTTAGACTAAAATCCCAAGGTAAGCACCACCATAGAAATAATAATTTCATTTTCATCTCTCACCACTCTCCCAAACACATATGCCCTAGGATTTCCTTTAGCCACACCCTTAGAGTTAATTCTAACCCAGCCACGTGGAAGAAATAGCCAAACCAAACTTTCCATGTTCTTATTTACATTGTCCATACATTTAAAAATATCAATGCTAAGGCTCCAATTATTTCAATTAGTATTATCAACATCTTTTAAAGGGAGAATTTGTTTATCTTTTAGTTCAAATTAAAGAAGATTAATTTTTCCACCTATCACCCGAATAACTTTCTCAAAAACTACTTCAAAAGAGGAATTAGTGTCTTTGAAGATCCTATATTTAATTTCTTTATGGAGACCCCACATTAGATGTAAGACCCACCCACTGAACACTATTTGTGTTTATGATGTCAAGTATTTTCATATCACTTTGTGTATGCATGTTAGATCTTTAGTGTTACTTGATATTTTTAATTTATTTATTTTATTATTAATTTTTACTAGTAAGATGATGAAGCCAAGATTAATTATTATTATTGCTCAAGTAGGCTCAAACCTAAGACCTCTTATATAAGAGGCTCATAATTAATAGTTGTGTTATACGTTCTTGCCTCAATATTTTTGATTAAATAAAATAGGTTTGGAAGGGGCCCAAGGGGCCCTAAAACCTTGCACAAAGAGATAAAGCTTTAAATCATTAAGACCACTTAGAACAAATATAACTAGCCAACAAAGAAACAAAAATCTAGCCTATAGAAGAGAATAGTCGAAAGACAACACATAAGGGTATGTGCAAGGTTGTGGTCAGCCAAATTATGGCCATAAGTGGCAATGAAAAATCAGCAAATCAAGTTTATGTAAACTTCACCCATTATTTTTTATGCAATGGCATCCTAGGTTTCCTTTTATCCTCCACTTTTGTTCATTCTAATAGTTCAAACCAAGTTCTTTTCAGACCTTGCTGATCTCTTCAGTGTGAACTGAGTTGTTGCTTTGGTGACCGAGTTCCATTAGAGTGAATCAAGTTTTTCTTGTGTTGATTGAGTGATCCTTCATGCACCAATTGGACCTATTATTTCTTATGCTCGAGCCCTTCTTTGACCAAGTTTCTATGTTCAATTATCAGTTTGAGTCAACTCTTGTATTTAATTTAGATTGTGAAATTAATGATATATCTTGTTTAGGGATGAGTGTTGACTATTTTTGAGGTCAAACTTTCTTTGATGTGATGCTCTAGAATCTTCTATAAGCTATTTTGGCAAGTACAAATAGAGGTATTTGGTTTTATCTTGGGAGAACTAGAGGGATGGGGAGTCAAAGAAGATGTTGTGAGTTTGAAGATGAAGAGAGAACTTAGGGCTATGTTTTGTTCCTAGTCATAAACCAGAAGGCCTAAAAGCTGGGCATCTTATGCTGAACATTTGATGAATCAATAAAATTATTTGGCTCCCACTCCTTAGTGTTGTTTTCTATGTTTTGCTTCTATTGTGTGTACTTGGAAAGGTGGTGTTAGAGTAAGTCATTTATTTCACTAGTTTCTTTAGCTCTCTTAGGTGCATATTATTAATATTTTATATAAATTATAATGTGCAAACCTAGTTTTCTTTCCTTTAGGGTTTCATTCATCTTAAAAGGTTCACTTTTGTATTTTGTTTTCATAACTTAGAATTCATTTTTTCTCTCACACTCTTGAGAACTTCTAAGCTCCACTTTTTCCATTTTTTGGTTTCTCTTCATTGCAAGATATTTGCATGTAGGTGTTCTTGAGGATCTATGAAGTTGGATTTCTCAACTTCTACATGGTATTAGAGCGAACCTATTGCTTCCTCGTCTAAAGATTCTTAAAGCCATAATTCAGAGTCAAAAACCCTAGCTTTTTCAAAGTTTTTTTCTTTGAAAGGGTGAAGAGAAATTTTTTGGGGCACTCTAGGCTCAAACGGACATTGCCATTAGATCCAGAAGGCCATTTGCAATCAAAATACATTAAAAACTTGTTTTTGACCTCCGAGCATCTAGAAAAAAAATTTAGCCCCCGGGAGGTTGTACAGACACATTTTTTGAGAAAAAAATTTTAAAATTTTAAAAAGGTAGTTTTTGGGCCGCTCTGCCCATTGACCACCCCGTGCCCACTAGAGCACCTCCCGCACCTAGCCACTGCCTCACTATAGCCGACGCACCACCTGCGGCATGGCCATAGCCCTGTCGTGACCAATGGGCCCCCTACTAGCCACCTCTGCCAGTTGAGCCACCGTCCGCTCCACCTTAACCCCTCCACCAGCAACAACATTGTCACCTGCAACCACCTATCACTGATGTAATATCTCGGTGGCCCACATCAATAATCTCCAATGTGACATCAACAATTTTTGACATTACATCATCATATTGTGGCATGATTTCATCAACGTACCAGCTGGCGTCATCACTTCATTTTCCCCAGCTGACATCATTTCCTAGCATGATAATGTCAAATTTAGGCAGGTGACATCAGCAAATGGGTGAAAAAAAATTTTATCGGTGACGTTCATTTGACATTCGTATGGCTATCAAATTTTTTCCTATGTCTATATTTTTCCAATGAACTACTCTTTTGGACCTACAAACGGTTTTTTGCTCATAACTTGGGCATACAGACGTATTTTTGCAATCTAAAAGAAGTACTGGAAAGATGACTTAGAGATAGAGACAATGGTTCTAGTTTCATTTGATTTTGAGTTCATTTGAGCTTCCAAATTTGGCATTGAAGTAGAGGCTTCTATTTTCCTCTTCTCTACATCTGAATTCCAAGTTCTTTTCTCAGTTTTTGTGTTTTCTATAGTTGTTGCTTTAGTTTTGGGGGATATTTTTATTCATTGTGGGGGGAGAATTTTCTATTCTATAATTTGCTTTAGAATCTGACCCTTCTACTTCCATCTTTTCTTTCTCTCAATGTTGGATCCTTTTGTGATCTGGTTCACGCCGCACAACTATCACACCTAGAAGACACAGATGACCAGGCTTCTCATGTCAAGAGGCTTATGGTCTTGCCTAGATGAGAACCAACCTATTCTATAGCACCCTTTTGAGGTCCTTTAGCACAAAAAAAAAATGGATGAAGCCATGGGATTGATTGCATTGAACATCTCAGATAGTCTATCATTTCACTTGGATGGTTTGACCACTCCACTGGCTGTTTGGACCAAATTCCAAACTTTGTTTGGCACAGTGAATGAGTTTCGGGCCCTAAAACTTGATGCAAAGTTGACTTCTTTGACACCTACCAATTCCCCCACCATTGAGGACTTTTTGATGAAGTTCAAATCTCTGCGCACAGTCTTGTAGGGATGTGGTAGAAACAAAATAGATGATGAGTGTATTTTTTAATACTCTCAAAGTTTCGAGGATAGTATCAGATCTTTTCTTCCACTTTCTACTCCATTATGGATGCCTTGGGTAACAGACATCAGATGCCTTCTTTTGAGATATTCTGTGATAGGTTAACTTGGGAGCAGTCCAAGATCACTCATATGGATTCACTTGCAGGTTCACCATCATAGGCATTAGTCGCCAAGGATACACAAGACCATAAGCCAAAGTAGATATCTGATTCCTCTTCTCAGCACTCTACTCGTCCATCCTCTTCTTCTAAGAAGAAGAAGAAAAAGAAGATTGAGACTCCTTCCTATTCCTATTTTTAGAAAGGAGTTCATGATGAGGCACATTATTTTCAAAACAGATTTCATGGCTATGAGAAATAGACTACAAATTTGCAAGCCCTTCTTCAAAAGAGCTCTATTTCATCCCCATCCTCTTCTACCTCACAGGGGTCTACTTTTCAGTCTTCTTCCACCTCTTTGACATCTTCACCAAATTTTGGATAGGGTCAGGCATTATAGGCTTCCATTGCATTCCCTTCCCAGGTCCCTTGCATACTAGATTTAGGTGCTTCTCACAATATTCCATCTTCTCAAGGGATCTTCTCCTCTATTGAGGCTTCTCCAATTCCTCATATTCTCATGGGGAATAACACTGCTTTAACAATTTGTGGGAAAGGTTCAGTTCACATTGAGGATGACACATTCAATGATGTATTGTATGTTCCATCTCTCTGCCAACCTTCTCTTGATGTATCAGATTACTCATAGTGGATCAAGGAAGACAGTTGAGTTCACTGTAGATTTAGTCCACATTTAGGATAGTGCAATAGGAGGCCTTATTTCTATAGGGACAATTGATCATACCACCTATCTCTACACCTTCTCGCACTTTGGTCCAACATCTCCATCATCGGAGCATACTTCTTCTCTTTCGCCAGAGCATCATGTGGTGCAGTCAGGACACATGAACCTTTGTATTATTCTTGAGATGACCACACCTCATTCTGTTGAAGTCTTTTCTTCTTCAGCTCTGTCGGACCCTCCAGCTCCACTCATCAAGCCTTCGGGAGCACTTGTTGCAAATTCTATAGAGGACATTCATCTCCTCTTTCATGACAATGTCAACACACCTACATTGGGGATTCTTTTTTAGAATCCTCATGTCTACTCCTTTAAGCATTAGTTAGGCCTTCCTATCATTCAGTGGTTTCCTTGTTCTATGCCCTTGTTTCTTCTGCATTGGAGTTCCATTGGTTTGTTCATTTCTACAGGGGTTTCATCATTCTGTGGGGGCTTTGATGTCTCATCTCTCTCTCATGGGGGGGTTGTTTATGGTTTTGAGAGAGTCTCTTAAGCCATTTTATTTCTATTTTTTTTTCATCTCTTTTTGGAGAGGGATTTTTCCCATTGGGTTTTCTCCTTTGTCTCTAGTTTATAGAAATTTCCTTGTATTTTGTACCTAATCAGGCCTTGTTGTCGGGACCCATTTTCTCGCTTTCATAGCTTTTCTAGGTTAGCTTCCTCCTAAGTTTTGCTTAAGGGGGGTGTTAGAGTAATTCATTTATTACTCTAGTTTCTTTAGTTCTCTTAGGTGCATATAATTAATATTTTATATTAATTATAATGCACAAACCTAGTTTTCTTTCCTTTAGGGTTTTGTTCACCTTAAAAGGTTGAACTTTTGTATTTTTTTTTCATAACCTAGAACTCATTTTTGGCTCTCACATTCTTGAGAACTTTTGAGCTCCACTTTTTCCAATTTTTGTTTTCTCTTCATTGCAAGATATTTGCATATAGGTGTTCTTATGGATCTATGAAGTTGGATTTCTCAACTTCTACAGGTTAGATAGTTTGGTGTGCCTTTGGCCCTAGTTGTTCATCCCTCCTTGAACCAAGTGGTATCATAGATTTAGGTTCATCCTTGTGAATATTGGATCATGTAGAACCCTAAGTTGATTTTGTTGTAGGGTAATAGATCTAAGAATTTTACCTATAACTTGCAAAGAGTTACAATCTTGTAAGAACTTGATCATAAAGATGGTTTGAGGCAAAGGAAATGCTAACAATGTCATATTGGATACATTGAGACAAATTGTAGCTAGATTAGATGTTGTGTAGATAGCCTAGAGGAGAGGAGCATATCTTAATGATGTAAGTGATGACAAAGATATAGCACCAAACCCTAATCCAGAACCTAAAAGATCAAGATGAGGAAAGATTATTGAGAGTATTATCTAGGGAACATTCAAAGCCTACTGTAGAATTTGTTCCTTATGATGGAGAATTGGACACCAATTTTGTGTCAAATTGAATCTCTGATACGGAGAAATTTTTTCAGTTTGAAAACACTCCTAACAATCGGATGATGAAAATTGTAGTTCCTGAGCTGCAAGGTCAAGCCTCACTATGGTGGGAGAAGGTACAAACTAATAGAAAAAGGAGACGCAAGGAGAACATTAGGACAAGCCTAAAAATGGTGGACAAGGTAAAGACAAAGTTCCTTCCTATTGATTAGCTAGTTGAGGAAAATGAAAAATTTGAGACAAAGGAACATGATTGTGAAGGATTATATTGAGGAATCCTATAGATTGGACATCAGATATGGACATGTGGATGATGATGTTGAGAAAGTTACAAGGTACCTGAATGGATTGAAATCTAGAAATTAAGATGAAATATTTTTTGTGAAATTGGAAAGTGTAGAGGAAGCATATCAATATGCCTTGAAAGCTACGGAGATCTTGACAAAGAAGCATGAACAAAGACAAAGAGGTAGAGGTGGAAGATTCTAAAGAGGTAGAGGTAGATCTTATTGTGAAGGTTGTAGATCTAACACTACTATGCAAGATAAGCGAAAATCTAAATGGAAGAATGATGACAAAGGAAAGACCAAGTAGAAAAGTGGTAGTTCTTACCAAAGAGGTACTAGTTCTTATATAGGAAGAGGTAATTCTTATTCTAGAGGTGGTTTTGTGGTAATTGTTTCAGATATGGAAAAGAAGGGCATGGATCCTTTGAGTGTAGATCCACTAATAATGAACAACGTAATAGAAATGTTATGGTTCAAGGAGACATTGAGGGTTCAACAAGTGGACCTAATGCTAGAGAAAATTTGATGGTGAGAAGAACCTTATGTAGTAAGGGAAGTAATAAAGAACCTATTCTAAGGAGAAGTCCTTTCAGGACCAAATGTAAGTTCGCTAGAAAATGTTGCAAGGGGATCAATGACAGTGGAAGTTCAACAAATTTGGCATCAGAAGAACTAGTTACAAAGTTACAATTACAAAGTTTGAAGCATCCTAAACCCTATCATGTTTCATGGATCAAAGATGAGGATACAATTGGACTTTTTTTATATGAAATTATGTGTGATATTATGCCTATGGATTGTTTTCATATTCTGTTGGGTAGACCTTGACAATATGATAGATATGTTATAAATTATGGAAGATTGAATCAATATACTCTTTGGGTGAATGGGAGAAAGAAAATATTGTTGCCTTTGATTGAAAGTTTGGATAAGGTTAATTGTACTACTATGAGAATTTGCATGGTTAATGGAAAGCAATTTGAAAAAGAATTGAAGAAGAATCAAGTTTGTTTTTCCATAATTTTAAGGAGTTTGAGTTATGCTAGTCATAATTGAGGGATAGATGGTGGCAACCTAGTGGTGACTGAATAACAGCTAGTGGAAACTAAGTGACAATAGAAGTTGGTAGTATTAATCAGGTACTTGAAGAAATTGCCAATTTTTTGAATGAGTATAAAGATATTTTTGCAAAAGATATACTAGATGGCTTACCACCAATAACAAGTATAAGTCATTTTATGGACCTAATTCTTGGAGCTAGTTTACCAAATAAAGCACCTTATAGATTGACACCTACAAAGAATGAAGAAATTAACAGACAAGTGCATGAGTTATTGGAGAAAGGTTTGATGAGAGAAAGTTTGAGTCCATGTGTTTTACCTAATGTATTATCACCTAAGAAGAAGAGAGAATGGAGAATGTGTATTGATTCCAAAGCTATTAACAAGATCATACTGAAATATAGGGTTTATATGCCAAGGATAGATGACATAATGGATTTTTTGAGTGGAGAAAAGTATTTTACCAAGATTGATTTGAAGAGTGGTTATCATTGGATCAGAATCTAAGAAGGTGATGAATGGAATATTTCTTTTAAGACAAAAGATGGTTTGTATGAATGGTTGGTAATTCCTTTTGGTTTGAGTAATGCACCTAGTACTTTCATGAGGTTGAGGAATGAAGTTCGCAAAAGATTTTTGGGTAAGTTTGTAATTGTTTATTTGGATGATATTCTGATATTCAGCAAGACTAAGGAAGAACATCTTGAGGATGTTAGACAAATATTGTAGAAATTGAAAGAGGAAAAGTTGATGATTAATTTGAAAAGGTGTTCCTTTATGCAAGAGGAGATTCTGTATTTGGAATTTGTGATTTCAGCTGATGGTTTGAGAATGGATCCTAAGAAGGTTAAAGAAATTTTGGAATGGCCTACACCTAAGAATGTGGTTGAAGTATGATCATTTCATGGTTTGGCTAGTTTTTACAAGAAGTTTATCAATAATTTTAGTTTTGTTTGTAATGTTATGACTGAGACAATGAAAGGAGATAAAAAGGATTCAAGAGGATACATGGAAATGATAACAATTTTGACACTTTGAAAAAAAAGGTTGTTGAGTTACCTATCTTGGCTTTCTTTGATTTCAATAAGGTATTGCAAGTTAAATGTGATGCAAGTGGCAATGCAATAGGAGTTGTGTTGAGTCGAGAAGGTAAACCTATTGATTTCTTTAGTGAGAACTTGAATGGTGATAAAAGGTGTTGGAATTACAATAGAAAAGGTAAACTTTGAGAGGGGAGCTGAATCAGTGCTTCAAACTTTTACCCATAAGAACATTCACCATACATCCATCTCACAATTCAACAAGTAAACTATAATACCATATAAAGCATATTCAGCTAAAGTATGTAAACAAGTAAGAATCCACACATATATGATACAAGATATGATTACCCAAAAACCCTCCAATGAGAAGGTAAAATTGGGGTGGGGATGACACTCACAAATCTTCATTAATATAATAATAAATGTATCCAATGAAGGTTACAATGTTTGATCATGAAATATGATCTACCTATGAAATGTCTGCCCAGTTAAAAGCTTTCAAAGAATGTTAGGTCTTATCTTGTTAAAGGATTGCAACATCCTATTAGAAGTGCACCTAATTAAAGAACTTTAACTCACAATTAAGTAAGCACCTTGTGAGAGGATTTCAATATAGCCTATTAGGACTACTATGTTAAGAGATTTAATTGATTCACCTGTTAGAAGGTCTCAGCAATGATATTGTGATTACCCCTCTATTGCTTGATGTTAGATCACCTCTATACTAATGTGTACTTGATACTTTCCAATCAAATGTCTCTCAGATGTCCATTGTCTCCTTTACTCTTTTCTCCTTTATTTGATTCTACAATGAAAATCAAATCATAATACCTCAGTCACCATGAATGTCTTGTTTGTGCATGAAAAATATCTTTCTCTATTCTTGGAACATTTAAGGTTTGTCCTCCTTAAGAAGGCCTAGGTGACTTAGGATTAGATATGAATCAACAGCTATGGTTCACCCATATTGCCACTTAAACTTTCCCTTTTACTAATTGGATGCATGTAATACATAGGGATTCACAGTTAAGCTTCATCCTTATCAACAAAATATCATAAATCAATCCTTAAGTCGGCTCTAAAATGGTTTACATAGTATTTTGTTCCAATACAATAACTATGTCAAACTTGTGTTACTTGACATCTAAAGTCCCTGGTGCTTGGCACTAACTGTAACTTCAATGTTGTCACTTGGAATCTTAATGACTTGGTATGAACTACTTGCTTGGAACCTGAATCACTTAGCACATGCTTACTGCTCAACACTTGAATGACTTGGCACATGAATGGCTTAACACTCACTGTTTAGTTTCCATGCACTAACTTATATGTTGTGCTTGGCATATGTTACTTGTTCAACATGAACTAAGTAAATGACATAAGTGTATAGACACTCACTTGTCAAAACCAATATGAGATTAACAAAAAAGAAGTATTTAGTGTATGATCAAGAGTTTTATGCAATTGTTCAAGACTTTAAGAAGTGGAGAAATTATTTGATTCCTAAGGAGTTTGTCTTGTATACTGATCATAAAGCTTTATAGTACTTAGAAATTCAACATAAATTGAATCACAGACATATGAAGTGGGTTGAGAACTTGCAAAGTTTTACATTTGTGATTAAGCATAAAAGTGGAGTTACCAAGATGCAGATGCATTGTGAAAAAGATGTTCTTTGTTGACTAAGATAAAAGTTGAAGTTCTTGGTTTTGATGAGATGAAAGTATTGTATGATACTAACCTTGATTTTTCTAAGGTGTGGAGAGAGTGTAGAGCACCAAATCTATTAGATCACGTGAGTAATTATGATGAATATTTCATTCAAGAAGGTATGTTATTCAATGGAATTTAGTTGTGTATACCAAGAAGTTCTATGAGAGTTAATTTGATTAAAGAAAAATATTGTGATGGATAGGCTAGACATTTTGGAATTGATAATACATTGAGTTTTTTGAAGGATAAATACTATTGGCCACATATATAGAAGGATGTTCAAATGTTTGTAAGAGGTTGTGGAGTTTGTCAAGTTGCAAAAGGAGTAAGTCAAAATATCAATTTGTATACACCTATTTTTGTTCCTAAGAAACCTTGGAGTGACATCAATATGGATTTTGTTCTTGGATTCCCTAAGACACTAAAAGGGTATGATTCCATATTTATTTTTGTGGATAGATTTTCTAAGATGGCTCATTTCATACCATGTAAGAAGACATCAGATGTTGAGTATGTTGTTGAAATCTTCTTCAAAGAGATTGTTAGATTGCATGGATTACCAAGAAGTATTATTTATGATAGATATAGTAAGTTTGTTAGTTATTTTTAGAGGACTTTGTGGAAGAACATCACTACTGAGTTGAATTTTAGTTCTACATTCCATCCACAAAAAGAGGTTGTGAATAGCCTAGGTAATTTGTTGAGTTGTTTAGTTAGAGATGAACCAAGTAATTGGGAGTTTTTATTGGCACAATTTGAATTTTCATATAATAATTATGTGAATAGGTGTACAGGAAAAACACCTTTTGAAATTATTATTGGAATGTAGCCTACAAGCATACCAGCTTTGAGGGATGTTACTAGTGAAGAAAAGAAAAGTGTTGTAGGGGAAGAATTTGTTGATTTTATGGATTCTTTGCATAAGGAAGTAAAGTTGAGATTGGAACAAAGTAATAAGAAGTATAAGGAGAATACAGATAAATTGAGAAGACATCATGTTTTTGAAGTTGGTAATGATTTCATGGTTCATTTGAGGAAAGGTTGGTTTCATATGGGAAATACAATAAGCTGAAGATGAGGAAGTTTGGACCTTGTAACATCTTGAGGAAGTTTGACAATGGAAACTCTTCTAAAGTTGAGTTACCTAATACATGGATATATCTCCTGTATTCAATATTTCTTATTTACATAAGTATCATGAGTTAGATAATGAAGTTGTTGTATCAGAAGATTATCCTAAGAAGTAAATTGAAGAGGTTAGACAAGTATTGGATCAAAGAATGGTCAATAGCACAAGAGGAAAAGATTACTATGATTATTTGGTGAAATAGAAGAATAGACTAGTTGAAGATGCTACATGGATTTCTCAATCTGAGTTGGATTCAGCTCAGGTTGTGACACTTGCATGATTCAAGAGAATCATTTCATTCAATCCTAGTTATTTGATGCAGGAACATACTAGGTTTCCTTTCATCTTGCACTTTTATTTACTCTGATAGTTCAAACCAAGTTCTTTTCAAATGTTTCCAAGTTCTTTAGTGTGAATTAATTTGTTCCTTTGGTGATCGAGTTCCATCAAAGTGAACTGAGTTGTTCCTGTGTTGACCAAGTGATCCTTCATGTGTTGAGTGGACCTATTGTTGTTGATGCTCAGGTCCTTCTTTGATAGATTTTGTTTGTATTTGGCTCTCAATTGGAGTTGACTCTTATATTTAATTTAGATTGTGAATTTAATGATAGGATCTTGTTTAGGGGTGTGTGTTGGTCATTTTTGAGGTTGGCCTTTCTTTGATGCAATGCACTAGAATCTTTTGTAAGCCATTTTGGTAAGTACAGATAGAGGTATTTGGTTTTAGCTTGGGAAAACTATGAGGATGGGGATCAAAGAAGATGTTGTGAGTTTGAAGCTTGTGAGTTTAAAGCTAAAGATAGAACTTAGAGCAATATTTTTTACTTAGTCATAACCCACAAGGCCTCATAGTTGGGTATGTATGCTAAATATTTGATGAACCAATAAAATTAATTGTTCTCCCTCTCTTTGATTTTGTTTTTTTCTCTTATTTTTGTTGTGTACTTAGCAAGGTGGTTGGACAGTTGGGTGCTCCTTTGGCCCTACCTATTCATCCCTACTTGCACCAATTTTAAAGTAGTAATGAACTATATGTCAAAAATTTGTAGGAAAATAATATAGAGGAAATTGAATGTCGTTTTTAAGCTACTAGGCCTTATCTGGAGAAAAAAATTATTTGATTGGTCAAAATTTTGGATTTTAATGCAGTACTACAAAAACTTTAGGACAAAAATAAAAAGTAGATGTATGTCTAACCACCTTAATCGAAATAAAATTTTAATATTTTTTGAATATATATATATATATATATATATAAAAGAAGTAGAGTCATGCCCAAATGTGACAGATATTTTTGGGTATTTTTATTTCAGAAAAAATTGATCATGAGTTTTCTACTATAATTGTTTTAGAATTAAAAAACTCGCGTGTCTGACCACCTTAACTAATTGAAAACTTTATAATAATAAAAATTCTTTTTTTTCTCTTATACTAGGCAAAGCATAGAATATGACGCAACTTTTAGATTTCAAAAATGTTATACCATTTGAAAGTTATAGTTATTTTTCAAGGAATATGTCAATCAGCACTTTATAGACATATTCATTAGAAATTAACTAGTAAATGATGGAATTTACTAGTGGAAAGATTTACTTCTAAGAGGGGGGGTGAATCAAAAGTAACTAACTTTAACCTCTAAAAACCTTTTAGCTGAAATCATTCACATGCATCTAATTCATCTAATAAAAATAAAAGTAAAGACATGAATGAAAATAGATAACACAAGATTTTGGTAACCCAGAAACCCTCCAAAATGAGAAGGTAAAACTGGGGTGGGGATGACACCCACAAAGTATCACTGCAGCAATATGTAATTATTTAAGGTTACAAAATTTGACCACTTCCAATGGTCTGCCCTGTGAAAGGCATGTCCTATTAAAGACTTTACACTCTGTTAAAAGTGACTTGGTTAAAGGATTTACAAACACTCACTTGGAATGTCACCCTGTTAAAGGATATAGCACCTTGTTTAAAGGCTTACAACATGGCTATTAGACCAACCTATCATCATAGGATTTTCATTCCTAATACGATGGCTGGAGAGTATTAGAAAGTCTTGACCTGATGACTTGCAATCTTCAATTGTTGATTCCAGATCCTTGTTCTGCTCTGTCTATTTTGATCCTTGCTTGATCTAATATGTCTCTCCTCAAAATGTTGATACTTTGTTATTGATCAATTAAATTCTGCAATGTTTTTCTGCTCTTTCTAAGTCTTTACACCCCTCTGCACTTTTCTAGCGTTCTCCCATAAACTCTTACTTGTGCATGCAAATAATGGGGTTTCATCCTCCTTTTAAAGGCTTCAAAGACTTAAGGTTAGGTATGAATCTACAATCAATGTTCATTTTTCTTTTCCCACTTAATTCTTTCACTTTTCCTATTGGTTGCATGCTTTCTCCATTTTTCTTATTGGCTACATGTTGATTACATAGGTAATGCAAAAGATTCAATCTTATCTTCAAGATCTTTCAAAATTCATCCTAAGTTGGCTCAAAAATAGTTTACATCTAAGTTTGTGAAGGCACAAACTCATATGTTGATTCTATGTTTTTTGATACTTACTAATTGATGATGCTTAGCACATCTAAGAATTTTTTCTCACTTGGATCCTATAATAATTATATTTCACTCAGCATCTATACTATGCTCGACACCCATAGTGACTCAGCATCACTTATCACTTGGTAATTGAACTTTGACTAGCACCTAAGGTTCACTCGACACCTATTGACACTCAATTGTCAAAACCAATCTGAGACCAACAATCTCCCCCTTTGACATGAGTGGCAAAAACAATTAACTAAGCATTATGAGTCTAGTCTTTATGAGTATAATACACATTATGTTTGACATATGTACAAAAATTCAAAAACTTGTTCAAAATTTTGTAAAAGACTGTATATCTCAAAAGCTTGTAACTCCCCCTGAGTTGATGTGTTTGATACTCTTTGCTTTGTCTGTACTCTGTGTCTGCTCCCCCTTTCACACATCTTCTTGCAGTTTTTGCATTCTTTTTAGCTGTATCTCCTTATTACTTCCTCAAAATTTTGATTATCTCTTATCTTTATTATGTCTCCCCCTTCCATGAATATCTCCCCCTTTGGATATTCTTCATCATCTCCATCAAAAATGTATTATCTCCCCCATTCTTATTATATGCATAATTTTTATATCTCCCCCTTTTTTGACACTTATGTCAAAGGGTCCTTAGAATGAATAGAATATTTAGCCAAAAATATTTTATTTACGTCCATTATCATCTTCAGAGAAGCATCCAAATTGTCTAAGGTAATTTCCAATGTTTTGTGCTGGATGGTTGTCTCTACTACAAGATGTACAAGGCCTTCTAAGCTAGAAAGATTGGGGTCTTTCTTTTTAAAAAATTCTACATAGGCCACTTCCTTATGTAGTACTTCTAGATGTGGGGTAATAGCAAACTAAATCTATATTAATTTGGCCTTAATATTGGCCTCTTTTGCTATCAATACAACTAACTCCTTCTGAGTGTGAAGCATTATTACAAAATGCTTCTCACTTTGAGTTGGATCTTTAGGTATTTGTGTGCTAGATATCTTGAGATTTCATTCCAAGCTCAGTATTCTCTGGCTAGTTTCTTGTGTGAAATATGATGAATCACATGATTTGGAGTATAATGAGAATATGTTCTCAAGTATTTTTTTAACTTTCTCAACCTTCTTAGCCAGTTCAACTTGTGATAGTTCTATCTCACTAGATATCTTCTCATTAAGCTTCATTTGAAATTTATTTTCAAACCATTCTAATAATTTAACATTAGTATCAAGGTCTTCATTTTGTACCTGGTCCACTATGTTGGACAATTGCTCCATGATGGGCTTGGTTTCATCAGGTACATGCAAGCTAAATGCATCAAGGAATATGTGTTTAATTTCTACGAATGCCTATTTTTGTCTATACTCATTTTTGAGTATCTCTTGCTTCTTCTTCCTCTCCAGTGCCTCTTGCACTTCATTTATCTGTGCCATATTTATTGTCTTAAAGTCATAACTTGGTATGACTATTTCTTTGTCAAGTGTAGGGTCTCCATAGTGAAGTACCCTTGCTACTTTTGTGGAGCTCGAGCTTGGTGTTGAGATTTGTAGTGATGCTACATCAGTGCTTGACTGCTTGGTAGGAGTCCCCGTAGTAAGCAAATCTACCAGTATTTACATTACCTCTTGCTCTCTTTGTTTGGGGGTTTTCTCCTCTTCCTTATCTTCTTTTCTTCTTCCTTAATCAATGATAATGATTTGAGGAGGTGCACCTTGGCCTTGTACTATAGGAATATCTTGTCCTATTTGCTCCTTTGTTGACTCCTCATAGTTGTTCTTGATATTACTGTGGGATCAACCTTAGCAATTGTGTCTTGTGCTACTTGCTCTTTTGGTTGATCATCTGTAGCTATGGGAGGTTGTGAAGATAGTTCTTGTGTGTTCACCTTATCCTTGTTAATTTCTACTACAACTTTTTGTAACTCTTCTACACTCACCAAAACAGGATTTGTGCACAATTCTGATTGAAATGTTGTTTGGTGAAAAATCTTTTTGAGATCCTATGCAATTAGTGGATTGATGTTCTTACCTGAGATGTCAGGAACATCCTTTACAATTTTAGTTTCTACAAGTTTTGTATGTGGTGGGCTTAGTGGTGGTAATTGGGTGTCTTGGACACTTTGTTCTGGCTACTGCTCCTCAATTGTTGCCTTATCACCTTTATGTGTCTCTTTCTCCACTGTTACATCTTCTTTCTCTTTCTCTCCTTCCTCCTCTTTTTCATTTTCCTCTTCCTCTTCATCATTTCTTCCCTCAAAGGGATCTTCTTGGCCTTCCTTTATACTAGTTAATCCATAAATTAATTTCCACATTTATGTGGATTTCTTTACAACATCCTCTATTTTATTCTGTAAAATACTGAAGGCTTTATATTTGGGTGCAAATTTGGTCCCATGTTTCTTACTAGCCTTGCTTATTTGATCTTTTGTAAGGTTTTGCATTACATGAGCCAATGTTGAATCCCTTATTTCCTTTTCCATTTTTAGGTAGTAATGTCATTTATTTTCTACAATGGAGCTTAGCTCCTTAGGCAGAGAATTGTCAAGTTCAAGTTGGGTAGTCTTGAATTTGGCCATCATAGTGTAGATAGACTCTTCCACTATCTTTTGTTCTTCGCTTGAAATTTATTAAAATCAATGGTCTTTAAACCAATTAAATATGCATTATCTCTAATGTTATCAAAAACATTTTCCAAATTAGATTTGGTGGAATGTCTTACCAATCTAAATTGATCATTTTTCAAATTTTGTCTTTTCTTCATCTGATTCTGGGGGTGCAACATATTTTCTTCTTTTATTTTGTTCTACAGGCCCTCCTTTCTCTATGGATTTTTTCTTCCCCTATTCCTTTGCCACTTTTTTTGTTGCCCTTGTGTTTTCGCTTGTAGTTGTCTTGGCTAGGCTCGATTTTGTTGCTTTCTTCTTTCCTTTGGGTTGTACAGCTAGTTGTTTTTGTGCCTTTCTCTTCTTAGGCTCTTGATTTGGTGCTTCCTCCTTGGCACCTTTTTCTTCCTCTACATCTTCACCCATGCCTTGGGTCAATGTGAGTGTCTCCTATCCTTGTTCTTCTTCATCTTCTTCTTCTTTTGTTGTAGTGCCCTCACCAAATTTGGCTTTAAGTTTCTTTACAAGTTTTTCCTTCTTCTTTATTGTGGAGGCAGTCTTCAACTCCATGTCCACCTTTGATCTCACCACATCATATGTACCAAAATGTGTTGCACTCTTGTCTACTTCCTCTATTAATAATGCAGTTATTGTTGCAGATGCCTCATCTATGTTTATCTCATAGCCAAGAGGTCATAACCATCTAACTCTTGGTATTTCTACTTGTATGTATGTATAATCAATATCTACAAGAAATCATACATCATTTACATTCTTTTCTACCAATGAAACTAGTATTCTTAGCCTCTGCTTCGTGGTCTTCTTGAAGTCTTCAAAATAGCTAGTCATTAGAGTCTCAAAATTAGCTCCCATTTGTTCTATATATTCATTTACTTGAGCTATTATAGGCCTATTTGCTTTCCAGACAACTCTACCAAAAGATGGAAATTTATTCTGTACATAGAAAAATATGCAAATCAAAATTGCACCAAACTTCCATTAGGCGCCCTTGGTTTTCCTTATCGCTACTAAGTTTTCATTGATTTGTTGCAATTACAGTTCTGCAAGATCATAAGTATGATCCCTTTTCACTAGCTTATAACCAACATCCACTACAATGCATGGTACACAGTTAAGTCTACTTGACTGATAATATTTATGAGAAATAACCCTAATAGCAAAGTCAACAAGAGGGTCTTTGATAGGGTCTATTGTCATTCCTTTCTTGTTCCATTTGCTACTAGTGTTCTTTTCAATTGTTTCCTTAGAATCACTTCTATGGGTCTTTCGTCGATCTAGGGTTGGGTACCTTGTCACTCTATGTACAATCCTTTTAGTTATTTTCACTAGAACATCCTCCAACCATAAACTTCTATCATGAATCCTGCTAAGCACTATCCTGATCCATTCAATTTTGAAAACTATGGGGAATTCTAGGGCACGCGTCGAACCCTTCTTCTCAAAAATTTGGTACTCTTCTTTCAAAACTCCATTTTTACACAACTTGTCATAGGCTTCCCTCATCTCCATATCTCTAATGGCTCCAATTTTGCAGTTGTAACATTTGCTAAAATCTTGGACCATAACTACCTTAGGGGGTATAACATATAGGGCTCCAACTGGGTCATTTTTATATGCCACTTCAAGGATTGGCCAAAAATATGGTTGTTTCACTTCATTTGACACTAGTTGAGCCTCAAACAACTCTTTCTCCTATGGTTTCCTAGAACTAGAGGCCATTTTTGCTAGCTAGGGTTTTAACACAAAGAAATTTAAAACTACGTAGCTTGGCACAAATGTAAATACCTTGAATTCAATGAAACTATGTTGAATCACTATTGAAATTGGCTCAAATGCTAGATTCTCTACTTTGAAGTCATTCTGCACTCTTCTTTGTCTTTTCTCTTTGTTTGTGATGAATAAAAATGATTCAAAATGTGATAATATACCCTATTTTGATAGCATTTAATTCTTAGTGTGTTTATAGCTGTCCACTCAGCTTCTTAAGCATTCTTGCATTACTTAGCTTCCATTGTCTTTCCACCACTCGACATCCACAAAAGTATCCTTCACTCGACCTCAACTAAATTTTCTTCTTTACTTGGCTTTCATTACCAGCTTGGCTGAAAATAATCATTTGGCTTCTATTGATTTTGGCTATCAACTAGGCTTGTATTGGAATTTTAGTCAACATTTGAGGGCAACTCAGCAACGTTGATGAAATCTTGAAATTTTAACTTTAAATCTCTATTCATGCTGATCTCTTCTTTTCATTGCTTTCTTGTTTAGGAAATAATGTATGATAAAGCTTTATATATCAGTTCCATATGCCTTCTTTTGCTTAGTTGGTTGAAGTGTGATCACTTGACCTTTTAGGTGAAGTGATCCCTTTATTTGATGTGCTACTTCCATCTTTCTTCTTTCATGTCTTATTCATTTCTCCTCTAATGTGTTCAACATCCACTTTTCCTTTTCCTCTGTTGATCTTTGAGTTGGGTGCCTTTGACATTGTTGGGCAATTCTTACTGACATGACCAATCTTCAAACAATTGAAACATGTGATTTGACTTAGCCATCTACTGTAGTTTCTACTTAAATGTGTTCTTATGTAATTTTTAGGGATGTGTCCATATTCTTGATAGTAATGGCAGCTATACTTGGTGTTGTAGTCCTAAGTGTAGTGATTTCCATGGTTACTTCCCCTTGTTGGTTGATTAGTTGTCCACATAGGCTTTGATTTGCACTCAAAAACTCTACGTCCATAATTCTTGAAATTGTAGTAGTGACCTTCAAATCTTGGTGTTCTGATAGTCCTTCTCCTCCAATCATGTGCTTGATGTCCTTATTTTTTGCACTTATGACAGTGATCCACATTCTTAGGTTTTTCCTGCTGATAGGCATTCTTTCTCCTGCACATATTAGAGGTATGTCCCCTTTTACCATAGAAATGACAAGTAGGTTTAGTGTTCTTACCTTTTATACTTCTTTCTTCTACAGTCTTGGATGACTCTCCTTATTTAGTGCTGGTGTATCCTAGTCTTGCAGTATCATTGCTAGCCCTTGGTGATTTTAGTAGCTGCTCAAAGTACTTGATGGCCTCATTTGGTTTGTTGAAGCTCTATGCAATTTCCTTCTCTCTTTTCAAATCATTTTGCAATTGTTCATTTTTCATTTTCAATGTGGATATCTCAATATCTTTGACATTCAGTTCATGATGTGCATTCATCATCTAGCTTAGGGTGTCTAGCTACATGTTTGAAATTCTTGCAAGTTCAATTGATTTTTCTTCCAGTCTATTGGCAATATTTCTCTTGTCTTATTCTAGCATAGCCTTATCTTCAATGGCTCTTTTCTTCTATTCAATCACTCCACAATGCATCATGGCTTGTGATTCTTGTTCAATCTTGAGTTTAATGATTTCCTCTACTTGAGCTCTATTCTTTTCCATCAGGTTTGCTATTGTTGCATCAAACTCTTTGGAATCTCCATTTGCAAATAATTTTGATGTGTCAATCTTCTTGTATTGTGTATCATTCTTAGATATGGCAATCTCTCTTATTCTCTTTAAGGATTTTCTTAGTTCTTCTCTTGCTTCTTCCAAGGTGTATAGAGAAAGTTGTACATCAATCTCCTAATTCTCTATAATCTTCCCAAGTTTGTAGACTTCCATTTCTAGATATTTTCTCCAAGCTATAAGGCTCCTGCTTCTAAGAACTAAGCTCTGATACCAATTTTTAGAATTTACAAGTGGGAAGATTTACTTCTAAGAGGAGGGGTGAATCAGAAGTAACTAACTTTAACCTCTAAAAACCTTTTAGCTAAAATTATTCACATGCATCTAATTCATCTAAAAAACATAAAAGTAAAGACATGCATGAAAATAGATAACATAAGATTTTGGTAACCCAAAAACCCTCCAAAATGAGAAGGCAAAACTGGGGTGGGGATGACACCCACAAAGTATCACTGCAGCAATATGTAACTGTTTAAGGTTACAAAGTTTGACCACTTCCAATAGTCTACCCTATGAAAGGCCTGTCCTATTAAAGACTTTACACTCTATTCAAAGCGACCTAGTTAAAGGATTTACAAACACTTGGAATGTTACCCTGTTAAAGAATTTAGCATGTTGTTTAAAGGCTTACAACATGGCTATTAGACCAACCTATCATCATATGATTTTCATTCCTAATATAATGGCTGGAGAGTATTAGAAATTCTTGACCTAATGACTTGCAATCTTCAATTATTGATTCCAGATCCTTGTTCTACTCTGTCTATTTTGATCTTTTCTTGATCTAATATGTCTCTCCTCAAAATTCTAATACTCTATTCTTGATCAACTAAATTTTGCAATGTTGTTCTACTCTTTCTAAGTCTTTACACCCCTCTACACTTTGCTAGCATTCTCCCATAAACTCTTATTTATGCGTGAAAATAATGGGCTTTCATCTTCCTTTTAAAGGCTTCAAAGACTTAGGGTTAGGTGTGAATCTACAATCAAAATTCATTTTTCTTTTCCCGCTCAATTCTTTCACTTTTCCTATTGGTTGCATGCTTTCTCCATTTTTCTTATTGGTTGCATGTTGATTACATAGATAATGCTTTTATTTGATCTTATCTTCAAGATCCTTCAAAATTCATCCTTTGTCAGCTCAAAAAGAGTTTACATCTAAGTTTGTGAAGGCATAAACTCATATTTTGATTTTCTATTACTCAACAATTACTAATTGCTAATGCTCGGCACATATAGGAATTCTATCTCACTTGGATCCTATAGTAATTCTGTTTCATTTGGCATATATACTCTTCTTGACACCTATAGTGACTCGGCATCACTTAGCACTTGACACTTGAACTTTTCTTGGCACTTGAAGTTCACTTGACACCTATTGAATCTCTGGCTCAGCACATATTGTGGTTCGGCATTTGTATTATACTCTGCATCACTTAAGAATTGGTTAAGTGTGTTGACACTCAATTGTCAAAACTAATCTAAGACCAACAATAAATACGTATTGGACTCATAATTTGATAGCAATTATATCAATGGAATCTTGAGAGTTTTTCCAAGAAACTTTTTTTGTTTCATGGAATTTGGATGAAAAAATAGTTTTCAGATGGCCAGTTGAAGTTTGAATTTTTAGAAAACATGGCTCAAACACATTTTTTAAGTTAGCAAACACCAATCCTAATTAGGGATCTAATAAGGAATCTATTACCCAATCTAAAATCAGGTACTCGAAACATGGTGGAAAAATACAAAATTTCAAATTTGAGATATTGTGGACCAATTGTACATTTTAAACCAAAATTCTTACAAACATATTTAAACATGTTTTACATTTAACATATAATGATATCTAAATATTATTCTTTATTATTTATTATTCTAGATTATATATTAAATTTTATTGTTATATTATTATATATGATATTAAATATGATTAGATATTATATTAGGAACATAGTACTATATATTGTTATATAGTAATCTGTATTATCTATAATATTCTATATTATCTATATTATTATAAATATTATATATGTTATTATTATATATATAATATTAAAAATATATTATTAAATATACTACTATAATATATTTTAACATAGTATTATATAATTCACTAAATTACAATGTCCCAAGGAGTACTAGGACCCCTAGGGACATATCTTGTGATGATATGGATCAAAGGGGGTTGTAGGTAACCTTCGACCCATATGACTAATTACAATATGTCCCTAAGGGTCCTAGGACCCCTAGGGACACATGTCATTATGAAATGGGTCAAAGGGGGTTGTAGGTTGGTCTACAACCCCCTTCAACTCATACGATCAATTACAATATGTCCCTAGGGTCCTAGGACTTCTAGGGACACATGTCATGATGAAATGCCCTTCGACACATATGATTGATTAAAATATGTCCCAAGGGGTCCTAAGACCCCTAGAGACATATGTCATGATGAAATAATGGATCAAAAGGGGTTTTTGGTTAGCCTACGACCCCCTTCAATCCATATGATCAATTACAATATGTCCCAAGGGTTCTTAGAACCCCTATTAACACATTTTGATATGAAATGGGTCAAAGGGGGTTGCAGGTTAGCCTAGGACCCCCTTCAACCCATATGATTGATTACGATATGTCCCAATGGGTCTTAAGATCCTTAGGGACACATGTCATGATGAAACGGGTTGAAGGGGGTCACAAGTTAGCCTATGACTTCCTTCGACCCATATGATCAATTGTAATATGTCCCAAGGGGTCGTAGGACCCCTAAGGACTCATGTCATGATGAAATGGGTTGAAGGGGGTCATAGTTTAGCCTACAACCCCCTTCATCCCATATGATTGATTACAATATGTCCCAATGAGTCCTAGGACCCCTAAGAGTTTATGTCATGATGAAATGGGTTGAAAGGGGTTTTAGGTTAGCCTACGGCCCCCTTCAACCCATACAATTGACTTTAAATGTCCCAAGGGATCTTAGGACCCCTAGGGACACATGCCATGATGAAATAGGTCAAAGGGTTTCATAGGTTAGCCTACTACCCCCTCTAACCCATATGATCAATTACAATATGTCCCAAGGGGTTCTAGTACCCCTAGGGACACATGTCATAATGAAATAGGTTGAATCTACGACCCCCTCTGACCCATATAATTGATTACAATATTTCCCAAGGGGTCCTAGAACCTCTAGGGACACATGTCATGATGAAATGGGTTGAAGGGGGTCGTAGGTTAGCCTACCACCTCCTTTGATTCTTATGATCTATTATAATGTCTTAAGGGGTCCCAGGACCCCCAGGGATACATGTCATGATGAAATGGGTCAAAGGGGTTGTAGGTTAGCCTACAACCCCCTTCAACCCATATGATCGATTACAATATGTTCCAAGGGTTTCTTGGACCTCTAGGGACATATGTCATGATGAAAAGGGTTGAAGGAGTCATAGAGTTTCCTACAACCCCCATTAACCCATATGATCTATTACAATATGTCCCAAGGGGTCCGAGAACCCCTAGGGACACATGGCATGATGAAATGGGTTGAAGGGGGTCATGGGTTAGCCTATGACCCCCTTCTACCCATATGATTGAATACAATATGTTCCTAGTGGTCCTACGACCCATAGGGACACATGTCATGATGAAATGGGTCAAAGGGGGTTGTAGGTTAGCCTACAATCCCATTTGACTGATATGATTGATTACAATATGTCCCAAGCAGTCCTAGGACCCCTAGGGACACATGTCACAATGAAATGGGTCAAAGGGGGTGTAAGTTAGGTTATGAACTCCTTCGACCCATATGATCAATTCAAGTATGTCTGAAGGAGTCCTCGGACCCCTAGGGACACATATCATGATCAAATGGGTCAAAAGGAGTCATAGGTTAGCCTACGACCCCCTTCAACCCATATGATCAATAATTATGTAATTATAATTAATACTAATAAATATACAATATGTAATTCTAATAAATATATGTGTGTGTGTGTGTGTGTGTGTGTGTGATTATGTATATATGTGCATATATATGATTTAATTAATACTAATATAATATATAATATAACTATTATATTATATTATATATAAACAATAATATATAATAAATATATAGTAATATATAATAAATATATATAATAATATATTATATACAATAAGTAAATTCTATATACTTATATAATTATCCTCGCTTGATTTCCCTCCAAATTTTGGGCACAAATTTTTGGTACCTGATATGGGATCAAGTACTCAAATTATTTAACTAGTAGAATTTTACCAAAATATTCTCTATCACCACAGACCCAACAATCACAATTTTTTTTTTCTTTTTAACAATGTTCAATAGTGTTTTTGTAGGAAAAAAATTTTTTGGGGCCCATTGTTTGAAAAGGTGGCTACAAAAACTTGATAAGGTGTCTGATATTGTTTTTTGAATGAGAAGCAGTAATCATCGAAAGGCTAAATGCAAAAGGAAGCTATCTAATGAAGACATTACAGCATGTAGGGAAAGAGATAAGGAAAATTACTGAACGAAGAGACAAGGTATGTCAATCAAGTTGAATATGTATTAATAGAAGGTGAAATTATAGAGTTAGAAAATGAATATGTTTAGTTGGGGAATGAAAATGTACCTATTGATAATGAGAATGTCAGGATTGAAAATTTGGATAATGAAAATGTACCAATTCATAATATGAATTCTAGGATTGACCGTGTAAAAAATGAAAATGCACAAGAAGGTCCTAGAACACCAAAATGGTTAACTAAAATTGATGAAACCATTATTAGTAATTTGGAAGGAAAAAATCATAAATAACCATTTGATTATGGGCTTCAAACCTATATAAGATTTTTTTCCAGCAACAAGATAGTGGTGGAGCAATGTCAACTTTTTATGCACTTATTAAAGATGTGAAAGATGGGATCTATGTTTTCCAAATCGAAGATTTTTGTCAATAATAAAATAGAAAGAAATTTCATTATTTTGAATAATCTTTTTAGTGCTCTCAATAGCATTGGGGAAAATAGTATAGACAAGAACAAGAGAGTTGCTCGAAGGGTTACTACAACTATTTTGGTAAGTCATCATTTAAGAAAGGGTAGATATATGATACAAATGTGATATTGACTTGAACCTAATCATACTAATTTTAGAAGAGCACTTACTACATGAGACAGAATTGATGATCCTCTTCAATATGATACATGGGCTTTTGGTGGGAGATTCCCACATTTTGATAAGAAGATAACCCAAATTGTTGATTGATTTAGTTCAACATTATCATAGGGGAGACTCTTTATTTAACAATATGTGCATGTTCTTTTGGTTGGTTGAGGATGGGTCGATAGATGATACATCAAATTGTGCTTCTATTAGAGATTCTTCAAAAATGCATTCATTCTAGTGCTTTGTTTCTAGTACATGAACCATTTGGACACAATAACTAACTTGATTTTGTCCTAGTTGTCTTCAGTGTATATGGGATCATTGTGAGTCAAGTGAGTGGGTGGACAGATGGGCTCCACATTATCTTACTTCATTGTCTCTCATACCCTCTATCAGAAATGATAACATGGAAAGTTCAGTTGAGCATAACCATCTATTGGATATTCTTTATATAGGATAGGTCTTTGCATTGGTTGCACTATAGGGGAATGATGAGAAATCAAATTATTAGTTAGCATGTTGTGTAAGAGGTAAAAGAAATCTTGCACAATCACTTACAGATGATGATGGATTTACATATCCTCCTAGTTCAATTGTTATTTTTGGAACATGGTTGCAAACATACATGCTTAGAAGGAATGGAATTCCTTCATTCAAAGACTATCAAAAGCACAAAACAATTATCATTTATTCAATAATTATTATAGCAGCAAATGTGAAGTTATTGAGGCATCAAGGAAGATAGAAAGTAAATAAATTTTCACTATTAGTAATGTTGATCACAAAGCCCTATTGGAGACCCTAAAGTAGAGAGAGGACCCTATAGGAACACTCGACTACGTATATTTGTTTCTTGTGTCCTTTTGTTCGTAATGATTCAATAAATTCAATTAACTTATTATTATGTATTCATAATACTAATATTTTTTTTGATATTGGAATGTAGGTACATCATGAAGAGTAATCATACATGAAGATAAAAACCAAATAAGGAGTGGAATAAAGAAAAATCTATTCTATTTTTGACATTATAATTTTTGGTAGTTGTGTATTGAAGTAATAATGATGAAACATTTGAGATATTGTACATATAAACTTGTTGATTTAATGTAAGAAACATTTTTTTTTAACTTAATGTAATTAATGTGGAGAAAGCTAAAAAATGATGTTTTTACTTAATGCTAACACAAAACTTGCACAATGCTCAATGTAAAAAACTTGACAGAGCTAAAAAATGATGTTTTTTATTTAATACTAACCCTAGTGACACCCTTGTTTCAACCACAGAGATCCTACAATGTTCATGGCTACTCTATACTAAAGAGTCTCTAAGATGCTTTAAGTGGGTTTAGAGATCAATCTTCCAAGGATTTTAACTCAAAGCTCATGAGGGATATTAATGGAAAATAAAATTCTATAGGAAAATGATCTTGAGACCTATAATAACCTCTCTCAACTCAGAGAGATCATATTCCATTTTTATTTTCCATAGCGATTTCATCCAATGTCAAAACTTACAATGTGCCTCAGTTCATTGGTGCATCACTGCATAACTTTGAAACCACTAATCATGGAGTCCAATTGAAAATTTTATTAGATATGGATGGGTGGGTGAACCCTAGTAATAGCCTTTTTCTGACCATGAAGAGCCTACAACATTCATGGCCACCCTATACTAAAGAGTCTCTAAGATGCTCTAAGTGTGTTCAAGGAGATCGATCTTTTAAGGGTTGTAACATGGGGCTTATGAGGGATATCAATAAAATGTCAAATTTTGTAGGATGGTGATGTGGATTTCTAAAATAACTTGTATCATTTTAGAGAGATCACATTTCATTTTTATTTGGCACAACAATCTCTCCTAATGCCAAAACTCACATTGTACAACACTTTATTGGTACATCACTATGTAACTTTGAAACCATTGATCATGGCATCCAATTGATAGCTTCATTAGCTCTAAATGGGTGGGTGAACCCTAGTGACACCCTTGTTCTAACCATGGATAACCTATAATGTTCACAATCACCCCATGCAAAAGAGTCTCTAAGATGCTCTAAGTGTATTTTGAGATCAATCTTCTGAGGGTTATAACTTGCAACTCATGAATGCTATAAGCGAAATGTTGAATGTTATAGGATGATGATGTTAAGGTATACAATAACCTCTCTCATTTTGGAGAGATCACATTCTATTTGGATTTGGTACAAATATGTTACCTGATGTAAAAATATGTTGTGTGCCTCAATTCATTGATGCATCACCACGTGATTTTCAAATTGCTAATTGTACCATCAAATCATTAGCACAACTAGTTATAGATGGGTAGGTGAATGCTAGTGACACCCTTGTTTTAACCACAGAGAACCCAAAACATTCTATTGAAAATAGATTGACATAAGTATGAGAATGTGTTTCCATCATTATTTTATCACTGATGTCAAACATGCTACTTGTTAGTAAGACAACTACCTAGTTGATTTGAGTACTATCATTTTTTTGATTGATGAGGAGATTTTGATCAAACGAGATAATAAAAGCACCTAGAGGAAAGGTTGAGTAATGGTACGAAAAAGGAGTACAAAGATCAATTAAGATAGTGATGTTATAGTTTATTGATTATCTACTTAAGGTTGCAAAGATTGGATACACTTACTAAGTCTAGAAGAACAAGTAAAAAGAATTCAGTCTTCCAAACTTGACCAGGTGGACAGTAGGTGCCAAGTAAAGTTAGTACAAGTTGAGAAAAAAAATTATTTGGAGCTAAGAAAAGTGAAAGTTTGTTGTATGTTGAGTGATACAGTGTAAGACGAGTCAAGTTTAGTTGATGTCGAGCACCAGTAAACTTTAGTTTTTGTCGAGTAATCTAGTCGAAGATGAGTGGACAAATAGTTTGGAAGCTGAGTGACAACATATTGATGTTGAGCACCAATATTCACATTAAATAATAGATTTGATGAATATGTGCCAACTATTTATTTCTTGAATTTTTTGAATCATGTGGAAGATAACTATGATGATTTGGTGGTACAGAATTCATGGTTAACTATTTTGAGGAAAATTCAAAGAGGATTGAAGAAGAAGTTTTTAGAAGGGACTCAAATGAAAAGATGGGTAGATTCATAGAATCCTACCTAATCCTACCTAACCCTAAAATGGATGATAGATGTTTAATGGAAAAAAATCCTAATTTTCTATTTCTAGAGATGGTTGGTCAAAAGCAAGGTTGGTAATGTTTGAGAACCTAAGTTAGACAAGAGGTCTAAGGTATTGCTCCATTCAGTGACCAAGCAGAAGAGACTGCTATTAGCAAGAAAAGCAAGAAGGCTTAAGAATATGAATACTTGAAGGGTGAACAAGCTATTAGAGCTTAACTATGTGAAAGCCAAGTGTATGCATGAGTATGTGGCCTCTGCTAAAAAACACACTTCAACACGGTCATTGTATGCGGATTCATCCCGAAATGAACATTGGATTGTTCATCCAAGATTTGCCCTACAAAGCAACTTGTTGCCTTCTATCTAAAGGGATTTTGCCTATTAATATCCTTAGAATCAATGTGTAAGCAACCAGACCCTCTAAGAATGAAGGATTTAAAGAAATGCAGCTAATCTATATGATTGTGTAGATTAATCTAGAATGAGAAATGCATTCTAATCTAAGAACATGTAAAATAAAGCTATGCTAAAATGTATGCATATTATACTAAATGAGATTAAACTAGAAAAAATGAATATGAAAGTAGGGAGCTCAAATGAATGCACAATCCAGCAGCAATTCGATGCAAATTCTCATTCAACCTCCTTTTAAAATGAAGAGATGAGGGTCTCTTAAATAGACTTTCCTAGAATCCATCAACGGTTGAGATCGATTTCAATCAACGGTCAGGATTAAAGGTGAAGTTCGGTCATAAAGGAAGATTTCCAAATTAAAGGGAGTTAACTGATTTAATTTGAGTAAAATAAGGAGTTAATTGATTCGATTTGAGTAGAAAAAGGAGTTAACTGATTTAACTCATTTTTTATCAATAGTGAACTGGAAATTTCCTTTTTTGAACTAAAGAGAGATTTTGGTGAAATATTTAATTTAATAAAATGAGATATGCTCTCATAATTATCTTTTCTATTTAATTAAATAATCCTTTAATTAATTAGAGACACTTCTTATTTAATTAAATAACTTCATTTAATTAATTAGGAATGGCTTCCCATTTAATTAAATAATTTTGTTTAATTAATTAGAAGTAAGTTCTCCATTTAATTAAATAATTTTGTTTAATTAATTAAAATAGGCACATTTATTAAATTAAATAAATTTAATTTTGTAGTACATTAGCCTTTAGGATATAATTTAATTTAATTAAAGTATAAATACTTAGTAATTAAATTAAATATTAATCAATAGGTTTAATGCAACTAACATGAGTACGTACTATAGGAATTAAATAAGAAATATGATGAATGCAGATTAGGGTCTTCTGCATTTGACAATTAAGTCAAGTAGCGAATAGCAGAATGAGAATTGCCTATTAGAATAGGTCTTTAGGATTGGTTAAAAATAGACCAGAATTGGTATCATGGCAATGAGCCAATTTTGGGGTATTACACCAAGCCGAATGGAGGACTAACATAGAGATCTGTAATCTACAAGTGAGTTGTAATTTGTTATTAGATCAAGCATTACTATTACTTTATAATAATTGTACCAGTTTACGATAAATCCTTTGGATTAAGGTTGACTTAACAGTCATTTGTAAATCCTTTAATTGGGTGACATTCCAAGTGAATGATCTAAAATCTTATAACAAGACTCACTCCTAACATGGTAATTGAAATCCTCTAACCAGGTCAAATTTAACAATGTGTATTGTAACCTTTAATAGGGTTGTCCTTTCACAATGCATCACTTCAGAAGAGTGAGAATGAGTAGCATGTTACTCATGGTTTTTCCCAAATTAGGTTTCCACATAAAACCATTGTGTCAAATATATTATTGAATATGTTATGTTTCATGTTTACATTTCTATAAAGTTGTTTTGACCTAGGGCAGTAATCTACAAATTTAAGTGATTGTATGATCTGATGGATGCATGCATGAATATGTTTTATAGAAATGGGATCACTAAGCTGTAAAAAGTTTAATTTTTACATCTAGACCTTAGATTATTCTAAAAAAAATCAACAATTGGCATCAAAGACATTTTCTTAAGAGGACTAGTTTGAAAATACTAGAAGCAAAAGATTGTGATGTCAAAAATAGATATACCCAAGCTTAACAAGACAACTTCCCTGCATGGCAAAGTTGGATGAAGCTACACCTAGGAGGTCTTGGAGACCATGCACAATCTACCATCACCACTAAGCATGTGTATCATGTTGGAGCCCTCACTATTGAAGATCGAAAAAAGAACAAAGAACATAATCAAGTGATGTTGGAGATTGCATCTGCCATAAGTCATGCCGACTTTGATGACATCAAGGGTTGTGATAGTGCAAAGAAGATGTGGGATGTTCTTCACACCATCTATGGAGGAAATGTAAATGTTTTGAGAGCCAAATTTGAAAGTCTTAGAGGTAAGTTTGATGATATGAGGATGTAAGAAGATAAGAATGTTGCTCAATATTGCTCTAGAATAAAAGATATTGCTAATGCTATAAGAGGAGCTACTGGTAAGATAGATGATGATATTGTATTAAGAAAAGTTTTGAGAACATTTTTGCCCATCTATGCTATTTAAGTTTATGCAATACAAGAATTGAGATGTATACCAAGTTCTAATATGATTCTTGAAGGTCTAGTAGTTAGTCTTGCTACTTTTGACGTATCTAATTTTGATAACTTCAAATCTGACAATGTTGAAACTACTTTCGAAGCTAAGTTGTCATTGAAGGAACCTAAAGAGAAGAAGAAGAAGAAAAAGGTAAAATATGTTTTTAGTGACAGTGATATAGATGAGGAGGATGCATAATAGCTTGAAGCACTACTAGCAAGGAAATTTCATAGAGGTAAAGGTAAGTTACCTATCATGTGTTTTTCAATTGTAATAAGGTTGGTCATATTGCTACTAGATGTCCAAAAAAGAACAATAGAAGTGGGGACAAATAAAGAAGAGAAGAGATGAGAAAATAAAAGATTCCAAAGACAAAGGCAAGAAGTCTTGCTACATTGTAGAAGAGGAAACCAAAGATGGATTATGACAATCATGATGATGAAGTGGTGTATGTTACAATGAAGGATGATTATGATGAGGATGAGGCAATTGCACTAGTGTCTTGTGTGAACAATAACGACAAATGGATCATTGATCGTGGGTGTTCACATCACATGATTGGAGATAAAAGTAAGTTCATTATCTCCAATTATTATGAAGGAAATAGTGTAAGGTTTGTTAGTGATGCACCATTTTTGATAAAAGGAAAAGGATCTATCAAACTCATAGAAAAGATTTTATGTGATAATACCTATTATGTTGAAGGACTTAACTATAATTTTTTGAATGTGACACAACTAAATAGTTTAGGTTGCAAGGTTGACTTTGAGAACAAGATAGCTAAGATATATGATACCGATGGAAAACTAATTGGAAAAGGTGATCAAACTAGAAGTAATCTATTCTACCTTGATATGAATGATACTACTTGTCTAGTTGTAGAATTTGATGATGTGTGGTTATGTAACAAGAGGTTATGTCATGTTAATTTTGATAACTTGATTAATATTAGTAACATGACAAGAGTTAGAGGTTTTCCTAAGTTCAAGAAACCTGACAACATAATTTGCATAAAATGTCAGTTAGGAAAAATGATAAAGTCTAGTTTAAGAGTAAGACTCACACCTCTAAAGGAATTTTGGAGATTGTTCATACTAACTTGTGTGGACCAATTGATTTGCAAAGCTACAAAGGTGACAAGTACATTATGCTATTTGTTGATGATTATTCTAGGATGATGATAGTTATGTTTCTAAAATAGAAATTTGATGCTCTCCAAATTTTTGATTGGTAAAAGCCTAAAATATCGAAGTTCTGATAGAGGAGGAAAATTTACATCTAATGAGTTTGAGATGTTCTGTCATGACAAAGGAATCAAAAGACAAACATCTTCCCTAAGGACCCCTCCACAAAATAGAATTGTTGAAAGGAGGAACATATCTATAATGGACTATGTTAGGACACTCATGATGGAGAAGAATGTTGCTTTGAAATACCAGAGAGAGTTTCTAAGTACAATTTTCTATACCTTGAACCATGTGCAAGTCAAGAAAGGTACTCACTCAACACCTTTTGAACTATGGTATGGATACTCACCCAATGTAAAATATTTTAAGGTATTTGGAAGAAAATGTTATATTCTCAAAGCTTTTAGGAATGGTAAATTAGATGTAAACAGTGAAGAAGGTGTATTCCTTGGCTATTCCACAAGAAGTAAAGCTTATAAGTGTTTAAATACTAAGACTAAAAAAGTTTTGGAAAGTGAAAATGTAAAATTTTATGAATATATAGAAGTACATGAGGTTGAATCTATGAAGGAGCTAGAGAAATACAAATCTTTTGTATACTTTGTGTGAAGGTATGCCTATTGATGAAGATGTTTTAAATCAAGTTACAAATCAACAACAAGTTTTAGTTACTGTTGAGTCATATATAGTGAATGTCAATTTGCATTTAGGAATCAAGCTACAGCCTAGCATTGAGTTGTAGATTGAAGCTGAGGTACATTTTAATTTTGAGATTATTGTAAATGAAAGAGATGTTGAATTACCTGATAGAGAAGTAAATAGTGATTTAGAAGTTGATAGACCTAATGAGGAAAATAGAGCAGAACCAAGATTTTCAAAGTATTTCAAAAGACATCACTCTACTACATAAATTATTGGAGATAAAGATGGAAGAGCAATGACAAGAAATAATCTGAGAAGCAATACATATTTTCTTAGCATGCATGAACCTAAAATAGTGAAATATGTCTTAGAATATGAGGACTGGAGTAAAGCCATGAAAGAAGAGATTGATTAGATTTAGAAGAACAAGACATGGACTCTAATTCCTAGACCAGAAGATTAAAATATGACTAGCACTAAGTGGGTGTACAAAAATAAGTTAGATGAAAATGGTAAAGTTATAAGGAATAAGGAAAGATTAGTTTGCAAGGGGTATGCACAAGAAGAAGGGATAGACTGTGGAGAAACATACACCTCTATTGCAAGATTGAAAGGAGTAAGAACTCTACATACAAAGGTTTCAAAGTTTATCAAATGGATGTTACTGCATTTCTGAATGGCATATTGAAAGAAGAGGTCTGTATGGAATAGGCGGAAGGATTTGTTGATGTTAACAACAAAAATATGGTATGTAGACTACACAAAGTTTTATATGGTTTAAAGAAAGCACCAAGAGCATGGTATGAAAGGCTTCACAATTATCTTGTGAAGACTGGATTTGAGAGGACTAATGATAACAACAATCTCTACTTGAAGATAGAAAAAGCCAAAGGTATCTAAAAATAATAATTGATGATATCATATTTGGAGGTCAAAATACTTTTTGTAAATCCTTTGCAAATGAAATGAAGAAATGATTTGAGATGTCTCTGTTTGTAGAGATAAAGTTCTTTGTGGGTTTGCAAGCACATCAACTGAAATATAGTATATAAATCACTCAATCTAAGTATGTAAAGGAGATATTGAAAACTTTTGGATTTGAGGATTCCAAGCTAGTAAGCATAGCTATGGTGACAAGACACAAGTTTTCAAAGAATGATGATTCAACTAAGGTCAATCAAACATTGTATAGGCCTATGGTTCTAAAATTGAAATATGTAGTGCATAGCAGACCTGATATTGCATTTTCAATTGGGATAATTGCAATATTCTCTTCTAATATTAGGTAGAATCATTTGATGGCTATTAAGAGAATAATGAGATATCTTAAAGGAACATAAGACTGTGATCTATACTACAAGAAAATGAGAAGTTTGAGTTGAGAGCCTATAGTGATGCTGATTGGACTGGAGGTACTGATGATAGAAATAGCACTAGTGGAGGAACATTTTTATTAGGAAAAAGGTTGGTTACATGGACTAGCAAGAAACAAAATTGTTTAACTCGATCTACTACTAAATTTGAATATGTCATAGCTACAATAAATTGTACAAACATTGTGTGGATAAAACAGCTACTAAAAGGTATGGAGGAAATCACTAAATTTGTGATACTTTATTGTGATAATATAAGTGTTATAAATATATCAAAGAACCTTGTGATGCATATAAAGGCTAAGCACATTGCAATCAAGTATCATTACTTAAGAGAGTTAGTTCAAGAAAAATAGGTGATGATGGAATATGTGAATACAAAAGATAAAATAGTTAATATCTTCACAAAAGTATTACCTAAGGATGCTCATGTGGGTCTAAGAGGTAAACTAGGGGTGACACCCCTATCCAAGGCTATTTAAGAAGCATGAGTAGTGTTTTGCATCAACTGAGATGATTGACATATGTTACACATTGATGCAGTGGATCTTACTTTAGGAGATGCCTAAAGTACTCAAAGAGCTAGAGTTGCAGACTAATCACAAGATAGGTGATAGAGGGAGAAACTAAAAGTATTATGATGAAAAATATTTGGAATTTTTGTCAAAGAGGGACAAATTTGATTAAGAATACCAAATAGTGAGAAACATCTACTCAGAGGGAGATAAGAGATAGTGTACCTAATGTTTGCTACAAAGGGAGGTAGTACTGAGGGAGATATAAGAACAGATTAGTACAGAGATACCTAGATATTAGAAAGAGGGAGTGATCAAGAGGGAGTCATAAGGATGATTTGATTTTTTGTTGTTTAGAACAAATTTTTCTAGCCTATATAGAAGATGAAAGTTGATGATAGAGGAAGAGATTTCAATACAAGGAATATTTTCTTTTTGGTATTGTTGTTGGTATGGTTTTCCATCAATGCCAAAGAGGGAGATTGTTGAAAATAGATTGACATAAGTATGAGAATATGTTTCAATCATTATTTTGCCACTGATGTCAAAACCTACTACTTGTTGGTTGGACAATTGCCTAGTTGATTTGATTACTATCATTTATTTGATTGATGAGGAGGTTTTAATCAAACGAGATAACAAAAGCACCTAGAGGAAAGGTTGAGTTATGGTAAGAAAAAGAAGTACAAAGATCAATTAAGATATTAATGTTATAGTGTATTGATTATCTATTAAGGTTACAAAATTTGGATACACTAACTAAGTCTAGAAGAACAAGTAAGAAGAATTAAGTCTACCAAGATTGACCGAGTGGATAGTAGGTGTTGAGAAAAGTAAGTGCAAGTTGAGCAAAAAAATAGTTGGATACAAGAAAAGTGAAAGTTCAATGTATGTCGAGTGATACAGTGTAAGCCCAATAAAGTTTAGATAATGCCAAGCACTAGTAAACTTTAGTGTTTATCAAGTGATCTACTTAAAGATGAGTGGAAGAACAATTGGAAGCCAAGTGAAAGCATATTGATGTCAAGTGACATTATTCATGTTAAATCGTAGATTTGACAAATCTGAGCTAACTATTTTCTTTTCTTGAATTTTGTGAAGCATGTGGAAGATAAATATGATGATTTGGTGGCACAAAATTCATGGTAAACCATTTTGAGGTGAATTCAAAGAGGATTGAAGAAGCATTTTCTAAAGGGACTCAAATGAAAAGATGGGTAGATTCTTTGAAACTTATCTAATCCTACTGAACCCTAAAATAGATGATTGGGATTATTTAAAAAAAAATCTTAATTTTCTATTTAAGTGATGGCTAGTCAAAAGCAAGGTTGGTGACATAGTGTAAGGCAATAATATCCCCAAATGAGATGTCCTAGCCCCCAGCTATATAACCACACAATAGAAGCACAACAACAACAATAATAATGCAAGATCTGATACTAAATTACAATAATTTATTCATAAAAGATAACTAATTACATGCAATATGCCTGGCTATAAGGCCTTTTGGGTTAGGGCCAAATACAGACAAAAATTACAAAATTAGTTCTACAAGATCCCTCAAGATCAAACCCAAATACTATCCCAGCTAGCCTAGATCTATCATAGAACAACAATCTGGAAGAAACCACCAAGGAAATCCAAACTTGTGCTCGTAAGCCCACCAAGAAATCTCCTTGTTTTCTAGCCGTAGACCTAGCTTTGCTCCAACTTATCCAAGTCCAAGTGTAAACTACCTCACATTCGGTGCTCTATCCACACACTCACAACTCCATCACAATCCTGCTATAAATTGCCTCACATTCGGTGCTCTGTCCACAACTTATGAAAACTTGCTCCTCTCCACCTCCTCTTCTCCAAGATGGATGAATAATGACTAAAAGACTTCACCACAACCCCTACTTATACCAATCTAAGCTACAAGTTGGCCCAGAATGCAAAAACTAAAATTAGATACTTGAAGAGACACAAGTTGGCTTGCAATAGCAATTAAATGTCTAGAAATTGATATCCAAGAAAAATCATGATATCTCCTAGCTTCGATTGAATTAGAACATGTGCTTCAAACTAAAATTATAAATTTAGGTCCTTTATAACCCCTAAAAGGAACAAAGGTTGATTCACCAAGGATAAGTGTGCATCCATCTCGAAAGTCAAGCACAGAAAATTGTCATGTAGAACTGCCAAAAATTGATACCTTGGGATAATTGCCATATCTCTCAACTTATGAGGAAATATAACTTATGCCCTTGACACAAGGGAGTACCCACAAGAAGTTGGGTCATAATTTTGTGGAAGTCAAATCCACAAAATTATACTTCTTAGAAACAAGTACTCAATTTTTTTAAAATCAAGTACCCGTTTCTAAAATCACGGTTCGGGCACCCGAGCCGTGATTCAAAAATTGGCTACCTGATTATTGAAAAGTGGATAGGGTGCCCAAACTGCTTAAAAAATGAGCGCCCAATACCTTTACAAAAAATTGGGTACCCGATTTGTAAAATATTGGGTACCTAAGTTTTAAAACTTACATATACCCCATTTTTATGCATTTTGGGGGCCATTTTCACCATCTGGAAAATGGGAGCTTGATTTGAGAGTGATATGGGAGCCCATTTTTTAACTCTACTGATTGACCCTTGCTGCTATTTTCTGACATACTAGGTATTTTAATTTTTTTTATACTATTTTACTTAATTATTTTTAGTTTTACGTTTTACATGTACGTCAATTTATTATTTTTTACCAATTTTAATATATGTAAAATTGTAAATTTACATTTTTAATGAGTATTATCTTATCTATTAATTTAAATAATAGTTTCGTAGATGTTCATTTAAATATTATTATTTTAGATGTTTTGAAATGTATTTAATTTATGTATTTATTACAATGTTGAATGATTAGATTAGATGTAAATTTATTGTTTAAACATGTAATTACAAATAAATATTGATTTCAAATAACTAGTGATTAATTATCTAGATTAGTTTGTAAACCATATAACAAAGAAAGTATTTAAACTAACTATAACCTCGACCTAATCATATAGTTATGTACAATAAAACTCTAAACATATAACTAAGTATTTAATTATGTAACACCCCGCCAAGGGATCCAAACACAAAACTTAGTATTTAATGATTTTACTTATTGTATTGTACTTTGTTTCATGGATCAAAAATGGATGATGTAAACTATTTTATAAATGTATATTCTTTCAGCCTTTCATACCCTGCGACATGTACAGTGGATGATTGTGCATTCTAAATTAATTTTCCAAGTGGCATTCAAAACAAATATATATTATTTATATGGATTGAACTCAAGTAGTTATTCTTTCATGTGGATGTGTTATTTATTTTACTTCTAGTACTTATAATTATTTTAAAGTGAAATGTAAATGTGCTCATTAAGGAATGTAATCTCTTATATTTTTTATGTAAATTATTGTACATGTTATTGCTTTCTTAGTAAAACTTTAGATTAGTTCTTTGGATCCCTTGGTTGGGCATCATTTAGGATTAACTATGATCTCAATTTTAACCAAAACTCTAATCATAACCCTTACTGTAATCCTAACCATAATCTTAATTTTCTAAAACCTACACCCTAATATATAAATAATTGAATAACTATCCTAAGAACCAAGTACTAATTATAAATGTCAAACCATAATCGTAACCTTAAATGACAAACTATTATCCTAGAGGAGCATCATATCTACATCTACATGTCATATGAATCTAAAAACATTTACATATCTAATTACATCATTTATTGCATAGGAAGGATTTAAAATTTTCATTATATTATCCATGCATATCATATCAAAAGAATCATATAGAGACATGTCATTTACTACATCCATCATAGATACTCAAGAAGGGTACTTAGGTAAATTTATATATAACATGATATTATAAGAAAAGAAAAACACCATGTAGGAGCATCTCATGTATAAACTAGAAAAATTGATCATGACACGTGTAATGAGATCAAATAATATTTTTAATCATCGCATATGCTATCAATGTATGGGGGTGATATAATCAAAATATCAAAAAATGAGTGATATCAGAGTATTATCAATATCAAGGTCTCAAAATGATATAAAGACATTGATACATCATAAAAAATTAGAAGAGATGAAATCAGGCATCTAATTAAATAACCCTCCCTCACCATTAAGAGGTGGAGGTGGAACATCAGTGCAAGTAGCAGGGACTATACACCCTTGGATGCCTAAAAATATATACAGAAGTGAATAACTTTTCTTTTTGCTAGAATAGTTGTTGAGTATTCATCATAATAGTAAGCCTCTCTAGAGTTGTGATAAGTGGCCTCACCTTGTGTAATGCTCAGTTGAGAAGTTAGCTCTACAATCTACCTGTCATGACCAATGACCATGCTAGCTCAGATGACCACGTATGTCTAGATTATCACTTGGTACTATGCTACTCACAATATTCTCTAGAGTCCCCTAATGACATCTTCTTATGTGGGTACTCCTTTGGCTTCCTGCTCTAGAGGTCCATGATAAAACATCGATAATTTATTATAAAAAATCAATTTTTAAAAAGGGGCATTGATTCATTAATTAATCCTAACATAATTAATCAAATCAAGTTTTTAAATCCTATGGCTAGAACTATTAATTAAATGAATTAATTAAAATGATAGATTATCCATACAATCACTAATGGAGAATGAAATTAATTCCCACCAATAAAGCTTAATCATGTATTGATCAATCAAGAATTCAACCTCCACCACTCATGGAGAATGAATCCAAACCATTGAACTCCCAGAGATTTCTATAAATGTGCCATCAACTCAAGCTTTTGAGACATCTAATTTTTTTTTAATAAGGTTATGCAAATCATTCTAGGTGATTTGCAAGTGCTTCTAAGTGAATTATGGGCATTTGAGAGCTAATCCATGCATCACAAGATCATAATCTCATTACACTTTATAGCTTTCTAGCATCATGTAGGGTTTGTTTAGTGTGACTTGAGTTCATGATTAAATCCATTTTATGATTACGTGCGCCTAATTTACAAAATATTAAACCTTGACATTAAGTTTTAAATTCTAATTATGTCAAGTCTATCCCTTATCCTAAACCTTTATATCCTAAATTCTTAACCCTTAAACTAACTAAGTTATCCTAAACGCTAAACCTTTATCCTTAAAAAAATCATAAATGTTAAGCCCTTCTCCTAATTCTAAATAAAAATAGTAAGCTTAAATGTTAAACCCTAATCTTGACCTTAACTATGATTTACATGTATAAGGTTAGGGTTTAACATTTAACATTTAAGATTAGGATCTAGTATTAGGATTTGTATTCAATTCTAGAATATAAATAGGATTTAAGTATTATAATTTAGATTTTATATGTATATTTAGATTTATGATTAAGGTTTATAATCAAGGTTTATAATTAAGATTTATGATTAAGGTTTATAATTAAGGTTTATATCCAGCAACTCATTAAAATACCTTAAGAAAAATGATAATTTATGAAGTTGCTTCCACCTACAAATTAGAATTACAAAAACATATTTTATTAATTTTGAAACTCCTGAGGCTAATGTTTGGATGAGCCAAGAGTAGTTCGCAGGTGGAAGACAAGTAAGCATCCAAAAGTAATTGCAAAAGATACAATCAAGTAATATAATACAAAGTTTTCTAATAGTAAAAAGACTTTGGTCATAATTAGAAAATGCAATTAATATAACACATTCCAACATAGAGATTTAGAGGGAAGAAAAGTTCTATTACCAATTCATAACAATTTCGAAATGATAAGATAGGATTTAAATTACTAAAGAAGATATTAAATATAAGTTTAAGTATTATGATTAGAATTAGGATTATTATGGTTAGGGATAGGGTTCATGTATTAGAATTAGGATGATCTAGACTTATAGTTTGCATTAAAGTGGATAATATTTAGGATGAACTATAATCATAAATAATAATCAAATCATAATTCCATCTCTAAGCTTTCATTCTAATTGTAACCTTAACTCTCATCCTAACATGATCTATATTACATATCCTTTAAAAAATAGAACCATAATAAATATCCACAACCTAAATATAATTCTAACTTAAACCATTACCCTAGGTAAGTTTCCTAACATTAAAGTCATAATCATTATAATAATCTCAAGCTTAGCCATCATGAAAACAGTAAACATAACAAAATTGTAAACCATAACCTTGCCATAATCTTAACTTTGTTTGATCCTGAGATGAGCATATAATCCATAATGAGAATACAATCCCCCAGTGTCACAAAATAAGTGTACATGAAAGCAATTAGCTAGGTGGCTCCTATTTTTAGAAAAGAAACCTTGAAGTAATCTATATAGTTTTTATGGAGTATTATTTTATGCTTAGACTTAAATTTGGTATTTAATGTTCAATTAGACTTAAGTGTTTAACTTTAATTATTTAATTGATATGATTTTAAAGATCTTAGTGCATTTATATAATTGATATTTTAGATTTAAATTTTATTAAATAGTAATTTTGTCATTTTTTATGTTGTTTAAACATATATGTAGATTATATTTGATGGACCCACTGCCACCCCCTCTCCCTCCCCCACCCTCATCTCCGCCCCCTCCATCTCCACCTCCACCTCCACCCCCACCCCCACCTCCACCACCCACCATAGATGAGCTTCGTGAGAGCATGAGGCATAATCTTAACAACCTCATGCGTGATATTGAGGCTGTCCAACACAAGACCCACCCCCTCCTCACCTACTATGCCTTGCAGATAGCATGCAAGGCATCATTCACTTTATATAGAATTTCGGTTCTGATATTGATTCATTCAAATAATGGAGGCAAAACATGTGTGCCTTCTATTCCGATAGCTTATCATATAGAGAGGTTCATAACCTCAATATAGGTAAACGAAATTTTCAAAGATATTTTATAAACCCTAAGACGGGTGAGGAGATTAATGAGAAGAAGGATCGCATTTCTATTAGGTGGTGCACACATCCACATATAGCAGCACATTTTTGGGAGCGATGGTAGATGGTATTTGACCATACACCACACACTAATCATGAGGTGCCCATGTACTTCCTTAGGAAGCTATGGGTTGAGTTTGAATTGGGTTTGAAACCCAATTATTTTGATATGAAAGAATTTCAAGGGGTTGGTGGAGGGATGCCTCAGGATAGGCCTGGGGAAAATTTGAGTGATAGAATGAGAAATCGTAGGCAACCTCAGCCCCTTGTACCTCTTCTTGTGCCTATTGTACTAGCTCCATACCATCATCGAGCAGTTTCATCTACTCTTAGCTCTTTGAGTGCCCTTTTGGGCAATTTACTACAGTAGTGGATGCAGGCGAGACATGTTCATCCACTTTGACATATTTGTACTAGTTGTGGAGGCATATACACAGGCCCCCAGAGTGATGTTGATGCAACACATGATGACCATTATGCTGAGGGTGCTGATTTTGATGATGACGTATATGCTGCCCATGGTGATGGTAGTGACGAGAATGATGTGTCATCATTTGTTGACCTCATGTAGCAGGGAGAGCTCTGAGAGAGTCAAGAGAAGCAGGTAAAATTTTAATTTTAATTTTAATATAAAGTACACATAATTATTTACTTTCTACATGCATGTGTAATTGTATTAACCATATTAATTTGTATGTTTGAAATAATAGAGGATGGATGATATTCTTTCTCCTAGGAGGCAGTATAGTCTTTTTTCGAGACCTTCAAACATTGGCGTCCCTCATATGGTATGCACTATGAATTACACTATAAAAATGTACATTCAAACTCAAATTTAATAACATGTATTCATATGTTGTTTTTATCTGATTTTGTAGGGATTGTCCAGAGCCACACAGTTTGATGTTAGTACAGGTCCTACTCCAGTTACCATTGAGGCGTAGCCTCAAATACATATGGTATGAACTTTTGATTGAAGAAAAATAATTTGTACTATTTTTATGTATGTGCATTGTTATTAACTTATAATTTGAACAATTTTGACTATGTATATCTATTTTATGTGTTTTGATTTGACAAATAGGAGATGGATCGTACTCATCCATACAAGCCTCAATATAGTCTATTTTCAACTCCATCTTATGATTATCATGCTAGCATACCTATAGACACATCTTTGACATTGGCTAATACTCAAGTATGATATATATACATGTTAAATTTGTGTACTTTTTAGTTTATGTACTTTTTAATTATTCATGTATATATAGTTTTGACTCAACATTTATGTATCCATAATTTTAAGACTATGTCACCATGAGTGTTGCTAAGAGCACGGGACTTAACCAGATGGAGGTACCTACATCATCCTTTGAGGTTAGTATTGTGATTTATGTACATAATGTATAGTTCATTATGCTCTAAAATCAAATTTTAAAAATGTATGTATTTTAAATTACAAGACCTCACTACTACTACATTTGGTAGTTTTCACAGTGCACCTCCTCCCATTACTAAGGGACACCCATCTCATGTGGTATTTATTTTATTATGTAGTGAATATTTAATTTATTTGCAAGCTATATTTTGAAACCCATTTCAATTAAGCATGTACATGATGAGACGTGCCTCATGTTACACAGGGTGATCCATCTACCTCATAGGATGTCCCACATGATGAGATACTGGGTATTACACAAGATGATCCATCTGAGTCCTCTTCATGTGGAGTAAAGAGGAAATTTAATCAGATAGATTAGGTCTTGTTAGCACCTGCAAATTGTGTTTCTATGACACATATTATATATTTTGATACACTTTGTGTTAGCATAGTTAAAACTGTATTATATATGTATTTTTTAACTTCGTAGATCATGTTATGATGTATGTTAGACCATGTACTATTTTTTTACAACTTCTTATCATGCTTGTGTATGTAGTTTATATTATTAGGTTTCATCATGTTTTAAGTATTTAAACCATTTTCTTTATTGCAACATATTTTATTCATGAACATATGACACATTTTGTAAGTATATATGTTAGATGAACAATAATTTTAACTATTTATAGAGCATTAGTACTACTATAAAAAATCTTATTGGATAAATATCACGTCAAATTTATGCACTGAGATTCATACAAATAAAATTGACCTACTATTAAATAAATATTTTTCATCCTAAAAATTTAAATTTATAAAATTTAGGTTAAGATTGAAGATTTTTTTTATGAAATGATGGATGATACCCTTCCTTTCACACATTATGAACCCTTATGATACATTACAGTCATTAACATCCCATTTGTGTGTCCTATCATAGTTAATATGTTCTAAGGGGTCCTAATAGGCCCTAAGATGTCCTAGGGCCACTAAGAACCCATTATGACCCTTCATGATATATTAAGACCACTTAGGAACTATTATAATGCCTCTGGACATTAGGACCTAGTAAGACTCCCTAAGTCCTATTAACACACATATGAATTGAAGTACCTAGAAATGTATCATAAGGAGTCCTTATGTGTTTTATGTTAACGTAAGACTAATTATTATGTAATAAGACATGTTAAGACCTATTAGAACCTATAGCACATATTAGGACCCAGTAAGACTCTCTAGGTCCCCTTAATACAAATATGGATCTAAGTACCTAGAAATGTATCATAAGGGGCTCTTATGTGTTGTTTGGTAATGTAAGACTTATTATTACCCAATAAGACCTATTATACCCTAATAATACATATTAATACTTATTAGAACCTATAAAAAATATTATGACCTATTAGGACTCCTATGTCCCCTTATGACACACATGTATGGATAACGTACCTAAAATTAATCTAAAATTAGGACCTAAAGTACTAATCCTAATTGACATAATTTTAACTATTTATAGATCATTAGTACTGATATCAAAAAGATTATTGGATAAATATCACATCAAATTGAGGTAGTTTTAATGTGTCCTAATTAGTCCTAATGTATTCTAAGGTTTTGTGATGGCTCCTGGGGCCACTTACAATCCAATATGACTCCTTATGATACATTAGAATCATTAAAATCCCATTTGTGTGTCCTATTATAGTTAATGGTTCAAGGGATCCTAATAGACCTTAAGATGTCCTAGGACCACTAAGAACCCATTATGACCCTTCATGATATATTAAGACCACAATTTAAAATCCAAGAGGAAACATTAGGACTGATTACAACCACTTAGGAACTATTATAATGCATTTGTACATAGTAGTGTATCATATGATGTGAATGTGTTCAGATGGGTTATAATTGGTTCTTATGAGTCCTAATAGCCTCTAATGGATTATAAGCGTTCCTAACAAGTCCTAAAAGGTCATGGGATCACTTAAAACACATTAGAACCCCTTAAGAGACATTTGGAACCATTAGGGCATATTATAACCCATTAGTGTACCTTAAATGCCCCTTAAGATTATTGAAGAGGCATTAATGGATTTTAATATGTTTTAAATGGTCATAATGTGCACCCTAAACAATATTAATGGGCTTTCAAACTACATAGAACCAATCGTGATCCATTGTGAGATATTAGGACCACTTAGGACACATTACTATGTCTTGCAATGGTTAATGCATTATAAGAGGTTTTAATGGGGTCTAATGGGTATTAATGTGTGTGAGTGGATACTAATGTGTCTTAATAAGACTTAACATGTACTAATGGGTCCTAAAAATCCCTAATGTCCCTTTAGAACATATGACTAATATGAATACAAGGGCTTATAATGGGTCATAATGGTTCTTAGGAGGTTGTAATTAGTCTCAAGGATTCCTAGAACCACTTAGGACCCACAAAAACTCCTTAGGAAAAAAATAGGATTGAATAGGACACATTACAACCCTAAAGTGTATCCTACGATGATGAATGTGTTCTAAGGGTTCATAAAGTGTCTTAATGGTATGAATGGGTTCCAAGGAGTCATAATGGATCCAAAGGTTTCTTATGACCACATATGACCCATAAAAACCTCTTGGAAATATTAGAATGTACTAGGACACATTAGAAAAGATTACTTTAAGGACTACAATTATAACTAATGTGTTGTAAGGGCTCCTAGGAGGTGCTAATTTGTCCTAGTACATTACAAGCAGTTATAACCCTCCCTCCCTCTCTCTCCCTCTCTTCCTCCTTCCCTCTCTCCCTCTCTTCCTCCCTCCCTCTCACTTAACATGCTTAACATGGTTAAACATACATGTCAATTATAAACATAACAATAGCATATAATCAATACAATGAGTAATGACTTTTAAATTATCATGTACAAGTGAAGGGTTATTAATTACAATCAATAGTAATTTGAAACTTCAAACAAACATTAATTTAAACATGCTTGAATGTAAAAGTAATGGAAAAAAATAGGAGGCCATTACTTAAATTGACAATTACTTTATAATATCAAGTGCACACCTTTAACTTTCAAATAGAAGTAAACTCCCATTTTTTAATTTGTTTGTACAACATATTTCATAATATATGTAAGACAATGTCAATGATAAATGTATAGAAGCATGAACTCAAAATATAAAATTGGTTCAACACATCTCTTCAAATGAGGTCCTATAAAATAAAATTGTAAAACAAAAACATATGTTAATAAACACATAAATTAATATGAGGTAGCTGAACTATGTAAATATATGTGTAATTTGTATGTACTTACTATGTGGAATTGCACAAGATGTTGATGCTCGATCCACTTTAACACTTAAATTTATGTAAATTGTAATTGAGACCTGAATAAGAGGAATATATATAAGTACATATATAAAAATACATACATGTATTTAAATTATATAAGTACATATATAAAAATAACACAATAAAGAAAAAATTTGCATGTGTTTGATTTAAATGTAATCATCCCACTATACCATCTACATCCTCTCCCTTTTGCAATGCATCTACGATTGTCTCGTGCCCGTCCATTGAAATTGTCCATAATACTTTATTGGTGAGTCTCCCTTTGTATCTTTCTAATTTGATATTCATTGCTACAACCAAATGAGAATAGTGTAAAATCTTCTTTTTGGTTTGGTAGTCTTCAAATGCTAGTAAACCATTTTGTCTTGTTAGGTATCTATGTAGCCAAGTGCCAGCTACAGTGACAGACCCAACTAGATATTCAAAACCATCATCATCTACTTGATGACATATCAATTTTTTCTTAGGTTTCACACATCTAGCAAGCCAATACTCAGTTTGTATATTATTATTATTAGGCACAATAATAGCATAAACATGTCCTACAAGATAAGATAAAGTACAGAAACACTTTAATCACATGAGTATATATGCAAATTATATAAATTGAAGCATGAGATCACAACAAAATCTAATTAAATTGTGCATACCAGGTTCTATGAGGTCTAAAATTTGATCATAGTCTTATGATGCAAAAGTAACATTCTGGCCTTCATTTACTATATCATCTTCAAAATGCATGTCAATAGGTGCTAATGATCTTTGTTGCCAATCTTCAACCCATTCTGTATTTTCACATTCTTCCCATTCACTTGCAAGATAAATTGACAAAAAAAAGCAAGCTCCCTAGTCCATTTAGTCCAAGTGTTAGAATATGAAATCCTAAATGAATGCCATTTAGCTGACCCACTAATTGCATCACAGTCATATCTTGAAAGGATATTATTTTCTTCAACTAGGTAGAAGAAGCATTTGATTGTAGAGTTCTACTTGATCCCATCTATAAATATTTGTTACACCATTCGACGATCTCATGTACATTTTTGAATTTATCTTTTTCCTCAAATTTTAATCGCTCTCTACTAAGGGCTCTCTTCATGCATGCACTAGCAGCATCATGTTCTCCTTTACCATGTCCAACCTCAAAAAAACTCCACAATTGTTGGATGTTAGTTTGCCTATGTGTCCCACTCAACCAATAGAACATTCTAGCATTCTTGAATTGTCCTGTACAATTATCTGACCATATCCAATGTTGTGTCATTTGAATTTGTCTCTCTTTTAAATTATCATAAAAGACCTTGAAATAATATTGGACAAAATCAAATGAATGGAGTTTATTATCACTCATATAAAAATAGTACTCTCTCAATATTTTTTGATCCTCCTCTATACTATCAGGTGCATACCTATAAACTATATGAACATAAATTGTTACTTGCACTGAATTGTAATATTGTGGTTGTACCTCTTCTTGCAGTGCAAGTGTGTAGTTCTCTACAAAGTCAACAACTAAAAGTATAGTACGAATTGGAAATTTATTCTTACAAATGCAAAATTGTCTATCAAGCCATCTAGAATATTGAGAGTGTTTAACATATTTTGGTATGATCACACTCAAACTCATCCATAAATGCATGACAACTAACTTTATCTATAACTAGATCCCACCTTCTTCCAATTTTCTCATCCTTCAATGGATATTCAATAGTTTTGAATCTTTTTACCTCAACTAATTGTTGTCCAAAAGTAGTCAAAGCATTTTCATGCAAACATTCATCTAACAAAGAAAGATTTCCACATATATCACATGTACCAAAAAGACATGCATTGAAAAGAAAGTATTGATCATTAGGTGGCTTACAAAACAAACCTAATATGAAATCCGTTATAGTTTGAGGTGATATTTTATATCACATTCCTGTAACATTTCTTTACAATGCATGTTACCATGTATAGATTGAAATGCATCATAATGGTAATGAAATTGAACATGAGTTTTACAACAACATGTGATTCTTTCTTTGTTAATCCTTACATACCATGGTTTACACTCTTCAAAAGATATTTTACTAATGGTAATATTTAATACCTTAACATCTACAAATTTTTTAAACAATTCAGTTTGAGTCATATCCAAAAGGTGTTTAGGATGTAGATCACATATTTTTGACCCAATTCTCAATTTAAGAACATCTCTTGAATTAGGTGATACTCTTGTATTATCATGCCAAAAAATTTCAATCAAACTTTTTACTTCATTAGTAAGTTTCATTTCACATCTCTTGAGTCTACCACTAGAAGTCCATAAAATATTTTTTGGATCACATTCAAAGTTAACCCTTCTCTTTACAAGATTTTTTCTTTGGACTGCACATTGGACATGGAAATTCTCCCTTTTTTTGAGGACGTACTCAATAAGAGGCACAATATAAACATTCATATCTTTCCCTTGGTATTTACCTAGATGAACGAACAACATTAGATAATTATTGTGTTCATTTCACTCCAAGACATATAATTACATGTAGGTAACAATAAAATAATTAAATAGTTGAAACAATCATTACCCACATAATGTGCTCCCCCTTTATTGACATCCATGGAAGAATGTTATTGTTGATAACAAAAATAGGCCAGACCAAGTAAATGGATCTTATCTCTCCATACGGATTGACATCATCAGTTGCTTGAGAAAGCCTAAGATTTTGAGGTTCTTCTTTAAAGTGTGGCCACTTTTTGTCTATGTCCTTAAATGTTGAACTATCTATGGGAACTCAAATAATGTCATCTCAACTTCTATTGTGTGCATGGTGATCCATAATTTGTGCCAAGCTACTAAACTTGAATAACTGTTTAAGACATAGAATAATGGGGATGTAACAAAGAACCTTGTGAGGCACCTTTTTTGTCACTTGATCATCTCTATATCTTATCATATGACATTTAGGAATTTTTTTGCATTTTCATTTCTTTATGATAAATTACATGATCTTGAGAACAACCATCTATTGATTGATACACCATTCCAATATGTTTCATAGTGGCACATAATTCTCGGTACGAGTGAGGGAGAACATTTGATGGTGGTAATAAATAGTTACCTATCAATCTACATCAAAAAATATTATTCATTAGTATAAACAATCTTAATGGTACATATTTCCCTTTTATAGAGTATAATGATGTATATCAAAAATGTTAGCATACGTGACATTGTTATGTTGGATAAACCATTCATAACCTTCAAATTCACCAACAACAATATAACAAAGAGAAGAGTTGATTGGGATCCTTCATAAAGGGTTGTGCTTACCTTATAAAGTAGAGGTATATCATGGATGACCTCAATGTCATCATCATCATCATCATTATCAGTAGCAACAACAGCACCAATACCAAATGTGTCATGGATCAATGCATTTGTACCATCATCTTCAAATGTGTTTTTGACACATGATCATCATCTTCCATGGGTTCATGATCTTCTCCTTCAATACTCACACCTCCATGTTCCTCCATATTCACACCTCCATATTCCTCCAAGATGTGTTGGTCCATATCACATACTACCCTGGGGAGATTGACCTATAAAAAAATGATGACAATCAAACCCCTATTCTATGGTTCATAAGTATATCAATTTTGAAAACAATATAAAAAACATCTTATCGATTGATGATAATCAAACCCCCCTTTAGTGTGATCATTCTCTCAACAATGTCTCTTAGTTGTTTTGATTTTGATTCTTCTTGTCTTTAAGCCATTACAACACTTACAAGGACAATAACATTTTTCATCACTTGGTCTTTGAAAGATAGACAACAATCTAGCAATTGTCTCCCTATTTTGATCAAATTCCCTTGTATTATTTGGCATGTTCCTTCTTCATAGGAATAACTTATTTGTGTACCCTTATTGAGTTGGTTGCCATTAATGCTTATATCTGCACATATGGTTTTGAAAGAAACATTTGGTGTAATTAATGTCTATATATGCAAAAATATTGGACATATTGTACTTAATGTTTATATCTACACATATGGTTTTGAAAGAAAAATTTGGCGTAATTAATGTGTATATCTGAAAAAATATTGGACATGTTGTACTTAATGTTTATATCTACACATATGGTTTTGAAAGAAAAATTTGGTATAACTAAAGAGTATATTTGCAAAAATATTGGACATGTTGTACTTAATGTTTATATCTACACATATGGTTTTGAAAGAAAAAATTGGTGTATTTAATGTGTATATCTGCAAAAATATTGGACTTGTTGTTCTTAATATTTATATTTGCACATATGGTTTTGAAAGAAAAATTAGGTGTAATCAATGTGTATATTTGAAAAAATATTGGACATGTTGTACTTAATGCTAATATCTACACATATGATTTTGAAAGAAACATTTGATGTTGAAACAACATAAAGTTTTACAAAATTGATTTTTTACAAGAAAATGCACATGAAGAACCGTTAGCTCAGAAGCAAGAACATGGCATTGAAATAGTACATAAAGTGTTTAAAATAAGAGGTTCACAAGTGAGGTTGTTGACCAATCTTCAAAACTTGAATGTTGAAATGAAAACTATTGAGGATCAAACACTTATCCCAGAGTTACAACACATTGTGAAGTTAAAAGCTATCAAGGATCAAACATCTATGCCCCTTGTCCTTTATCCCCTTCCTCTTCATTCTTCTTGTTTGTAACTCCTTGTCCCTCCCTCCATTTTTCTTCTTGTGTTGGCCTTCTTGTTTTCTTGAACATTCAGGGAGTCGTTCACATGATCACCTCAGAAATAACATCTACATTTTCTTAAACCAGCATACCCTAATATCTTAAATGCTAGTTTCTCAGATTTGCTCCTTTGAAACATTTTGCTACTTTTTGTGTATGTTCTTTAATTATCCGATTTCTCTTTTAAAATTTTGCGTGCATGGGATCTTTAAAGAAAATACACTTCTCATAAGATTCTTACCCTCCAATTTATTGCATTTAAGATATTAAGATATTAGGATTTGTCATGATCACCTTGGAATTTATCATGTATTGCATCTACATTTTCTTTTCCATTTCTTATAAGAGTGTTTCAAGGTTGGCAACTACTTCAACATCCTTTGCATGGTTTACAAGTAATGTCATTATGGCAGAGGCTTCTGCAAGGGAATGTGCCTCATGGTTATGGGATTTACATAGAAGTAGAACTTTCTTCTTCAACTCCTTTCACTCAAGTCCTCACTGAAGTTATTCTTCCAGTAGTGAAAATAGATGCTACAAATTCTTGGAAGCCAAGGGGCTCTGAACCTATGCTACATTTTGTGGAGACATGGGAGAAGTTACTATTGGATTCAATTCTTCATAAAATTTTGGATTATATAGTGATGCCCAAATTAAAAATAGCAGTAGATACTTGGAATCCTCGCAGGGAGAGTGTGCCAATTGATGCATGGTTACATCCTTGGCTTCCATTGTTGGGCCAATATATGGAGCCTTTATGTCAAACCATTCATTATAAATTGGGGATTGTGCTTCGTGTTTTGAATTCAAGTGATGCATCTACATATGTAATTTTATCACCTTAGAAAATTGTATTTGATCCTGCTAGCTAGGAACAACTGATTGTTCATTTTATTGTACCTAATTTGATGACAATTCTACTAGAATTTGTAATCAACCCATCTAATTAGCAACTAGACCAATTTAACTAGGTTATGGTTTGGGCATGTGCTATCCCATTTATCATATGATTGCAATGTTGGAGGAAACATTTTTATCAAATTAGCAGTAGATTTGTATCAGTGGCTTTGTTCAAGTCTTGATTTTAATGAAGTAACAAAGTGGTTTTTAGTTAGAAAGGACTATTTCACCTCGAGCTTCTTGTGCTAAGATATCTTTGTATATATACACACATAGACACACACATGTGTGTGTATGTATATATGTGTATACATACATACATACATAAATACATACATACATACATACATATACATAAATAATAGTAATATATGTATTGCATCTACATTTGCTTTACCATTGCTTATATGAGTATTTCAAGGTTAGGAACCAATTCGACATCCTTTGCATGGTTTAGAGATAATATCATTGTGGTAGAGGCTTTTGTAGGGAAATGAGCCTCGTGAGTTAACATATAATGTCTTAAAATAGTTAAGTGCTACCCAAATATGTCCAAGGTGTCTACACACTGGAGGAATACTCTGCTTACCAAGTTGTCTACATACTTGTATCCACATGATCAAGACCCTTGAACTACTCACTCTAACAAATATGTAGTTCTGGTTTCTAATTTTTTTAATTTAGTTATATTCATATAACCACTGGTGATATTTACTCACCTAATACAACTCTTTGCCATCATACACCCACTCAGGAAAATCAAGTGGTTTTTTATAATTACAATATTGTAATATCCTAGTGCACCTTTTTTGTTGTAGTTTATAGTTAATGTAAGGTTAAATTGTATACTTCCTAACTGACTCTTTATACAATTATGTTTAAAAGATTGTGAAAATAATGAATGGGTCTAAATAGACTAGTCAAGTTAATGTTGAAGCTTAGAGTTTAGCCTTCTATTTTGAAAAGCTAGGTAGACTAAGTTGCATCTATTGGAATGTCTTAAGATAAACCACAAGTACAGATTCTTTGTTCTATAAGGGGGGCCTTTATTGAAATGTAAAACTATTTGAGTGTTTAACTTTAGTGAAGATTTGAGTGTAAGGAGTTACTACCCTGAACCTATGCTACAATTTCCTAGGAGCCAAGGGACCCTAAACCTATGCTATGTTTTTTGGAGACATGGGAGAAGTTACTATCATCTTTAGTACTTCATAACATTCTGGATCATATAGTGATGCCCAAATTAATAGTAGTAATAGATACTTGGGGTCTTCATAGGGAGAGTGTGCCAATACATGCATGGTTACATTCATGGCTTCCATTGTTGGGATGCACACATGATGGTCTTCAAGTTTATGGCTTTGGAACTCTCAGTATCTATCTAGATTTTGTAAAACAACAAGTGCTTGCATTATCTAGAGATAAATGGGTGATTCTATCATTGGAGCAACTAGTTGAGATGCACTATAATCGAACTAGAGGAAATCATTGATAAACCAAACATATAATGAAGAGGAAACTTGAAAACTTGAATGTTAAAAAGCTGAAATGAAAGCTATTGAGGATCAAACACCTATGCAAAATTTACAACACAATGCTAAGTTGATTTTAGATATTTTAAAAAAAATGACATAAATCATTCCCCATTTGCTTTGATTGTGGAGAGTTGTATGCAAAAGATGATGGAGAGCTCTAAATGAGGGTGGAGAGCTCTAAATGTTGGTGGAGAGCTCTGAGCTCAAAACATTGGTGAAGATTTTATTATCATTCCCTTGTGATCACTGCATTTTTTTGTTTTGCCCTTATAATCTTTTCATTTTGTTGTTGTACCCTTGGTAGAGATCAGTGAAGATCTACGATTATGTTGTTGTGCACTTATGATCGATGCATTTCATTATCATGCCCTTGTGATCTCCATACCCTTTCTCTCTAATTTTCTTGCCATGTCATTCCCTTGTGATCTTTGTTCCCTTTGTGCTACAATATTTATGGTGATTTTCTTTTTCTTTTTTTGCAATTTGTGGTGTAATTCGGGCCCAAATGTAGTAGTTCTTGCTCTGTGATTTTCTTCAAGGGGAGAAGAGGTACCTATGTAAATATTATTTTCTTTTCCTTTTAAACATGTATCTCTTTATATTTCCCCCAATAGGTGATTAGAGAAGCTTCTCTTTATATGTATGTATGTGTATATATATATACATATACACATGTGTGTGTATGTATGTATGTATGTATGTATGTCTGTATCTATACACACACACACACACACACACACACACACACACACACATACATGCATACATACATATACAAAGATCACACGGGCATGACAACAAGATGCAGAGATCATAAGGGCATGACAATGAAATGTAGAGATACAGAGATACATATATAATACATGCATACATATACATATATACATACATACATTTGCAAATGCAATTTTATCACCTAGGAAAATAGTACTTGATCTTTACTCAATCACTAAGAGATAATATAATCTATAAGTACAAATTTCTACATGTTTAGTTCAATATGAATAGTTTTGATTGAATTCATCTGAGGAGAGTGAGTCTACTCATGATGAAAATGGATCCATGTATTGGGTCTTTAGAGGAGAGAGACTAACAGAAGATTAGATGTTGTTTCTAGCTCAAATGCTCCCAATTTTATGTTCATAACTCAAATGCTCTCCCGTGGCCTGAGCTAAAACCCTCATTATTACATCCAACATTAAGGAATAAAATATGATTATGTCCCCAACAAAGAATTGAAATCCATATTCAATCTAAATTACACAGTCATTGAATCTCTGTACTTTGATCCAACCCAAGAGCCTTCTGAACATTGAAACCACTAAATTGCCTAGAACACTGAACTTATCAAACATATGAATGTCCTTGAACCAATGGAACCATTCTTAAATAGGTTCAATAAGGTTCAAAACCCAAGAGGGACTAAGATATAAACCTTAAACAAGGGTTTCATACTATGGTGGGGTAGGAGGAAGATGGTTTTGTGAATGGTTGATCGAGCAAGTTGTAGAAAATTAGGGTGTCAGTTGCAAGAAATCTGATAAGTGAATCAGCTTTGAAAGTGGGATGATCAAGATTGGCATGTTCATCCTTATCAGAGATGTCTCTATCTCAAAATAGAAAATTACCTCAAATGACAAGTGACAAATTATTAAATGTATAGAAAATCAGAAGAACATTCACCTATAATATTTTTGAAGGACAAAAATATAATGAAAATATAATTTGGTGGAAAAATCCATGAGCTATGTGGCTCCACATTGTGGCTATTCCACTATCCAGTAGTGGAATCTCTTCACATTAAATATGAAGATCTTAAAATTAAAAAAGATAACTATTTGAGATCTATATTTGTGTTTTATTGATAAAAAATAGATAGCCTAATTTTTAAAAAAATAATAGTCTTAAATGTATATGATTAAATAAAATAAACAAGAGTACTAGTTGTAGTTATTTAATTCTAGTATTACTAATTATGTTAAACAAAATGCTCAATAAAACAAGTATGAAGTAACATAAATGGACCGTCTACTCAATCCTATTATGAATTAATGTGAATGTGTCTAATCATTACCTGGATGATATTATGCATGAAATCTTTACCCAATTACCAAGAGTTAATATAATATGTAAGTACAATTTTTTACATACTTAGTTTGGTATGAATAGCTTCAATTGAATGCAAGGATAATTGCTTCTTGAATTCAGGACATGAATGAGTAATGTAATTTAGCATATGTACTATGCAAGTGTGTGTGTATACATGAAAAGCAATTCACATAGTGAACTGATATACATACATACATGCACATCTGCATACAATAATCATAATTAGTTATCCTTGAATCTGACAAAAGTTATTATATAAGAACAAGAGATACATGTTTAGAAGGAAAAAAAACATTTACATTGGTACCTCTTCTCCCCTTGAAGAAAATCATAGAGTAAGGGCATAGAGGTCACAAGTGCATGACACAACAACAAAATGTAAAGATCACAAGGGAATGGAAAAGAATCCTAGATCTCCACTTATCTCCACCAACATTTAGAGCTCTCCACCCTCTTTTGCTCGTAGCTCTCCATAATCAATCAAAATAAATGGGGAATGATTAATGTCATGTTTTATTTTCATACATAATCCACAATTCACAAGATCTCTCTATATATATACATACATACATAGACACACACACACACACACACACACACACATGCATGCATATGTATATACATACTTATATACATACATACATACATGAAAACAAGAATGCTGAAATCAATTTTGAAATGAAAGCTATAAATGATCAAACACCTATGCTAGAGTTACAACACAATGTGAAGTTGATTTTAGATAAGGTAGAGGTAGATATTTAGAAGTTTGATAATCAAAATTTAAGGCATGGGAGCGAAGGAGAATGAGAAGCTTTAGAAAGATATTGTATGACAAAAAAAAAAGCTAGAAACAACTCCTTACACTCAACTCTTCACTGAAATATTCTTCAATTCATTGCATATGCAATTTTATCACCTTGGAAAATTGCATTTCATCTTGCTAGCTAGTGACAGCTGATTGTTCATTTTATTGTACCTAATCTAATGACAGTTCTACAAGAATTTGTAATCAACCCAACTAATCAGCGACTAGACCTATTTAACTAGGTTATGTTTAGTTTCTTTCTAAAAATATCTGCTATGATATGTTTTTTTAAAATTTCTTGTGAACTCTGCCCATTTTTCCTGGTCTGTATTATTTTTGTGGAGGATCTTGAGGTAAGTCACTTAGCACAGGTTGAGTGAGTTTTATTAATTTATTATTTGGATTCTAGAATATGTATGTAGTTGGATCAATTTTTTTGGTGCGCTAATATGTAATAAGCACCTTTAGAAACATCTCTAAATATACATGTTTAGAAGGAAATATAAAGAGATACGTATTTAGAAGGAAAAGAAATGAATATTTACATAGCCCTTGAAGAAAATCGCAGAGCTAGGGCATAGTAACGAAATTGCAGAACAAGGGCATGAAGATCATAAGGGCACAACATGGTAGCAAAATCGTAGAGCAAGGGTATGCTAACAAAATTACAAAGCAAGGGCACGGAAACAAAATGTATAGATCAAAATTGCATGGCAATGAAATTGTAGAGCAAGAGTGCAAAAATAAAACACAAAGACCGTAGAAATGTGTTAGTGAACAGATTGTCCTCCAAAGTAAAACATAAAAATTAACTCCAAAATGCCTAGATAGGAAGACTAAATATGCACTAACAATTGGGTCACTTCACTATTGAAAATCATAAGTGGCCTATGATATTATCTAGGTACAGGTCCCCATGTAAGATTCACAATGAATCAACTAAATTATACTTGATAATGCTTTTAACCTAAAAGCAAGAAAGGTTTACAAATATCCACATGTAAACACATAATAGATGCAAAAAGGAAGATGAACAACTTGCAACAATGAAAAAATGACACAAAGTCCATTTGTTCATACTTTACATAACAAAGAGAATGAAAACAAGGAATGAGCTTTCCATCCTCTTGAGAAAATGAAGAATCAAAGATTCAAAACCTTGAGGTCAAACGTATTCAAAAAATAGTGATATTAAAATGCATTTAGAGAAAAATGAAAATTATACAAAGATCATAATCAGTGGAAAGATAACTACTCGAACTCTAGTTTTGATATGCAATTATCTCTCATATCTCCCTTCTCTAAAGTATAAAAGATTACAGAGATCTTATTACATCTTTGCATCAAAATCACTACCTAGAAGAAATAAAAATCCCCTCCCTTACATTACAATTGATCTCAAGATTCCCCCCTTTTCAAGCAAGAAGTCCAGAAAAGAAAAGAGAAAATCCCTCTTCCATAATCTACAATCTGCTTCATTTTCCGTTCCAGAGAACTGGAACCCTCTCTTTTTCTCTTTCCAACTTATTTAACATCTTCTCTTTCCTGTAACATTTTGTTTACACAATTGATTCTTGGGGAAGCTCTTATCTATCTATCCTCATATGATTTTAAAATAATGTTACAGATCCTATTATTGAGGAATGGTAAAGTGTCAAGGGTAATTATAATGTTTTAATAAAGCATTATAATATTGCTTGCTCCTTTCCAAATTTTCACTCATGCACATATGTCACTATTTAATTATGAACATTATGGAGTTCAATGTGCCATATAAAATTGTTGACAAGTGTTTTTATATGTGAGTGGTTTACATTTATGCTTTTTTGTTGTGAATATTTTCACCTCCATAGATGATCGAGACAATCAAACTTCTTTGGCATTAATCTGAGAGCCCAACCATCTCAATGATTCCCTTTGTTACCATAAAGCTCATTATTTAAAATGAGATGTGTTCAGTCTACAAATTTTGTTGTTCTAATTGACCACCCAAGTGTCTCTCTGTTATGTGAATGCCTCTAATCCATAAGTCACGTTGACATTTAGCCAAGCACTTCATATTCTATCTCTACCATCTTAATAGGACAATGAGCCACAAACATCAACCGTTATCAAAAGACTCCATATTTTGAGAAGGGTGCATTAATATTGTGTCTTCACACCTGCACCCTTCTTCAAGAGCCTCAAGCTCGCACTTTTTCTCATCAAGTACTTTCTCTCAACACTGTTTGTGTCCATTCTTCAGTCAAGAATCTTCATGGAGTGAAAACCCGATGCTACAACTTTAATGCACATTGTTTTGTCATGTGAAGATCCCAATTGGTACATGCCCAGGTGTTTGACTTCCCATTGAAATCTATCCTATATCCCTAAGAACTTTCCAAAATTTTATGGACGTGAAGCTACGTTCTTTTATCGAGCATCCCACCTAAATGGTTGTCAACATCCTCGATGACATTCTGGCCTCTCATGGATTTACATCATGTCTATTTTAACTACATATTTGTGCTTCAGTGGCAACACTACTAGCATAAACTTGTACCTTTATCATACTAAAAATCATCAATTGTACTTGGACAAGCATTTTTTTGAGCAATTTGCATGCATTGCCTATGTTTCCAAGTCATCATAAGCACAGGACCTGTGAGGTAAACCATGACCAACCTCAGGTTCTTGTCTTTGCAAACATGTACATGCTCAGTCTTTCATCTTTATGCATTGAAAATCTAAACCATCACTCCCAACATATCTTTTAATCAGGCTCTACATCACTCAAATTTCAAAAGCCAAGTGGCATTATGTTGTAGAATTACATATCATTTCATCATTTGGAGATTGTCAATTGAACCCAAAACTCGTACTCTGACTTAGTGCAAAAATTTTAGAAGTGGATGGCACACCACAAGATTGATAATATTGATTGCATGAATCACCAATTTGAAGAATGGTTTTCTAAGATCGAGTCAAACTTTGTTCATGTTATAATATTCAAATCGCAAAAAACATCATTTAAACTTGATAAATAAAGATTTTATATTCAATATAAAATAAATCATTGAATATTTATCACACCATCATTCTGTAGTAGTAAAGTATGTCATCATTTTGGTAGCACCATCTATTATGAATAAAATGAATATTATCAAATAATTGGTGTTCATTCCCTATTGATGATATTCTAATCATATTCGAGAGTTGTGAGCACTTCGAGAGTCCATTGGGGGCTCTTTCTTTCATTTATACACATCACGTACCTTTCGGATCCCTTATTTGTGTCATCAATCAAACCTTGATGAATCCAAGTTTTGGAACAAAATTTCTAAATATGCGTCCTTGAATTGGAAGCTTTGAACTAGAATCTTAGAATGCAATCTTAAAGTTGAATCCTTGAATAGATGAGTCCTATAATTTGAAGTGAAAATCACCATAACTTTGCATTATGAATTTTTTAAATCTCACACAAAGATGACTACAAATAAACCCTTTGAACCTATTTCAACAAATTGAACCACTTCAAACTTCTTTGAACTTAATTCAAAGAGGTTCGAACCCTAAAACTAAAACTTTGAATATTAGGGTCTATATGAGTACCAACATAATGAAATTTCAAAGCAAGAGCATGGAAATGAAATGTAGAGATCACAGTAATGAAATGCACCAATCACAAGGGCATGACAATGTTCAGAGATCTCCACTCTCATTCGGAGCTCTTCACCCTCTTTCACGTTTAGCTCTCCACAATCAAAACAAATGGGGAATGATTTATGTCATCTTTTCTTTTTTTCATCTATATTCATGTGAGTGTCACAATTACAATGCCAACATCAGTATTGTGACAACACCAAGAACAATTGCAAAAAATAAACATGAAAATCACCACAAATTACAATGTAATCAGAATTTGACTCTAAATGTTGTAGTGTGAAATTTTATTAAGAGTAAATTTTTTTGAGGATATTGATTCACCCCCACCCACCCCCCCCCCCCCACTTCTCAGTAACCCACATTTCCTAATATTTGAAGAATTGCTATTAGATCTAGGTTCTCTTGTCAAAGGTTTTACCACCAAAGTGTATAGATATGAGTTATGGAGAGCTATAGGCTTGAGATGACTATTGAGAATCATATATTGAAGTTAAGGATGGTGATAAATCAAATTGATGAGATAAAAGACACATTGAGGCACTTTTTAGCACACACAAAGGTTCTAGACACTGAGCCCTAACTTTTGAGGCCATCCAGCCTCATATTATATTATTTCATTACACTTTATTACATAAGATTGACTCAAGACAATTTAAAAATTATATTTTGGATACACTTTTGGAAATTGTAACTAGAAAATTATTAACCTAATAACCCCATTCCTAAATGCTCAACAAGCAATCTACAATGGTTGAAGTGATCAATAACAAAGGTTATGCCTTGTTTTAGAGCCATTTAGGCCTTCATCATTGGACCTAAAGTTTGGATAGCCAAAATTCATACCTAAAATCTACACTAATTACATCAATACATGTGATATGACAATAAAATTTATCTGGCAAGCTAATATGTCAAAGATGAACTTCTACAAATGAGAATAGAACAAAATCAACACAAAATATCAACATACTAAAATCAGCAAGCTCCCACAAATAGAAACTTTGTACAAGAATAGCCTTTATTGAAAACATAAAAGATGGAAAATTGGAAATAGAAATATTTTTGGGTGATGCAAGATTGCCTTTACACCTTGGATGATCTTGCATTAGACACCCAAGGTAATTTGAGAAGTGACCATGTCACATCTTAGGTACTTAGAGGAAAACCAAGATGGTCAATCTCCTCCTATTCTATGCATGATGAATCCTCCAGTAGCCTCTCTTTCCATTTAATTAGATACTCTTCATATGTTAATATTCCTTATGCTTCTTAACTTCTGACTATCCAATATCTCCTCAATCTCCTGTGTAGATGAAGTAGATGTTGGAATACTTCACTATTATTTTTCAACTTCATCTCCATCACCTCCCTCATAATATTTTGTCAAGTCAGAAATGCTAAACACTGGTGAAATGTTTAGTTCAGTTGGAAACTCTACTTCATAGATATTTCTAGAATCATGCCTTTTCACTATCTTGCATGGTCCAAAGTTCTTCATTTTCAGCTTATTATATGTACCCACTAGAAATCTCTCCTTCCTAAAATGAACCATGACTTCATTTCCAATATAAAATTCCTTATACCTCCTTTTCACATCAACCTTAGCCTTATACTATGTATTCATCTTTGTAAACTCTTCCTCACCTCCTCATAGATGTTTTTTAAATGTTGAGCGAAATCTTTTGCTTTTGCACTACTTATTTCTCCTTTATCCAACTGCATCAATTCAGAAGCATTTCTAGGACTACTCCCATATACTATCTGGAATGGTGATTTACTAGTACTCCTATTGACATAATTATTGTATGCAAATTCTACTTGTGGTAAAATCAGATCCCAACCTTTTGGCTTATCTCCAACCAAGCATCTCATCAAATTCCCCAAACTCGGGTTCATAACTTATGTTTTTACATCAATATGTGGATGATGAGATGAATTGAACTTCAAATATGTCTTCATTTTCTTCCATAAATACTCAATAAACTTTGTATCTCGATCAAAAACTATACTCTTTGGTATACCATGTAGTTTCACCACTTCTCTGAAAAATAACTCTGTCACATGAACAACATCACTAGTCTTCTTGTAGGGAATGAAATGTGCCATTTTCAAAAATTTATCAACCACCATAAATATTGAATGATGCACTCACTATGTCCTTGTTAAACCAAGAACAAAATCCATGTTGACATCTTCCAATGGCTTCTCAGCTACAAGTAATGGCTGATATAATCATGTATTGCTATTCACTCCTCTTGTCATCTATCATACTCTACAACTCTACACAAGTTTTTTCACATCATGCTACAACTGTGGCCAATAATAATTATCATCAACTAAAGCAATGGTTTTGTCTCTACAAAATTGTCCAACCAATCTTCCATTATGCTTCTCCTTAATCAGATTTTCTCCCATAGAACTTTTGGAAATGTACAAGTAACTTCCCTTGAACAACATACCATCTTGGATTATGAAATCCAACTACTTTTTCTTATCAAGTGTAACACATTCTGTACAATCTTTCCAAGCCTCACCAAAATTAGGATCCTCTAGGTACAAATTCTTGAATTCCTTGAACCCAACCACCTCAATCTTCATTTATGTCAACAAGAGTTGTCTTCTAATAAGAGCATCTACATCTTTGTTATACTTCTCACTCCTATGTTTCAAAACAAATATTTAACTCTTCAAAAACTCAACCCACTTCAAATGCCTTTGATTCAATTTTGCTTCACTATTCAAATATTGAAAAGCTTGATGATCAATATACAAAAAAAACTCCTTAGGAAGAAGATAGTGATTTTACTTCTTCAATGCCTAAACTATACCATAAAATTCCTAATCACAAACAAAAATATTTTCTTTTGGAATCATTCAATTTCTCTATAAAATAAGAAACAACTCTACCTTCTTGTCTCAAAATAGTTCCTATTGTGGTATAGCTAGCATCACATTCTACTTGAAACACCTTATTAAAATATGGAAGTGCTAAAATAGGTTTCTCTATAACTTTTTGTTTCAACGAATTAAAAATATTATCAGTCCCTATAGTCCACTTGAATTATTTCCTATCTCCTCTCATTATTTCAGTCAAAGGTCCACAAATATTACTAAAACACCTGATAAAAAAAAATTATAAAAACTAGCCAGACCATGAAAATATCTTACCTTTTTTGCACTCCCTAGAGTAGGCCATTCAATGATAGCCTTCACCTTCTCATGGTCCATTTTTAGACCTTTTATTGATACCACAAATTCCAAGTACACCAATTCCTTCTTCACAAAACTACACTTCTTCAAATTTATCAGTAACTTTTCCTCCCTCAACTTATCAAACACCTTAAAAATGTGCAACAAATATTCCTCCAATCTCTTACTAAAAATCAAAATATCATCTAGGTAAACAATGACAAGCTTATGCAGAAACTCCTAACTTACCTCATTCATGAGCCTCATGAAAGTGCTCAATGTGCTAGTTATCCCAAAAGGCATGACTAACCACTCATACAATCCTTCCATTGTCTTGAAAGTAGTCTTCCACTCATCTCCTTCTCTGATGTGAATCAAATGGTACCCACTCTTGAGATCTATCTTTGTGAAATACATAGCTCCACTCAAATAGTCCATAATATCATCCGTCTACAACAATGAAAATATGTACTTGATTTTGATATCATTGAGAGCTCAATAATCTATACACAACCTATATTCTCCATTCTTCTTAGGCACTAATATTGCTAGTATAGCACATAGACTTAGACTTTTGCAAGTCAACGCCTTCTGCAACAACTCATGCACTTGTCTATTTAACTCCTCACTTTATTCTTATGTCATTCTATGAGCTACCTTATTTGGAAAATTGACTCCTCGAATCAAGTCCATCTAGTGACCAATCTTCCTCACTAGGGGTGATCCATTAGGTACATTATTTGACCCTATAGCTGAAAATTCTTCGAACAAATCTACAACTTTTGTAGGTACCTCCTCTACTTCTTCTTTACTATATCCTGTAATAACGAAAATATACATATGCTCATTCCCCGTATCCTTGAGAAACTCATTTCCATCAACAAAGCATATTTTGGGAGAACTACATGCCTTTTCTTCTTTCTCCTTTAATGGCTTCATCTTATGTTTCATGCCATCCTTTGTTAGAGTCTAGGTATTTAAATTTCCATCATGTACAACATGCCCATTAAACTACCATGGCCTACGTAGAAACATATGACATATATTTATAGGTATGATATCACAAATCACCTTGTCCTATTAGCTTCCAATATTGAACTTCATTAGGCACTGCTCATTGAACATGACCTTGTGGTCATCCTACTCCTAGGCAATATGGTATGAACGTGAGTGTTTCTGTCTCTTGAGCTTTAACTTTGTGATCATCTTTTGTGACACCATATTGTTAGTACTTCCACCATCAATGATCACATCACAATACTTATCTTCACATTTGCACATTGTGTGAAACAAGCTCCTCCTTTGATCAAGTTCATTATCACCACTCAACAAGACTTTTATGTTAACTAGGATGTCTCCTCTTTCAGTATCTTCAAAATGTGAGGATTTGGCATCTTGATCAACATGCACTACTCTTTCCTGGCCTTTGGTTCTTCTATCAATCCTTGCTTGGTGTTGGGAACACTCAAATTCCCTATGCCTTTCTTCTCTACAAAGAAGACATTTTCCATGGAAGCCCCCTCTTCTAGATCCTTTCCCTCTTCCTCTTCCTCTTTGATATCTATTATTCTAATCATGGAAATCATTGGAATTGTTTCACCTTGGATAATGAATTCTACTACTGGCCTCATCCTTGTTCTTGTATCATCATTTTGACCTCCATAAGATCGTCTGCTAGATCTTCCACCACGACCTCTTCCACCATTTTTTTTTATCAAACTTCTTATTTAGCTTTTTCTCAACTCTTAGGGAAATCTAGTACACCTCCTTAATACTAATCATTCAAACTAGACTCACCTCCATTAGAATGCTTAGCCTCAGCTCATTAAGAGAATGAGAAACATTCTCCTTATCAACTTATGCATGGTCGGTTCTAATAAGAACTTGGTAGAACTCTTTGGTATACTCTTGAACATATCTTCCTGCTTGCTTCAACCCTTGCATTTTCTTTAGTAGATCAATCTCTTGATCCATGAGAATGAATTGACACTTTAATTTGGTCTCATCTTGTGATTTTGTCCTTCCCTCTTCTATTTCACTCCAACTAAATCTCCTACCACTAAATCTTTGCATGATCATATAGTGTGGCCTTTGTAAATTTGACCCTATCTAGATCTTCAATAACTTCATACTCAAAGTATTTCTTTAATTCATTGATCCAATCAATTGGTTCCTCCAGTGTAATGTCCCCTTTTTAGCATTTATAGCATGATGTTGTTGTTAGCCTATTTCCCCATGGTCCCATAGGCTAACTAGGACATTAAAGGGACTTAGAGGCCATTTGGCCTAGATATTTTCAGCTACAGGTCTTTCTATGGGGTTTTGAGGCAACTTTGGGCATGCTTACTATTTATAGTAAGTCATCTTGGATATGGCCGGACATCCAGTGGTAGTGGTATGTCAATGGTAATTTTTTAAGATTGACAAGAAGACTTGTTTATCATTGATAAGATTTGTTATGCATTGATAAAGCTATTTTATAAAGTTAAATTTAAATATTTAACTTTATTAATGCATAGACTATAGTTTATGGGAAATATTTAAATTAAAAAATTTCCCTTTATTTTATAACACATTGGAGACATAAGTTACATAAAGGGAGTGATGTTTTATCCCACATGGAGAAAATGAAGGATTGAGCTCTTGTGAGAACACTATAAAAGAAAGGGAAGAGCTTCTTTTTAGGTATGCTTGGAAACATCAAAGAAATTGGGAAATTTTTTGGAGATTATGTCTCAATAGTTTGAAGGACGAAATCCCTTCAAGCTGGAAATCTTGATGCCATTGAAAGATATGGTCTTGAGATTTAATATGGTAGCAGTCCAAAAAAGCAGATACAAAAAAGCAGTCCAAAAAAGCAGATACAAAAAAGCAGTCCGAAAAAGCAAAACCAAAAAAAGTAGGCTGAAAAAGCAGTCCGTAAAAGTAGTTCAAAAAGTCGATCCGAAAAAACAAATCGAAAAAGCAAAGCAAAAGGGGCAACATTGAAGGAAATTATTACAACCATCTACAACCAGGTTCCCTTGTTGGTATTTGTTTTTAGGGTATTATAAGTTTCAGCTGTAAGTGTGCATTATACCAACATTATCATTTTGTAATCCATGTAAATGCCAAAAGTCTTGGCCATATTTCATGAGCATTGTATTTGAAATTTCATTGCAATTAAGAAAAAATAATAGTTTCTGGTGTCATTTAAGCAATTCAATATCATTATTTATCAGCTAGTTAGTTTGCATACCAACTGTTTGTAAAAATGCCAATTGGCTATAGGTATTCATTTCTCATGCTTAGATCATATATATGCACTGAATATTGTCAAAATTAGTAGCACACTCATGTTAGGTCATTGTGTAGTCCATTTGGAGTCTTCTAGCACAAGATTCTCATTGATGCAAATTGAAGAAAGAGTCATTTAAAGCTAGCTAAAATACTATATCAGTCATATGTCCCTTGCATGTGAATTGTTTGATGAAATTCCTTGAGCTTTCATCAGCATTTTTGAGAGTATATTTGAGGAGGTTCATTACATCCAAGTTAATATTTCTCAAAAATATGGGAACTTCAAACTTAGGTCATTTCCAATCTTTGAAATGGCCTCAAAATGCCTCTCGTCTTCTTGGTTCAAAATTGCTTCTACTTCAAAATTTTCTTCTTCTTCTCCTTCATCCTCACTTTCATCTCTTATGACAAGATTTATTCCTTTAGGCCCTGTTGTGGTTTCACAATGCACGCCCCATTTTTCCTAGAAATGGGGACCCCTACTTTATTTTTCAACTTTTTGGAACCCTAGTCTGGGGTCCAAGTCCTTTTTAGGATTCTATCTAGTGTTTCTAGTCAAGACTAGGTCCCGACTACAAAACCCAATCTCTAAAAGTCAAATTTTGGGGGGCAGAAGTCATTTTGCAAAGAAAAAATGTGCACTAGTGCACCTCCCCAAGTGTGCTAGTGTGCCAAAACCCATGGAGAAAAACCACAAAAGGTAAGTGTGCACCAACTTAGCTACACACCCCCCAAACAACTAGGAAGGGCCCCAAGTCTATAAAATCTAGGGACCCCCTCCTTCCTTCCATTTGATTTTTTCTTCTTTAGCTCCTCGTTGTGCAGCACCACACCTATTTAGGTGCGCATTGACTCCCTTTTTGCCTCCACCTACATAAACAAAACAAACATTAAACAAGAAAGAAGGTTTTTTGATGTGCACCTCCTTCTCTATGAAATCCTAAGTAACATAAAACTAGAAAACTTTAAAAACATAACAAAACCACAAATCTAAGGTGTGCATCAGTGCACCTAATTAGGTGTGTTGCTACACACCTTAATTTGTTTCATTCTTTGTGCTAAGTATGATATAGGGTGTGCATCAGCATACCCCATACATTAAAAGATTTACAAAGGAAAATGTGCACTAGGTGCACCCTAGAGGTGTGCATTTTCTTTTTGCATTCTAGGGTCATAAAATTAGGTTTTTTTATGTTTTCAGGAAGATTGGGTTTTCTAGGTTGTCTGTGTCCATATTAGGATTTGAGTTTATTAATTTTTTCTTAAACTCTGAACTAATAGACATCATTTTTCTGTAGATTCAATGGCTTCTTCATCATCCTCCCTAGCTACAAAGATGGTTCTAAAGCTCGTAGTTTTCAAGTTTCAAGATGTTCCAACCAAGTCATGTTTTTAGGATGACTATTTAGAGATCCAAGACACCGAACTAGGTCACACATATTTGGGTGCATTATTGGCATTGTGTAACAAACTGATAGAAAGGTCTCTGATGATTTCTTCATTGATCTGGTTAGGACTTGTTAGTGCAACATCACACCTGGTATCAATGCAATCTTCAAAGCTAATTATGACACTCACAGAGAATTATGTTGCTAAAGAAAGGGTTGTCAAGAGCATAGTTGGAGAGATCATTTTGGATCTTTGACTCAATAAAATAGAGAAGGTGTTCCATCTTCCAAGGGTAGATCAATTTATTAGATTAACTTATCAGCAAGCAGAGAGATGGTATTAGGAACATGTAGATGAAGCTTTCGAGATCATCCAGTATTCATACCTCGTTGAGAAGACTCCTCTAGGGTAGAAAGTAGGCAAAGTGGATATGACACAAGGCAACATGAAGAAAGATATTGGATACTCTATCATACTCTTGATGGGTTTTCCCGCTTCTGGACATTTGAATATATGGATGGTGCATTTTATTGAGATGATCAAAATAGCAGAGATGTCAATTGATTGGTCTTCTATACTTAGTGAAAAATTGGGTGACTAGCTGGTGATGGTTAAGAATAACTAAAAGTTTTACATGATATCATACTTGGTGTACTTGCTAGCTGCTAGGGTGACCGATTATCTAGGGTTGTATAAAAGGGGTATTATGCAGGATGAAAATGTGTGGCCATATATAGTATATCCTTGGCTGGTAAAGAAGAAGCTTCAAGAGCATAAAAAGGAATACAAGATCATAAATGATGCTTTCATATTCGCAATAATCTGGTTCATTGAAGGGGATTATGTGAAGAGGATCTTAGAAGAGGCAGTTGCTAATATTTTAGAGCTTGGAGCCTATTACATCCAGTACCAAACATTCACATATTTGAGAGTAGCCAGTACAATGATCAATCTAAGAAACTCCCTAGGTATCCTAGTGATAGGCTTATACTACTAGAGATTACTCGACAACTTTTACCTGCTTATGACAGAGTTAGAAAGCAACATAAAATAACATGGGTGTAGCCCATTACTATAGGACCATTCACTGTAGTTCGAAAATAAGATATTCTATTTTTTGAGTTTGAATGGGACCATTATCCATTGGATGAGTATAATTCTCCTCAGACTTATTTTGACAACATGGAAGAGTGCAGTACTTAGCTGGCAAGACATTTCAACATGAAGATGTAGTTGAGGATCATTGGATAAATGCAATAGATGACTATGATATCTGCATAAGGGATTATTGTAGGATGACTCTATATCTAGTAGGGAGTACTTTGAAGATAAATATTCCATTAAAGATTGTACAACAAGATACTAAAGATGTCCTTGATCCACTATTCAATAGGGACAAGATTGGTGATAGACATATCATGAATGTTGAGGTCGCTAAGGAAGAAAATGCAAACATCAATCATAGGGCAAGGCATTTTATCAAATTGACAAAGGATTGGATCAAGAGACCTTTCAAACTTGATCCAATTTCTTAAGAGATAGTTTTCCATGCTCAAGCTTGCCTAGCTAAAGGTTGAGGAGATAAGGTCATAGTGGGTACATTTACAACTCAGTCACCAATGAGACCAGAAATGGTGTACCAACTTGATAGACCAATTGGATATTATAGGGCTTAGAAAGGTAAAGATAAAGGAATGAGGAAGAAGAATTATCCTCAACAAGTCAAGCTAAAAGAGGAAGTAACTCAAGCATCTCCACAGATAGGAGAAGAAAATGTACAAGGGCCAGAGAATGTGGAAGCTACACAAGCCCAAGACAATCCTCAAGTGCTGCCACCTAAAAAGGGCCAAGGAGAAGCTAAAACTGAAGTGCAAGAAGTACGTACACAAGAGGTAAAAGCCTCCCCTTCCACTCCTAAAAGATGAAAGATCAAGACTCCTATTAAGAGGAGACAAATGGTCATCAGAAGAGTGATTCCTTTCCCATCAGCCCTAGAAGCTATCTTGAAAGAAGAGGAAGAAGAGCATGATGAGGATAAAAAGGATAACCTTCCTTTGAACTGGAAGACCCATCTTGCTAGAGCCATGGAATTGGAACTACAACCTCTAAGGATGGGATGCAACAATGGATAGATGAGTAGGATGTTGAGGGGACTAATGTCTTTAAGATCTTATATTTTGATTTCATGTCTATCGGTACTGAATTGGGTGGGGACAAAATCAAAGATACTCCAACTAATCAACCTCAACAAGAGGATTGGAGTCAATTTCCACTTGAGCCACAAGGACTTGAGGTAGCACCACCATCCCTAGTGCAAGTCACATTTTGTGTAGATAAGGGATCGGCTACTTCTCTTCCTCCAAACAATGAAGAAGAATAGGTACAAGCAGGACAAGAGGAACAGCTACAACATGTATCCACTAATGAAGTGTTGGAAGAAGGAAAAAAAATTAAGCAAGCTTAGCAAGCTTCCCAAGATGTAGAGGTGAGAACTGTGGACTCCATAGATACAAAGACTCCTGGTGCAGATCTCTTACAAAAGGAGAGGACTCCAAAAAGGGGAAATAAGGGAAAAAGCATAGCAGAGCAAACTCCTTTGTCCTCAAAAAGAAAATCTCCATTGGATCATATCCCAAGATGGTTGAGAAAAGAGGTAATAATAAATAAAAGGCAGTAATTCACTACAGAGGAAAAGGATAGGATGGAATTAATTGAAGTTCTAAGGAAACTTGAGTCACCACCAAAGGATGCACAAGCATTAGCCTTCATCATGACTGAACAAAACTAGGACTTATTAGCACATGTCTTTATCCTTCCTCTACATATAGATGTCAAAGAATTGACTCCAAGGGATTATCAGATTAGGGAGGTCATGCTTGGGAAACCTACATTGGACACAGCTAAGCTAATGGTCACAATAGGAATTATAGAAGTGTTTAGGAGCTTAGAATAGGAAGGGGAAAAATTGATAACAATTCGAAGACAAAATGAGATCCTAAAAGGATATTTGAGTGAAGTTGTTGGTCCCTTAGATACTACAAATCCTGGGGAAACCTTGAACACAGCACTAGAGAGAAGGGATAAGGGAGCAGTACAGTTAGGTCCATTTTTGAGAGCTTGTTAGCAAAGGCGAGAAATTTTTGAAGAGAAAGGTGTACTAATTATACAGAGAAATTTGAAGCTATTACACGATATGTAGAATAATGTAGATAAGATTGATGATTTCATAGAGAAGATTGTGGATGGAAATAAAGTAATGGAAACATTACATGCGGAGATTCATAAGCTCAAGGACCAAGCCCAAGAGCAAATTTTGGAAGCTGAGAAACATTATAGTGATGCATGTTTAGACATTTTTGACGATGATGCAAGGGAAAAATTAATAAAGGTAGAAGTAGTAGTTGAGAAATTCTTTAAAAAAATTGAGGAAGCTTCTTTTGATGACGACATCAGGAAAGCATTCAAAATAGAAGAAGGATTGTTAGATCTAGATGTAAAACTTGGACATTTGGCAGAGACTCGTATCAAGGTGGGCAACTAAAAACAAAAAGTGATAGACAAATATGACGCCTTAGATTTTCTAGATGCGGCTCAAGTCATTGAGATCATTGAGAAATTCAAGGGTAAAAAACTAGACATAGTTCTAGTATAAAGGGGAACAAAACCCAGAAGCCAAAATTTCAATTTTGAAACTTAGTGAAATTTTGCATTTTTTGGAACCTTCTTCTAAGGTGTACAGGTGCACCAGGTATGCAAGTGCACTTTTTAGAGGTTTGCCAGAAGTTTTGAGAATTTAGAGGTGCACTAACAATTAACTACGAGTTCTAAAATTAGAGCTTTCCATGCATCGAAAATGCATTCTGGTAGCAGTTTAACTCCTACAAATGCCTAATGAAGATGGAGCTTCTATTTTTGGCACTTCCAAACACTTCCAAATCAATTAATGGCTTTCTTCCTCTTATTTTTTCATGCTTTCTTTGTTTTATGGAATGTAAAGGCTCATGCATCCAATTAATGATATAAATATGGATGGAGTCCTACTAAGCACCAGTTAAAGAGTCAATTTGTACATAAATAGATTTGTTTTATTAGTTTAGAAGCATATGATTTCATAACGATACCTCTCACTTTTAACACAAATTGAGGAGAAGATTTCTTATAAATTCAGGAATGTAATATGTGTTCTAAGCCTTCGTTATTTTGATGCAATAATATATGCTTTTGGTGCTCGCATTTGGAGTGTAGTGATTCTTGCCTAATTGTGTTATATTTTGTGAATCTATGTTCATGAAGTGTAATTGAGCCAATAGTTTTATTGTGTTATTTTAAGTGTGTGATCTTTTAATTCTAGTGTTTGCTATGGGTATACAAATTCCACTAATGTACTTAGTTTGAGAAGAGATTGTCATATTGTTCCTGCATAGCTTTTTGTCTCGCATGTGTGCACTTTATGTGGCCTTTCGATTTGATGAAAAGTGAAACATCTTACAGTTACTAAATTCCCCATCGATGATTGCATCAATGGAATTAAGGAAGTGTTGCTCCTATTCTTATTGGTTACCTACTAATTTTTTCGAAAGTTTAATTCACAAACACGTTTTTGTAGTTTATGTCTATTAGGAATTTACCTTTCATCTTATTTGCTTAAACCTCTTGTTACCCTATCTTCCATATTTTCTTTTACAAAAAATTGGTTGATTTAGGAATTCATATAGTTGCATTGTTAAATTACATTCATTAAAAAACAAAAAATACAAAAATACAAAAAAAAAAAAAAAAAAATTGTGTTTTATTCTTTTAAAATAGCAAGCAGATTCTACACCTTATCTAAATTGTTCAAACTAGTAAAGGCCTCCTCATGAACATTCATATTTATCTTCAATTGAGTGGATTCCAATAGGTCACAAGATTGCCCGAAACCTTGGAGTTAACCACAAAATTAACTTTTCAAGAAAGGAGTTTGAAAGGATTCTTGCCATTAAGCATCGTGTAAAAAGACAGCTCAACAGGCCCTGTTTGGTTGCAAGAATTGTCAAATGCGACATTTATCTATGTTGGAATAAACTCTCTTATGGTATTTGTGTATTCTTAAAATAAGTTATGGAATGTCATTTGGACCTGTTTGATTGACTTGGAAGAGGAGTCGAAAATGCATATTTTGTGTTTGGTTGCAACAATTAAAACAAGAATTGAAATTTTATTTTATTTATAAAAAAAATTGGTAATATTTGAAATAAACAAGATATTTTATTCATAAAAATTGGCTTTTATGTTAATTATTTTAAAGTCAAATTATTTTAAGGTATATAACCTTTGAAAATCTTTGAAATTTAAAGGACATATTATATTGTAAATCTTAATTTTAATTCTAAGTAAAATCAAATTATTTAAAATCATATTCAATATTGTTTATTAATTAAAAAAGAAAAAGTTGATATTTTAAATTATAAATATTTGATAACATTTTCTAAAAATTTAAACGTTAAATATAAGTATATATTTTTAGTATAAGATCAAAATTAAAATTATTTTATTTTTAAATTTATTAAAGAAAATAAAAAAATAAAAATAACAGGGGGTCATTAATATGATATTAAATGATCTTTCAACATAGTTTTAATTATAAGGCTAAACACAAGATTTATTTGTAAAGATAATTTTATGAAAGTTTATATTGAAGTTAATATTAGTCTTTTTTATTATTTTTTAAAATATCACATATTGTAAGAAAACTTGGCAAGAAAGAATATAACCGTTTCCACATAACCCATAATAGATATAAAATAAACACGGAATTAAAATCCACATGCAAGAGAATAGACAACATACCCACAAAATTGTGACATAAGATATACCCTAGGAAACCCTCATTGAGGAAAAAACCTAGCCTCCAAAAGCATCCATCACCATGTATTATTCAGCAAAAAATACCATTGCAATACAACCATGGAAGCCTTCATGGCCATAGCCACAACCGAGCAAACTATGTGAATAAGCATGAATCCACACATCCCATGCCATGCTTCCAACCTTCACAAATGCTCCTTTGGCTAACCTGTCAAGCCTTGTCCCACTCGACTCTTGCCTTTCTCACTCTTACTTTACAACAACTACCCTCGTGGCTGCTTATATAGTAGCAAGTCCCACAAAACCACTAAGTGTTATTACATAAACCATGTGCTAAAACCATGTGCTACCTAACCCACTGACCCCACATTTAATATTGGGCATTTAATTCTTTTCCCCAATATTAAATAATTACATAAAATATTATCACAATGTTACAATACAACTCATCAAGAATATACCATGGGAATCTTTACATGTTGCACGTCCATCTAGGTGGAACATTACATAATAAAATAAAATAATAAAATATAACAATATTATGCAATGTGTGCAACACTCATTATCTCAACAATCTCCCACTTGTTGTATACATTGCATAGGGTCAATTCATATCCACATAAATGAACAAGGGAACAATCCCTCCCAGCACATCCACCATCATGGATCAAAATATACCAAGTGCTCCATCCTGGTACTTGCAACAAAATCAAAGTATCTAGCATCTCAAACATGAATGATCTCACCTCCTATTATGCCACTGCTACTGGACATACATAGAAGCCATCCAAAGCGAAAGCCACCTAACCTGTCGCATTAGAAGATCATAAAATCCTATACCAACTAAAATGCCAAGCACAAAAAACCTAATCCAAAGGTAATCACATGTATCCGTAGTTGTCAAAATATCCATAGCTGAAATAGCACCCACAGCAAAGTGCCAAACCCATCCAACTATCCATACCTCCAAAAGGTATACCAAGTGAATCTCACATCATCAACATATCCAATCTGTAACCTGCAATCATAAGCCTCAAGAGCAATACCTACCACATATATACCAAGAAGCTCCCACTGCAAAAGATAATGTCAAATCTATAATCGATCCACTCACAACATCTCAAAGAAGTGTTTCCATGTAGTCTCAAGGACATCCACAATACATAAACTGATATCCTGCAAGAACAACTCTCATAAGAAGTCTCCAATGCTCTCCCAAGTTCTCCACAACCAACAGAGGAAAGAGAAAGAAATAACCATGTCATCTCTCATATGACATACATGAGCACAAACCAATGATCACAATCTCCAACCAATCTCAAATCCAATGTAAGAAAAAAAAATTGAACATCCAAGAAGATAACCAAGACTGGAGAAATTATTCAAATCATAACCTGTATCATGTCCTTCTACACACACCTCTAGATGTAAACTGTGCAAGTATGATCTCCTCCATAAAACCCCAACAAGAAGCCTCAACAACACCCAAACCACACCATATAACTAATCATGGATGTAAGCCTCTCACAAGAAGATCAAACTCAATAAACCATTCCTAAATCAAGGAATGACCATTTCTAAACCAAGGATAATGCTCAATATAAAACCATCTCCCAAACTAAACTAGCATAACAAAATATGCACATGGAGATAACCAATGCTAAACCATCTCTCAAATGAACCCTCCAGAACTAACTCATGTACCATAGCTCAAGATCCATATCCATGAAAGACAAGCATAAATATAATGCAACCAAGAGAAACAATGGGCTATAACTCTCAAGTAGCAAACCGTCGAGGAGTCCAAGAGTGGGGAATGAGAATGCTCATCAAGATACCCAAGTCTCCAACCAAGACTCATCTAAGAACAATCTCCTCTCAACTCCATATCAGGTGACTGCCCCTCAGACTTCCTGCTGAAACCATCAACCATCCCAACAAATGCTTCTCTAATCCAAGAAAAATCAGCATCACCACCGTCTCTAAGTATCCATGAGCACTTGTAGCCAATCAATCCATACCAACTCCAAATGCAACATAGCAATATCATGAAGTATCCAACTTATGATCAGTGTACTCAATACCAAGAAACTAAACCAAGATCAATGTCAAAGTTTCAACCATGGCCTTAGGAACATAAACATGACAACATGATCTAACCATCTCAACCAAAGAGATAACATGTTCCATATGAACATACCATAACATGTCACAACTCTAAACGTGTATCAAGATTATACCATGATATAATAATGAAACCATCCTCATACTAAGGATAACATGCCAAATAAAAGCATAAACCATACCTTTACCAAGAACCCTATGAGTCCTCAAGATGCAACCATCTCCATATACCATGAAGAAAAACCATCTCCACATACCATGAAGAACCATCTCCACACACCATGAAGATAACCAAGAACTCCATGAGTCCTCAAGATCCAACCATCTTCACACACCATGAAGATAACAAGTGCACCATGCAAATGTCAAAGACGCTTCTGCAGCAACAAGATCTAAGAAAAACCTCCAACATTTGCAAATACTCAATAAATATATCAATGCCAACAACTCCCACTTAACCGTGGTACCAAGTCACCTATGGCATCATAAAATCCATCTCCTACATGAAGATCCAAACCAAACTAGGAACTAATCTTGCACTATCACTCCATCACTGTCACAAGCTCCCACTAAACCATGTATCCAAGTTATCCATGACATAATGATGGAAAAAAAACCATCCTCTAACCATGAGAATCAACCAAGGCATCAAACCATCAAAGAACTCAAAGTGCACGTCATGAGCTCCTTAAAAGAAACCAAATAACCATGATCCTCAACCAAGAAGATATACCACCATAACTGAATCAAAAATTTAAGTTAATGAACATCAAGGATGTACCTATATATCCAATCATGTCATGTCAAAATTCATGACACCATGAACTGAGCATCTATCTTTCAAAGTGTCCAACCTGTCAGCATAAAATAGTCAACCACAATCCTCCACCATGACTATAACTAGTAACAATATCTCATCCCTTCTACAAGGCATAGACAACCCAAATCGAAGCCACCAATTTGAATATGCATCAATAATGAAAGAACAATCGGCAAAGACAACCCATAACCAAGCTATAAATGCAACCTATAAGTATAGACCGCTTACAACACTGCACAACTTGTAGATCCAACAAGTCATCATACATATCCAAACCAAACACTGATAACCATATCATCATGAGACCAAACTGAATAATGAACTGAGTATATAATGACATCAAATCTTAAATCTCCAATGCCATAAACTCATAATGTTACCATAGTCAAAATATATCTATAAATTGTTTAGATTAATATATCACCAAATAAATTATGCCAAACCTACACCAAATCTAAATCAATGTGTAGAGCTCTCCAAGAGCTTTCTATTAACTACTCGAAGTCCAAAATCCGACTCCGTATGCCCAAGTTATGCCCTAATCCATGCTCAAAATAAATAACATCTGACTTTAGGGCTCTTAAAACTTGAAAAAATCTCAAAATCATAGAACCAAACCTACACCATGTTTTAGTGCTCTAAATTAGCTTTCCAACGCCTATAAGAACACTAAAATTTGATATTCTGAGAGAAAGTTATGGTCGTTTTACTAAGACAATCTTTTTACCATTTTCACTGCGATTTTTCATTTTATTTTATTTTGTGATGAAAATTCCAACGAGATTAAATTTAACGGCCATCATGGGCTGAAACCAAAAAACTCTTTCATTTCCTCTAAACATGGCCAAACTAGGGCATATTATATATCAAAATTCATGGAAATATCAACCCGGATCCAATAGTGAGGTCTTTTTTTACGCAGGAGGCCATTTCTGCATGCTACCCCCAAAACCCTCATTTTAAATGAAACATCCGAAAAAATCCTTTTGTCCAAAAAATTTCAAATGCCCAAATCTACCAACATCCCATCATAACAGCATATCCAAAACCCTCAGATCTGCAATAAATCATTCATATATCTTGTCCTTTTCTTTTATCCTCTCATGCATTCCCATGGATTCAATCTAGGGTTACAAACAATAAAACTTGGCTCTGATATCACTTGTAAGGAAACTTAGCAAGAAAGAATATAACTGTTTCCACATAACCCATAATAGATCTAAAATAAATACGAAATTAAAATCCACATGCAAGAGAATAGACAACATACCCACACTATTGTGACACAAGATATACCCTGGGAAACCCTCATTGAGGAAAAAATCTAGCCTCCAAAAGCATCCATCACCATGTATTATTCAGCAAAAAATACCATTGCAATACAATCATGGAAGCCTTCGTGGCCATAGCCACAACCGAACAAACTCTGTGAATAAGCATGAATCCACACATCCCATGCTATGCTTCCAACCTTAACAAATGCTCCCTTGGCTAACCTGTCAAGCCTTGTCCCACTCGACTCTTTCCTTTCTCACTCTTACTTTACAACAACTACCCTTGTGACTACTTACATAGTAGCGAGTCTCACAAAACTATTAAGTGATATTACATAAACCATGTGCTAAAACCATGTGCTACCTAACCCACTGACTCCACATTTAATATTGGGCATTTAATTATTTTTTCCAATATTAAATAATTACATAAAATATTATCACAATGTTACAATACAACTCATCAAGAATATACCATGGGAATCTTTACATGTTGCACGTCCATCTAGGTGGAAAACATTACATAATAAAATATAACAATATTATGCAATGTGTGCAACACCCATTATCTCAACACATATTAAGCTTTAAATAATGTTGACCTATTTTATATCTTATGATAAACATAGTAAATAGTCAGAAAATGTAATCGAGTGGAAAAATGCAATCAAGTGACAAAGTCACAGACCTGACAACCCATCAAATTAGATTTATTAAAATCTAGAATAAAAATAAGCTATTTAACTATTCCACCTTTTTTTAGGAATTTCATTGTGTCCATTTTGGGGTCAGATTAGGATAGATGAATTCCAATTATAATTTTATATTTTACAAATAAATGTTAGATTCGTGAATGCGAGTATTTAAATTTTACTGTTCTTGCCCAATTCCTGCAACCAAATGAGGCCTTACACATTTGTTTCTTCCAATGCTTGCATCTATCTCTAAAGGGTTGTAAAACTCTCAAGTGTCACACCTATGGCTCTTTCACCATGTTCTCCTCATGGAGGAATTTTTGCACATCCATTGAAACCTTTGTGCAAACTACCTTACAATCAGCATTTTCCCACACGATCATCCCAAACCATGGTCTTGGTGCAAACTGCCTCCCAATCGATGATCTATTTACATGCTCAAGAACTCTCACCCATATACCACTTGATGAAGGGTGTGTTGGTGTTTGAAAATGCTGGAGGGTTTTCAATTATTCCAATGAGAATATGACATATCTAGGGGTAGCTAACTCCCATTTTCAACACGCCATTTCAGACACCGGGCCAACTAGAAGGCTTGACCCTTCTTCTACTTCAGGCTCTGCTAAACCTAGGCGGGTAGACCTCATATTCAAATGATACCGTACTAGTGCAAAAAACATATCCCTGAATCTATTAAGTAGATTTTACCCTTATTTCTCTTAATGAATCATGAAATGACATTGATCTACAATAGCTAAATGCAAACCTATGAATCTCATAAGCTGAGTGAGGGTTAAACATTTAGGTCCTTCAACATGAAAGGGACAAAATGTTTGATTAATAATGTTGAATTCAACAACCCTCAGATATGTAGCAGTAAGACTTTAATGATCCTGTAATTGATCAATGCCTTAACCATTGGGCAAATCCATAAATCAAAAACATGCATATGAATATCTAAGACATATATGTATCTTCAGATATCTGATCTATCTATTCAACTTGTAAATAGACATCTATATTTAGTTTAAATCTCATTCTTACCTGATATCCTCCTCAATAAATCTGTAACCCTGTTGATTTCTATGAAGCATTTACACAATTCCTTGAATTATCAGCAACAATGAAACAACATACAGCCTTAAGGGACTACAACTATGACCCAGGCTCTTTGTTCAAAAGTCATTAAACATTACAACTCAGTAAGAATGGAGACAAGATTCAACTAAAACTCAATCATCTGCTGCTCTTTTTATTAATTTCCTTGAAACTTATATAGTCATATGCATGAAATAAAAAACATAATGTAACCTAATAGATCTGAACTATTTGTATTAACCTTCTTTACTGTTGTTCATACAGAGGAGAAATTGTTGAATGAATGGTGTCTCAGTATTGGAAATACATCAAAACTGGAACCAGAATATGGTCTCACAGTAATGTGCAAATTTTCTCCCCAAAAACTGGAACTCTTACAGTGAGAAAGAAAGGGAATGATATAGGAAGAAGTGAATTCTCAGATCTGATCAAGAGATGACAAGTGTCCACTCAAAATTCCTTCCCAAGAAGATCAAAAGCCTCTCTCTACCTTCTCTCTATAACTAAAAATCAAATCCCATCATTCTGACTCTACAAGGTATAAAGAATCTTAGATATTTGGTAAATCATCATAATCGCTTTTGATGCCGAATTTTAAATCATGGTTAAGCCAAAAAATAGTTAAGAGGCCTCCAAAATGCAATACAATCTTCTCAAAGTCATTTTTTTCACATTCTGGCTTCAAATAGTCTTCATAACTGCCCTCTAACCAATTTTGATGACCAATGTTGAAATCTGCTCATTCTACCGTCAATGCCCCAGGTTTTACAAATTGGCCTACAGTGTGAATCAGTGAGGACCTATGCAAAAACTAACTTTAGATTCAAAAATTTTGGCTCTTCCCGATTTTGGTGGTATATTGGAGTGCCCATTTTGGTTAAAAATTGAGCTTGTGGCAGCCGTTTGAAAAATCATGCCTCTATTCATGGTCTCCATATTCATTTTGCAAAATTTTAAACTTTTCAAAGTTTAAACTATATTTAAAAATAGAAATTATTTAAAATGTCTGATTACTGCATGTGAAACCAACCCTAAGAATATAAAAATGAATTTTATATTTGAAATCATTCATTTTTCTCTGCCTTTTCAATTCAGGTCAAACTTGGTTGACCGACCTCGCCACATGTCACCTTTTGATTTGTTGCCTTGTTGCTCCATCATCACCCAATCAACACCTACCTCATCATCGCCACATGGCACTCCATTATTGGTCAAAACTTGCATCTGCCTCGTTAGTGCTATCAGGACTCGCTGCCACGTGTCGTCATCACATCAACCCTCGCCATGTCACTATGGTAATTCTCGTGCATCTTTTGTTTGGCGACGTAGCGACGACCACATGATGAGGACATGTGTCAACATCTCTTTCCATCTAAACTCGTTTGTCTTCGCTGTATTTTTGGGTTTTTTCGATGACTTGCTATGTTGCTAGCCAAATTTTTAAAATTTCTCGGCTAGTGAAGTAGCGAGGTGCCAGATTTTTGAATTTTTTGGCAACCTCATATCTACTAATGTCATAGTCTTGGTATGCGTGCTCACATTCAAAATTTAAATATGCACCTCACCAACTATCTTCCTCATCCAACGCACAAGGGGCCCACCATGCACAAGCACAGCCTTTCCAAAAGGTTTTTTGTTTAATTCACAAGTCATTGAGCATAGGATACTATTTAAAGATTGAAAAGGTTTACCCATGGGCAATGTGGGATAAAGGGTTTGAAAGGCCCCCTTAAACTCTTGCGTGGATCCTTCATTAGATTGTGCCTACGTCTTTATATGCTGCAAGGATTGTTCTTGATGGCTTTAAATTCCCTCTTCTTTCATGAAGGCGCCTCCTCCTTTCAAATGTGTCGATTCCATTTTCATGGTCATGGGCTTGCCTTGCTTTAGTACTGTGTCTCTACAATTAACGCTGGAGCTGCTTCCTTTGACTGAGTCGTGGGCTTTGTCTTTCCTACTCACAACGCCTAATTCTTTCAATCTGGTGCCTATTTTTTATGCTGGAAACTGCGGGTCCCTTAACTATGTGTGATGCTTAAGTTCACGATGGTTTCCCTTTGTGTATGTCTTCTCTTGAGGTGCAAATGGAGAATCCTCTTTCATGCGTGCTCCATATTCCTTATTGCCTCAACGTGATTCTGTGTGCAAATGCTCTTTTGTTATGGGATCTCTGCCCTTTCACTGGCTCTCAAAACGTTTTGCCTCCTCCCTGCATCTTACCTTTTGAGAAGGCATCTTTTATGTGTTGGATACTCTGTTCCTACAAACGTGCGGGCTGCCCTTTCACAATGCTGACCTCCTTTGTTGTAGCAGCTTGCTTTGCTCGTCAGCCCCTACTTTTAAAAATGTGGGGCTCTGTAATTAGTGTAGCTTTTCACACTTGGAAAGAAACTGAAGTAATGAGATTCCTAAACTATATCTCCTTTGATGCATACAAATGTCATGGAGAATAAATCCATTCATTTTTGTTGGCCCTTGTTATGAGTATTAATGAAATCTATTGATCAATGGGTGCAAGGTATAGAAGAGCCTGTGAAAAAAATATGTGAGTTCACACCATTTAAGCTTAAACAACATTTCTAGGTGGAAAAACCCTTGTAGAGAAGTCTCATGGTCAAATTCAGCATTATTGGTTTTTGAACCAAGATCCACACTCTCCATTAAAGCTCTAGAAACATTTTGCGCCCTAAATTATTCAAGGAGGGATGGACCTTTTAAAAGATATCAATTGCTCCACATATTCATCATCAACTATTCGAGCTCTTTCATGAATCAATTCAGTAAATACAATGAAGTTAACAATGCTCAGATTTTGTCAAGGGCTATTTCTACAAGATAATTCTCAAGAAGATTGGATACTTCCACCAAATCTGTAAAATAAGAGAAACTCTTATTGGGACCATAGACAAGAAGAATCTCTAAACCACAATATTTGTCAAGTTTGAGAAAATTGACACGGATTTATTGCATAGATTTGACAGCATGTTGCCCATGAGACCCATCAATGAGTGTGACGATATTCTTTAGCCAAGCTAATAGATTTGTCAAACTATATCCAGTTTTATCATGCCTCTTGTTGTTTACCTTCCTTATGATAGTCGTCAATCAAATTTGGGCAACAATTTAGATACCTCTCACATGTAGTTAAATCATTTTTCCATGTTTGATAGAGAATCTTCTTGGTTTTCATTTCATTCACATGCTTTGACTTGCTCTGCCTAATGGAATCAGTCAGGCCCCAAAGTGGGTCCGACTAAAAAAAAATTCATTTATGAACGACTGAATCCTCAAATTGGCCTATTAACCTTTTAATATCCACTGGAATTGATTTTGATCATTAATTGATCATTAAAATTTTAGTTACCCACTTTTTGCAAACTGTGAATTTGGTGCTAGGAAGTCCTTTGACTAGTCTTAAAAACTGACCCAAACCTCTAACCGGGCTCTGAAATCTAACCCGCTGATTCTCTATACCACACACTTGCACCCTGTCGAATCTCATCTTAAGAAAAATTCGGGCTCAAAAGATATTCGCTATCAAATTTGACCCTTCAGAACTTCCTGCAAGAAAACATGTTAGGAAACACTAAATTGGGTTCAGAATCAGCTTCAAAAAATTGAGTAAACTGGCACTTGGGAGGACGAAAACTGGGACGCTGATTCTCTGTCATGAGGAGAATATAAATTTGGGAGTTGGGCTCATGATGAATAACCGAGCGCAAATTGCAAGCGATCAAAGTGGGCTACTTGGATTTTACAAACTAGAAACACTAACAGAAAAGCGATTTTTGCAAATGGAATGAACCTGGAAAAGTGTGCAAATGGATTGGTCAAGATGTGAAAATTGGCACGCTTACAGTATTTTTAGAGGACAACATAGTGGTACAATCCATTTAGGCTATCCAATCACAGATTTCAAATTATGATGTCCCAAACAGGGGTACCAAACAATCTGCATTTGCTGACACCAATAAAAAGATATAAATTGTGTTTGGAATCTCGTTTGAAAACTGATCAAAGTTATTTGTCATGAGCTGAAACTTGAAACATAACAAGTCTCTAATGTCTACAATGTAACACAAAAGGAATTTCAACATTTCGCTCAACTGGTCAAAAGTTACAACACATCAAACAGGGCCTCCTAGAATTCAGAATTAATTGCAAAAGCATGAAAATAGTAACTGACCAACTTTGAGGGATTCAAAACCTAGTCAAACAGACTCAAAATGACTCAAAATTTGAAATATAGGCTCTTAGGTATGGACACTAGACATTCGCAAAGTGGCAAGTCATGAAACATTTCTGGGTGCAAGATATTCAATGGAAAACACAGCCTCCTGTAGCTATTTGACACTTGGGTAAAAATGCAGATTTAACAATTGCTCAAAATGGGATCTTACAGAATAGCTCGAAATGGAAATTTAGCTTCATAGAACACTTAGACACACTAAATGCAGGGTGTTAGAAACATTAAATACCTTATGGGGCTCAAAGGTACAGCTAGGTATGTATGCATTTAAAAGCATTTATAGGGCTCAATTTCTTCAACGGTGCTCAAAATTTGGGCTACAATTTTGAGCGCCAACAGGGTGCTCCCCTTAATACCTCAACAAATATAAAAAATAGAGAATGACACAAATTGAAATAACAAAATATGGGCTTCTTATTATTACCACAAATACAGAATTATAGAATTACAATATGCAAACCTAAATGGCTATCTTCCTTATAATACTCTGCAAGATGGAGCTCCGACTATCACCCAAAACTACCCTAGACAACCTATGAGCCTTCTTTATATAGGCATTTTTTATTTCCTGAGGAGATTCTAGACACTAAAACCTAACCCTTGAGGCTGACCAAACTCGTATTACATAATTTCATTACACTTTATTACATAAGATCAACTCGAGAGAATTTACAAATTACATTTTTGGAATGGGTCCACTTCTAGAGACCATAACTAGCAAATTGTTGACCCGATGGGTTATTATAACCCCATTCTAGAATCCTTGGCTAGCAATCTACAATGGTTGATTTTGAAAGTGTCTACTTATTGAGGTTTCACCTCGTTTCATATCATTTAGGCATTAATTGTTGGGCCTAAAGTTTGGATAGCCAAAATTCATAGCAAAAATTTGTAGTAATTACATCAATAAATATGATGTGACAATAAAATTCATCTAGCAAGTGGATATGTCATAGAAAATTAGCACATAATATCAACTTATAAAAAAATAGTAAGCTCCCACAAATAGAAACTATGTACAAGAATGGTCCTTATTCAAAACACAAAAACTAGAAAACTAGAAAAAGAAATATTTTTAGGTGATGCAAGATTGCCCTTACACCTAGGATGCTCCTGCATCACTCATCCAATAAATTCTATGAAACCCCTTCTTCCAATTATGCATTACAAGGAGGAAAGGTATTGCACTACTATTGATATATCTTACATTAGTTCCTAGAATGACATGGAAGGAAGTTCATATTTGCATATTGTATGGTGCACAAGGAAAAATCATAAAATTTGGAAATTTTGCAAAGTTGGCAAGTCAAACCGAGATGGTATTTTACTAAAATTTGTAGTGTTGATCAAGTAAGTAATTTTGTAAGAAACAATAGTGTGTTGCCTGAGTGTAAGACAACTCTACTATTCTAATCAAGTAAGTGATGGAAATTGATCATGACCAAGTAATCAATAGTAACTGATCTTATTAATGAAATAAGAACATGGGGTATGAAGAATTTAATTTTCCCTTGTGGTCATAAATGTAACTTTATCATATATATTAGGGTTTCCAAAGTTCATTATTTTACCCTACATTACAAAGAGCATAGATTGAATTTGTGTGATTTGCAAGAGTCAGCGAATTTAGAAACCTGTGTATGTGAATATGCTTGAGAACCAAAGTGAAAAGGAGAATATATTGTGAATCAAGTGAATTATGAATGGTTTTAGTTGCAAAACCCTAACCTATGATGATAGTTTCAGGCTTCGTAATTGTGAAGAGAAATGCAAAGGCAAACTCAATAAAACTAATTCATAATGAGACATGTGAGGAACCAAAGTATAAATTATACCCAGAAGTCACTACACAAATAGATAAGGTGGGTGCACAGTCTTCCATTCCACCTAGGATTTTGTTAGTGAATGATATTTATTTATTTTATCATTGTAAAATTGGAGAAATTTGCAATTTTGAGCTTTAAGAAGTGTATGAACATTTGTGTCTAGACTGGATTCACATTGTTTTGTGCCAAGTTCATGAGATAAAAATGTGGTTCGATGAACCTATTAATATTAGATGAGATGTAATTCATATGGATATCGAATATTATATAATAGAGAAAGCTAAAGCATTTTTAATGGCTTCCAAGAATGAAATTGAAGAAAACATAAAAGATCAATGGGATAACCAAGGATTGAAGGTTGTTCCAATTGACAAACTGGAATTGAAATTTGGAGTGTATGTTGTGGCATATAAGATCTTTCAATTATGCAGACTTAACAGCATGCCTTTTATGTTAGTTCACCTAGGATATAAAATTGTGAAGGGTCATAAATATGACATTGTCGAGCTACAATTGAGGCAACCAAAAAAGAACATCAAGATTATTTGGTTGCAAAGTCTAATACTTAAAAATTTGACTCATTACTGGTATGCATTTTATTTTATATGGAAAATTATTTTCCCTCTATTGATCAAGTAAGTTGGAGAACATACACACCTATCCTATATCAAATCACTGAGCTTATTCGAACAATAGGAGACAAATTTGATAGTGTGATGACCGAGTATTTTTAAAAATTTAAGGAAAGGATGAATCAAAGGCTATAGATTCCCCCATAGTTAGAGGAGAAATATCATGATGGTATTTGTTTTCTGGGTGATACTGACAATACACTAGTGAAAGTAGTGAATTCTTGAGTTGCATAGCTTGCACTATGGATTATGAGATCAATATAGATCAAGCAAACAAGGCTATTGAAGCTCCATTAAATGATCAGTTGATAAGAATGCAAAACCATTTGGTACATATGAAGAAGAAGACAAAAAGGCCAAGATGGATATTATTTCTCCCAAGGTATTTAAGGAAATGAAGAAAATGATTAACAATTTGGAAAGTAAACTTGGTGCAAGAGAAGAAAATCATCCCTTGATGATTACCAAATAAGGGTGAAGATCTTGATGAAGAAGAGGATAAAGGTAAAGATTTTATTTTTTATAAATCATAATCACAGAAATGTAAGAAAATAACTTTGGCAAGACCAATAAATCCAAAGAATACAACGTCAAGGACTTGTGCGACACAAAGCAAATAATTCTACTATGAGTGAGACAACACCAATCCACGAACCTCTGAGTGAGGGAATCATTGAGCAAGGCCAAAAGAATTTTGAAAATGTAAAGAAGTCGCAAGATTAATCATTGTCCCAAGTCAATAGACATACTATAAATTACCTTGTAGTTATTTCACCACCTAATATCGAGCATCACAGATAAATTTCACAAGCAAAAATCAAGAAGGAAGATGAGAAACAAAATGGTGCTACAACAAGACAACCTGAGGAGAGGGCTCAAGTGCCACTACTACAAAGTGCTACTAGTCAAAGTATTGCACAAGATGAAAAGGTAAAGGAGATAAAGGAAAAATAAAGAACAAAAGTTGAGGAACCCAAATAGATGCATTAACAATCCATAGCTCTAGTGACATCACAAGTATCTTCGAGAACAATTCATATTGATTCAAAACGAAAGAAGATGAAGAAAAAGAAGAAAGAATCTCTAGCAATCAAATCTAACCCAATGAAAGTAGATTAAGTCATTTTTATACCAAATTGGGATCCAAATACATTGGATAAAAAAAGAATGGGTATATATACCAAGCTTTGTGAAAGGAAAAAGGAGCGATAAATACTAAGAAAGTAGCACAAGAAGAAACAATTATTACATGTTGTCAAGAACATATTTTGGATGTTGTTCCAGATATTGTATTGAATGAAAAGACACTGATTTTGGATCAACTAGTGCAAATTGTGGACAAGCTCAATGCACTAGAAATTCATACATAATCAAAACTTATGGAGCATGTAGAGAATAAATTTAAGAGACAAGTTTTGGAGAAAATTGCCAATGAAATTAATATATAGAAGGTCACTTTGTCCACCTATGTTACCAAATTGGAAAATATTGTGAAGAATGTTTTACTATTGTTTCAAAAGTTGTGTGATATCCCCCAATTAATAGATAAAGTTGAAAAAAGACTGCAAAAGGTTAATGATGATATGAAGGCAAGTTTAGATGAATTGAAAACTAATCCAAGTACATCATCCCTACACTACAACCAAGTGAAATTTCTCACAGGCCTTCAACATAATTTTTTTAAAAGAGGAAAGTAATCTAAGAGAAGAAATTAACAAACTACAAGCATTTCTATCACCTCATCTTGAGGTTACATAAGATCGTATTAAAGTTGCAAAGGATTTCATAGCTTCCCCAAGCTTATCCATCATTTATCACATGACAAATCTCACAATGAGGATGAGGATAGAGAAGTGGATTATTGAGTTGATCAAGTCCAATTGGGACAATACACTAAAAATTATACTAAAGAATCACAAGGATTTTCTTGATCACTTTGGATTACATCCATAGTAGGTAATTTCATGTTTAAAGCTATTTTGACATCAGTATCAGAAAAGGGGGAAATTATATGTTTTTGTCTATATGTTTGTTTGTATTATGTTTATATATGGAGTTATAAGGAGTTGATTTAATAAAAACAAAATATTTTAAAAAACCAATTTATACCAAGGAAGCATATGTATAGGGGGAGTTGTATCTATTTATGTACATAGGTTTTTTTTCTCCACTAATGTCAAAGAGGGTGAATGTTACTCCCATATATAATCATATTTCCAATTAGTGTCAGGAAACCAAGTGAAAGTGAGCATAGTAACTACGTCACTATATTTCTCAACATAATGAAGGAGGAGATGAATGCTAATTATAGTTATATTTGAGCTCATTACTTACTAAGTGTTTCTATATACACTAAGAAGAAGACATCATTGAACCAGACAAAGTATCCTAAGAAAAGATATTATTGAGATACATAGTTATAACCAAGAAGAGTTTATACCAAATGGCAATAGAAAGAAATAAAGTATTTATCGAGTAACATAGAGGCTACATACGAGTTTGATTTGGCACAAAATCTAATAAGACACGATCATGCTGAGTGGAAAAATAATATGCACAGTTTGAGGTAAAGATTTGAAAATATTTCTTGAAGACTATGCATTGATTTTTTTTTATTACAATGCAGAGAAGACCAATCAGAATGAGGAGTGAAAGATGAATGAAATGATGGATTATTTTAGATCATTTTTTTTATTAGTGATGGGTTCTAGAATGTTTAAACCCTAATTAGGTCACATATCAAAAAGGGAAAAGAAAACTATAAAAGCACCTATAGAAATAGAATCAAATGTTGTTGTTGAAGTTGTTGCAATAACTATTGTAGTGAGAAAGGATATCAAATGAAAAAGTAAAGTACAAAGGATATCAAAGGTGATAGATTTGAGATTTGAGGAGATTTAAGAGGAATTGCAAATCAATCACAAGGAGGTGATATATCAATGTGAAGAAGAGGGATCTAATCAAGAAAAGTAAGTTGATATTACAAAGATCATGTGTTGCTACTTTTCAATCATTGTAGCAATTTTAGATTCTTAAAAAAGGTAGACTAATCAAGTACACACTTAGAAGAGTGTTGTAAAATCCTTAAAAAGGTAGATCCTAGTAGATCTAATTGTATACTTCTAACAATGTGAGTCACCATAAGTGAAAAAAATTGCAGCCCTAATAAGGCACCCTCTTACTGCATTAGTGATGAATTTGTGGGTATCATCCCCACCATAGCTTTCCCTCTGACCAAGGTTTTCTACATGAATAAATTATTATTTTTTATATGTTTATATTTTTAAAGTTGATGCATTTTGAATTAGATATGCTACTTTATTTTATAAGTACTATGATAAATGTTTAGTAATGACTAAATGACAGGAAGAAGGGGAATACTAAAAAAATTAAGAGAATTTTTTTTTGAGGGTACTAATTCACACCCCTACCCCCCACCACCCCCCTCAATAGCCTACCTTTCATAATATTCCAATAGAGACACCACATGATAATCCTTAGATTCTCTAGATCCCCCTTTAGGTATTATGAAAGGACAACCCTTAAGGGTTATGGGAGGTTTATTTGATGAAGGGTAACCCTTGTTAGTGATAATTGGTTGAGCTAGATTAACTTGATTAAAATATTTCTTCTCCATAGACTCGTCACTAGAAGGGAGATCATTAAGGAAACTTCCATTATCCTCTTTTCCCAAGGAATCCTTAGAATAGGGATTATAAATTTCCATTAATGGTGTCTCTCTACTAGGAGAATCAAGTAAAGGTAAGGTCACATTGATAGAAGAATTTATAATATCGTCCTCTTGATATCACTAAGAGAAGAATATATATTAGGAAAAGAAGAAAAATGAATCTTGTTATGTTTAGAGGAGAAAGTATCAATCATGTTAACTCTTTTCTGAGGAAGAGAATAGTCGGTATTAGCATCAGGAGTTTCACCCCAAATAGTGGCATTATCAATGAAAGGAACATAACTATCAACAAATTACACCATAGAGGAAAGATCATGCATTGAAGAAAGGTTCATAAAGGAGAAAGGATTAAAAGAAGGTATAGGACTACCCTCAACCAATAAATCCTCATAGTGAAGACATATATTAGGAGTAGGGACAATATCAATGCGCCACCAATTTCCATATGATAAATCTAAGTTGATGGGAGGGTGATGTTTAATGTCAATAATTTGAATTATTATTCTAGATTACAACACCTAGTGTGATACCTACAGTATTATTAATTCTAATGCAAATAGAACAATTTTAGCACAACAAATTATGCAAACCAAAAAGTGGTTCATTTGATTCAAAACTCAAGTTTATACAATGTCTGATGAATTTGAAGGGCCACCAACATCCCTTCAAAAAGAAATTAAAACTAAAAAAACTATTTTAAAACTATTTCAAATTTTATGTCTACTAGTAGAGGTCATAACTTTCAGCACATAGCTAAAAAATGTGTGCCTCTTTCCCATTTTTGCTTTTGTTGGCCTCCTCTAGATCATCATAGACCATGTTTTGATTAGTCAACTTAGATAAGGGAATAATTTTTAGAAACTTCTTTAAAATAATTGTACAATATGAGAAAATGATAAGTGCATATAGAATAGATTTCTCTAATCATTTTGTCATTAAAATGTATGAAAGATCACATAAAAAACTAAACAATAAAGCATGAAAAATAGATAATTTTAAAATCTATGAAAAGGAATGGTCTAGCTAAATTCTATTAATGGCGACACCACTTTTCAAAGAAGAGATAAAGAAACCTAATGCAATTAAGAGAATAAGGGAGATCAAAGGATTTAACTCCAAAATTCACAAGAAGGAAATGCCAAAGAAGAGAAATCTTAAGAAATATCTAACTCCAAATAAAAGGGGTAAGTGGATAGGTTCACCATAATATTTAGGGGGAAAAAGGGAAACACTTCAATAGGGTTGTAGGTATCCTCTTATCCAGGCCACTAAGCCATTTAAATATGTATGAGAGGAAAAGACAAGAATTTTCAAATATGATCCCACTTATAATCCAAATTAGATTAGCTAGAACCCAAAAGAATAAGGGTGTCAATATCTAATTCAAATTATAAAGACAAATGCACTCTTTGGCCCTTATAGGATAATGTGTATGCGAAATTGAACCAATTACTTAAATAATGTAAGTATAGATGCTATGTGTATAGAATTACCCCAATTAAGATATAGATCTAGGTTAAAGATATAAAAGGAAATAAAATATGAAAGGTTCACCTTGAAATACATAGAGGAAAATGTATTTTAGCTCTGAAAATCACAAATTTCAACCTTTTTTTTGAATATTTGACTACAGATCTTGAAATAAAATGACAAAAGGAACAAAACCCATAAATCATTTGACAAAAAGGAAAAAAGGACTAGGTGGAATTGTTGGATAGACATCTTAAAAAATGGTTGACATAGTTCGGCAATACTATAACAAACTTCTCCAAAAAGCTTCTATAGAGTTATTTCCATATCCGTGTGCAAAATCCTATTATCTTGTTCCTACACACATAAAAACTTAGTTTTGGGGTTTTCTCAAGGGAAATCTTTCCATAGTCAAGCTCTAGGTTAAGAAATTAGCCGTAAATGATAAATGTAAATGTATGTAAAGGGAACAAGATAAATTTAATTATTCTCCTTGCTTGTAAATTCCCTTGTCAATAAGAATTTTGTCTTGTTGTATGTTGTAAATCTCAAATTTGGTATGAAGGATGTAAGATATCTCCTCAATCACAATGGATCTACTATAACCACATCATAGACCCATGGATTTAAATGTACACCAATGAAGAGGACAACAAATTTCTCAATGTAGATTTCCTCCCTTGATGGCCAATAAATGTTAGATCTTGAAGAGGAAATTCCCACAAAGAATCCTTGAATGCTTACAGAAGACTCGCTTGCTTTCTTGGATGCTTGAGCACATTGAGCTCTAGAATTGCTTGAGCGCTTGACGATTTGATGAATGCTCGATGTCTTGAGCATGAGATATAAAAATGAAGCCCTCGACCTCCTTAAATAATAGTTTTTGGGCGGGAAAACAACTCAAGCTAATGGGGGAGTAAAATAAACAAATTGGTAAACTTGAGAAATTTTGGACCCCAGACCCTGCAACCACTGGGGACTAGGTCAACTTGATCAAACTAGTCCCAGGGAAGGGAGCAGGAAGGCCTCAAAAAGGTCCAAAATGAGTTATAGGGGAAACTAAGAGATAATAGACTGACTAGGAGATATGGAAAAAAGGTGACAAAATGACACCTAGAAGACCATGTCAAAAGTGAGATGATGAAAAAGCATGAAATAGAAGGGGAGAGGAGAAAAAGAGACATCGAGCATAGTTCCATCTATGCTCTCAGAAATGGAAACGGTGCTATAAGGTCTTAAAAGGTAATTGTATCCATTTTAAGATGGTACACAACCTACCTTAGTCATGATTTGAATAACATTCACACTAATGTTTGAGTCTCCTTTAATCACCAACCTTGTGATACCCATAAAGGTATAAATTTCAACTCCCAAAGGATATCCATACCCTCATCCTAATTTTTTGTGTGGTCTCTTAGGGACCAGCATAGAAATATTTGATTTGGCTAGTGTGATTCCTTAAAATCTTACCACCATCCCACACATTAGCTCTGGTAGCCCCATCAAAATTTATCATGAGACAACCTAGGGAGGTGGTTGTCTTCTTAACTTCATCTCTGGCCAAAATTTTGAAATTATTAAATTTATCAAACCCAGGGTCCAAGCTCCAATCATGTGTAATGCATTGCTTCATAAGAGAAGAGGGTGGGGGTGGGGAGAGTCTAGACGTTTCCAATTGTACATAGAGACATTGTCCTTGAGTAACTTCAGTCAGATGTGGATAGTGACATGGAGGGAAAATTTATTATCCCTAAAGATATTTTTAGTCCTTTCTTTCCAAATGCACCAACAAATGTTGGGGGTATCAATTTTCAAAGGATATTGGGCAAGGGGTTGTTATAGGTGCATTACTAATGTTTAAACTTCTTGATATCCATATTGAGTTTCTAGTTGATTTTGAGTTTTTTGAGAACCTTCTACCAAATGGAAGATGCAAAACTACAGTAGACAAAGAGATGGTTTATTCATCCTTCTGCCTTCTTTCACATAATGCATCTATTGGCTAGGCTGACCCCATTTTCATCATATTATCTTGTGTGAGGATTTTTTCATGCATAAGGCTCCACCAAAAGAAGAAGAAAATTTTAGCTTTGGTGCTCAGATGCGGATCCCAAAGTTTTGACAGTTTTGTAAAACCTCTAATACTAGTGATAATCAAGTCATAGGAATACTTGACTATGAAGAGGTTAGACATGGTACAGGTAAAGATGATGTTTTCTTCCTACCCAAATAAAGGGAATCTAGTATGTTGGAGGATTAGCCAAAAGTTCCTTGATGAGAATGCGTATGTTCGAGTAATCATCCATCAGAGGGACCAAATATGTCCATCTCACCCAATTGATGTACTAGACTATGTTATGTCCAAGGATGGAAGCAAGAAAATTTGTGTAGGGACTAGAATCTATTGGCCCCCATGGATAGAAAATCAAGCCAGTTGTCCTTCCAAAACATGATATTTTCCCCATTGCCAAGCTTCCAACTATTACCTTTATGAAGGGTATTTTTTCTTTTTAGGATGTTGTACCACATGTTATATCTTTGTGGATGGTTTCCTTCCATAAACATGTCAGTAAGAGAGCCCCAATTAAGATGTCTATCTTGCATAGTATTACCCTAGTCCTTGTTACACATGATGAGTTTTCACACCATTTTACAAATGAGAACATTGTTTAAGTTATTAATTTTTCACAGACCAAGGTCGCCATTTTTTTTGGGGGAGAAAATGGGTGTCACAATTGAAATGGACAATTTCCTTTTGTCTTCAATTCCCACCCAAAGAAAGGTGCTTTGCATTTTCTCTAGTTTGTCTGCCACAACCCCATGATTTTGAACAAGGATAAGAAGTATACATGGATGCATTGGAGCGAAGAGATGAGAAGTTGAATCTTAGCAGCATTTCTATGAAAATTATCTTTCCAACCTATAAGTTTCTTTTGGGTGCATTCCAAAATATTATTCCACAAGTCCATTTTAACATATTTGACTATGAGTCGGAGCCTTGGGTAGATAGATGGAAGGGTAGCACATTGGCATCCCAAAAAATTTATCACCTTAGTTTGTATTTCACTAGTAGTATTAAGGAAGAAGACTTTGCTCGTTTGGAAATCAATAGATTTCCCCAAGGCTTTAGAATACTTGTCAAGTAATTTTTTTCATTCGCTAGCTTCAACCACCAAGGATTCACCAAAGAAAATAATATCATCCATGAACTACCAAAGGACCAAGGGAGGAAGGGTTGAGGAAGGTTTAATACCTTTGATTCTTTGTTCGTCCACCAAGTTCTCCATATTTCTACCCATCACTTCAACAACTAGGATGAAGAGGTGGGGGGAGAGGATCTCCCTGTCTCAGACCTTTGTTTGCGGGGGAGGAACTCACCTAGGGAATCATTAACAATAACAAAGTAATTGACAATTTCAACACATTCCTTAACAATATTGATGAATTTATCATTGAATCTCAATCTAGTAAGGACTTTAAATATATAAAAATATCAATTGACTTTATCATAAGCCTTAGAGATGTCGAGTTTGAGGGCCAAACCATCATTTTTTCTTATGTCCGTGGAGTGGATGATTTTATGGGTGGAAATAGTAACATCTAGAATTTGTCTTCTAGGAACAAAATCCTTCTAGTTTGGGCTGATAACCTTGTCCAGAAGTGTTTTAACTCTATCAACCAAGATTTTAGATAGGATATTGTATTCTAATGTAAACTACATTAGTTGATGGGTCTGAAACCATTCATAGAAGTTTATGGTTATTATGTTTGGGGACAAGCACAATGATAGTTTTCTTATGTCATCACTAGATTTTGTCTATTTGTATGAAGTCTCTTGCAGCTCTGGTAACATCCAAACCAACAATATCCCGAAATTCTAGGAAGAAGGCTAGGGGAAAACCATCTAGACCCAAATCTTTGTAGGCATCCAAGGCAAAGAACAACTTTTTAACCTCCTCCTCAAGGACATGGGATAGGAGGTTAACATTGTCTCCCTTACTGACCACATCAGGAAGGTGGTTAATAAGTGGATCCTGCAACATCAGATTATTTCCCCCTTTTCTAGATTAGAGGTTCTTGAAGAAATTCATAGCTAGGAGGTTTAGGAGATTTTACTAGTGATATTTTAAAGTGTAAGGTTGTGTTGGTGTAATTAAAGAATTATATCTTGGTTATTTGTCACCTAAACCCTATTACACTTTACATAAGCTTACTTAAGGATTGTATAGGAGCTTTTAGGAGAATTTTTGCTTTTAGTAGTATTATCGTGTTATCACAATCCACTTTATGTTTTGACTCCACCTTATTGCACTTATCACTTCTCACTCTCCACGTGTTTTGCACATGTTGCACATACTTTATTACACATTGAAGTAAGTCAATATTTGGTGTATATATGATTTCACTTTGTTGCACATACTTTATTACACATTGGAGTAAGTCAATATGTGGTGGATATATGATTTCACCTTGAGTGGGTGATAAGTTGCCTCTTGGTTATCATATAATGAGATGACACTTGTCATCGTCTCAATCACTCCTTTGTACTCACCTTCACTATAGAACCAAGTATTCCCTATGTAATATCCAAATTAGTTTGAATCCATCATTCCACTTGATTCATTGTATTGCATTATTTGTGAATATGATTTATCTTTATGATATTAATTCTCTCTTGTTATTATGTTTTCTACTTCCTCTAGATTTTGGGGGGCTACCTTCAAAGTCAAATCTTACATGTTGATCTATGCTCATGGAATTGACTTGAGTCAATTTCACACCTACATATATAGACTATGGTAACAAATAAAAGACCTAAGAATTAAAACCAACTTTAAACAATTAATACTCATAAAAATGAGATAACATAAGTCTTTGAAATGATCTTATTTAATAAAAATATTTTATTTATAAAAAAAACATTTTATAGCATAAATAATATTTTTATGAAACTATGCATAATAAACAAAACATTGAGAAAAAAAATGCACATGAAATATTTACCATTACAGTAACTAATAGTTAAATACATTTCAAACAAAGGCAATAATAGGTATTCCTTCCTTTAATAATCCTTTAAAATTTATAATAATAATAATAGTTAGTACGATTCATAAGCAATTCATAGGGACAAAATAATGTTTAGATTAATGCTAAAACAATAGCACTATATCACACCACTACGTAATTAAAGATCACAAAATACCATTTTTTTTCTTTTTTAAAAAGCCCTTACTTGACCGACCACTAAGTTGAATTTTGAAAAGGAAAAAACAAATGAAATGCAATGCCGTACGACACATATAAGATAATGCCTTGAGTAGATACTTGTCAATTTTATATTTTTTCAAGTCTAAAAATATATATTTGATACTCTAATAAAACCACATTCAAATAGTGCAGCTTCATAATTTTGAAATATGTGGAGCCAATCATAGACTTCGAAGTACGGGCAGAACAAGCATCGAATATTAATCCATCAAATTGGTTACGTTTGTCGGCATAAAATTGTATAAAACTAAAAAGATATGGTGAGAGGCCATCAAAACACGTCTTGTTAGGCATGGCCTCCCATGAAGTGAGGCATGGTTTCATGTGATGGGTGATGACAATGTTCTTTGGGGAGGAGTTAGGTCCCTTGCTAAAATCTAAATCTTCAAGATCATCCCATGGATCAACAAAATGACTTTATTTTACAACAATCTTTCCATTTTCATGTCAAAATGAAAATTTGTTTATTAATAATAAATCTATTAGTTATATGGTTTTGACAGTCACTTGGAGTGTAGTTCGATTAACAAGGATGGTGAACATCAATCAAAATTCAAATTCAAATGTAATCTTCATAGATTTGGAGGATGACATTTAAATAGATGTATGCTAATTCAAATTGTTGTAATCTATGTATACGATAAAAATGTTGATATCAATGTAATTTGACACTTTTCATCTTAAAAAACAAATCTTGACAAATATTGGTCAATCATATAGTTTCTTTTATAAATGGCATCTCACATATGTCAATTCTTCTATTTTTTAATATCTTGTAGCATTTGACTAAAATTTTCTTATATAATCTACATGTTCTCAATAATAAAAAAGACCTAATACATAAAGCAAGACATTAATAAAAAGAGTAGGGATATATTGTTTTCACCATATTTGTTTATTCATTTTATGATTACGGGCATTGTACTTGAGACGTAAACTTGTTAATAAAACTTCTTAAATGCAACTTAATGTGAAGGAACCCTTGAGGAATGAAACTATAATTTAACAACTTACATGTAATTGATGTTTATGTGTATATTGTTTCTCATTGTTACTTTGATGTTGTTTAAACATTTTTTTAAAAATAGTTCAGTGAACTTCGTAACATATTAAGTTTATTTCTTTTGGAATCTCGAGCAGGGTGTTACACTTTATGACATGGCCCCAACCTAGATAAATAGAAAGAACCTCGTATAGAATACAAGATGAGCACATACTCCAAAGATTATATGATAAAGAGATCAAATTCGTAAAGTAAAAATAAAGAGTATTCTAAAGTCCTTTTAAAAGGAATATATTCTTTGATCAACTAGCTAAGTGCCTATATTCTCTTTATTTGCTTTCTAATTTAATGATAAGTGTAATTTTAAAAGTCATCAATTCCTAGTTATTTCTAATCCAGACTTATTTGTACCTAATTAATGGCATTCACTTAATTACTCTTGGCTAACCTTATGAAAAGTTTATTAAATCTTTTATATTCTTGGTGAATCTATTTGATCCTGTGTGACCTTTTTTTTCAAGTTTTCACTTCACATTAGGGTTTTTAGATATGAACTCATTTGAATATAAATATTATTCTCATTTATATAAAACATTTGTTGCCTCATTTTTCATTGATATACCTAAGGGTTTCATGCATATCTACCTATAAATCATTTACTTACTTTGACAACCCCTAGTTCGACCTTAAGGTTTTTCTTTCCCATTTTTTTTAGATATGGTCTCCTCAAATATTTTCCAATTGTATTTTTTTTCCTCCTTGTGTAGGGGTAAAATGAAATCAACCACCCTAACACATTTAAAAGGGGGAAAACCAAGATCCACCCCTTTAATTAGATTTGATTTACACAAACGAAAATGTCAATGTGTAACCTAATACAAAAGGAGTGAGTAACTTGGATTTACTTCCCTCTCACCTCCACCTTAAGAGGGTTTAAGCAAGTAAATATGCAATATGAAGTTGAAATATTAAAAAACGGGATAAGATGATAAAGTGTATTGAAATGGAAAAGAGAAGATGATATAGCTTATGAAATACAAACCTAGAAAATGGGTTATTAAACAAGCTTTGAAACTGATGATTCATGCTTTCTATACTAAAAATTGCAAGATCTACAAAATCCAAAAAATGTTTGGCAATATGGAAGGGGTGACTTTCTCACAATGGTGACCTTTGTGACCCTACTCTATGCAAGGGTGACCTTTGCGACCCTTCTCATCTCTGTCTGACCTAGATTTTGACTTTGCAATCTCAATGAATGACAAAAAGGGTGTATGAATCTACAATCTATAATCTAAGATCTGAAACCTATAAACTAAAGGGTTTTTTATTTTGGGGGGTGGAGGGGGGAGGGATTCCTCTGTCAAACTCCAATTTAGGAAATAACCTTGAATTGAAATAGAAATGGAATGCTAGAAATTAGTAGTGATAGATCTAACATGAGGAAATGTAAATCTATGAATATGCTCTTGATGTAACTAAGTATATAAATGTAATAGCCCTAACTCAACTTCAAAAATCCTAGGAAGGAAATCAAAGTGAAACAAAAATCTTCATGAATGAGTGTGCTTGAAATCCACCATAGGAATTAATAGATAAGTGTAGATCTTAAGAGAATGAATGTAGAAGATGCCAAAGGATCTTGAATGTATGAACGACTTGATCTTGAATGTTGAAAACGCTAGATCTTGATAAAATCCTTCAATGGCTTAAATGAATGTATCCTTTATCTTCAATGAAGAAATTGCTTGAATGCTTGAGAGCTAGAGCGCATGAATGCTTTTCAATGATTGAGATGCGAAATTCAGAAAATGGATGGGTTTATAAAAGGCTCAGAGTTAACTTTCTCCCACAAGCCATCCCACCTAGAAGTTAACACACTAGAATAATCAAAACACAGGACCTAGGAAGCGGACCCAAAATAGGGCCCAAGTAGGGATGCATTGTATCCTTGATTGGCCCAATAGGGACACGCTACATCCCTTATTGGGAAAGGGTGCACGAGGTCCTTGCCAACTAGGGCCTATAACCCTCAAGATTCCTTTGAGGTCCTAGATCCTGAAGATCAGGTGTAGAACTCGAGATATTGTTGTTGCAATGCAGAAAATAGATTCTAAGTAATTAGATGAAGGAAAAGGAGGACCTAGGTGGTTAGATCCTACCTCAAACTTTACACCATGAAAATAGGAGTTTTAAAGAGGTTTTAACTAGGTTTTACTCTAATTCCACCTAAGAGAAATGGGAAAAAAGGAGAAGAAATGCAAATGAACAATGAAATCAGATTAAATGGGTGTTAAACCATCATTAAATTGAGGTGCTTCCATTTTAAGATGGTACTCTCCTTCCTATTTTATTATTTGTGCCAAGAGTTGTCCATGGTCATAATCTCATATTAAGGAGGAGTTCTTACTTAAATCCTAATATGGCTACCCATTTCAATATTGATGTTATTTTTTATGTGGTTATATGAATATTAAAAAGCGCTCATGACCATGAGGACTATGATCATGATGCACGTGAGATTTAAAAAGATGTTTGTGATATGAGACAAGTTTTAATAGATACACTATAATAAGTTGAATCCCTTAATCAAGTGATAAATCTCTTTTTATGTGACATTAGTGAGATGTCTTCATGGCACATAAATCCTTCAAGATCTTGGATACTTGATGAATATTTCTAATGGTGTATATTTTTTCCCATATTCCTCTTTCAACTCCAAACCTTAAACTTTCATTGTTGCTACCACCATTAACTCTGGTGTTATGCTAAATAAGTATTATTCTAACCTTAGTTGCTTTCAACTATAATATCTAATGCAACTTTTCCAAGAATTATAGTATGTCTTCCATCAATTGGGCACACTAAGTTGCTTGAATTTCTTCTAGAAATGTAGCTATTTCCACTCTAATATTGAGGTTGATTGGAAATCTCTACCAAGAAGGGATGTTGAGTGTGGGAAGTACATAAGGAGAAACCTAATGAAGAAAATTATCAAGATGCCAAGATTAGTGTGTTGGGAGGGTCTTATAAAGGGTATCAAGATAAGGACTAATTGGAGGTCTAAGGCTAAAATGATGCTAAAAAATATTGGATTTGGAGTTACGATTTGGAGCAATATGGAAATGGGTTCTAGGGAAATCAATCAATTGATCCTCTAGCCTAATAGACTTAGAAATCTTAAGAGCATAAAAGGATCATATTATCTTAGTGGCATGATGATACTATGATGCAGGAGCATCTTGCATGGGAAAATTATTGAAAAAAAAATTTTGAAAAAAAAAATTTGGAAAAAAAAAAAAAAAAATGGAGGAGAGAGAAAGTGACGAAAATTAGAGGAGAAATTTAAAAAAAAAAGGGGGGGGGGGGAAGGAGAAAAGAAAGGAAAAGGGGATTTCTATTTTCGAGGTGCATAGGTGGCGTAATAGAAAAGTAAAAAATAAAAATTAAAAAATGGTTGTCATTCCATTTATCGAGGTGTGTTGGTGGAATTCTAGAAAATTATGGATATTGTAGAAAGTTGTAGATGTTGTAGAAGGTTATGGAAGTTGTAGAAGGTTGTGGATATTGTGTAGGTGGAATTCTAGAAGGTTGTGGATAAGTCATGCATTGGGTGGTAAGTGCCTATTTAAGCAAGGCATATGAGCATTTCTAATCAAGCTCGAGAAGGAGAAGCTCGAGAAGGAAAAGCTTGAGAAGTGGAAGCTTGAGAAGGAGAAGCTCGGGAAGTAGAAGCTTTGGAAGGAAAGCTTAGAATGGTGAAAGTTGTGGAAGGTGAAGCTTGGAAAGCTTGGAAGGCTTCAAGGTGTGAAAGAGAAGGAGGAAGTGAAGAGTGAGTTTTCTTGAGTCTGTGGACAGAGCGCCGAATGTGAGGCAATTTACAGTAGGATTGTGATGGACTTGTGAGTGTGTAGACAAAGCGTCGAATGTGAGGTAGTTTACACTTGGATCTTGGATAAGGTTGGAAAAGAGCTAGTGACTGCAGTTTAGAAACAAGGAGGTTGCTTGGTGGCTTGCGAGCACAAGTTGAGATCTTGGAGGTTTCTACCAGAGCATGGATCTAGAGTAGCTTGGGTTTGGATTGGATCTTAAGAGATCTTGCAGAAAGGTTATTGTAATTGCTAAAGATTTTCAAGTTTAATAAAATTTCTTGGGAAGCATTTTATCTCTCTTTGTCTTCATATTGTTGCATTCTTGGTTATGAGTTGGTAGGGTGGTGTGGCCCTTCATCAGTGGTATCAAAGCGTACCTTCATCATACTAGCAGGTATCTTTGAAAATGAATGGCATTGGCATTGTGATAAGATGGGTCATGATGGTATCAACAAGTATATAGAGTAGCTCCCCAATTTGATAAAAAAAGATAGTATCATGATAAGGTCAAAATTGAGGAATTGTAGTTGGATGAAAAAGGAATGCATGTAGGATAAGTTTTGGTACTCCAAAACACTTAAATATTTTAACTAGCACGGGGTTAGATGGGAGGTTAGGGAAAGGATCAAATATTAAAGGGACTGGGACTAGGCATAGGTGGAGAGACAAGTTTGGAACTCTAATGAGCAAGATTTTTCGAAGGCATAACTGAACCTTTTTGGCATAGGGTAAATAGAATGAAATCCTCGATAATGTAATAAGCCAACAAAGCCAAGACTAATATATATTTCAACAACTCGAGAGTAGGTTATTAAGATTGGTAAGAAGGATATGAACATTTAGACAACTTTTAAAAGTTAAAATACAAAAAATAAAAATAAAATTGTTCTCTAACTTCCATAACTATAAAAAAATTGAGGCTTTCGTAGGCATCGAAGTACAAATAGAACTTGAAAATATTGGAAAATATTAGGCTAAGAGATGGTACAAACAAAAATATGGGGAAATATTAGAATAAAAGTTGGAACCTACCCAACATAGTTCAAAACTTCAACGTAAACCGATCATTTTAAGTAAATAAGCCATAACAACCCCTTTTAAAACTCCATTCCAGCTGTCTAAATTCCATTAACGGTACAATAATAATAAGGAAAGCCATGTGTTGGAAAGAGGTCTTGCAGACTGATAGCGTGGCAGCAGAAATTAATTTTGACCACGGGAACAATATCCCTTCCCTTTCCTCACCGCTGCACTTCCAATTAAAAGTAAACCCGCCTTTTTCGGTATTCACACTTCTGGTGAAGGAGGTTTTATTCTTCGGCAAAAGCAAAACAGAAACAACGTGCCATTCGAATGACATACATCAACTTCAATTATTTAAAGCCTGAAAAGACAGGACACAATTTTCATGGTTCAAAATGAGCATCATTTTTACCAGCAAATCTGTGAAGAATGTCCAGTGGACTAAAGGGTGCAAGTGGGGTTTGACGTGGCATCTACTCGGTGATGACGTGGTAAAGACGGTGGTGGGACCATTGGCGGTGCCAATATCAAGAAAGGAAGAAAGAGAGAAAGCCGCACATTTCATAGACTAAGTTCACTGAAACAAACAAACTTCACTGATGGTGGTCAGACGCTCTTCTTTATTTAACCCATCATTACTTGCATGTTATCTACCTAATCAAACCATCATCAACAAGGACAAGTTTTTTTGAAAAAACATTCTAAAATATATTGCATAGGGTTGGTTTGTGGATAGCTAATATGAGTTATCTATAACTAGCTGACTTTGCCTTGTATTATTTACTAATCTTTTGAGCATCAATCTAGGTGGAAGGAATCAATTACTTTTAGAAAACATAAAAAGAAGTCAAGCATTTAGAGTCGTACTTCTATCTTTTCAAGGGAGTTGGTGGGGTTTGGTGTTGATAGTGTCTTTATTAGAAAGGAAGTAAATTCAAGTACTTTAACTTTTGTATGTTAGAGAGTTTTTTTGCTTCTTTTTTTTTAAGGATAATTTAATTTGATGTATTTATAGATTCTTAATGGTAAATGGTGTTGGAATTATTGTTGTTGTTATATCAAAAGTTGGAGTTGTCAATGAACATCACAATAGTTAGAGACAAGGATCTATGAGAAGTGGTTAAACATATGTCACTAATCTACCAGTCTATACTGAACAATACCTTCACCTAGAGGAGACGAAGGCACCAACCTCCCAACAATCCCCCTTCAACATGAGTTGGGGGATTTGAATCCATAACCAAATGCTCTGATACAACTTGTTGGAACCACTTATGTCATTACACCAAAAGTTTGTTTTGTCAATGAACATCACAATTGCTAAAAGGAGGTGGTTAAGCACATGTCACAAATTCTTCGATCTATGTTGAACGATACCTTGACTTGGAGAGGACAGAGGCACCAACCTCCCAACACATCAGATCTTAACGATTTCTTAAGTTATTCTTATATGCGACTTAAATGTTTATATCTATTATTTTGGCTTTTGTTTAGTAACTGTGAATATTGTGGGATCTATTATGCGTGTGAGGATTAAAAATGAGGTCATTTCAAAGTGTCGAATAAAATTATTCCCTGCAGTGATATTGCTATCAAGATTCAACTGTGTAGTTTTTGAGATAAACTCATTGACCCATGTTTCATGAGTAGTGGTTCACAAGACCTTATATCTCATGAGAACAAATGGAACACATGACACTAATTACATCTAGGTGATGCTCAGAGGTGAAGCATCGAGTCTTTCCAGAATGTCACCCATCCCAGTTCTACTCCATCTCGAGTACACTTAACTACAAAGTTTCCTCCTTGGTTGAGCCCACTCTACATGGAAACTCATTTGCAAAACCCTCAACAAGTGTTGTGTCTTATGAACCATTCATTAGAAAACCCCTTAAGCTCAAGTAGGACAGAGTTCTAATGAACCATTCATTACAAAGCCCCTTAAACTTGTCAATTGACAAGTAGAACATACTTCTAATGAACCATTTGTTACAAAGTCCCTTAAGCTCTCACACTTATTAATTGATGAGCTTATAAGGCTTTCTAATGAATGGTTCATAAGGCACAACACTTGCTAAAGGTTTTGCAAATGGGTTGCAAGCAGAGTGAGCTTAACCATGGAGGAAACTTTGAAGCTAAGTGCACTAAAGATGGAGTACTATTGGGATGGGGTGACCTCTTTGAACATCACCTAGATGCAATGAGTGCTAAGTGTTTCATTCATTCTCATGAGAGATGTGTTCTTGCGAACAACTACTCATGAAACATGGGTCAATGAGTTTGACTCAAGACAATTATGCAATTGAATCCTGGTAGCAATATCAAAATTTGACTTGTTGTGGAAATATCTCCTACTTATTAATATCCCCAATGGTCCAATTGCCTGTTTACTTTGAAGACTAAAAAAATGCATAATTGATCTAATATGCTTGCACAAATTCTTCAGTATTCATGCATTCTTGGTACAAAAAAACTTGCGCAATTGATATAATTGCTATTTATTTTTATTTATTTTTCCCCAAAAAATGGGTGCCTAGTAACTCAAAGATGAATTTCTAGTAGGTTTTTAATTAGTGAAATATAACGTGCAATGATTAGAACATGAGCAATAACTTGTGCTCTTCCCCTATGAGTGATTTACATATTTCTTAAGGTTATAATTATCATTTATTTTATATACTTTAGATTTAAAAGTTCATTTGGATATTGATTAGCTTTTTGATTAATTGAACATTTTTGGAAAATTTCATTATGTTCCACAAGATGGTATATGGTCTTCCTATAGAAGTTTCATTAGCAAGTGCAAAAAGAACTTCAAATTGTCTTACTATTTTAGATGTAGAAGCTAATTTTATAATCATAATTTGTGTATTCATTGAAGATAAATGTGTAGGAGATATTTTTCATAGCAAGTCAAATTTTGATAACGCTATTAGGATTCAACTACATAGTTTTTTTCTTTAAACTCATTAATCCATTTTTCATTAGTCTTTTGTTCATAAGAAACTATTTCTCATAAAAAAGAATGGTATACTTAGTACGCATTGCTTTAGATGATGCATTGGGCCTATTTGTGAGGCCACCCATCCAATACTACTCCAACTTGGGTGCACTTGACATGATTTTTAAATCAATCTCATCGTATTTAGTAAGACTATTGTTGACATTAATATCAAAGTTTAATTTGTTAAAAATATTTGAAAGTCTATTTTGTGACAGTAAAAGTTTTCAATCTTAAGATAGAAGTTTCATTAACAAACACTTTTCTAAAGTTTATTATTTATTTGCACTTTGTAGAAAAGAATTCAATTTACTAAAAGCTTCAAATTAGAGGTTTACGCACATTTTTGTTTTAGACTTGATGTTTTATCCACTTAAATTTTATGAGATACTAGTTGTTTCTAATCTTTTATTGATTTGTATGCTACACCAATAAAATATTAGCTTAAAATGGTATTATCATTGATAGGTTCAAATACTTCCTTTGCTAACATAACAAATAACATATTGTTTTTCATTCCCTTTTACTAATGATATGCATCATCTTGTATTGTGTTGAACATCATGTTGCATTGTGTCGATTGTTTATAAAATAGTTGGACATCCTTCTCTGCTTCTACAAGATCTTATATTTGTTTGCATTCAACCTTTGTAAACCGAACATGATTTGTAATATTTACAAATAAATTCCTTATTAGAACATATAATAAGGAAAAGAAATATGTAATTATAAGTAAAGTGCATAAAATAACACTCAAAATGAAAAAAGTAACAATATACCTTTAAAAAAATAAACTGGGGAAAAATTTAAAGAGAGGTGATTTTTCTCCTCGTGTCATTATCTTTTGAGTTGCTATAATAGTTTTTAAATTAAAAGAGGTTTAAAATGACCCACTCTAGCTTATAATAGTAATTTCCTACACCTCATAAATATCTAATTATCTTCCATATCTTAGACCTATATTGTAATTTCAAATATTGTTAAGTTGCAACAACATTTTTTCTTATCAAGATCAACAAATGCTCATTATACAATAGTCTATCTTATATCTTTTATAACAAGAAGAGTCCTTATGAGTTGAAAGATGTTCAAGTATCATATAACTTAAAAGTGAAAGGAGGCCTTTAAATTTATTTTCCTACCCCATCTTTGTTCTTTGGATTGAGTGTTTGGCTAAATTTTGCACTTCCTATACAGGCCCAAGACTAACAAGAAAAAATATTAAGTGTTATTATTGTGATAGTGGCACATGTTCAATTTAACTCTACCTTTTCATTTATTAGATTAAAATTTCATGCACATTTAGATCACTTTGTCACTTAAATGTTTAAATAAATCAACATTAACAAATCATAACAATATTATCTAATATTATACCAAATCTTTGAAGGTGATATGTAATTGCTTTTTACCTATTCTTAGACTCTTCTACTTTAATAATAAACCAATATAACTTGTGTATTGTAGAAATAAATGTTTCATTCATTTATTCTCTCATTTGAAACTCATTTCAACCTTATCTTGAAAATATATTATTCTACCAAATAATTTGTTTTATCTTATATAAAAGTTAATATAAACATAATCCAAACCATCTGTAATCCCATCTAAATCCAATGACAAGGATTGACTTTCACTCAATCAATTTTAATACCTAAATTGGAGGGAGACTATGATTTTCTCTCTCATTATGCCAATTGTTATGCACATTATTATGTCCTAATTCAAGCACATTTATTGTTGAAAACACTTTTGCCTAATTTGATCATTACTTGTCAACTTACACATTAAAATCTTGTGAAATCTTGTCAAGTATTGTCAAGTATTGTGAAATTGACAAGGTTTGACCAAGAGCCAAGGAAGTTTCATGCCTCATTCATCTGAATCTAACATCAAGTGCACAAAGGCACTTCTAAGTGCCCCATTAGTTGCAAAGAAGAAATTATTCACATGTGTATAATGATTAAGAACACAATTGTTATGCCACAAGCAAGATCAAATATGTTGTGAATTAAAAAACACATATTAATGTTTTGGTGCAGAGTACAATACAAGAAGTGGTCTATTATCAAGTTGGTAATATATATATATATATATTATCATCAAATATATTTATATAATTACATATTTCTATTACAAAAAAGGTAGTTAATTATACTTTGTATTTTGATCATCAATCACATAGTTTTGTTGTAAATCTTGATCAAGAAATCTACAATTTGTATCCATGTAATTTATTTGTATATCCTTGTAGGCTAAAACACTCAATTATAATTAATTACTTTTCATATCTAATTATATATTTTTATCACAAAAACTTCATCTATTTCATCTAGTCGAATTGACCTTTGAAACCATTTTTTATAAGAATAAATACTTTTGCCTTGAAACTATAAACAAGTGAGGTCACACACTAGGGACCCCTTTTTCCATCCCCATTTAAATAACTCAAGAATTATACAAAACAAACCACAACATAACTACCATACTATAGAAAAATCAACATTAACCTTTGGTAAATATTATTTAATTATTTTTTAATATTGTTTAAAACATGTACTTGCATGCTTACAACATAAACTTTGTCTTTGAAAACAAATTCGCTTCCCAATATCATATACTTAATTTTAATAATTTGACTTATTTTTATTAATTTCGGGGGGTTAATTTGTTTATTTATTTATCGATATCATACAATGAATTTTTTTAAATTTATCTTTTGCATTGAAAGTCTGTCTTGATTGGGCAATAAAAATTAAATTAAATTATGAAGGGGTACTCTACTTTTAAGAATATGTTTTTTTAATGTGCAGAACACACGAAGCATCTCGGACAAACAAATCTGCTAAAGTCGTCCCCTCTCCATAGAACCGCACGCTAAAACCCGGCCATATTTGGCGGAGAGTTTATGGGGGGTTGTAGATTTAACAATAATAAATACCCACTGGTCCCGGGATCGAAACGCGCGTCGTGCATCGGGTCTTTAAACAAATGAGTTCTTTCACTGACGCCACGAAGATGCGTAATTATGAGCTCTTGCCGTGAAATCTTATCAGAAATTACCTGTTACTGTAGCGCTTTATTTAGCGCCATCAGTGGAAACCCCACCAAAAAATGAGGGAAATTTTAGCGCACCTTGTTGTTCTCTTGGTATTTTTGATGCAGATGCTTTGAGAACCCAACCGTCCAGAGTTCGAATCCCATGGGCAAGCCGGACAAACTGTTGGTCTTGTGGGTTTTTTGTTTCTGCTTTGATTTGCACAATGCGTCTGTCGATCCTGAAGACATAGCCTGCCTCTCGGGGGTCATGGGTTCGATTCAGGACCCAGCCCAGAAGCTCAGGCAGTGGACGAAGCAAAAGCTAAAGTCACCCTGCAACGGCACGTTCTCCGAGCTCGAAGGCGTCACCTGCAACAACGAGAGGGTTTACAAGCTCAGCTTTGCCGGATTCGGACTCACAGGCTCGATTTCGCCCTTCATTTCCAACTGCACGAATTTGCAGTCGCTCGATCTATCGGCTAATCTTCTTTCGGGTGAGATTCCAGTCGAAGCGCAGTTTCTTGTAAATCTTGCCGTGCTGAATCTCAGCGTCAATCAGCTCACCGGTTCGATTCCGCCTCAACTCGCCGCTTGCGCTTATCTGAATGTCATCGATCTGCACAGCAACAAATTGAGCGGGGTTATTCCGCCTCAGCTTGGTCTTCTGGCGAGGCTCAGTACCTTCGATGTGTCGCACAATGATCTGCAGGGAATGATTCCCACGACGCTCGTGAATCGAACTGTGAACCTCCCGAGATTCAATGCGAGCTCTTTTGTTGGGAATAAGAGACTTTACGGCTATCCTTTGCCGCTGCCGAAAAATCGAGGGCTTTCTGTGCTTGCTATTGTAGGGATCGGGCTCGGAAGCGGTTTGCTCAGCCTGGTTGTGAGTTTTACAGCCGTTTGCATTTGGCTCAGGGTTACTGAACAGGGTATGGCAGCGGAAGAAGGGAAAATCACGCAGCTTATGCCGGAGTATTAATGAGATCCTAACCCTAGCCCAGATCGAGCCCCCGTTCGACCAGGGTTCGAGTCCCTTTACCTCCAGCGGAGTAAAGGATCGTTTCTCTTTCTGACGAATTGGAATTCTAATGTACTTACAGTGTACTAGTACGTCGAAGGTTCGAGTCTCCGAAGCAGCAACAGCATTATGTCGAGGGGAACAAGTAGTCTGCGTCAATTGATCTATGGAAGTAGCCCGAATTAAATACATTTGAATCTGTAGAGTCCTTTTTGCTTTGCATTTAATGGGCTGTTTTTTAAAAATTTGTGTATTTGAGGGCGTTGTTTTACTTCTGGCCGCCAGATATTATATGCAGATTATATATAGTTACTAACACATATTTCTCTTCTGGTCTATACTCTGTGTAACAGTTGTGAGAGAACAGATTTTTTCATACCGAGATATATACATTGCTGGTTTTGAGATTAAGCACTGCTGATCTATAGATGTCTAGCTTTTCCTGCCTGGCCCTGCGCTTGTAATTGTTAATAAATGCACAAGTACTTATTTCTCAGTAATGAAATTTCATCTAATTTACTTAAGCTTTTTATTTTGCATGATCTGTCTTCCTACAAATTGCAAGAACGGCGGTGTTATTGTTTCTGGAGTGTCAGCGCAATGAATTAATTGAAAGAATATATCAGATTTTCATGATCTATATTTCTGAGCTAAGAAGTTTTCAATTAGATTGTTCAGAAGTTTTGCATCTATATTTTATGCCAAAATTTTCATTACTCGGAGGAATAAATATCATAGGTGTATAAACTTCAGTGTTAACATTTAGGAAAATAGAAAAGCCCTGTCAGAGCAATGAATTTCATAGGTATATATTCACTGTATATATCTTTTCATTTAGAAAAATAGGAATCTCTGTTTCTTCTGGTCTTTGACAGTGTGAGGAGACAACCAATGGGAAAGATCCATTACTGGAGGTATTCCGTGCCATTGATTTCTGAAACATTCCAATTAAATCTCAACAAATTCAATTCGGTGTCGTAAATTTTAAGCTCTGAAATTCAATGGATTCTTCGCAATAATTGCTTTACTTGAATTTCTGTTCGTTATGAAAGTTAAAAATTCAAGGCACCTCATAGCAATGTGGATTGTATGTTGGAAAAAGATGAATGCAATTGCTGTGAGGGAGGCTAGTTCATTCAAGTTCTTTAATTATGTTGAGTTCAGTAAATTTTTATATTTCTTTTAACAGCGGATCTCACTGTACTATAATTTTTTTTTCAAGTTTGCTTGCAGCCAAGCCCGGATAACTCTATTCTACCAACAGAAGCAACAAATTTACTATTCCATTCAATATTTAATTTTTTTTCAATAAGCTGTGTTATTATAAGGTAAGTAAACTCATTTTAGATTTTGTATCAACTTTGAAGTAACTAATCTTTAACATTTGCAGATGTTTACTTAAATAAATAAATTTAGTATGCATCTTTGTCAGACATCTTTTTTATTGGTACTTGTTGCTCAGTATGTGAATGTGTACTTGTTCTCTGCATTACATAAAAGTTTCAAAAATCTCTGTTTTTTTCTTGACATTTGTTTGCCATTAATCAAATCTAATCTCAACAATTCATTTATTGTCAATAGTAGTGGTAGAATATATATTATTATTATTATTTTGAGGATACCAATGGAGAGTCGTGTTGTGGGGAGTGAGACATGAGTATGGTGCTTTAAATGGGAGTGGCAAATGAATGAATCGTTTTCGGATTGTATGGTGTTGGAATGTGGTGTTGTTGATAGGTTTCACATGGGAAAGAGATTGGATTCTTCAATAAATGAATGAGACGCCTTCATTTCAAAGGCCCACCAGAATAATTGGGGGACTTGACTACTTTTACGAATAACGGTTCTCTTTTCAACTAGCTTCTTATAAAATACCCATTTTCAACTCTTTCCATGTACACATTCATTCATCACACGGGAAATAGCTTCTTTTTTAAATTTTAAAATTAGTTGGCTTAATGATTGTAATTCTGTCTACCCATTTGCTATAAGGGTCCAATTTCATGGCTATTTTGTCCTCAAGTAGAATTTAATGTTTGCGAAGATTATATTTACATATATTTATAATTTTGATATAAAAATATTTTCATATCTAAAGAGGAGTTTTGAATGAATATTTATAGGGAGAAAAATTTGAAATGTAATATGACAAATTTGTTTAAATTTTAACTATGAGGATGATGCATGTGTAATATTAATTTCTACAAATTTAATTATATACATTTCACTTCATATCAATCATTTTTCTTTTCATATTAGATTAGGTTTGTTTTGTAACCCACTTAATGAACAATATTTTCTTTTCCAATGCATGCATTTTGGTGTATATGATATGTATGAAAATCTTACATTATTCGATGAATGTTTGCATGAAAATCTTTCAATTGAATTTGAATAACAATTAGTTAACGTAAAAGTTAGTTGTCATTCATTTCTTGATGAATTTGAGAGTAAGATCATAGGTAAATATGTTAAACACCCTCAAAATGCTAGATAGGTTGATGGACAATTTCACATATACAAGAATAAAATTCTAATTGGTAGTATACTTTTAGTTGTTGACTTTGAAAAGAATTACACACTTACACTGCAAGTTGAGGTACAAGCACAATATTATAATTTAGTATAAGTAGTAATTTTTGTTCATATTATTTATAGACATACACATGATAGAACATAAGGGGATTGATATTTTTTTTTTGAGAGAGTACTATTTCTATATGAGTGATAATATACATACATCTGAGTATGCCTAGTATCTCGTCAAGATCTTTTACGATAATTTAAGGGGTAGAGAAATTCAAATGACAACATCCAATATGGTTAGATAATTGTACAGGGCAATTCAAGAACGCTAGAATATTCTATTGGTTGAGTAGGACACATAGAAATCTAATATCCAACGTATGAGGTTTTTTTAAAAAGTTGGGCATGGTAAATGAGACAATGCAACTAAAATTGATGAAAAAGAAAAATTAAAAAATGCACATGACATTGAGGAATGGTGTAATACATATTTATGTACATGATCAACTTAGAACTCTAGAACTCTACAATCAAACATTTCTTCTAGCTAGTTGAAGAGAAGAATATCCTTTCAAGATACGACTATTCTAAACCAATGGGTCAACTAAATGGCATTTGTTTAGGAGTTCTAATTCTAACACTTAAACTATATGGACTAGAGAGCTTGCATTTTTTTTGTCAATTTTATGACGCAAGCGAGTAGGAAGAATGTGAGAATATAAAATGGGTTGAAGAATGGTGACAGAAATCCTCACAACCTATTGACATACATGTTGAAGATGATACAAGAAATGAAGACTTGGATCATGCATTTGCATCAAAAGACTATGATTGTACATTTCAAACCTCACAACCTAGTAGAATTTAATTCAATTTCTTGTATTTACATTAAATTATATTATTTATGTATGTCATATTTAATTTATTTATATTTTTGAATTAAAAATTCCAACAAGTTTTAAGTTTGTACAAGTGTAATTTATCTTGTCTTACAAAATGTGTATGTTGTTATTGCACCTAATGATAACGATGAGAATACTGAGTACTAGCTAGTTAGATGTGTGGAACCAAAGGAAAAGTTGATATGCCATCAAGTAGATGATGATGGTTTTCACTATCCAATTGGGTCTATCATAGTATTTGGAACGTTGATGCACAACTACCTAACAAGAAGGAATGGTATACCAGCATATGAAGACTACCAATAAAAAAAAAGAATTTTACACTATTCTCATTTGGCGGGGCAACAAATATCAAATTAGAAACACAGAAAGGGAGACCTTTCAATAAAATATTATGAACACTTTCAATGGAAGAGTATGAAGCAATCATAGATGCATTACAAAGGAGAGAGGAGGTAGATGGTACACTAAGTTGAATCAAATATACATGCATGTAAGTTTTTGTTAATTGCTATTTTTTTATATGTAGCTAGATATATAATATATGTATGTCCTCTTATCTTCTTAATATGTAGCCAATTAATTTTTTGTTTTGGTGTCAAGGACAACTCAACAACATGGATGAAACTCTTTTTTTGTCTAATCAAAGTCTTAATTCACTAGGTGAGTGTGATTTTTTTAATTTAAGTTTTTGGTTGTTAAATTCAATTTGGTCAAAATGATATATTTCACATCTTAAATTCTCTCTAAAACTTAATACATTATTGATAAATTTTAAACATACATTGATGATATATACAACTTGTGTATTTTACTAGACCTAGGTGCACTTAATTTACTAAGTGGCTCAATTGTTTTATTTAAGTTTTTGGTCCTAGAACACACACACACACACACACACACACACTCTGGTAAAATTAAATTTTGGTAAATTGCTTGATGACACATGGATGACGTGTACATCTTGTGCACTTATATGGTGATTACATTAGACAATTTATATAAAACATGTAACTTTTTGTGGCATACAAAGTGAACTTTACTTATAAATATATACTTTTGCGGGAATTTAAATACTCTTTTTTTATAATGCAGACCCTGCTTCAACAAATGTATTCATCCAATTTTGGTTTCATACATAATACATGAGTTCACTTTTACTCATCCAATTTTATTTTAAATATTTAAATTCATGCACACTTCTATTCATCTAATTTTGTTCTAAATAAATTATGTTCAATAATTGATGATACAAAAGTTATTGATGTGCAATATTATTATTTTTATTTGTTTAATGATCATTTATGTTATTATTTCTATGTTCAATTAAATATATTATTGATATTTGTAAATTCAATAAAAAAACATGTCAATTAAATATGATAACATAATATGAGAAAAGGACAATATAACAAGCCAAATAACATTATAACATGACGATTTGACACTTGTTCATGTTGACTGATGGAGGTATAAGTAGGATAACCACGATACTGGAGGGGGGGTGAATCAAAATCTTAAGCACATTTAACTTTTCACCAATTCATTCACACATTCACCAGTTATCCTATGCATGTAAAACTTGTAATAATGAACTTGTTGTACTTGTAAATCTGATAGATATCACATGCATGAAAATAAACACATAACACAATATTTGTTACCCAAAACCCCTCCAAAATGAAGGTAAAATTGGGGTGGGGATGACATCCACAAATCTTCACTACTACAGTAATAAAGTTAACCTATTATGGTTACAATGTTTGATCATAAAATATGATCTACCCTGTGAGGGGTTTGCCCTATTAAGAGCTTAAGAGACTGCTAGGTCTCACCTTGTTAGAGGATTTAACACTAACAACAAAGTAAGGACTCTATTAGGAGATTTAAAAAGATCTGTTAGACCACTCTATTAAGAGATTTACTCTGATTCAAGTTGGTTAGAACTGATTTAGTACCTGACTCTCTGTACGCTCTGTAAGCTGATTTTGAGTCTTCTCCTTGCTAATTGATCCTCTTCTCTGATATGATAATACTTGTCTTCCCCTTCACTTCACTGATATGAATAGGTCACTTGTTATGTTAAGTGATAACATAAGCCTTTCACTGACTTCTAATCTAATCTCAATCCTTCACTTCACTAATCACATATTACTCCTTGTTTGCATGCATACACTTCTCTTCTCCATTCTCTTTCATTGTACATGTATCTACCTCTCTATATGTCTCTGATGTAGGTTAAGATCTTCTCTATTCAAAGAGTTACGTAAAGAGTTTTCTAGATGGTTCCATAATAGCCTCTCCATCTGAATTGTTGATCACAAAACATAGGGATATGTAATCCATGTCATTCATTCGTAAAACGTTCCTTCCATGTCTCTATAACAACCTCTACAAATATTAAATATTCCTTCCATGTCCGCTCGAAAATATTTTACCTCAAAATCTATTCCATTCCTGACTTTTAGGGTATATGCACCGAGTTGTGGTGCCAAAAAGGTGACAACTCTTTTTCTTTTTCTTTTTTCTCTTTTCAATAGCGCGTACGCACTTTTAAAAAAGTGAATTTTTATAGATGGGCTGCATACCCGCAACCCATCATTTTCATCTTTATTTTTTCGCATTCCTACACTAGCAGCGCGTACGTGGGTTCAAGAAACAAAGGGTTTCACCATCCCGGTTGCCAATATGCCTCCTCGCCGACAAAATCCAAGATCAGAAACATGCCGATGCCGATGCTGTATGTGATCTTAACTTCATTTTGCATTGTTTGATATGTTTTTCATATTGTTTTGTAGGTTTTTTATATTGTTTTGTAGGGTTTTTATAATTTTTATTTAAATTTGTTTATTTATTTGGATTTCAATTGATTTTTTATCAGGAAATGTCCATAATCAACTAGCAAATCCACAAGAACCTCAAAACCCTCAAAACCAAAACCCTCCCCAAGAAGAACAACAAATTCCACAACTCGAACCAATTGCAAGACCTCTGCCAGGCAAACAAGAAAATATAATAAATGAAATAGAGAGAGGCAAAACTAAATTAGAAGGACTCATTGCTCGGTTGAAAGAATCTGGACAAACCAATCCAATGAGGGCTCAATTGGCATCATCCCTTGAATCCATTAAGACCTAGATAGCCTCAGTTAGTGGTCAGTTAGATATTTTGCGGGTTAAGAGCGATGAACAAAAAAGATTTTATGCAAATAAATTGTCATATGAAGATGTTAAAAAAAAAGAAATACCAAAAGGTAGAATATGTGCATTATTTAGAAAACTCGGTAAGCAAAATACTATTAGAGATGGTACTAAACAGTTCCCCATCCATTGGTGCATACACGATGCTATTAGAAATAATTTTTGGGATAGATGGTGGATGGTTTTTGATGCCCCTCCTTGCAACAATCACGAGGTCCCCATGTATTTTTTGAAGAAATTATACTGTGAGTTTGTCCTTGGGGAGATCCCCAATTATTTTGATATATTAGACTCCCAAGGTAGAGGTGGGGGGTCATCATTTGAGAGGCTAGGAGCACATCATGACCCTAATGTAGTTAGGGCACCTGTGGTCAAGCCACAGTGCAAGCATGTGACTATTCCTTCACTTGTGAAGGAACATGTAGAGGCCAGCGCTCTAGGGACCATTAATGCTTTGACATAGACCCTTATCCATTCCATGAGCCCATTAGTTGAGGGGGAGCCTTCTGTGCATCATGGTCACATGTGTACTTCATGCGGATCCCTATGCACGTTTGGCACTCATGCTAGAGATGATGCAGATGATAGGCTTGTCACTGATCAGTTCCTGAACGAAACATTTGGCATTGACACACAGGTAAATTAAAATTATAATTTACTAATTTGATCACATTTCATATGTATAGTGAATGATTAATTAATTAGCATCTATTGACATTGTTCAAAATTCAGGGTCAGAGTGTTGTCGGGCCTAGCAGCGATCCTCCAACCCCATTTTTTGTCCCCTCCATGAGTCCAGAGGTATGTATTGATTTAATCATTTAAATTAATACATATATTTATTAAGTAATCATATTAAGGATTGACGAAAAAAATTATGCATGTGCTTCAGTTCTCTACTAGACCGTCAACCTTTACTACGGACTCAGAGCATAGACATCATACAAGCTATGTACAGGTGCATTTGTTTCATGTTAATTTAATTCATTTGATTATATTTGTTTCATGTTTCATGTTACATGTAACGTGTATTGTATGACATGTAGCTCATGACGTCAGACACCCCTCCTCATCTCCGACAGTCTGTTGATCGTGGAGTGGCCACAGCTATGGCTAGCTCACAGCCATTGACTGAGGTATGAAAGAATTTTCTTCATTTTAGTTGTTGTTTATAATAGTTAGTCTCAAAATTTCTAATGTTATTTATAAGTGATTATATTTATTGAATTTTTGTAGGGTCTCATCACGCCTGATCGTCCATGAGCCTTTGAGGTGGACTTACAAAGTGAATATTTGATGGTGGTAAGAAAATAATTAATTTTGTGTGTACATATATTTGATTTCAACGTATAATGAATATTGATTCATATCTACTTTGTTTGTATCATCTTGAGTTAGAGAAGAGCCTCAACAAGAGGACGAGAAGCGTGTCAGGAGGACCTCGTCATCTCCACCGTCTCCCTCCACACAACGATAGAAGACATCAAGAGATTTGTTTCCTTCCCCTCGTGGGAAGGAAACGATATAGTTGATCTAGACATGTATATATATAGGCATCAGTGGACATATTCAATACACATTTGATGCATATGACATTTTATATTTGATGTATGACAACATTCGACTTATGACATTATTGGTTAATATATGATATGTTTGTTCATATACGACATTATTGGTTATCATAATATATTATGTGTTTGTTAATGTACATGACATTATTGGTTATCATTTTATATTATATGTTTGTTCATGTATGACATTAAATTAGATATGTGCATGTATGACATTAAATTCAATACCTAATATGTTCAAAACTTTGATAGAATATTGATTAACAATAAACTTTATCACTATTTAAGCATAAGTTAATCACTTGCAATATGTCATCGTCATATGATTTATGATCTTGTTCATGTTTAAAGTTTTCCTTCTCTATCATTTGTTTATCAAGTTTAATTCAATACCTAATTAGTTTGAATTTTGATACAATATTGATTGGCAATAAACTTTATCAGTCAAGATCGATTAGGACCTCTTGGCAATTGGTCACCTAAATGAGAACCTTGAGATTTATTAGGAACTCCATGAAAGAAATCAGTAACTTGAGAAGCTCTCATTTGTTAGCTGAATTAAAACCTTGGATTGTGGACGGTTGGCCTTCATTGTACAGACCAATATTTATATATATATATATATATATATATATATATATATATATATATATATATATATATATATATATATATATATATATATATATATAATCAAATAAATAGTGTATTCATCTAAGCATATAAATATTGTTACATAAGAAGAAGATCAAGTTTTACAATTGCTAATAATCATTAATGTATGCACATACACTTAAACCTAAAAAGGATGACCTAAAGAAGACAAATTTATTATGAAGTCGATACAAAATCAATAAAAGAGTTCTAGCACAATATCTTCAATATTTTTTGAATTAGAGAAAACTAAGTATTAATATGATGATCTCTATGAATCTATATCACCATCTAGATGTCTCTCTGTGTCTCCCTAACTCTCTCTATTTTATCTCACATTCATCCTCTTCTTATATCTCTATTCATTTATCACTATGTCTTTATTTCCTTTAATCTTCATGTCTACCTACACCTTCTTTTGTTTCCTTCTATCTCTATGCATCTTCTCCATGTTCAGCAAGCGTTGGAGTCTCCTTGTATTAGAAGTTCATTGAATCCTTAGTCCTTGGTGTCTTCAATGAAAATAAAAATGACAAGATCTAGTAGCTCAATCGATAATACAAATTTTCCAACTGTTGGCCAACACTAGTGCAAGAGCACCAAGGTCACAAGCAGGAGGCAAGATGAGCAATCCTTAGGTGGATTGGAAGAAAAATGGCTTTCTAAGATCATTAAAACTTGTAATGAGTTTAATCATGGACATGTGATCTAAGTGCAATATTTTGTAAACCAGCCAAAATGGGCTTAATCGAGTCATGGAAGGGGTCCAAAGGGTAGATATGATTTTTGTTTTATTTTTTGTATTTAATAAGGTCTCAAATGACCATATTAATGTAATGGGATAGTCATGTAGCAAGGAATATCAAAAACTTGTCAATTGACAACTAAAAGTGTCAAATTGACAACAAAATAAGGTGATTGATGCACAAAGGTGGTTAGAGGGGTAGTTAGGGAGGTTTCATTTGGTTTTGAGAGTCTAAATGAGTTTAAAAACTCATTCCCATGTGTGGGAGACAAGTTTGGATGGTCGAAATTGATTGGTAATGTAAGAGTTTTAAAGTTTGAGCAATGAATGCATAGTTTTCCCTAAAATTTTAATCAAAAATCTAAACTTGTAACTGTTGTAATTTCATTTTCACAGTACCTTTTGATCTGATTCTTTTTGGAGGTGAGAGATAAATGTTTTAACTTTCATTTAGCATTGGTATGAAGGTTTATTCAATCATTTTGTATTTTTCATATTGACTGTCCTAAAATATACTGTAGGTGACAATTTAAGAGAGGTTTGAGAGTCATTTTGTGAATCTGACCCGTTCTACTTTATGTGGTTACTAGGGCTTTTGGAATGGGTCAATAATATTGTAAAATATGTTCTTTAATTACTCATGTGCAGGAAAGAACCTAGAGTTGATTTTTTGATGCCCAAGGGTATGGGGTTGAGTGAGAAAGAGTGCATAAAAAGGGGTATATGACTGCTCCAAAGGTGGATTTAGTGTTTTATCCAAACAAGAGTTGAATTTTATGTTAGAATTCATCTAATATAACCAAAGTGAAGGTGTTTGAACCATTTTTGGGTTCTAGAGAATTTGCAAAGTAAGATTTCTAGAAAGCCCTAGGGTAAAGGGGCTAGAAAGGAAGGTTTTGTAAAAACCATTGTAAAGTTGATCATGAGACCAAAAAAATAGAAGAATCCTTGCATTTGAGTCATGTCTTAAGATTTTTTTGGGTCATGGGAGTTCCAAGAGTCAAGGGATTGTGATTTTCTTTGTAAATGGCCTCAAACTAGGCCTAGTTGGCAGATTGAAATAGCCAATTTTGAGTGATATTTTACAAAACAAGTGTTGTTGGTTTTGGAGTATATTTTAGAGTGAGGAAAATGGTATTTTAATCACCCAATATTTTAGGAAGTTCTATGGGAAATTTTGGAGAAAACAACAAATTAATGACTGGCAAGGGCTAGTTGGAACAAGCCTAGAAGAGGCAAACTTGAGAAAGTGTAAGAGATGAGTTGTTGAGAGTGTGCAAGGAGTTGGAACATGTTAGATGGGATGTTTTGAGATGATCCAAGTTGTTGGGGTCATGGTATGAAGCCAAGGACGAGTTTTGGTATGTTAGAGGCACCAGGGTACACTAGGTGCATGGCGAACAATGTGAGTGTTTAGAAGACAAACTAAAGATTTGGGTTATAACCTCTTAGACATGGTTGTAGGAAGATTTTACCAAGTCAGAGACCTCCACTTCAACCCTAGTAGAGTCTAATTCCTTGGGTAGATTCCAAGAATACAAGAGAATCCTAGAGTATTAACCCTTTCCAACATTCCAACTTTATGATAATGATGAGTCAAAGCCCAACAAATTGGAATGCAATGATTGCAAGCATTATTGGGTATCTATTACAAGAAACCATGGTTTGGAAGAAAATTAAGAGTAATAGTCTTGTAGCCATGAAAATGAGCTCAATAAACACTTTTGAGATGGTCATCTCGTGATGAATATGGAAAAATCATTCAAAGCATACACTGAACCTACCCAATATATACTCGCATCACTTAAATCAAATTAAATGCTAGAAAAAAATCAATAAATACAGTAAAAGTTGTTAATATAAGAACCATTTTATGGAAGACTAAATTGATTGTTTGTATACTTTTAATTCTTGTCAAATCCATCAATATACATTTAGTATCCTAAAATATCAAAAGTTCAATTTCTTTTTAGTAGACCTAAATAAGTCTTTTGGTTCTCTCAACCTATACATCGGCTGATCAAAATTATCCTTACAGAGAACTATATCTGTAACTGCCCCATTATCATCAGATCGAGACGTATTTTCCTTCTTACTTTTTGATGATTGTGATCCTCTGCAATTCCAGGCATAAGATGATTAACACACAATGGTACTTGAACAAAGAACACTAATAAATATTGAGGATGTGAATTGATAATACCATTTCGCAGATGATTTTGGCATCTCACCCTTTATCATTAGTGCTTCGAATTTATTAGCCCTCTTCTTTGGTGGCTTTCAAATGAAAACTTAGCATAGTAAAAAATCTAAGATAAGATTAATCCACTAAAATTAGAGAATGACAAAAATTGAATTTGGCTTGTCATTAAGAATTATCCATTTGTAGAAATCCTTGATTTCTGAGTTATATGGTAACCCTTGATGAGTATTGAAAACTTCTCCCATTGTATCCTTGCTTTCGCTAGTGGCTCATTCATGTCACAATCCTACCAAACAAAATGAGAATGCAAAACTATGCATATATGCTTTAAAACATCAAAATGGTTAGAAAATTCAATATGTAGCCTACAACAACAAGTTGTGCATGTGTGATTCATCTTCACATAAAACGGTTTACCCATCTCAAAAAATCTTTGACTTATTTGAATTTGAGGATACATACGAATACATTTTGGAAAAAATTGTGTCTAAGTTGAGTCCAAAAAATGTTTTGCATGTGGGTCACGATTTAGGCTACCGATTCTCCTTCTTACAACATCTCTTTGATTAGGGGAAACACGTGTGTTATTTTTCCAAAAATCTTCAATCAATAATTTCAAGGCTTCACTAATTTCTTTATCCTTTCGCGGTAGTCTACCACTAAATGTCCATAACTCATTTTTTGTTGGATCTTCCAATCTCTCACGCCTTAGCATGTCTCTCCTTAGAGTACCTCTACCAATTTTTAATGTTTTTCTTGTCTTTCTCATGAGTCAAGCTTTCTTCATTTGGTTACTTACTATTGTCGATGTAAGTACTCGTCTTGTGATATTACTATCTTTGATGTGTGATTTAGAACCCACTTTTTCATAAGCACTCATTAGATTCTTTACAATGTTTTTTTCATTTGAATCGTCCATCATTCTTAGCCCAAGAATCTTCATGATAGGCCTAAATTTCAAATTCCTCATCATTTCAACGAATAATTGGCATTGACTTGTAATATTTAATTCTTCAAAAAATAATCTCCACATATGATTAACTTTTCTTTGACAAGTACACTTGCTAATCTTGTCAGGCATTGATTTCAAAATGTTAGTATCAATATCAATCAAATATTTTGGTCTTCTAAAATGAATTCTAGAAGGTGTTCTAATCTCTTCAATTCTCTCAACATTTTCAACATCAATATAAGGTTGAGTGTATTGCGTACCTTGAATGGAAGATGATGTGACTTGGCAATAAGATGTAAAAGATGTAATATCACCTACTTGATGTGTTGATGTTGAGCTTTCAACATGACATGATGGAGCATGTATATCGTCGGATCTACAAATTAGTGTCTCTTCAACGTGAGAGGACAATATGACTTCAACATTGGAAGATGGTGTAGTGGATGATATGACTCCAACATTGAAAGATGGTGTAGCTTTACAATTCAATTATCTTCTTGAGCGTAATAGTCTCATTCGTTCTCTTTGTCTTTCTAATTCTTCCTCTTTGTTTCTTTGTACTGGTGGTTCTTGATCCTCTTCGAAAGTCAATTCTTCATTATTGCTTTGCAATTTTCTTTGTTCATGTAGTAATTTCATTTTATCTCTTTTATCTCTTTTAATTGACAAATCTCTCTCCCTATCTTCATTTGTTTGAGTTTTTGGTTTCTTCCTTGGCATGATGATGATTTCTACATATCAAATTATTCAAACATCTAAATTACTTAAAATGTGTAAATTACAAATTATTCAAATACATATAAAATTTTTAATTATTTGAATGAATACACAATATATATCAAACGACTTGTCAAATTTCTAACCATTTCGAAATAACATTTCATTCAAACATACAATTTTTAGTGAATTCACTATATATTAAACAACATGTCAAATTATAATCAAATTTGTATCTATATATCGACAAACAATATTTAAAATGGATTGCACTAACCTTTTCTATACAAGGAATATTCAAAAAGTCTTCAAATAGTGTATCCAATGATTGAATTTCGTGTTTGCTAGCTTGAAAAAGTGTTGAAATAGTGTTTGCTATGTTGAAACCCGTGATTTTTGTCAGAATAATAGAGTGCACAACAGACCAAAAGAAGAGAATGGATGAAATGGGTCCCAAAGTTGTTTTTTGACCATTTTTAGGTGATTTCATATAGTGCATACACACTATAGCACATACGCACTATAAAGCATGTACGCATATGTGAAAACACATTACTCCTCGTCCTCCCTACTCTCTATCCTCTCTCTCTCTCTCTCTCTCTCTCTCTCTCCCATCCCCTACACTCTCTCGCCCCCCTCTCCCATCCCCTACTCTCTCTCTCGCTTGCTCTTCCTCTCCCACTACCTACTCTGTCTACCTCTCTCACCATCTCTCCTCTCCCATCCCCTACTCTTTAGATATCTCACACACACTCCCATCCTCCTCCCACTTCCTACTATCTCTCTCTCCCCCCCATCCCCCTACTCTCTCCCATCCCCTACTCTCTCTCACACTCTCTCACATTTGCTACTCTCTCTCTTTCTCTCTCTCCCCCCTCTCCCATCCCCTAAACTCTCTCTTTTACGAATACACACTCCCATCCCCCCTCTCTCTCCCCCTCTCCCACTGCCTACTATATCTCTCTCAAGTTCTCTCTCTCCCTCTCTACTCTCTCTCTCTCTCTACCCCATCCCCTACTCTTACTCTCTCTCTCCAATCCCCAAATCTCTCTCACACTCTCTCCCATCTCCTACTCTCTCTCACACTCTCTCTCATCCTTTCACTCTGTCTCTCTCATCCCATACTCTCTCTCTCTCTTTGCCACCTCCTACTCTCTCTCACAATTTTTCCCATCCGTTTACTTTATCTCTCCCATCCCATACTCTCTCTCTCTGCCACCCCCTACTCTCTCTCACACTCTTACACTCTCTCCCATCCCGTACTCTCTCTGTTTCACAGACACACACACACACACACTCCCATCCCCCCCTCTCTTCTCTCTCATCCCCTACTCTCTAGATTTGTCACACACACTCCCATCTCCCTCTCTCTATCTCCCTCTCCATAATCTCTCTCACACTCTCTCCCATCCCCTAATCTCTCTCTCTCACACTCTCTCCCATCCCCTACTCTCACTCTCTCTCTCCTGTCCCGTTCTCTCTCTCAGCCACCTCCTACTCTCTCTCACACTCTCTCTCATCCCATACTCTCTCTTACACACACTCCCATCCACCCTTCTCTCCCTCGCCCACCACCTAGTCTCTCTCTCCCATTTGCTTCTCTCTCTCTCTCTCTCTCTCGGGCTACTCTCTCTCCCCTCTCCCATCCCTTACTCTCTAGATCTCTCAAACGCACTCCCATCCCTCTCTCTCCTCCTCTCCCACTCCCTCTCCCATTGCCTACTATCCATCTCTCTCAAGTTCTCTCTCTCCCTCTCTAATCTCTCTCTCTCCCATCCCCTACTCTTACTCTCTCTCTCTCTCTCTCTCCCATTCCCAACTCTCTCACACCCTCTCCCATCCCCTACTCTCTCCCACACTCTCTCTCCCATCCTTTCACTCTATCTCTCCCATCTCATAGTCTCTCTCTGCCACCCCCTACTCTCTCTCTCTCTCTCACTCTCTCCCATCCTTTCACTTTGTCTCTCCCATTTTGTACTCTCTCTCTATCTCTCTACCACCCCCTACTCTCTCACACTATCACACACTCTCTCTCTTTCACAAACACACACACACTCCCATCCTGATCTCTCTCTCTCTCTCTCTCCTCTCTCCCATCCCCCACTCTCTACATTTGTCACACACACTCCCATCCCCCTCTCTCTATCTCCCTACTCTCTCTCACACTCTCTCCCATCTTTTACTCTCTCTCTCTCTCACTCTCCCATCCTTTACTCTCACTCTCTCCCTCTCCCACCGCCTACTCTCTATCCTCCATCCCCTACTCTCTCTCTCCCCTCTCCCATACCCTACTCTCTCTCTTTCATAGACACACACACTCTTATCCCCCCACTCTCTTCTCTCCCATCCCCTATTCTCTAGATCTGTCACACACACTCTCATCCCCCCTGTCTCTCTCCCTCTCCCTCTCCCACTCCCTCTCCTATTTCCTACTATCTCTCTCTCTCTCTCTCCCTCTCTACTCTCTCTCTCTCTCCCCCCCATCCCCTACTCTCTCTCACACTCTCCCATCCCCTAATCTTACTCTCTCTCTCCCATCCTGTACGAGCTCTCTCTGCCACCACTTACTCTCTCTCACACTCTTAACACTCTCTCCCATCCCCTACTATGTCTCTCTTACACACATTCCCATTTCCCCCTCTCTCTTTTCCTCTTCCACTGCCTCTCCCACCGCCTACTCTCTCTCCCCCATCGCCTACTCTCTTTCTCCCCTCTCACATCCCCTTCTCTCTCTCTCTCTCTCTCTCTCTCTCTCTCTCTCTCTCTCTCTCTCTCTCTCTCTCTCTCTCTCTCTCTCTCTTTCATAGACACACACACTCCCATCCCCCCCTCTCTCTCTCCTCTCCCATCCCCTACTCTCTAGATTTGTCACACACACTCCCATCCCCCCTCTCTCCCTCCCCCACTCCCTCTTGCACTGCCTACTATCTCTCTCTCTCTCTCCCTCTCTATTTTCTCTCTCCCATCCCCTACTCTCACTCTCTCTTCCATCCCCTACTCTCTCTCACACTCTCTCCCATCCCCCTCTCTCTCTCTCATGCCCCCATCTTGTATGAGATCTCTCTGCCACCCCCTACTCTCTCTCAAAGTCTCAAACTCTCTCCCATCCCCTACTCTATCTCTCTTATACACATTCCCATTCCCCCTCTCTCTCTCTCGCACTCCCTCTCCCACTTCCTACTCTCTCCCATCCCCTACTCTATCTCTCTTACACACTTCCATTCCCCCCCTGTCTCCCTCCCACTCCCTCTCCCACCGCCTACTATCTCTCTCTCTCTCACTCTCTCCCATCCCCTACTCTCCCTCTCCCTCTGCCACCTCTACTCTCTCTCACACTCTCACACTCTCTCCCATCCCCTACTTTCTCTCTTACACACATTCCCATCCCCCCCTCTCTCCCTCTCCCACTCCCTCTGCCATTTCCTACTCTCTTTCTCTCCCATCCCCTACTCTCCCTATCTCTCTCTCCCCTCTCTCTTTCACACACACACCCATCCCCCCTCTCTCCTCTCCCATCCCCTACTTTGTCTCTCACTCTCTCTCCCTCTCCCACTCCCTACTCTCTCTCTCTCTCTCTCTCTCTCTCTCTCTCTCTCTCTCTCTCTCTCTCTCTCTCTCTCTTTCTAACTCTCACTCTCACTCTCACACACTCTCTCTCTCTTATTCTCTCCCTCTCTACTCTTTGTCTTTTACCCCCTACTCTCTCTCACATTTTCACACTCTCTCTTATCCCCTACTCTCTCTCTCTCTCTCTCTCTCTCTCTCTCTCTTACACACATTTCCATCCCCCATCTCTCTCCCCCTCTCCCATCACCTACTCTATCTTCCATCTCCTACTCTCTCTCGAGCTACTCTGTCTTCCCCCTCTCCCATTCCCTACTCTCTCTCTTTCATACACATGCACTCCCATCCTCCTCTCTCTCTCTCTTCCTCTCCCACTTTATCTCCTACTGCCTACTCTCTCTCTCCCCCATCCCCTACTCTCAATCTCTCTCTCCCCCATCCCCTACTCTCAATCTCTCTCTCCCAACATGTACTCCCTCTCACACTTACTCTCTCTCCCATCCCCTACTTTCAATCTCTCTCCCCCATCCTGTACTCTCTCTTTGCCACCCCTACTCTCTCTCACACTTCCTTTCTCTCGCATCTTGTACTCTCTCTGCCACCCCTACTCTCCCATCCTATACTCTCTCTGCCACCCCTACTCTTTCTCACTTCCTCTCTCCCCTCTCCCATCCCCTACTTTCTCTCTCTCTCACACACACATAGCCATTCCCTCGCCCCCATGCCACCCCACCTCCCACCTAGCTCTCTCTTGCTCTTGGGTTGCAATTTAGGTCTCAATAGTGCATGCGCACTATAGCGTGCACGTGCTATTGAGAATTTAAATGCTTCTAATAGTGTGCGCGCTATAGGGTGCATGCACTATTGAAAGCTATGTATGAACACCAAGCCTAAGGCTTGGTTTCACCTTGGAGATCCAACCCAAAGGTTTGGAGTTTATAAACAGGTCTGAGATGTGTTTTCTAGCAAACATACCAAAAATGATTGATTTTTCTTGTGTGCTCCCCTTCAAGATTCCTTGTGGTTGGGTATCGATAAGATCAAGTTACATAGCATTATAGGCCTTTGTGTTAGCTATCTAACCATATAATTTATTTTCAATTTGAACTATTTCAAGCCTTTCATCTATAATTTATTTTGAATGTATGTTCATTTTTTGTCAAAAACCACCATGTACTAATTGGGCTATAGATTTTAACTCGTTCATCGAATTTTGCAACAACTTAGTTTTTCAAAAACTAGACTCTATTCTACACACTTTAAAAAAAAAGTTTTGATTTTACATTAGTTTTCAATTATTTCTAGGGGAAGCACACAGATATTTCACATTTTTGGGATGTGTCTAGTTAGAAAATTCATTAAAAAAAAATACTCATTATAAAATTACTCAAAAAATTTGGGATAAACTACATAGTGTTAAGTAACTTTTGACAGAGCGATTAAAGAATTTCAAAAAAATAGTTAAAATTTTAGGGGGGCCACACTTTGTACCGTGTTATGTTTTTTTGGAATAAATAGTACCACTTTTTGTGGCCCCCTTTTTTGAGGACCTAAAACTAAACCATTTTGAAAAAAAATTAGTAGTTTAGAAACTAGATTCAAAGGACTATGACTTTTGTTTTTGTCATATTTTAAAATTTTGAGCGTAACTATCTTCAAATTCTTGTTGAAGTTCTAAATTTGCAGATTTTGGGAAAAAGGTGTCCACTTAAATCCCTCTTTTGGCACCACAACTTGGTCACTTACCCTTTATTTAAGCTTTGCATTGCTTTCCCTTTACTATTTTCTAACACACGACATTGTTGTTGCTCAGTTTGTATAGTGCTCAACACAAACTATGTCACTCAACACTTGTATGCTTAAAACTTTCTCAGTCGATGATGAGCTCATCTCGTATATAAAATACTCGGTGACCATACACTTGCTTGACTCCTATAGAGCATACTCGCTTATGTACATGACTCGACCTATGTAAAGTAGCTCAGTCGCAATGATAATAACCATCTGACTCTGCCTTGTAAATGACCAAGTGTTTGACACTAATAAACAACAATAGTTAGAGATAGAAATGATCTCCCACTTTGACATTAGTGGAAAAAACACTTTGTCATATTTGCATCGTTACAAATACAATTTGATATAAATTCCCCCCCTAAGTCTTATAAATTATGCCAAACATGAATAATGAATAAACAATGTAAAATGACACATCTATTTCCCAAATCCAATTCCCCCTTACATCTACTTCCCCCCTTGTTTTTGAACACTTATGTCATGACTCCTAGGGTGGAATGGGTGGAAGCAATCCATATTTGCCAATGAATGTCTTGTGAACTCGAGTGATCATGGACAATGCATGTTCTGATGTGGTTCTTGCTGCTCCCTTACTATGATTATGCAACTGTAGTCTTGTAGCTAAATCAATTAAGTTTTCAGCCACTAAAATATTATGATCTTCTATAATAAGATCTTGGGCTGATTGCAGCTCCTTTTGCATGACCTCTAGGTGAGGTATCATCATTGCTTGAATAGAGATCAAATTGGATCTCATATTGTTGTCAGCTGACTGAAGCTTGACCAATGTGCCTTGAGCATTTAGTAGATTATTGTAATGATCAATATTAGATATTGCTAACTATGAAATAATATTGTTGGATCTCTTCATCTCAGCTTGAATTTGGTTTATTTGTGCATGAAGATCACTTGTGAATCTTGGCACATCTAAAAAATTGTTCTACAAATGTTGTACCTTTTGAATTAGTTCTTTCATAACCTGTATTTTCTCTTGCAATTTCATTTTCTGCTCGACAATGGTTATGGAAACTTTGTCCACAACCTTGCTCTTGAATCTTCTTGCAGACCAATCAATCAATTTTCATTTGATTCTATATTTCCAACATTGACTTGATCAACAATGTTTACAAGATGCATGATGATTGGCGCATCTTCATCAAAATTTTGTATATCAAAAGCATCAAAAAAATATTCTTTACATCATAGAGTACCTGCTTTTGCTTAAGCTCTCTTCTTCTTGTTTCTTTTTTACCAAATCCAATTGTAACATCTCAATTATTTCATCTAGACTAACTTCAATATCTGGTGAAGTATCCTTTATTTATTTTCCTCTTCTCCTTGGCAAAGGAGTGTTGCTGCTCAGTACTACTTTGAGATTTGGTGAAGGAGCTTCACCACTCGGTCATGTTGGTGCATCGGTGCTCGAGACAAAAATGGCCACACTTAGTTCAAATTTACTTATTTCTTTGTTTTCGTCAATATGAGGTGCTGAGAAAATCATACTATCTACACTTGTGTCTTTTTCCTCGATTCTTGCCTCTGTATTTGTGAGCCTTGACTTCTCGTCTTCTAGAGTGTCAAGGGTGTTGACATGTATTGGTGACATTTTGCCTTGCAAACTTGACACACCCGAGATTTCTACACTGATGTAATCATCTTCGATGTTTACAGTTGTTGTCTTTACTACCATGGTAGATAATCCAAAAATTCTTTTCCAAAGAAATTCATCCTAATGTGCTACAACTTCCATTTTATTCTGTAAGATAAAAAAACATTCTATACTTAGGAACAAATATGTTCCAATACTTTTCCAAAAATGTGTCATGTTGATCCTAGGACAGATTAGGCATAACTCTGACTAACGTGTCAATCCTTATCTTTTTTCTCTTCTGCCTCTGCCTATTGCCATCTTCTTTCTAATCTATCATATAAATCCTTAGGTATTTTCTTCTCAATTTCACTAGGAGCTAACTTATGATTAGCAATCATATCTTCCATAGCCTTCTCAATTTTGGTTTGGTCAACATTATCCAATGTATCATACTTTACAAATATTAAATTAGATAATCCTAAAGATCCTCATAGATTTTCACATACCTCTTCAATAGATTTAGATAGCCCTTTGGGTGGTCCTCTAACCAATCTCCTTCTCTTTTTTCTAGGAGTACTAGGCTCAGTAGTCTCTACTACTCTATGTTTTGCAGAATGCTCGACACTAGCAGCTACCTTGGTCCTTGGCTTATTTGGTGGTGGAGGAGAGAGAGGTGTCACTACTGGATTCTTCTTGGTTCCTTGAGCCTTATTTCTTGATAGAGTGAAAACAACTAGGGCTTTACCCTTCTTTGCTTATGCTTCTTTCGCTTCCTCATCACCACTGTCTTTGTCTTCATCCTCTCTAAGACCTTGTGTTAATTGGAGTGGTTCCTTTCCCTTACCTAGGGTGCCCAATTTTTCTTCTAGGTCTTCAATCATTATTTTCCTTATCCTCTCCTTAGAATAAATCTTGATATTTATAGTTATTCTTGCTTTAGCTTCCTCATATTTACCAAACAGTTCAGCCTCAGTTTCTATCTCTTCATTCAATAGTGCAACAATGTTTTCACTCACCATATCACTATCAATTTCATAGTCAAAAATTTGTAACCAAGCCTTCCTTGACTTCACTGCCTGCATAAGTGTGGTGTATGTATCTACAAGAAAACAGATGTCACTGTAATACCTTGTGACCAATTCATTCAGTATCCTTATCCTCATTTTCATTATTTTCTTAAATTCATCAAAGTAAGCATCCATAACATTCTCAAAATTTTCTCCTATTGTGTAATGTATTCATTTATCTATCTTGTCATTGGTTTGTCTTGTTCCCAAACAATATCACCAACACTAGCAAAATACTTTTGGATATAAAAGAAAATATATACAATGAGGGATCCAAACTTACACATTGAATTCTTTGTTTTCCTTATAGATGACAGTTTCTCTACAAGTTGTAATTTTTGTAACTCGACAAGATCATATTCATGATATTTCATCACTATCTTCCATGCTTGATCCACTTCCATACATGACACACTATTCAATCTACTTGACTAATAAAAATTGTGTGCTATAACCCTCACTGCAAATTCAATTAGTGGATTAGAAATGTTTGTAATGGATAGACCTCGTCCATTCCACTTGGATCCAAAATTTTCCTCAACTTCTTCATGACTCAAGCATCACATGGTTTTCTTTTTATCTAGGGTTGGATAGCTTATCACTTTGTGAATCATTTTCTTCGTGATCTCTATGGATCCATTCTATAACCAATACTTCATGTCATGGATTGTGCTAAGAAAAATCTTAATCCATTTAATCTTGAAATTCTTCAAGAATTCTAAGGTACAAGTTAACCCTTTCATCTCAATAACTTTATATTTGTCCTTCAAGATTCCTCCATTGCATAGCTTTTCATATGCTTCTCTGATCTCATAGTTTCCTACTTCTCTGATTTTACACATTTAACAACTTCTAACATCATGGATCATAATAACTTTGGGTGGTATCAAGGATAGCACACCCATTGAATCTCCTTTCATCTCAATTTCTATAATAGCACGAAACTTTGGTGGAGAACAAGCGTCACTCTTCACTAGTTGAATCTTACTAAGCTCTTGGCTCATTCCAGTGGTAGCTGAAGCTTCCATATTTTTTGATAGGGATCAAAGTCTCTTCTTTCACCTTTGAATTACTCGACATGGTTCAAATCTTCACTTGTTTAGGCTTCTTGTCCAAATTGCTCTAGAAATCTTTTGTTGATCGCTTAAATTGCTAAGTCACTCTGCGCTCTTGAAATATGTATGTAAGGTATGAGATAATGTCTTCAAAACTTGATATATACCTTTTTTGATCGATTTAGGATCTCCATTAATGTTGTGTACTCAAGTAGGTGGAAGCTAGTTGTCTTGATCGATATTGCTGCATTTTGAACTAGGTCTTCACTTTATAGGTCAGTCTCTTCCATATTACATGGTCTCTACCATTTCATTCTAAGGTGCTTAGTCTATGATGTAATGCTTGGTCAACATAAAAAATTCTTACTGATGCTCAACAATCTTTCATGAATCTATTCTTATACATCTTTATATATGCAAATATGAACTTTGGCGCATTTCATGCAAGGAACTGATGTATGATATATCAATTAAATATACAATTCCATTCATACCTCTATTTCTTAGTTTCAGATGACATGATCACCTTCTCCATCAAATTGGGTGACCTCAACTCCATTTTCTCCAATATTTCCATCTTCTATTCTCTTTTTCCATTTATTATTCATTTCCTTCTTAATTTTCTCAATGTCTATTTTTTCCTTTGCCTTTGTCTTTTGTTTGATTTTTTTAATGTACTTGAGTCTTGCAATTCTTGCTCGAATGTCCAAACTTGTGACATTTGGAACATGCATTGTTAGGTGCATTGTTTTTCCTTTGATTTATCTAGTAAGCTTTTGTTTGTGATCTGCATTCATATGCTCTATGCCCATGCTGACAGTTATAGCAATATCCTTCAAATATAGGTGTAGTAGATGAATTCCTCATTGTTCACCTACACTCATGTATTTGATGTCCTTGTTTCTTGCAGTAAAAGCAGTGACCAATAAACTTAGGTTTAGGGTTTTGCATACCCTGTTTGCTTCAAGAAAATGTTTGCAGTATGACCAAGTTTTCCATAGTGATAACATATTGGTTTGTTCTTTGGTTTTGCATTCCTCAGCTCTTCATTCCTGGATGATTCTCCTTGCTCAGTGCATGAAATTTTTGACCCATCAAAAAAACTGGATGACTTCATAAGTTCTTCAAAGTACTTCATTGCCTCTTTAGGTTTGTTGAATTTGTCCATAGATTCTTTCTAATTTTTTAGTTCATTCTTCAATATGTCCTTCTATGATTGTAATTTCCACATCCTTGTGATTTAGTTCCTAATTTGCAAGCATTAGTTGATTCATCATGTCCAATTGTGTGTTTGTGAGCTTTTGCACATCTGATATCCTTTCTTCAAGTCTAGTAGCCATTACTCTTTTGTCTTCCTCAACCATAGTCCTGTCTTCTTCATCTTTCTTCTTTTGTTCAGTCACTTCACACAATCTTACTGATTGGATTTCATGTTCGCTTTTCAGTCCTCTTATTTCTTCATTCAAGAGTTTGTTCTTTTCAAGTAGATCTACAAATGCTTTTTTATTTGGATTGATTGATTCACATAGTCCTGCAATTTCAAATTCTTCATATGAGAATTGTTTTATCTAGATAGCAATTTCCTCTTTCCTTTTTAGGAAATCCTTCATATCTTGTCTTGCTTTCTCAGGTTTCTGCAGTATGAGTTCGATGTTAATCACCTGATTGTCAATAACCTTGTCTAGTTTGAAAGTCTCCATCTCCAATATATAATCTCAAGCGATTAAGCTTCTCTCAGAGAAACAATGCTCTGATACCAATTGTTGACTGATGGAGCTATAAAAAGGATAACCAAGATATTTGCGGGGGGAAGGGGTTGAATCATAATCTTAAGCAATTTTAACTTTTCACCAATTCATTCACATGTTCACCAATTATCCTATCCATGTAAAACTTCTAATAATGAACTTGTTGTATCATGTAAATCTGATCTATCACGTACATGAAAATAAAAACATAATGCAATATTTGTTACCTAGAAACCCCCCAAGGTGAAGGTAAAATTGGGGTGGGTATGACACCCACAAATCTTCACTGGTACAGTAATAAAGTTAACCTATTATGGTTACGATGTTCAATAATAAAATATGATCTACCCCATGAGGGAAATGCCTTGTTAAAAGCTTAAGAGATTGCTAGGTTTCACCTTGTTAGAGGATTTACAACTTACAACAAAGTAAGGACTCTATTAGGAGATTTACAAAGATTTTCTAAGACCATTCTATTAATAGATTTACCCTGATTCAAGTTGGTTAGAATGAATTTAGTACCTAACTCTCAGTATGCTCTATAAGCTGATTCCAAGTCTTCTCCTTGCTAACTAGTCTTCTCCTTTGATTTGATAATACTTGTCTTCCTCTTCACTTCACTTATATAAATAGGTCACTTTTTATGTTAAGTGATAACAAAATGCTTCACTAATTTTTGATATGATCCCTATCCTTCACTTCACTGATCACATATTACTCCTTGTTTGCATGCATACACTTCTCTTCTCCACTCTCTCTCACTGTACATGTATTTTCCTCTCTGTATGTCTCTAATGTAGGTTAAGATCTTTTCTATCTAAAGATATATCTAAAGAGTTTTCTAGATGGTTCCATAATAGCCTCTCCATCTGAATCATTGATCACAAAACATAGGAATATGTAATCCATGTCATTCACATGTAAAACTCCATGTAAATACCTCTATAAATATTAAATGTTCCTTCCATGTTGACTTGAAAACATTTTACCTCAAAATTTGTTCCATTCTTGACTTTTATGTAAACTTTGCATTTCTCGGCCTTTACTATTTTTTGACACTTGACATTGTTGTTGCTCAGTCTGTATAGTGCTCAATACAAACACTGTCACTGGGAACTTCTATGTTTGAAGCTTTCTTGGTTGATGATGAGATCGATTCATATAGAAAATGCTTAGTCACCATACACTTGCTCAGCTCCTATAGAGCTCGGTACATACTTGCTTATGTACATGATTTAGCTTATGTAGAGTAGCTCGATCATAGTGATGATCGTCTGACTCTACCTTGTAACTGACTAAGTGTTTAACACTAATAGACAACAATAGTTAGAGATACAAAAAGTCTAAATAACATGATCTAACATTATATCATAACAATATAAAAATGTATAGTTAGAAGTCCATATAGTTCAAGATAGCATGATAACAAGTAGTAAAAACATGATATCACAAGTCATGATGATATAAATAATATGTGTTCTTTAAAAAATGATCTAACACAAGTCCTAATAAGTATTGATAACATGATAATAGAAATTGTAATAACATGATAACAAGATTTTAAAATATGATGTTAGTACATCACCATAGTCTAATATCATAAGTCCAAGTAACCTAATAACAAGTCCTAAAAACATAATGTAAGTGTCCTCATACAAAGTCCATCATATTAAAAAAAAAATTCTAACAAAAAAATATAAGAAATATTTTGCAACTAATCTATAGTCTTCTTCACTCCATGTGAAGATGACTGAGATGCATCATCCTGGTGGGTCTTCTCCTCAGATGCATTATCATGGTGGGTCTCCAACCTCCTGTACATTATTAAAAGCTAGTTCATGAGAAGACAATGTGTGTTTGATTGAAATGATTTGCATAATCTATTTTTCAAAGTAACCAAATAATGAACATGTTTAAAGCTTCACCATAATCCCTACTGATGCCCTAAGTGAGACCGGTAGGTGCACTCTTATGAGCATCCAATGCAATAGTAATCAAGTTATGTACAAATAAATATTATAGAATTTTTATAATCCTTATAAAATAAATGTACATGTAATACACAAGTACAAAATAATGATTCCAAAATTATTATTTTAATCAAGACCTCAAAGCACAATGTAGATGGTTGCATTTGGCTCTATCCCATACTCACACCAAGACTCGTGATAGTGTACACCTAAACATCAGATATAAAGCATGAATGGAACTTGTATATGTATAAGTTATTATTTATATATGTAAGAATTTTCCTAAGGCAATAATTCAACACCAAGATCAAGAAGCTCAAAAGAGAGACTAATGATGATCAAATGAGAATGGATATCAGATGATTAGATATGATATGAATACACACTAGAAGTGCCTTGTATATAAAGGCAACTAGAATGACTAGGAGTCACCAAAGAGATAAGGATTACAACACAACACATGTCCACCAAAAGTGGATTATCCTCCATTGAGCACAAGAGTTTGTGCGATGATGAGAGGATAAATTTACATAGGTGTATCCCATAAAGAGATGTTGTAGACACCATGTGCTCTAATAAGTTGCTAACTCCTATGTTGTCAACAAGACAACTCATATGACTATGCATATTTTTAGGTGTCTACATGACAACTAATATAAAAATGCATTATCCTTAGTAAAATTAAGTAAAGTGTAATAATAATTAATTATTTACACTAACAACCCCCCTTAAGTGCAACTTAGGATAATGCACTTAAGCTCACAAAGCTAAATGCAAGATGTAATGTGGGTCCCGGCTACTAGGCCATATTAGGTACCCATGTACAAATGCAATGCTCTACATACAATGCTATGCAATGCAATGCAATCTCTCTAAAAGTGAAGAAAGAGGGAAAACTTCATGGGAAAACCCTCCTCCAAAAAGAGAGATGAAGAAATACAAGATGCATGCAAGGATGGAGTAATCAAGACCCCCCTACTATGACATACATCATGCATGTATAAGCATATATCCCTCATAAGAAAAAATACATGGTGGTATCCCCCCATATTAAATAATCTCCTGCAAGGATGTCATGAAGTCAAAAAAGTATACAATGCCTACAAATGGCATTTCTCCCTCTAGGAAGAAGATACAACAAGTATAGGTGCAAGTATACTTCTCATTGTGGATAGGAAGATAGATGAGGATTCCATATGTAGTATACTATGGATGTTGCCTCTGAAGTCTGCTCATATATTGACAAATCTTTGATGAATATAGATGCCACAAGACAATCTAGTGGATGCCCAAAAGAAGGTGGCAAACAAGGTAACATGTCCATGTATGAAAGTGAATCAACCTCAAAAGACAATGAGTCATCCTTATAGGAAGATATGGGAAGAGAAGAAATGTAGCCTCCCCTCAATGATGAATGCACACCCATGAAAGAAGCTCCTTGATGACTGAAGAAGTTGCACAATGAAAACTAAATGATGTTCCTTGTAGGAAGAAGTGGTGCCATAGGTGTAGTAGAGAATGCTCCCCAACTACTAGGAAGAATCCTCAAAAGATATGATGTCTGAGGAAACTAGAATAGAATCTCCAAAGACTGATATGTCTCCTTTGAAGGAAAAGAATCCTCCTCCAATTGCTGAAAAGAAATGTCCACAATCATGTCATTCTCAAAAGAAAGATCAAGTGGTTGAGGGTCAGAGTGTTTCCTAGCAACAAGTGAAGAAGAATTATCCTCAACAAAGAGAAGATGGATGAAATCAATAATGTCTCCCACATCTTCAATGTAAGACTCCACAAACAACACTACAATATCTGGAAGGAAGTCATCCCAGGAAGATGAAATAGGAAGACATGGTGTTTCCTATTACACTGAATCAAGAGCATCTGTGGCTGAAACTGGATCGGTAGAAGCAACAGGAGCATCAGGAGGTATGATCTCAATTGGAGTTATAGGTACCACAACTAGAGTGATTCGAGGTAGAATGTCCTCTGGTAATGGAGGGACTTGTGGATCTCCATATGCTTCCCAAAGACACATCCAAATGTCATGAGGACTACTTGCCTTACTAAGAGGAGAAAAAGATTCCTTACTCATATTGTTATACATAAAGCGAAGAAGAAGAGAAAGATGTCCCCAATTAGTATTAGGTGGAAATATCTTCGAATATAGATAAGGAAACACTTCCTTATGTTCTCTTAGATGATCAATCATCAAAGCACTCCTTTTCTAATAGTTCCTTTTTATCATTTTGAATCTTAAACCAAAGTGACACTATTGACATGACTCCATGAGATCAAATAATGTATGCACCCCCAAAATGCAAAAGAAAAATCAAATAAATCCCTCCCCCCCCCAATGCATGATTTGGCACTTCATATTTAGTGTGATTACAATGGCCACTTTCCAATTTAGGGCATAAGTGGACTACTAATTTTGATGGTTACAACAACAAATATGAAGATATATCGGACTCAACTTGAGATAAGAAACAAGACCTCTCAAGGTTCTAATTGAATACTAACTAATTAAATAGAAGCATCAACAATACTAAGCAAGCTAACACTTAAGATAGGACCTAGGGTTATCACCACAAAAAAGAAGCAAACCAAGAATGGTAGGCTCCTAATGGCATAACAGAATGATGCAATGGATTTGTCCTTGATTGTAGGAATCTATGCTCACAAGTTATGCTTCAAAATTTAAATGGATGGGTGGAGTAAGTGAAACAAGGTTTCAACAATGGAGTCATGAAGTGATTTGGCCATTATAATGGTATTTTGATAGTGTTTGTGCTCTCAAAATAGCATTATAACTTTGCAATGGAGGATGGATGATTCTGTGAAGGGAGGGGGTTCAATTTATAGGCTAAGGGCTTGAGGGATGGATGGCTAAGATGCAAGGAGAGATGAAAGCTTATGGAAGGCTAAGATGCACTCAAAGGGGAGCACATGGATTGTGCTTGTTTAGCACCAATCAGGGAGTGACACATGTCACAGGGTCATTGGGTAGAGGAAAGGGCAAGGATGAGTCAACAAAGGTGTCTCAAGGCCTTAAATGGCCCTCATAAGTGCTTGTAAGAGAATTCATTGGGTTTGTAAGAGTCTTGATGGCCTTGTAAGAGCAATGAAGGCTTGGTGGTTGGGATATTTTGGAGGGGAGACTTTGTTTTGGCTTAGGAAAGTCTTAAGCTTGCTTAGGGATTGTGACAAGGTTAGGGGGGGGATTAGAGGTGATTTAGGATTAGATTAGGCTTGTTAGAGATATGCAAGTGGATGGCATTCATGAGGGTGGGTGAGTTAGTGGCTAAGCTTGGTTAGTATGGGTGGATGGGGTGGATTAGGCTAAATGGAGGATTTAGGATAGGTTAAGGGTTATTAGATTTGAGGGTTTTATTTATCAAATAGATTTATTTAATAAATGAGGGTTTTGGAATTAGATAGAAGAATAGGATTTAATTGATAAATAATAGGTTATTTGATTTATCAATTAGGACTATAGATGATTAATTAAATTAATCAGCTAGGGGATGGCAAAGGATTAATTAAATAGGAATTTAATTAATGATGCCTTTAGAGATAGCTAAATAAGATTACTGAAGTGGTGTAATCAGATTTAGGTGTCTACATTTTGCCCCTCTTTGACATAGTGTTGAGACAACACTATTTCAAAGAAGTTCGAATGGAGATGACACGAGGAAGATGTTTTAGCAACAAGGTTGCCCCAGTCTCGGATAAGAAGAGGAGAGACTAGACTTAGAGATGCCCCCTCAAGAAGGCAGTGAGGAGAGAAAATAAGGCTCGACGACTTCTTGAAAAATATAAGAATCCGAGATGAGCAGAGACACAGATTGGCAAAGAGAAGGGGCTAAATTAGCGCAAACTCTCACTAAGGGAGAATGATAAAGAGAGGATCAGATGCACAAGAGGAAAGCAAGCATAAGGTGATCCAGGATTGGGGGGAAGACGAAGGAGTGGAGTGCTATAAAAAGGAATCCATGATAGGGAGATGGATGAGGGGTTTATAAAGCTAAGGCAACAAGATCTCAAAGAGTTAGCTTGGCGAAAGATGGGTTTCGAAGATCCCTAGGACTAGGATTGTGGATCTCGAAATATGAGGCTTGGTAGATTGATGGGTTTCAGAGATCCCTAAGACTAGGATTGTGGATCCTTAAAGCTAAAAGTGAAGATTGATTCAAAGAGATACTAATGCATAAGCTGGGATAGGTGCTGGATATGGATGGGGGATAATGGAGATGAAGGGAATCCATTGAAGCATTTGGAGCAGGGGGATACTTCAAAGAGAAGTACCACCATGTAGTTGAGCACTAGATTTTCTATAGGACTATTGGTTAATTGTTAAGGTTACCAAGATCATCAAGGCATTTTCACCAACTATCCAGAGGACTGATGAACTGACTCAAAACAAACACACAAGTATTGCCCCAGCATCACACATGAATCTCAGAAGAATCAAAGTGGAACTAACATTGGGTAACCTACAAGCAGAAAAGAAAAATAGACAAAAGATTTGATTAAGATATTTACACTTAGATTGCTCCGTTCACAGTATACCATGATATGGAAGATCGTGGCAACCTTGAGGAGGGAACAAAAAGAGTGCTTGGAAAAGATATTTCAAGACCCAAAAGGGGAGATTCCAAAGCAAAAGAAAGAAAAAATCCAAAAGAGAACGAGATGGGTAGGACGAGGTACTAACAGACCAAGATCAGACATGAGGAAAGCTATATCCTACAAGGATCTATCAGAGAGCACCTAAGCTAATGGATCTGGATGAGTGATGCATCTGGTGAGCTGAACTAAGAAGCATAACACTTTGGTGACAGGAGATCTAGCTAAAGGATGCATTGGAATAGCTAACCAAGGGTTGTACGATGTGTGCAAGATGTTGATCAAGGAGGAACTGACACGAAAGCTGGATAGATACAATGGTACTAAGCTAAAGAGGATGTGCAAGCTAACTGACCAAGATATTTACAAGCTAAAGTTGACCAAGATAGTTACAAGCAGGCAAAAGCTCAGGATGATAGGATAGCGGGATGGTTCGATGTTGTGCAAGATACGAAAGCTAAGGATGGGGTGATAGTAGAAGATATGGATTTGGGGAGGATGCATCCCAATGATGATGAGAGATTTTGTGACCAAGGATAACTAGAGGATCAGGATGAGATGGTTGGATAAGATGGTAGATAGCTAGGATTATGATGGATATAAAGAGATGACATTGGGTTTGCATGAGGCTAGCCTAGAACTAGATGTCAATGACAAGGGAGGAGGTAAATGATGGAAAGATGGACAAGACAAGATCTCCAAGGAATATAGTGCCCCCAATCAGAAGATAACATACATGAGGAGGTCATATGAAGGATATGATAGGATTGAAACCAGGATGGAAAAAGCTGAAGGGGACAGGGAGATGGATGATAGCTGTGATGGTTGGCTGAAGCTGCAGGAGATAAGTGGATGGTGTGAGATGGAAGTTGGAGGGTGGAGGATAGGTGGATAGATTGGAAGATGGAGGGTGGAGGATAGGTGGAGGATGAAGATGCGAAGTTGAATGTCAAGAGATGACCAAAAGCATGAGGGTGATAGTCTAAGTTGGGGATGGCAGGATTATGCATGAGGCTTGTTTGCCAAGTTTTCATCATGGTACTTGTCCAAGGTGCTTGAATTGCCAAGTTTTCACCATTGGACAATTTTTTTTTTTTTAAAAAAATTTTTTAACTTTTTCGATGCATTTTTACTCATAGATGTTGGTAGGATGGATGGAAAAGGATTGGATTGAACAAGTGGAATGGTGGGGGGGAGTTTTGAAGATAATGGATGCGAAGACATAAGGCTTGTGGGAAAATGGATGAGGAAAATGGAAAGATCATCATTGGCACACACCTTGAAAGGTGATGAAATAGTGGGAAAGATGGTATTGAGCGAAGTTGAGGAGAAAATGGAGGAAGAGAAAGATAAGGACTATAAGTAAAGTTGGAAGATGGAGGATGGGATTTTTAGGATAAGAAGCATATGGACTAAGAGTGGATTAGAGGGATGAAGGATGCATATATGGGGATTTGCATAAAGGATGGATGGATGAGGCTTTTTGAGTAGCATGAATGGATGCCAATTGAGATTTTTCTTTGAGATGCAACTCTTTTATGAGCATCTTAGGTATCCACATGATGTTTGACTTTTTTAGCTTGGGCTTTTGTGGCCTCTTGACTTTTTCTTTGATTTGGATCAAATTCTTCTCTTTTGGAACATGTATTTTAGAAGGGACATGTCGAGACTTGGATTTTTGTGAATTTTTGGATTTATGCTTTTTTATTTTGGCATCCAATATGCTTCAATGAGCCATGGGATGGGAACAAGAGCATGGATGAGATGGAGGGATAGTGGATGGAGAGATAGGGGTTGCAGGTTGGAAGGGATTCAAGGATGAGTGCCTTTGATGATCTAGCTTGTGGATTTGAGGGGATGGAATGATGGATTGGAAGATAGGATATGGATGGATATAATTTCCCAAAATGGATGGCAGGAATGAAGGATATGGGCCCAAAATAGATGGAAACGGGGAAGGTGTAGGTCCCAAAATGGAGGGAGGGGATAAAGGATTCATATTAGGTATATAAGGACCCAAAATGGATGGAAGGAGTGGGGGTTTTGGATAAGGGATGTATGGACCCAAAATGGAGGGTTGAAAAGAAGTAGGATGAGGGCCCAAAATAGATATAGGATAAGATGGATGGGAACATTGGGGTGAAGATGGAAGGGCTTGCAACCATGCAGGAATAGTGGAGATACCAACATCTAGAGAGACATTTTTATTTCTTTCTTCAATATGATGTTCATTATGTGGAACAGAGGATGTGAGTCCAGATATGATAGTTAGTTCTTCTTATATTGATCTATCATCATGGATTATGGGAGAGGTATGAGCATGAAGTAGAGGGAATGGAAGGATAGGATCTTGATTTAGCTGGTGGGATGAAAAGATGTCATGTAATGGAGGAGGTATGGTTTGAGCCTTTGGAGATAGACAGGATGGTGAATGCACTATGGATGGAAGACATGGTATGATGATATCTTCATTTATGCTTTGGGGGATGTCAACATGCTTTTGAGCAGGATCTTGATAAGATTGGATTGGAGTGGATGGTGCGATAGGAGGTGAAGGGATGGATTCTTCAAAGGCAGCAGATGGATAGATGGAAGATTCGGTAGTGGAGATGGGTGAGTAGAAGATGGATGCATAAGGGTCATTACGGGAGATGTGGGAAATACTTGGAGGTGATGTGGATATGGATGGGTTTTGGAGGGATTTGATAGGTGGTAGGATGTTAAGGCTTGTGGGTGTAGACACCTAAATTTGATTACACCGCTTTGGTAATCCTATTTAGTTATCTCTAAAGGCATCATTAATTAAATTTCTATTTAATTAATCCTTTGCCATCTCCTAGTTGATTAATTTAATTAATCATCTATAGTCCTAACTAATAAATCAAATAATATATTATTTATCAATTAATCCTATTCTTCTATCTAATTCCAAAATCCCCATTTATCAAATAAATCTATTTGATAAATAAAACCCTCAAATCTAATAAACCCCTAACTTATCCCTAAATCCTCCATTTAGCCTAATCCAGCCCATCCACCCATACTAATCATGCTTAGCCACTAACTCACCCACCCTCATTGAATGCCATCCACTTGAAAATCTCTAACAAGCCTAATCTAATCCTAAATCACCTCTAATCCCCCCTAACCTTGTCACATTCCCTAAGTAAGCTTAAGACTTTCCTAAGCCAAGCAAAGTCAACAATCTCAACTGCCTCCAAAATATCCCAACCACCCAACAATGAATGCTCTTACAAAGGCCATAAAGACTCTTACAAGCTCTTACAAGCCATAATGAAGGGTCTTTATGAAGATATTATCTCTTGAGCCTCCTTTGTTGACTCATCCTTCCCCTTTCCTCCATTCACTCACCCTGTGACATGTGTCACTCCCTGATTGGTGCTAAACAAGCACAATCCATGTGCTCCCCTTTGAGTGCATCCTAGCCCTCCTTAAGCTTTTTCCTTTCCTTCCATCTTAACCCTCCATCCCTCAAGCCCTTAGCCTATAAATTGAATCCCCTCCCAAGCCATATCATCACAACTTTTGAGCTAAAGTTATAATGCCATTTTAAGACCAAGTTTTATACCAATCTCATACATCCACACCAAAAATCCCAAAAATCTCCATTGAAGCTAGTTTGAAGCTTGAGCATACATCCCAATCCTTAGACTCATCTACCAAGCAAAGAGCTAAATCCTATTGGGAGAGTCCATTCATTTGGCTCATATTTCCAATTGGGGTTTCCTCTTTAGTCTATCATTTATGTTATGGTATTTTAGTTTGTAAATGCTTTTGATTTCTTAATTTAGTGTTTCTAACATACTAATATAGCATATACAGTGGGAAGTGGAAGGATTTTGAGAAGCTTGATGGATGGTATGGGGATGGTAGCTATGGGAGATAGAGGCGACATTATGGATGTGGGAGGTGGGGAGGCTTCATCACTAATTACTTCATATGGCTGGATTAGATGACCTGACTCATTGGCTGGAGGAGATGGATTGGCTTGTGGTTCCTCTATAACTTTCCTTGGAGACTCGCATATCGGAAATGGAGATAGAGGATTGATAGGAGTAGCTGGTGTGATGGGGTGGAAGATTGGAAGCTTGGTTGATTGGGTGATGGAGGAGAAGCTAGGATATGAGATGGCATTACTAGGTAGTTTGGAGGAATGCTTGGATTTTGGGGGATGGTTGGCAGAAGATGTCTAAGGCTCTCTATATACCCGTCATAGTCAACAAGATTTTCATCATCAATGGAATAGGAAGTAGCGGGAGAAATGATAATACGACCGAACACATCATGATAGGTTTGGGATTTCATGTTTTAATGATGAGTTGGATGGGGATGGGGTCTTGCATATGGATGAACATGGAAGCTCATGGTTGGATTTGGATTAAGCACAGATTTTGGATTGGCTGATGAAAGATTTCCTAGGGAGAGTCAAAGCTATATGACAAACCTAAGGAAGATTGGGTTGGGAATTCTAACTTAAAAGATATGTTGCCAAAGCATGAACGGTTTACTTTCCTATGTGCAAGCTTGGTGGTGATTGTGTCAACTTAAGGATAGACTGATGATCCTTTAGGAAGAACACGAGATTGACCACTTGTGGATCCCAACCTTTAGCTCAAGGTGATGAGGGATAACAAGTGACAAAGCTATATTACCCTAGACAAAGCTCTGTCAAAGGGATAACCTTGGTGAGATTGGTGGATTTGAAAGATGTTAGGAATGGAAAACTTTTGGTAAGGTGACAACAACTTTTTAAAGGCTTGGGCGTGATTTTGGATTGTGGATTTTGGTGCTAGCTGGCTTGGGAGATGATTTGGATGATTTTATAATGAGGCAGTGACTACGCTAAGTATGCCTTGAGTTGGGAGATTTCTACTTTTTTGGGATTTTGACCAAAGTTGGCAAACATTCATTCAAAAGTTATGAACAAACAAGCAGACAAGAGTTTGGAGCAAGCACGTCAAACACATCAACATCATAGGAAGCTTTCTACAAGGATGAAATTTGGTTTAACTAGGGAGTCCTTGATATACGCAAGGTACGTGAGGCCCAAATCCATAGATGAAACCAAAAAGATGTCACACAGCCGAGAGGAGCAGTAACCCACTTCTCCTCTTTCACTTCTCAAGGGTATAAAGTTCATTGAGGCTAAGCCCGAGTAACAAAATCTTGATCCCAAGAGAGGTGTCTTTGGATTCACCTCCCGATCTTTATACTCTGCCGAAACACTGGAGTTGAGGTCATCCCAAGGGGTGATGAAATCCCCAAGTAGGCCTCCTAAAAAGAGAAACAGGTTTTGGATCCTAATCTTATGCACCCAAGATGGCCTCGAAAGACGACAAGGGGAGAGAAGACTTGGATGACCTTGGGCTAAAAAAAATGCTTGTTCTTTCACCAACTGACTCTTATGTTGTCTATTCTAGACCTTGAAAACACACATGTTTAGGATGTAAATGTTCAATTCCAACTTGAAACATCAATAAAAGTAAAATCGATCGAAGAATGCAAGCAAGAAGAAGAGTTAGGGTCAACAAGAAATAAACCTGCGTGCCTGGAGGCCCTCCATGTCAAGTGTCGATTGATTTTCTTTAAGGCATTCAAGAGTTGGTGTGATTTTGTTTTAAGCCCAAAACAAAGATGTGTGTGAAGCTTGATTTCAAGCACGCACCCGGAGGCCCTCCACGTCAACTAATTTTTGTTCAATTTTAGAGCCCAAGCTTGAAGTGTGATCGATCTATCCTAGATTTTTGGTCATTCAAGAAATTGTATAAGTTAAGACGAATCCTCAAAAAGCTAATTAAGTAGAATCAGTTTGGAACACTTAACACCTTTTTCAAGTGGACCCATCCCCATATATGGCACTGAGATTGCAACCAATGGTTAGAATGATGGGCGGTTAGAAAAGTGGTGAGTCCAAATTAAAACCACTTAATTTGATTTTTCGTTGATTTGTTTTAACTTAACAAATTTTGTAAATGTTCAAAAATCAAATTTGTCTAAATTGCATGCAAAAGAGAGATTTGTTTTGTTTGTTTTAAAGCACCAAGGTAAAGTTTTTGATTTGTGGGGTTGTTATGCATACAAGTTTATTTTTCCCAATTTGAAAATGCAAATGACAATGACTTAAAAGTAGACCAAACGGGGAAAAAGCATTCCCGCAGAGGAAAAGGCGAGAAGCAACGTTCTTGCGATGGTACCCGCATTCTCGCAGATGGGTTAGCAATCTCGCAAAACAATTATTGATCCCGCCGATCTTCTGTTCGCGGGAATGACGATTTCGCAAAGCCTCTGGATCGCAGGAATGACAGAAAAGACTGCTAAAAAGAAAAAATTAAAACATGAGCCAAAAACTCGAGAGCTCTTTTTGACAGAGCGATCCCACAGGTTTATGTCCTTACAACGTTCCCGCAAGCAGGAATGACGATCCCATAGAAAAAAGGTTTATTACAATCCTGAGAATTTGAAGACAGGAAATGGTAAGGCGGGAATGGCGATCCCGCTGTTCTTAGGCACGTCCCCGTAGGAGGATTTATCAGTGGGGATGCAGAGAAAGTTTCAGGACATGTGAGAGAACTGTCTAACGATGACCTACAAACTCGTTGTCACAGGTTCATGTCCCCGCCAATGAATAGCCTCGTTCTCACGTCGCAGGTTCACGTTCTCAGGGTCGCGGGTTTGCAAAAAATTTATTTTTTTGAAGTCTCAGAAATGGAAATCGATGATATGGCCGAGAGTGTGACTTTGAAAGTGTAACCTGCGTACCTACAAGAATGTTAGCAAACCTAACACAAAAAATTGCAAGCAAACAATGTTAATTTTATTAGTTTATCATAAAACCCAAAAACATGATTAGATGGACCCATATGCGAGGTCCCACCGAGCGTGCCAAAATGTATCACCTAGATTAGTAGTGCAAATTGAATACCAATTAATTAAATAGAAGCATCAACAATACTAAGCAAGCTAACACTTAAGATAGGACCTAGGGTTATCACCACAAAAAGGAAGCAAACCAAGAATGGTAGGCTCCTAATGGCATAACACAATGATGCAATGGATTTGTCCTTGATTGTAGGAATGTATGCTCACAAGTTATGCTTCAAACTTCAAATGGATGGGTGGAGTAAGTGAAACAAAGTTTCAACAATGGAGTCATGAAGTGATTTGGCCATTATAATGGTATTTTGATAGTGTTTGTGCTCTCAAAATAGCATTATAACTTTGCAATGGAGGATGGATGATTTTGTGAAGGGAGGGGGTTCAATTTATAGGCTAAGGGCTTGAGGGATGGATGGCTAAGATGCAAGGAGAGATGAAAGCTTATGGAAGGCTAAGATGCACTCAAAGGGGAGCACATGGATTGTGCTTGTTTAGCACCAATCAAGGAGTGACACATGTCACAGGGTTATTGGGTAGAGGAAAGGGCAAGGATGAGTCAACAAAGGTGGCTCAAGGCCTTAAATGGCCCTCATAAGTGCTTGTAAGAGCATTCATTGGGTTTGTAAGAGTCTTGATGGCCTTGTAAGAGCAATGAAGGCTTGGTGGTTGGGATATTTTGGAGGGGAGACTGTGTTTTGGCTTAGGAAAGTCTTAAGCTTGCTTAGGGAATGTGACAAGGTTAGGGTGGGGATTAGAGGTGATTTAGGATTAGATTAGGCTTGTTAGAGATATGCAAGTGGATGGCATTCATGAGGGTGGGTGAGTTAGTGGCTAAGCTTGGTTAGTATGGGTGGATGGGGTGGATTAGGCTAAATGGAGGATTTAGGATAGGTTAGGGGTTATTAGATTTGAGGGCTTTATTTATCAAATAGATTTATTTAATAAATGAGGGTTTTGGAATTAGATAGAAGAATAGGATTTAATTGATAAATAATAGGTTATTTGATTTATCAATTAGGACTATAGATGATTAATTAAATTAATCAGCTAGGGGATGGCAAAGGATTAATTAAATAGGAATTTAATTAATGATGCCTTTAGAGATAGCTAAATAAGATTACCGAAGTGGTGTAATCAGATTTAGGTGTCTACAAAGGGTACTTTCTATAGATGTGGTGAAGAAAGATGTAGAGCTTTTGAATGTCCCAATACTAACAGGAAAGTTTGTGATCTTAAAGAATTGATGTGGTGAATGAGGCTAACTTCGATGAATGAACCTGAGGAAGATGGGGAGAACTTGTTGATTAAAAAGTATTGCTTGGAAAGAAGACAGTAGAACCTTGTCAAAGGGGGAATTTGTTTAGGACTCATTGCAAGTTTGGAGGCAAATGCTAGAATGTAATTGTGGATGGTGGTAGTATTGATAACCTAGTTGCTAAGGAGATGGTTCAGAAACTTGGTTTGTAGAAAATGAGACATCCTTGTCATTATAGGATTAGTTGTTTACAAGATGAGTATGCTTTGGAAGTAAGGGAGCAATATCTCAATAATTCTCAAATTGGACAATATATTGATCAAGTGTTATATGATATTGTAGACATGAGTAGTTGTCACATATTACTTTGTAGACCTTGGTAGTATGATTCCAGGACAATACATGATTGTGTCAAGAATGTGTTTATTATTTAGAAGGGTGACAAGAAACATTCCTTGATTCCTTTGCAAAATGCAGAACTTGGTAGGAGGAACTTGAGTTGAATTGAGGGATTCTGAAAGGGTTAGAGATCAGCATGGAAAGAAAACCTGTTGCACACTGAAGACAATTATGAAGACATGATTATTGCAAGAAAAGATTTGCAGAAGTGGAACAAAGGAAAGAGTGTACATATTGGTGTGGTGGAGAACATGTATGTGAAGAACTAGTTCGAGGTTTATGTAGTGAACCTTGAAAGATGTTCTTCAAGATGTTACGAAAATATTTTCTTCACACTCGATGTGTATGATGCCAAAGCATCCTAGCAAAGTCAGAAATCATGTATGCTAGGGCTTCAGGCTTGAATCTGTGGAGTTATGGTTCATGTGGTTGGGGATATTTTAAAGACATACTGGAAAACTTTTTCCTGACTGTGCATAGATTTTGGAGTTATTGACTAAGAGCTGGAGTCATTTTGGTGATTGTTGGTCATGAATTTTTGATTTACTAGCAAACTTTGGAGATTATTAAACCACGAGCTTCTATCTAAGGGAGTTGGCATGTGCACTCTTGGATTTGGATTGTTGGATGGCACATGGACCTATGTCTAAGTACACAAAATCTTATGTGTTCTTTTGAGTTAGCTATGCATTGTAAACTTTGGGCTTGTAAGTATTTAATTATTTCATGTATTTAATGTTTGTAGTGAAGCCAACTTATGGCTTAAGGGTGTATTTAATGTAAGTTTTTATTTAATGTCTATTATGCTAGGCTGATCTATGGCTTGGTTTAGTATAAGTAGATGGTCTTGTGGAGTCTAGAGGGATCATTATTCAGTTCAACATGGAGTAGCTGAGAGGAGAGAAGTTGAGTAGAGCTAGTAGTTAAGTGTGTGCTTTGGAAACAAGAAGGTTGTTCAGTGGCTTATGAGAAAAATTTTAGATTCCTCTTGGGGTTTCTACCAGAGTTTGGATCTAGGCTAGCTAGTGGTTGGATCTTGTGAGGTCTTACATGATTACTATTGTAATTGCTTATGTATTTGGTTGTAACCTAGAAGGCCTTACAACCAAGCATGTTGGATGTAAAGCTTATGATCCTATTATGAGAATTGGTGTTATTTTGGATCTAAATCTCCGTGTAAATTTTATTCTTCCGTTATGTGGTTAATTGTTGGGAGCTAGGACATCTCCTTTGGGGATTCTGCTACCTTGCACTACACCACAGATATATGCAAAATTTGACACCATCTAATAGATATGTGAGGTTTATTTTCATTTATAGTCTCACCTGACTTTAAGCTCATAAAATACCTTTTCAAACTAGATTTCAAAATAGTTAAATCATGGACCTCTTTATAAGAGAGTTTGTTAGAATTTAATATGCATGCATGGAATCCCTTTGTGTGTGAGAACAATAAAGCTCATTTTCCAATGTGTGGATAGAATCCATAATGCCTTGCATGCTATCTACGAGATGGAGTAGTTGGGGAGAGGGAAGGGTATCATTTCTAATATCCCAATATACCACATGAGAGTGGAAATGTTCCTCTGCATAATCTCTCTCAACTCCATTAGAGTATGTGGAGGAGAAGGTGTAGGTGTTCATAGAGTTTGGGGTAGGGATACGGGGTGGAATTGGAGCTAGAGCTAGGGGTGGGGGTGTCTCCTAACCTAAGATGCCATCTATAGTCAAATCATCCATGACTATAATTTGCATATATATATATACATATATATATATACATATATATATATATATACATATATACATATATACATATATATATACATATATATATGTATATATATATATATATGTATATATATATATATATATATATATATATATATATATATGTATATATATATATATATATATACAACATAAAAATTTACAATTATTATTTCATTATATACATCTAAACATCTGAAACATAGGGTAAGTGCACAAAGTTGTGGTGCCAAAAGGGGGGTATAAGTGGACACCTTTTTCCTGAAATCAGAAAATTCTGGACTTCAACAAGAATTTGGAGATAGTTACGCTCAAAATTTTACGATATGACAAAAACAAAAGTCGTAGTCCTTTGAATCTAGTTTCTAAACTACTAATTTTTTTTCAAAATGGTTTAGTTTTAGGTCCTCAAAAAAGGGGGCCATAGAAAGTGGTACTGTTTATTCCAAAAAAACATAACATAGTACAAAGTGTGGCCCCCCTAAAATTTTAACTTTTTTTTTTTGAAATTCTTTAATCGCTCTAGTCAAAAGTTACCTAACACTATGTAGTTTATCCCAGATTTTTCAGGTAATTTTATAATGTGTATTTTTTTTTTAATGAATTTTTTAATTAGACCCATCTCAAAAACTTGAAATATCTGTGTGCTCCCCCTAGAAATGATTGAAAACTAATATAAAATCAAAACTTCTTTTTTTCAAACTGTGTAGAATGGAGTCTAGTTTCTAAAAAACTAAATTGTTACAAAATTCAATGAATGAGCTAAAATCTACAGCCCAATTAGTACATGGTGGTTTTTGACAAAAAATGAACATACATTCAAAAGAAATTATAGATGAAAGACTTAAAATAGTTCAAATTAAAAATAAATTATATGGTTAGATAGCTAACACAGAGACCTATAATGTTATGTAACCTGATCTTATCGATACCCAACCACAAGGAATCTTGAAGGGGAGCACACAAGAAAAAACAATCATTTTTTGTATGTTTGCTGGAAAACACGTCTCAGACCTATTTATAAACTCCAAACCTTTGGGTTGGATCTCCAAGGAAAAACCAAGCCTTAGGCTTGGTTTTAATGCAAAGCTTTGAATAATGCGTACGCCCTATAGCGCGCACACACTATTAAAACGCTATTGAATTCGAGGTAGTGCGCACGCGCTATAGTGTGCATGTACTATTGAGACCTAAATTGCAAACCAAAACCAAGAGAGAGCTAGGGGGGTGGGGCGAGGGAATGGTTATTTGTGTGTGTGAGAGAGACAGAGAGAAAGTAGGGGATGGGAGAGGGGAGAGAGGTAGTGAGAAAGAGTAGGGGTGGCAGAGAGAGTATAGGATGGGAGATAGAGGAAATGTGAGAGAGTAGGGGTGGCAAAGAGAGTACAAGATGCAAGAGAGAGGAAGTGTGAGAGAGAGAGAGTAGAGGTGGCAAAGAGAGAGTACGGGATGGGGGAGAGAGATTGAAAGTAGGGGATGGGAGAGAGAGGAAGTGTGAGAGAGAGTACAAGTTGGGAGAGAGAGATTGAGAGTAGGGGATGGGGGAGAGAGAGAGTAGGTGGTGGGAGACAGAGTGGGAGAGGAAGAGCGAGAGAGAGGAGGATGGGAGTGCATGTGTGTGAAAGAGAGAGAGTAGGGAATGGGAGAGGGGGAAGATAGAGTAGCTTGAGAGAGAGTAGGGGATGGAAGAGAGAGTAGGGGATGGAAGAGAGAGTAGGCGATGGGAGAGGGAGTGGGAGAGGGAGAGAGATAGGGGGGATGGAAATGTGTGTAAGAGAGAAAGAGAGAGAGTGTGAAAATGTGAGAGAGGGTAGGGGGTAGCAGAGAGAGAGTAGAGAGGGAGAGAGGGAGAGTGAGAGAGAGAGAGAGAGAGAGAGAGAGAGAGAGAGAGAGAGAGAGAGAGAGAGAGAGAGAGAGAGAGAGAGAGTGAGAGTAGGCAGTGGGAGAGGGAGAGCGAGTGAGAGAAAAAGTAGAGGATGGGAGAGGAGAGAGGGGGGATGGGTTTTTGTGAAAGAGAGAGAGTAGGGAATGAGAGAGGAGAGATAGAGATAGAGAGAGTAGGGGATGGGATAGAAAGAGAGTAGGCAATGGCAGAGGGAGTGGGAGAGGGAGAGAGAGGGTGGATGGAAGAGAAAGAGATTAGGCAATGGCAGAGGGAGTGGGAGAGGGAGAGAGAGGGGGGATGTAAGTGTGTGTAAGAGAGAAAGTAGGGGATGGGAGAGAGTGTGAGAGTGTGAGAGAGAATAGGGGTGGCAAAGAGAGAGAGAGTGAGAGTAGGGGATGGGAGAGAGAGGGAGAGAGTGAGAGAGTGAGAGATAGTAGGCGATGGGCAAGGGAGTGGGAGGGACAGAGAGAGGGGGAATGGAAGTGTGTAAGAGAGATAGAGTTGGGGATGGGAGAGAGTAGGCAATGGGAGAGGGAGTGTGTGTGTGAGAGAGAGGGGGGGGGAATGGGAATGTGTATAAGAGAGATAGAGTAGGGGATAGGAGAGAGTGTGAGAGTTTGAGAGAGAGTAGGGGGTGGTAGAGAGAGCTTGTACAGGATGGGGGTGAGAGAGAGAGAGAGAGAGTAGGGGATGGGAGAGAGTGTGAGAGAGAGTAGGGGATGGAAAAGAGAGAGTGAGAGTAGGGGATGGGAGAGAGAAAGTAAAGAGGGAAAGAGAGTACGAGAGAGAGAGAGAGATAGTAGGTGGTGCAAGAGGGAGTGGGAGAGGGAGAGAGAGGGGGGATGGGAGTGTGTGTGACAAATCTAGAGAGTAGGGGATGGGAGAGGAGAGAGAGGGGGGGGGGATGGGAGTGTGTGTCTATGAAAGAGAGAGAGTAGAGGATGGGAGAGGGGAAAGAGAGAGTAGGGGATGGGGGAGAGAAAGTAGGCAGTGGGAGAGGGAGTGGGAGAGGGAGAGAGAGAGAGGGAATGGGAATGTGTGTAAGAGAGACTGAGTAGGGGATGGGAGAGAGTGTGAGAGTGTGAGAGAGAGTAGGTGGTGGCGGAGAGAGCTCGTATGGGATGGGAGAGAGAGAGTGAGATTAGGGGATGGGAGTGTGAGAGAGAGTAGGGGATGGGGGAGAGAGAGAGTGGGAGTAAGGGATGGGATGGGAGAGAGAGAGAGAGAGAGAGAGAGAGAGAGAGAGAGAGGGAGAGAGAGAACTTGAGAGAGAGAGAGATCTAGTAGGCAGTAGGAGAGGGAGAGGGAGAGAGATAGGGGGGATGGGAGTGTGCGTGACATATGTAGAGAGTAGGGGATGGGAGAGAAGAGAGTGGGGGGATAAGAGTGTGTGTGTCTATGAAAGAGAGAGAGTAGGGGATGGGAGAGAGTGTGAGAGTGTGAGAGAGAGTAGGGGGTGGAAGAGAGAGAGTACAGGATGGGAGAGACAGAGTGAAAGGATGGGAGAGATAGAGTGAAAGGATGGGAGAGAGTGAGAGAGAGAGTAGGGGGCGACAGAGAGAGACAGAGTACATGATGGGAGAGACAGAGTGAAAGGATGGGAGAGAGTGTGAGAGAGAGTAGGGGATGGGAGAGAGTGTGAGAGAGAGTTGGGAATGGGAGAGAGAGAGAGTAAGAGTAGTGGATGGGAGAGAGAGAGTAGAGAGGGAGAGAGAGAACTTGAGAGAGAGAGAGATAGTAGGTGACCTGGGAGAGGGAGTGGGAGAGGAGGAGAGAGAGGGATGGGAGTGCATGTGACAAATGTGGAGAGTAGGGGATGGGAGAGAAGAGAGAGGGGGGATGGGAGTGTGTGTGTGTGTGTGTGTGTGTGTCTGTGAAAGAGAGAGAGAGAGTAGGGGATAGGAGAGAGTGTGAGAGTGTGAGAGAGAGTAGGGGGTGGCAAAGAGAGAGTACGAGATGGGAGAGACAGAGTGAAAGGATGAGAGAGAGTGTCAGAGAGAGTAGGGGATGGGAGAGAGTGTGAGAGAGAGTTGGGGATTAGAGAGAGAGAGAGTAAGAGTAGGGGATGGGAGAGAGAGAGAGTAGAGAGGGAGAGAGAGAGAGAGAGAGAGAGAGAGATAGTAGGTGGTGGGAGAGGGTGTGGGAGAGGAGGAGAGAGAGGGATGGGAGTGCGTGTGAGCAATCTAGAGAGTAAGGGATGGGAGAGGGGAGAGAGAGAGGGGGATGGGAGTGTGTATATGCAAAAGAGAGAGTTTAGGGGATGGGAGAGGGGAGAGAGAGAGTAGCCCAAGAGAGAGAGAGAGAGTAGCGGATGGGAGAGAGGGGCAGATGGGAGTGTTTGTAAGAGAGATTAGGGGATGGGAGAGAGTGTGAGAGAGAGTAGGAGGTGGCAGAGAGAGAGAATGGGATGGGGGAGAGAGAGAGAGAGAGTGAGAGTAGGGGATGGGAGAGAGTGTGAGAGAGAGAGTAGGGGATGGGAGAGAGTGTGAGAGAGTAGGGAGAGGGAGATGGAGAGAAGGGGATAGGAGTGCATGTGACAAATCTAGAGATTAGGGGATGGGAGAGAAGAGAGAGGGGGGATGGGAGTGTGTGTGTGTGTCTATGAAAGAGAGAGAGTAGGGGATGGGAGAGAGTGTGAGAGTGTGAGAGAGAGTAGGGGGTGGCAAAGAGAGAGTACGAGATGGGAGAGACAGAGTGAAAGGATGGGAAAGAGTGTGAGAGAGAGTAGGAGGTGGTAGAGAGAGAGAGAGTACGAGATGAGAGAGACAGAGTGAAATGATGAGAGAGAGTGTGAGAGAGAGTTGGGGATGGGAGAGACTGTGAGAGAGAGTTGGGGATGGGAGAGACTGTGAGAGAGAGTTGGGGATTGGAGAGAGAGAGAGAGAGTAAGAGTAGGGGATGGGAGAGAGAGAGTAGAGAGGGAGAGAGAGAGATAGTAGGTGGTGGGAGAGGGGAGAGAGAGAGAGCAGCCCAAGAGAGAGAGAGAGAGAGAGAGAGTAGTAGATGGGAGAGAGGGGTGGATGGGAGTGTGTGTAAGAGAGAGTAGGGAATGGGAGAGAGTGTGAGAGAGAGTAGGAGGTGGCAGAGAGAGAGAATGGGATGGGAGAGAGAGAGAGTAAGAGTAGGGGATGGGAGAGAGTGTGTGAGAGAGAGTAGGGGATGGGAGAGAGGTAGTAGAGAGTAGGGGATGGGAGAGGAGAGAGAGAGGGGGATGGGAGTTTGTATCTATAAAAGAGAGAGTTTAGGGGATGGGAGAGAGAGAGTAGCAGATGTGAGGGTGTGAGAGAGAGTAGGGAGATGGGGGGGAGAGAGAGAGAGAGTAAGAAGTGGGAGAGGGAGGATGGGAGTGTGTGTGAGAGATCTAAAGAGTAGGGGATGGGAGAGGAGAGAGGGTGAGAGAGATAGAGAGAGTAGGTGGTGGGAGAGGGAGAGAAAGAGAGAGTAAAGGATGGGAGAGGGGAGACAGAGAGAATGTAGGGGATGGGAGAGGGGAGAGAGAGTAGGAATAGAGAGAGAGTAGGGAGAGAGAGAGAGAGTAGGGAGGGTGGAGAGTGATGTGTTCTCACATAGTGTAGCGCGTACGCACTATGTGAAATCACCTAAAAATGATCAAAAAGCAACTTTGGGGCCCATTTCATTCATTCTCTGCTTTTGTTCTGTTCTGCACTCTGTTATCCCGACAGAAATCACGGGTTTCAACACAACAAACACTCTTTCAAGGTGGCAAACACTATTTCAAGCTAACAAACACTATTTCAAGGTGGCAAACACTTTTGGAAGCTAGCAAACACCAAATTCAATCATTGGATACACGATTTGAAGACTTTTTGAATATTCCTTGTATAGAAAAGGTTAGTGCAATCTATTTTAAATATTGTTTGTTGATATATAGATACAAATTTGATTATAATTTGACATGTTGTTTAATATATAGTGAATTCATTGAAATTTGTATGTTTCAATGAAATGTTATTTCGAAATGGTTAGAAATTTGACAAGTCGTTTTATATATATATATTGTGTATTCATTCAAATAATTATAATTTTTATATGTATTTGAATAATTTGTAATTTACACATTTTAAGTAATTCAAATGTTTGAATAATTTGACATGTAGAAATCATCATCATGCCAAGGAAGAAACCAAAAAATCAAACAAATGAAGATAGGGAGAGAGATTTGGCAATTAAAAGAGATAAAATGAAATTACTACGTGAGCAAAGAAAATTGCAAAGCAATAATGAAGAATTGACTTTTGAAGAGGATCAAGAACCACCGGTACCAAGAAACAAAGAGAAAGAATTGGAAAGACAAAGAGAACGAATGAGACTGTTACGCTCATGAAGACAATTGAATTGTGAAGCTACACCATCTTCTAATGTTGGAGTCATATCGTCCGCTACACCATCTTCCAATGTTGAAGTTATATCGTCCTCTCATGTTGAAGAGACACCGATTTGTAGATCCGACGATACACACACTCCATCATGTCATGTTGAAGGCACAACATCAACACATCAAGTAGGTGATATTCCATCTTTTGCATCTTATTGCCAAGGCACATCATCTTCGGTTCAAGGTACGCAATACACTCAACCTTATGTTGATGTTCAAAATGTTGAGAGAATTGAAGAGATTATAACACCTTCTAGAATTCGTTGTAGAAGACCAAAATATTTGATTGATATTGATAGTAACATTTTGAAATCAATGCCTGACAAGATTAGCAAGCGTACTTGTCAAAGAAAAGTTAATCGTATGTGGAGATTATTTTTTGATAAATTAAATATTACAGGTCAATGCCAATTATTTGTTGAAATGATGAGAAATTTAAAATTTAGGCCTATCATGAATATTCTTGGGCTAAGAATGATGGATGATTCAAATGAAAAAAATATTGTAAAGAATCTAATGAATGCTTATGACAAAGTGGGTTCTAAATCACGCACCAAAGATAGTAATATCGCAAGACGAGTACTTACATCGACAATAGTAAGTAGCCAAATGAAGAAATCTCGACTCATGAGAAAGACAAGCAAAACATTAAAAATTGGTAGAGGTACTCTAAGGAGAGCCATGCTAAGGCGTGAGAGACTAGAAGATCCAACAAAAAATGAGTTATGGACATTTAGCGGTAGACTACCGCGAAAGGATAAAGAAATTAGTGAAACCTTGAAATCATTGATCGAAGATTTTTGGAAAAATAACACACGTGTTTCCCCTAATCAAAGAGATGTTGTAAGAAGGAGGATTGGTAGCCAAAATCGCGAGCCACATGCGAAACATTTTTTGGACACAACTCAGACACAATTTTTTGCAAAATTTATTGGTATGTATCCTCAAATTCAAATAAGTCAAAGATTTTTTGAAATGGGTAAACCTTTTTATGTGAAGATAAATCACACATGCACAACTTGTTGTTGTAGGATACATATTGAATTTTCTAACCATTTTGATGTTTTTAGGCATACATGCGTAATTTTGCATTCTCAGTTTGTTTTGTAAGATTGTGACATAAATGAGCCACCAAGATCTTCAAGGGAATTCATATCCAACATTTTATGTGAAATAAGGGACGGCTAACAATTTTACAAGACATCATGCTTGGATGGTACATGCTTATTTTGTGGTTCTTTGCAACTTTTATCAACTTGTCAACATATGGATAGTACACATGCAATTGGAAATGAAATAATAGATTACAGAAAATTTAAGACGGTGACATATGCTCTAAAAGATGGGAAACATGGTAAAAGATGTGATTTAGTCATTGAAAAGATTGTAGTGTATGAGTTCATGAAGATTTTTCGTGAAAACATTATTTACGAGTATGCAAGGCATACCCATAGAGCTCGATGGCTGGATTTGCAATTCAAGTTGTGCAAGGATACGTTTCCACTGGATACCATTGTTTTAGTTGTAGATTTCGCAGAGAACTACACACTACAACCACAAAATGAGGTGCAAGCAAAGTATTATACTTCTCAACAGGTTTCCATATTTGTTCACATAACATTCATGCATTCACCTACAAGTACAGAGGATGACAGGAAGATTTTGAGGGAGTACCATTTTTACATCACTGATGATCGATCGCATTCTACGGTGTTCGTACATAGTTGTTTTCAACTATTTTATGGAGATTTGGCTAACAAGGGCATCAGATATCGTCAGCACATTATTTGGTCAGACAATTGTGCATCTCAATTCAAGAATGCACGGATGTTCTATTGGTTGAGCAGGATGCACAAGTTGTGTAGAATTTAATACATGTGAAATTTCATAGAGGCTAGTCATGGAAAGGGAGAGCACGATGGTGCAGGCGCATGCATCAAAAGAGCCTTAGCTCGTGAAGAACTAAAGTACAAAGATGGAGCAATATTGACAGATGCAAAATCCATCGTCCAGTGGTGTAACGCTACAATGGGTCCAGGTAAGGAAGGTGAGTCTACGATTCATAGATTTTTTTGATTGATAGATAATACTAACATTGCACCATATCAAGATTGTTGCACACTAACAGGATCCAGTGAGTTGCACTCTTTTAGAAACTCTGATGCAGGTTCATGGAGTATCCACACACGAAAAATGGCATGCTATTTTCCATCATGTGCAGAGGAAAATTGGGATGACTGTGAGTCGACTGAATGGGTGGACAAATGGGATATACGAGTTTTGGACCCAATTGACACCTATCATCCCCCACAAGCACTGGAAATGGTATAGATGGAATCGTCTATTGACTTTGACCGCTTGTCTGATCTAGTGCAACCTGGTAATATATATATTTATATATCTTTGTAATTTCAATATGTAACTTTATAACTTTTACGTAAGTATTTTCTAAATTAATGACCGCATTTTGTACATTTGTCACTACAGGCCACGTTTTTGCTGTTATTGCACCTGAAGACAATGAAGAAGGGACAGATTATTATTTGTGTCATTGTGTTCAATCCAAACAAAAATTGGATCACTCGGTTATAGATGGTGAAGGTTTAGAGTACCATGTCGGTGCGGTGGTTGTAACCGGCACATGGCTTAGATGATATTCTATGAAGAACCCTAACTTGTGGTTATTCGAGGATTGGCAAACAGAGAGGAAGATTCTTCATTATTCAAATCTTGTTGTCGCATCAAATGTCCACTTGATAAAATATGGTGGAAAACCACATAATAAGAATCTTTGGAAAGTTCGCGAGTCAGACCATGAGGCAATACTTGAGACATTAAAATGTCGAGCAGATCCAGTTGGCTCATTAGATTGAATACAGAGAGAGGGAGAGAGAGAAGGAGTGATCAACTGGATCCAAATACATTGTTGCAACCTCTTCCCCAAGACTGTCCACATGACAAAGGTGGACCGTATTGTTATGATGCGTAAGTGATGAGATTTAGTTTAAATCATAGATTTTATGTTTTGATTTGTTTAGAATCTAGATTTTATGTTTTGATGTGTCCAATTTTTTTAAAGCTAGAACAATATTTTTCATATTTTCTTATTGTGACAATATTTTTCTTTCATTGCATGTTCTCTTGGATGATAGGAGGGAGAGAAGAAAAATAAGTAGATTTCCAAACAGCCAGCCACCCTTCTTCATGTAATTTATTCATTTAAGGTAAAAGTCCCATTTCCTTTGTTTGGCTTTGGTATTTGGTTATTTAAAGTCATTATTCTAGTTGGACCTTCTTATGTTTGAATTTGGGATTGTTTAGTGTCTATTTGTTATGATTATACTGAATTATTAATTCTATGATGTTTCTATTATTTAATTATTTAAAATAAATTTAAAAAATTTGTATAAAATTATTATTTTTTATTTTTATCTATTTGTTATGATTATTTCTATTATTTAAAATAAATTAATTCTATAATATCTCTATGATGAACTATTTATATTTCTAAACTTTACATATTTTAAATTAGATATCTCTCGACTTAATTTACCAAAAAAATTAATTAAAATTTTAGGTATGCTAGTAGTACACCATGACCAACAATCAAACTATTATAACAATACAAATACATTTAAATAGTAATGTAAGAATGGTTTAGTTCACATAAAAAATAAGTCTATCTTAGATATTCTAAATACATCACAAAACTTTATCGCTTCAAAAAAATTGGAATTTCTCCCATCTACTTGAGTTCCCATCAATTGTCCACAAAACTAGGAAAGGGAATAAGTGCTATGCTCCCAATCCCAACATCCTCATGTCCACTACTAGGAGATGTGTGTAATGTAGGATTTAGCTCCATCAACTTAGTCATTTTTTTCACTAGTTGATTGGGACTCTCACCATTTGTTGCCAACTATGGTGACAATGCTTGGGGTTACACTTATTAAGTAAGAATATTTCCTAATCTAGGGATTAGAGCATTGGACATATCAAAATGTGATTTATGCTATGGGAGAAGAGGTATGTTGGGCATACTAATTGATTCTAGGGCTAGTGCAATTACATCTCCTTCCACTAGTGTTGTAAATATAATTTCTATAGTTGTTGAAGGTGCATCTCCAATATTTGGTCTATATCTCTTTCAAACATTTAGATTATCCTCTCTTTCTTTCCTTCTTCTATTCCTTTAGTGCAACCTTCTCCGCAACTCATTTTCCCCTCTCTATAGCATCTAAGATCTCATTTCTTGCAATCTTTTCCTCTCTCCCATCTTTCCTATCCCTGATCTTCTCCTTCATGTAAAGTGCATTAGCCTCAAATAACTTCTTAGTCTCTCTTGTTCCTTAGAATTTTGTATCCTTTTCTTTGGTAGCTATAGGAATCTACTGGGTAAACCACTATGTTATTTTCTGTCTAGTGGCATGTAATGTATAAAATCAACATCTCCATCATAGTCATTTTGGGCCTGGGTATCAAAAAATTGTTAACTATTTATTTCATCATGGTTGCCACCATTTGTAAAGCATTAGATGACATCCTTGGGGTCAAAATGTGGTGGGGATGGAATTAAAAGGGAAACATTTTCATCCCCACAAGTATTTGGTTACCCAAGGTTTGTGACAACCTCCTACAACCAATCTGGTTGTGAATCTTGCATTAGCAAGCTTAATCTAATATCAATTTTTGTTGTATGCTCAAGGTTTTATCTCCTATAATAGTCCACTGGCTGGTTCAGGTTTTCTGGTTGGGTATTTTTAGGTGCAATTTTACCTAGTCCCTTCATATTTTGTCCATAACTCCTCAACAAATTGTTAATTGGTTCATCTAATAAGCCATTGATTTTTAGGAAGGATTCAATAGTGATTTCCTCCCCCTCGCTTTACAACTCATCAATATTTTCATCATCTACAGTAGTTGTTTCTTCTGATCCACTACTTGTGGGTTGTGGTTTAGATCCCTATTTTCCATCCTCATCAACAATGAAGCACTTTCTTGGGCCTATATCATTCACTAAAACCTCCCTATTCAAAGACCATATCCCTATCCTATGGAAACCACTCATTATATTATCGGGTGTAAGTGCCAAATTGGAGGCTTTGCTGGATAACATTCCTAACTCCTCACGACCAATATTGATTTGACGGTTCCTAGCCAACCACACATTGCAAATATGTTTTAAGTAAGATTTTAATGGTGAGAAAAAACTAACATCCAATGATTGACACCTATAGATGGTATACACTACAAGTGACACACAATCTATGCCCAACTTCTTTGCTTTATCAATTATTTTCCATGTCATATGGATTCCATGATCATCAAATACTAGAAGACACCTTTTTGAGAGAAACACCCCACATGGAATTGTTCTTACAAAGTGGTCTAGCCAATTCAAGAATAATTATTTCATCATCCATCCATGTACTTGGACTGCCATGCAGGCCTTGAGATCATAATTGAAAATGTAGTTTTTTATATGTCTCTTAGCCTTGAACAAATAAAAATTGGAATTCTCTAACCAACAGTAATGTAAGGAGACCCACCCTGCTAGTTTAGGCCACTATGCCCAAACTAACCAATGACTTCTTCTGATCCTATAAGGTTTCTTCCTGACCCTATTCCCAATAGGATATCTCCCAACTATCCCCTTCCCTAGGATCTATGCACACCAATTGACTATGTCAACTTCAATCACCCCAATATTCAAATGAAGGCATTTTCTCTCTACTAGGAAAAATTGGGCACAAACCCCAATGCAATATCTAGGGTTATTATATGGTCGTCAACTTGATATTTCCAAACTCTCCTAATCATCACAAGACTCCACTCACCAACCCAAATCATAGATGTCCTTTTCTTTCTTACTTGACCTACTAGGTCTAGAGCCCCAATTAGGCCAAAATTTTCAAACTCACTAGGTGCTCTTGCACCATTCTCCCCATGTGACAAAGAACTCATGGTGGATAAATCTGAAGGAATTTTGTAGGAATACCTTTCTTTCCAAAATCACTCTCATCTATCCATGTTACTTCAGATTCTGGTTGATCCTTCCATTTGATAAGATGCTCCATATAGGTGCCATGACAAGTCTTCTTCTTGATTCTTGAATCCATAACCTTTTCAGCTTTTGGCTGAGATTATAATGGGATAGTGACTTCTTCAACCTTTGATTTTGTTTGTCCTTCTATGAATGTAGGCCTTTTATATTGAACTTAGTCCTTGACATCAAAGATAAGGTAAATTTCCAAGTTTGGTGGGAGTTCTATTTTGTCGGCATTAGAACCATAATTTGCAAGTACCTTACAAGGTCCTATCCTATGCATTTGTAGCTTGGTTGGAACACTTTATGCAAGTACCAAAACTCGTCCTTGGCATCATATCATGGCCTCAACACCTTGGATCATCTCAAAACATCTCATCTAACATGTTCCAACTCCTTGCACACTCTCAGCAACTCATCTCTTACACTTTCTCAAATTTGCCTCTTCTAGGCTTGTTCCAACTAGCCCTTGCCAGTCACTAATTTGTTGTTTTCTCCAAAATTTTCCACAGAACTTCCTAAACTATTGGGTGATTAAAATACCCTTTTCCTCACTCTAAAATATACTCCAAAACCAACTACACTTGTTTTGTAAAATATCACTTAAAACTGGCTATTTCAGTCTACCAACTAGGCCTAGTTTGAGGCCATTTACAAAGAAACTCACAATCCCTTGACTTTTGGAACTCCCATTACCAAAAAAAGTCTTAAGACACGACTTAAATGCAAGGATTCTTCTATTTTTTTGGTCTCATGATCAACTTTACAATGGTTTTTACAAAACCCTCCTTTCTAGCCCCTTACCCTAGGGCTTTCTAGAACTCTTACTTTGCAACGTCTCTAGAACCCAAAAATGGTTCAAACACCTTCACTTTGGTTATATTATATGACTTCAAACATAAAATGCAACTCTTGTTTGGAGAAAACACTAAATCCACCTTGGGAGCAATCACATACCCCTTTTCATGCACTCAAATTTTAGGGAAAACTATGCAAATACTTCTTAAATGGTTTCAACAATTGACTTTTCAGATGGAAATGGTTATTATAGACTCAAACCAACAAGAAAATTCCCAAACTTGAGGTTTCTCAACACTCAACAATCAAATTTCAAAACTGTTACCAACACTTACTACTAGGACAATTTCTAGTTTTAACGGTCAAACTCCCAAACCATACAAAGGACCCCCCGCTATTTTTTCATTTTTAAACACTCTTTTTGGAGACCTACAATAACCTCTCTCACTTTTTGGAGATCACACTCCGTTTTCATTTTACGATGCCATCTCGAGTGATGCTGAAACTTGCAATGTCGGCTAGTACAAAGTTGCCAACTGCCAAATCTCTCTCACCTTTCCTCATGGGATCAAACTATCTGCTCCGTTAGCTTCGCGCGGCCAGGTAAACCCTATCCCCAACCTCATCCTATCCCCTTCAGTGCTCGAATGTTCTCAGGCACGCCAATCCAGAATGTCCCCAAGGGTCACTAAATGCCATAGGGCTGCGATCTTTGACGGGGCATATCTCAGAGCTCATGCAAGGTATGGATGTGATTCTAGTTCCTACAGGACCGTGTTGTGGAGACCTACAATAACCTCTCTCACTTTTTGGAGATCACGCTCCATTTTTGTTTTACAATGCCATCTTGGGTGATGCTGAAACTTGCAGTGTGGGCCAGTACAAAGTTGCCAACTGCCAAATCTCTCTCACCTTTCGTCGTGGGATCGAACTATCTGCTCCATTAGCTCTGAGTGGCTGGGTAAACCCTATCCCCAACCTCATCCTATCCCCTTCAGTGCTCGAACATTCTCAGGCACGCCAATTCGGAATGTCCCCAAGGGTCACTAAATGCCATAGGGTTGCGATCTTTGACAAGGCATATCTCAGAGCTCGTGTGAGGTATGGATGCGATTCTAGTTCCTAAAGGACCGTGTTGTAGAGACCTACAATAACCTCTCTCTCTTTTTGGAGATCACATTCTATTTTCATTTTACAACGCCATCTCGGGTGATGCTAAAACTTGTAGTGTTGGCCAATACAAAGTTGACAACTGCCAAATCTCTCTCATCTTTCATCGTGGGATCAAATTGTCTGCTCCATTAGCTCCAGGTGGCTGGGTAAACCCTATCCCCAACCTTGTCTTGTCTCCTTCAATGCTTGAACGTTCTCAGGCATGCCGAACCCGAATGTCCCTAAGGGTCACTAAATGCCACAGGGTTGTGATCTTTGACAAGGCATATCTCGGAGCTCGTGTGAGATATGGATGAGATTCCAATTCCTATAGGACCATGTTGCAGAGACCTACAATAACCTCTCTCACTTTTTGGAGATCACATTCCATTTTCATTCTACAATGCCATCTCGGGTGATGCTGAAACTTGTAGTGTTGGCCAGTACAAAGTTGCCAACTGCCAAATCTCTCTCATCTTTTGTCGTGGGATCAAACTGTTTGCTCCATTAGCTCCGGATGGTCAGGTAAACCCTATCCCCAACCTCTTCCTATCCCCTTCAGTGCTCGAACGTTCTTAAGCACGCTGAACCAGAATGTCCCTAAGGGTCACTAAATGCCATAGGGCTGCAATCTTTGATGGGGCACATCTCGGAGCTTGTGCGAGGTATGGATGCAATTCTAGTTCCTATAGGACCGTGTTGTAGAGACCTACAATAACCTCTCTCACTTTTTGGAGATCACATTTCGTTTTCATTTTACAACGCCATCTCGGGTGATGCTGAAACTTGTAGTGTTGGCCAGTACAAAGTTGCCAACTACCAAATCTCTCTCATCTTTCGTCATGGGATCAAACTGTCTACTCCATTAGCTCCGGGTGGCCGGGTAAACCCTATCCCCAACCTTGTCTTGTCCCCTTCAATTCTTGAACATTCTCAGGCACGCCGAACCCGAATGTCCCTAAGGGTCACTAAATGCCACAGGGCTGCAATCTTTGACAGGGCATATCTCAGAGCTCGTGTGAGATATGGATGAGATTCCAATTCTTACAGGACCGTGTTGCAAATACCTACAATAACCTCTCTCACTTTTTGGAGATCGCATTCTGTTTTCATTCTACAATGCCATCTCGGGTGATGCCGAAACTTGTAGTGTTGGCCAGTACAAAGTTGCCAACTGCCAAATCTCTCTCATCTTTCGTCGTGGGATCAAACTGTCTGCTCCATTAGCTCTGGGTGGCCGGGTAAACCCTATCCCCAACCCCTTCTTGTCCCCTTCAGTGCTCAAACGTTCTCAAGCACGCTGAACCAGAATGTCCCTAAGGGTCACTAAATGCCATAGGGTTTCGATCTTTGACGGGGCATATCTATGGGCTGTCAATACTTTGACTATACTTTAAGTCAACGATTATCAATATGTGAAAAAATGGAACTCGTTGTATTTTGAAGTACTGAGAAGATGGCCTTGCCCTTCCCCAAGAGTTTCAGAAATGGGAGACATTAGGTAAGAGAGTGAAAATGTTACTATCGCTTCAATGCACATGATGCAATTGGAAATGCAAATTTTGATGGTAATCATTTTGTGATAAGGGAGAGACTAGGGATGATCATTGTTACTATCTCTTTAGTAGTGGAATTTTGTTTTCTCTTGAATTTGGTGGTGGGGGATCAGTGGTAAGTCTCCTTGGATATTCCTTCTTATGATGTTAGTGACAAGTGTTGCTCTTTGAAAACACTTGTACAATCTTTTTTAAATTATTAGATAAAAACAGAGAATTGTAAGTATTAAACATGATTAGCCTTTAGTTCCTAGAAGATCTTTATTTCCCCATCAATGCATTCAGAAAGTTAAGTTTTAAGAAGATCATAAATAGAAAAAATTAGAGAAGCGATTTAAACATTTATATTGATTGGAAACACGCGAGTCTTGAGTTTCCTCTACCTTTTAAAGAACGTTCCTTAGCTAGCAAACCTAATTCCACATTCCATAAGACTGTCATTGCGCTAAAGATTCAGGAAACCAACTACTCTAAGATAAAGCTTCCCGGTCAATAATAATCTAGCCTATTGAGGTACATAATACTTCTCAATTAAACTTGTGTTAATTCAGTATTAATTTTTTAATTAACTACAATTTCAGTATCTATGTACAGGGGGTGACTAAGAAAACTATTTGAGGTCCAATTTGAAAATATATTTGTAAGGATCTCGACCAAGGTTCACAACTTCGATGATTAATACATTCATTCAGGCCAGAACCTCACTACAAAAAAATAATATATAAAAAAGGTAGTGAATAACGTTATGTCTAGACCCAAATCAACCAATGAAAGTCAAATTAGCATAATGTGGAACAACAATATATGCATTGAGTGGGTTGTCATAAAAAAGCTTCATAATAAAATTCATGTCTAGAATTAAAAGACCTTAAAGAACATTTATGCTTGTAACACAAATGGCCATTCAAAACTGAATATGATTACAATATGTGAAATAGCATTACAAGAACTTGTAATGCTCTTGTGAACATCGTGTTAATTCTTGTAAGAATCCCTAAGATGCTTGTTATACTCAAAATTTTGTTCAAATTGAATTAATTTTTATCCTGTCGGTTAATTGGCTTAGGGTGATATATGCTTCTTGGATGGAATAATGAGTTCGTGATTAACTCTGTATTAAGATTCATAGCATCTTCTAGTTATTTGCAAAGGAAATTTATAAATTACTTGCTAATGTCATATGGCTTGCTTGAGAAAGATGTCTGTGTTCTTATTGATGGGTACTAATGACTATCCACATTTAGTTCTTCAATATCCTATTTGACAAGCTTTCCATAGACATTTCTTTGCCATACTAAGTATTTTTGAAAACATATTTGAGTAGAAGGACTACAGTAGATACTACATGGTGTTTTAACAAATAAAGTAATGGGTTAAAGACTATTATTTCCAAGGTATTATCTCATAGTATTTTAATTGTAATGATCTTAGACTAATGATATTCTTGAAGGTAACTTTGACATGCAGCAAGAAAGAAAACCTACAACCAAGGCTATACTGTGCCTACAACCAAAGCCATAAATGCTCACAGCCAAAGCCACTAGTGCACATAGCCAAAGCCATGGATGCTTATAGCCAAATTTACAAGTGTTCGCAGCCAAAGCCATGAGTACATGAAGTCGATGATCACAATTGTTTACAACTATTCACTAAAAACAGCTTCTTTGCAGTTTTTGAGAAATACTAATAAAGCAAAAAAGAACATCTACTAGTTGGTAGACATAATGGCAACTCTCTAGCAATTGAATTTAATTTCATACATGCACATATCTAATTTAATGTCATACACGAACATATCTAATTTAACGTCATACATGAACAAACATATAATATAAAATGATAACCAATAATGTCATATACATTAACAAACACATAATATACTATGATAATCAATAATGTCGTATATGAACAAACATATCATATATTAACCAATAATGTCATACATCAAATATAGAATGTCATATGTACATCAAATGTGTATCGAATATGTCTCTCAGATGCCTATATATATACATGGGGAAGGAAACAACTCTCTCTCTCTCTCTCTCTCTCTCTCTCTCTCTCTCTCTCTCTCTCTCTCTCTCTCTCTCTCTCTCTCTCTCTCTCTCTATATATATATATATATATATATATATATATGTATGTATGTATATGTATCAAATATCTCAACTACATCTTTTCCTTCCCACGAGGGGAAGGAAACAAGTCTCTCGACGTCCTCTACCGTCGTGTGGAGGGAGACAGTGAAGATGACGGGGCCCTCCTAACATGCTCACTTGACCTCTTGTTGAGGCTCTTCTCCAAGTCCAACTGATACAAAGAAAGTAGATATGAATCAATATTTATTATATGTTGAAATCAAATATATGTACTCACAAAATCAATTATTTTCTTACCGCCAACAAATAGTCACTCTGTAAGTCCACCTCAAATGCTCGTGGACGATCAGGCATGACAAGACCCTACAACAATTCAATAAATATAATCACTTATAAATAATATTAGAAATTTTGAGATTAACTATTATAAACAACAACTAAAATGAAGAAAATTCTTTCATACCTCCGTTAGTGGCTATGAGCTAGCCACAGCTGCGGCCACTCCACTATCAACAGACTGTCGCAGATGAGGAGGTGTGTCCAACATCATGAGCTGCATGTCATAAAATACACGTTATATCTAACATGAAACATGGAATAAATTTAATCAAATGAATTAAATTAACATGAAACAACTGTACCTGTGTGAAGCTCGTATGATGTCTCTGCTCTGCGTTTGTGGTAAAGGTTGAGGGTCCTGTGGAGAACTGATGCACATGCATTTTTTTTTGGTCAATCCTTAATATGATTACGTAATAAATATATGTATTAATTAAAATGATTAAATTGATACATACCTCAGGACTTGTTGAAGGGACAAAAAATGGGCCTGGAGGATCGCTGCTAGGCCCAGGAACACTTTGACCCTAAATTTTGAACAATGTCAATAAATCCTAATTAATTAATCATTCACTATACGTATGAAATGTGATAAAATTAGTAATTTACTTGTGTGTCAATGCCAAATGTCTCGTTCAGGAACTGATCGGTGACAAGCCCATCATCTGCACCATCTCCGAAATGAGTGCCAAATGTGCATAGGGATCCGCATGAAGTGCACATGTGACCACGATGTATAGAATGCTCCCCCTCAACTAATGGGCTCGTGGAATGGATGAGGGTCTGCATCAAAGCATTAATGGTCCCTAGAGTGCTGCCCTCTACATGTTCCTTCACAACTGAAGGAATAATCACATGCTCGCGTTGTGGATGGACCACGGCTGCCCTAACTACATTAGGGTCATGACATGCTCCGGGCCTCTCAAATGATGACCCCCCACCTCTACCCTGGGAGTCTAACATATCAAAATAATTAGGGATCTCCCCAAGGACAAACTCACAATATAATTTCTTCAAAAAATACATGGGGACCTCGTGATTGTTGCAAGGAGGGGCATCAAAAACCATCCACCATCTATTCCAAAAATTATTTCTAATAGCATCATGTATGCACCAATGGATGGGGAATCGTTTAGTACCCTCTCTAATAGTATTTTGCTCACCGGGTTTTCTAAATAATGCACATATACTACCTTTTGGTATTTTCTTTTTTCTAACATCTTCATATAACAATTTATTTGCATAAAATCTTTTTTGTTCATCCCTCTTAGCCCGCCAAATATCTAACTGACCACTAACTGAGGCTATCTAAGTGTTAATGGATTCGAGGGATTATGCCAATTGAGCCCTCATTGGATTGGTTTATACAGATTCTTTCAACCGAGCAATGATTCCTTCTAATTTAGTTTTGCCTCTCTCTATTTCATTTCTTATATTTTCTTGTGTGCCTGGTGGAGGTCTTGCAATTGGTTCAGGTTGTGGAATTTGTTCTTCTTCTTGAGGAGGGTTTTGGTTTTGGGGTTCTTGAGGGTTTTGATGTTCTTGTGGATTTTCTGGTTGATTATGAACATTTCCTGATAAAAAATAATTGAAATTCAAATAAATAAACAAATCTAAATAAAATTTGTAAAAACCCTACAAAAGAATATTAAAAACTTACAAAACAATATGAAAAATATATCAAACAATGCAAAGTTAGGTTTATATCACTTACGACGTCGTCGTGGGTGCGCTTGTGGTCTTGGATTTCGTCGACGAGGAGGCATTTTGGCAAATGGTGGTGCAAATGTTGAGTCTTCAACTCGCGTACGCGCTACTCGCTGTAGGAGTAGAAGAAAATGCTGATGAAAATGATGGGCTACGGGTTTGCAGCCCATCATATATACTTTTTATTTTTTTAAAGCGCATACGCACTATAGCACGCACGCACTATAGTTCGTACGTGCTATAGCGCATACGCGCTTTTTAAAATAGGAAGAAAAAAAAATTCCTTGTCACCTTTTTGGCACCACAACTCAGTGCATATGCCCCATAATTTAAATACATATTAACATATACAACATTAATTAAATATGTCTAGACATCTAAAATGTTAATTTAATGCCTCTAAACATACATAAAATATACATATAAATATCAAAAAATATCTAAATTAAATATATCTAAACACAAAGAGAGAGAGAAAGAGGAGAGAGGAGATATCTCAACATCTAAAACATAAATTAAATGCATCTAAAAATGTGAACTAAATATGTATAAATATAAACATATATCAAACATTTATTTAATGTCTCTACACATACATAAAACATAAATCAAGCACTTTACAAACTAATCAAAGAAAGCACTCTACAAACTAATCAAGCATCTTGAGGTCAAAGTATAATTTCAAACTATATCATATTTATGAAGAAATTTATTTAGAAATGGGCTATAATTTAATTTTTGGAAGACAATATTTTTTGCCCTTTTAAAATATTAACTATGAAAATATGTTTTTAGTTCTTGAATCAAAAAATAGATTAGGAAAGAGGGGTAAAGTGAAGTTTAGAATCATTTTATGAATAGATGGTCAAATAAGTCAAATGCATAAATCTAATGTTGCAAAGCACACAATCTTTGATATTAAAATTTTCATTGAAAAAATAGAAACATATGAATCTATAGTTGAGTTTATGGTTCTCTATGCCTTTTGGTCTAATTTATTCACATCTTCTAACATAATCAAAAAATTTCTCAACTAATACTTAAAGCTATCAAAATTCTCATTTTCTAAACTAATATTAGTCATAAATCCAAATACATAGATCTACAAAATCACCATATAGAACCAAAGATCCTAGAAATATTCTATGAAAGACATGTCCCTAATTAAAATGGAAGCTCTAGTATAGAATATTAAGAGCTAAGGAAAATTACTACGTCAAAGAAAAATTTACAAATAATAAAATAAATTAGGATGTACTTAATCTTTAAATTATATAAAGAGAACCATGGAAACAAATTCATATATAACATTTTAATGACATGAAGAAATATTGAAAAATAAAAGTTTCACCACCAATAGATGCATGAATTTGTATCAAATAGATAAATATTGTTACAAAAATAAATTTTATCCAAACATCTTAGATAATATTTGACCAATATAACATTATTTCATCTATGAAAGACCCCATAAAACAACTAGTCAGTACATCTAATTTATAGATCTAGTCAAGTAAAAAATGCTACAAATAGTTTTTCTAAACCATGGCCTTACAGAAAGAACAAATACCCTAAGATTGAAAATTCATGAATAAGAACCATGATAAATACATCATTTTGACCAATGAGAAGGTGGGCATACATTTACAAGTCTAGTGCTTATAGCCAACAAATGTGGACCTTGCCTCTTATAAGAAGTTGCTTAACTACTATAAATGTGACCCCAACCATTGAACTAGGAAGGCAATTTTTTGAATAACTCTCATGATAATGATGACTCTAATTCTCACTAGCTATAATCCCTACCACACCCTCATGAGAAAATCCTTAACTACCCTCAATGTTACTCTGAGCATTAAAAGGGAAAGATACACTCAATAACTCTTATTATGATGATAACTATGATTCTTTCCAACTATATTCCATGATAAAGATATTGTTTTAATAACATTTAAGATATCCAAAAGAACAATGATTTATTAATATTATCATTCAAAATCTAATGTATATCTAAATATCCATTCAAATAATTTACAAGCTTAATAGCACCTTATCTTATCAACAACAAAAATGATCTGATAAGATTTTTATTCTTAAATAATCTAATGCAATGGAGTTTTGATGTTACATTAAAGGATGAAGCATACTTATTTTCTCTCATTAAATTGATGGAAGCTTCAACTTGAGGGATTTCCTTTAAACATCACATGACATAAAAGAATAAAAAGAGAAGAATAGGTAGATGTAAGATTCAACTCATTCATCTTTTAAGTTAAATATGGATAAAGACTTAAAGGCTCCATATGCAAGTTTGAGATCTTAGGTAACACTATTTGTATGAGGAATTCTTTTATTTCACTTTTTAGAATGTTAAATAGCTGATTACTTGTTTAAAACAAGTTGGTTACAATGGAGAACCTTAGGATCAATTAATGTTAACTTATCGATTGCTACTTCCAAATTGAATGTAGATAAAAGACTTAAGATGCTTACACCCCATAAGATTCCACTGTATAGATGAGATAGGTATTCACTTAAGTTGTTACTGCCAACTATTTAATATATGTGGTATAAATTTTTATAGACATATTTTATTCTTACAACTTTTTTGCACTTTTTATGTAATTATCTAAACTATGTTGTAATATCTGTGATTTTATATTAGTAAGATGTGACCATTAAGAACGGCTTAAACATCACACACTAAGCTTAATTCCTAGACTAGAAATGTTAAATAGTCAAAATTGACTTTTTCTTTTCCTAAGCTTAATTCTTCCCTTAGTGTGTGATATTTAGGAGTCGTCTTGATCATTATGATATCATACTTATTAAATGACTCTTGTTTTGAATAGGACACTTTTAGGCCAAAGAATATAGATGTTCTTCCAAACCATTCCATGAATGTTAAAGATCTAAGAAGTGTTTAAAACTAATCAGTTAATTTGAAAAAACACAGTATAAAACCTCACCGTAAATAGAATATGAACACTACTCTCAACAATACTAATATAATTCTCCAAAACTATGTTGTACTGATTTAATATTAGTGAGATGCGATCATTAATGTATCATACTTATTTAAATGGCTCCTGCTCTGGATAGGATTCTTGTTTAGTCCAAAAACAATCTCGATGTTTAAGCTCTCCCAAGCCATTCCATGAATTACTATCAATATTTCTATACATGCGATATCTCTCAATCTCATGGTCTCTGAACTTATACTGTTTAAGTAGCCTCTGAAACATGAACAATGCGCAACGAAGTCCTGTGTTGTACAGGTTCGTGGATGTCAATCATACGTAAATAATTGCTCTCTTTTGACCTACGTCTTTGTTGGGACCGCTTTTGTTGTAGTTGGGGATTTGAATCCTTTGCATTCGACTGAAGCGAATGATTGTTGAGAAGTAGCAGACGAGGTAAACAGTGGGATACTTTTTTCACCAACTTGTCATCTTTGAAATCAAACTTACCATGGCCTCGATAGTCATGAAGTGGATTGCCGAGCAGATTCAGAGTCTTCAATTGAGAGTTGGCAGCAAGAGTTTCAAGAGTGGCAGACGTGTGTGAAATTCTGTTCTCACTTGCGTCTAAATTAGTGAGCTTTGTCAACCGACGGAGTCCATCGATCTCTCGAAGCTGGTTCCCTGCCACAAAAAGCTCCCTCATCGACGTACAATTTTTCAGTCCTGCCAAACCATTCTCAGTGTGAATGTTATATAAAACTAGGAAGTTTTTAATGTGATTATGATAAGTAATTGTAGTTTTTGTTTTAATAGCTTACCATGGCCAATGCAAGATATGCGATTGTAACTGAGATCGAGCATTCGTAATCGAGAAAGATTTTTGAAGCCTTTAGTGTTCGAAATTTTGTTCTTTGACAAGTCCAGAGAATTCAGAGTCTCTGGCAGTGATCCCTCGCAAATAATCTCTGCAATTTCAACATTAGTCTTCATACAAACCCATCAAATACATTATTATTAGTAGACCCTCAAGTTATTTTATTTCAATTTAACCTGATGAGATTTGTATTTGTCACTTCTCATCCTAGAACCTTTTCTTTCTTGCTTATGTGGCTAAGTTGTCACGTCTCATCCTAGAACCTTTTCTTTCTTGCTTATGTGGCTATGTCGACTTGGTCAAAATTAAGACTTAGTTAAAAGTTAAATGAAAGTTAATGTTTTAAAATTACTAATTGAAATGAATTATGATGATGGATACGTATGAAATATTACATTCAATGATGATGTTATTTGATGTAATCATGATGTGATGGTTATAGTTATGATTCAGTTAATGTTATTCTTAAATGATGATGCAAACAAGTTGTTAATAATGATCGATACTGACTTCTTGTTATGGTTATGAGTGGATGCAGGGATTGTTACGACGGAAGTGTGGTCGGGGTAGAGAAGGTTAGCCTCCTGGGAGGGGATGTGTCGGATGACCATGCGACCACACACACTTCACCTAGGATTTATATGATGTTAGAATACTGTTACTGTGTATTACTATGTTAATTTTTAGAAATTAGAATGAATGTGAAAATAACATTTTATTTAAATAAGAGATTTTGAATTAGGTGAATATAAATCTAATTACGGAAGAGTTTGATCTAATGTTAATGGGATATATTGTGGAAAACACTAAGACTCTTTAGGAGCGTTCTTTACTATCTTTTTTTTTATATATAACCAAAGTGACTTTATATATATGATTTTCCTTGTGAAAACCAAATTTTAAATAACAAAGTGTTGAGATGATCCCGTAAAACAAACACGCAAGGGACAGTTAGGTCAGTTACCATCGAATGGGGGAAATGAAAGTGTAAATATGGGTTTTCGTTTGGGGAAAACAGCAGGGCAGCACAAAGCAAAACGCAAGGGACAGAGTAGGAGGTCGGGAGTGGCAGATTGGAGGCCACGGAGTCAAGGCAACAGTCCAGGACCAGACTATAAGAGCATCAAGTTGGCAGCAGCGTTTTCGACCAGCATATAACCATTCAGGTTCTTCCTTATGTTTTCCTTGCCCACGTCTTTCAATTTGCGGGTGTAACATTTGAAATGAACTGCTTAATGTATAAAAACGTGTAATCATAAACTTGTTTTTCGCATTTCTTGATGATCTTCTTAAACTGTTGTCTTTAGTGTCATAGTTTTTTTTTATTTAAAAGAAAGGAAGGTTTTTAAGCATTCTTAAAACTGTACCAGTAAATGAGAACTAAAATTGGGGTTTGACAATGGCAGCGAAACTGAGAAAAACAACCAAAATACCTTAAAGAAATTCTGCCGCTGCTTATTCCTTTCATGTGTGTGTTCTTTTATATATTCGATCAGACCACAATAGTATGATGGTGCCTCCCAGACTGAACCGAAACTTTCAATATATTAGGTTGACGTGATAACCAACTACACTATGTGATACTGTTAGATCAGTTCTTTCCTTAATTATGGAAGTCCTTGTTAAATGGATTGATCTCTGATGTTTGTTGTACTTTCCAAAAACATTATACTAGAACTGTAATATTAGGAGTAGACGCCCTTTACTTTTGCTGTGAGTACGTTATTATTTGACTGAAAAAGGTTAGTACTTCCTAAATGTAACTGTGTTGTTACAGTCTTACTGTTGTTACTTAATAGACTGGAGGAATTAATCTTTAAATCGAGAAGTCATGTTGTCTACAACTCTGTAGGGCCTCCTCTATATCCACATAGCTGGTTATGTTTTATTTTAATATGTTGAACTTCCTTTATTTGGCTGCATTACTGAGGTTCAATGCAACTGGAAAGCTAGAGGATTATTCTTATAATAGTGAATGCGTGTTTGTAGCCTGGTTGTTATTCTCAGAGTATTACCGCTTTTAGGATAAGTGTTAAGTTGAAATCTCTATAACCTCTGAACCCTACTCTCCGCATGACAGTTTAGACTAACCTTGGTCTATGAGCAACTGGAACTTTATGTAAAACATCAACCACTTACATCAGTCTGAGCCTACTAAATTCTATTTCCTTAATCAATGCACTTGGAAATGTTGTTCCAAATCTTACATGAACGCAGTATTTTGGATGATTCAGCACTTTTTGACTAAACCATGTAACCATAGCATTTCAGTAGTACTATGATTGGCTAATATTGAGCAATAACTTTGATATTTATATGTAAACTTGTTGGTGGCATTAATAAGTATATCCTCGCATGTCGGGTGTAATGTAGCGATTTATGGGACAGATAGGTGGATATCTTCATGTTTAGTTTCCCTATCTGCCAGTGCTGTAGAATGGATACATGTCTGTTCTCGTTTCTTCTACAGGTAATTCTGGATTTTGAAAGTGCTTGGCCAAGCCATTTTAACTTTTCCAAATACTGTATATGTGACACATGGTTATACCTATTTGGAATTCTTTTCTTTTACTGCATATGTGTAGATATGTAGTTATTTATTTCCCAGCTACATTCCGTGTTTAGACTACTAGGCACATGGTTGCAATGTAGAAATGTTACATGGTCGCACCAGATACATCCGACCCATCTTGTTCTGGGAAGCTAGGCTTCTCGTGCCAGGGTCGAGGAACTCTTCGTGTCAAGAAGAGTCCCGGGGGAGTACTTCACTCCGTGGTTGGCGAGGTTAAAGCGCCTGGGCCACACTTCCATCTCGGGAAGCAGGTGGGAGACGTCCTACAGCTTTTGGAGACTGGAACCACTAGAAAGCTCATTGAAAAGTCATCTCAGTTTGATTGCCCAGCTCGTCATTTGAGATGTTCTTATTTATTTGGAAAGTCATCTCAATTTGATTGCCCAACTCATCATTTGAGATGTACTCATTTATTTGGAACATCATCTCAGTTTGATTGCCCAGCTCATCATTTGAGATGTACTTATTTATAACATTGTAACTCATTAAATTCAGCTGTAAATTTGATGCTCTTTCAAAAAGGGTAACTTGTAACTGTTATGTCGATCAGCAAATTGTAATTTTTTTATGTAACTATTGAGAAGCTGTAAGCTGGAAGATCTAAACAGAAATGATGTACGTCGACATGAATGTATGTACAAGGATTTATGATGATCAATTTTAATAATGCATTATTTATCTTTTGTAACGAATAGTGTGTCTTTTCCACTTTTGTGAATAGTTTCTTCCGCATTTTCCAGTTGAAGTTCATGTGGCAAAGTTAGTCTAGCTGGTTCTTTATAGTATGTTACTAGTCTATAGGATCTAAATTTTGTCTCAAATTGTTCTAATAGATGGGTCTTATTGGAAAAGCTAGGACAGTGAAGATTGATAGCTTGTATTTGTTATCTCTATTGTTAATTGCTTTGTAATCTGTTCTGATTGTAAATTGCTTGTAATCTGTTTTAACTTTAAAATTAATTAAACAAACCTTTAAAATCTTTTTTGGAGCTAGCTATCCAAAGTCTAGTAAGTGATCTGCCCATAGGTAGGTCGTGTGGCTAAAACATATATAATGATTTTTTTTAAAGGGCATCTCGTGCTAATTGAAATTATGATAATGTGATTAGGGTGATTAGGGCAGTTTAAATTGGACGCGCTATCCTCTCTACAAATTGCACCATTGACTAAATTTCAAAAAAATGAAAACACAATGAATTTTTTTTCAAATTTTCAGCATTTGACCTTCATGATCTGTATATTTTGTCATCGAAAATAATAATTTTTTTGAGAAAAGTTTGCTGTGTTTTGTGAATCTAAAAAAGATCATGTTTGACATTTTTTTTTTTTTTGGTCTTTGGTGCATTTTGTCAAGAGATTAGCTAGCGTCGTTTATAGTAAATTATATTAATACATGTTTAAGGTGTATATTAGTTAGTTATATTAGTATTGATGAGTAAGAGGTATTTTTTACAAAAGTCAAATTGTGATATTGCTATAAAAATTTAATTATGTAATTTTTTGAGCCAAATGTATTGATCCATGTTTTTATAGTAGTCCTTCATAAAAACCCATCTCTCATGAGAATGAATGGAATACTTAACACTCATTCTATTTCCATATAAGTTCACAAGGTGAAACATGAAGACTTTCAAAAGTTGTCCATTCAAAAATACTACTGAAACTCAAATAGATTTATATTAATATTAAATAAGATTTCTAAAATTTATGAACATTACTTAACAAATGGTAGAATTGAGAGGGATGTTCATGAGAAGTCTTTGTCAATTTGTTTTCCTCCAATGATCAAGCCAAACATGCATGATGATAATTGCAAGGTTGCAAGGTTGAGATCGATGAAGTTTACACTCTAGGAATGGAAGGCAATTCATATGGGGACATGCTAATCTCTAGACAAAATGCACTAAAGACAAAACAAAGTCAAATTTATTTATTTTTCAGATTGCAACGTAGGGATTTTTGTTCAAATTTGTTGTTGTTTTCGACTACAAACTATGCAAATCATGAAAATCAAAAGCTAATTTTTTTTTAAAAATTCATGATTTTTTTATTTTTTGAAAATTGGTCAACTGTATAATCATATGAATGGAAATTGTATCTATTAGAAACTGATTTTACCTATTCCACCTAATATTGACAATTTATTAAACATTAAGAAAACCATTTTTTTCAAATACGATAAAGAAAAACCAACCTAATGAGTTTCTTGAGAGATTCAAGGTGCGAAGTCCCGAATAACAATTGAAAAGAGAAATGAGCATATGATCCTTCAATCTAAATCCAGAAAAATCAGCAGCCGTGCTATTCCTAATCCGTTTGTTTTGCTTGCGATCTCCTCTCCATCCCCCATCATTATTAATATTAGTCCCCTGATTTTCAGCTTCTAGGTGTATCATGCGGGGAGTCGATAGCACAAAGACATTACTATTATGACCCACCTCCTCTTCCTGTAACCTCTCATTCATTCCAACTGCAAGTGAAGGAGGATCGGTTGAAGTTGAATCAGGATTGGAAACCTCATAATATTCACCCGTACTGGTAATGACGTTTGATACCTGCGGTTTCCTCTCTTTTGGCCTTTGCGATCCTCCTACATTTCCCATTGCAAACAGACGTTTAAGAGATCAAGTATTGTGTTCAGCAAATCCTCTCAGTGTTAGAAATAACATTAAACAAACTTTAGGAATGGAAGATTATGTGGTTGAAATACATAGCAGATGGACCGTTATAATGTGGTTGAAATATATTGAAGATAATGTGGTTGCAAACAGAAGTTTAAGAGATCAAGTGATGTGTTCAGCAAATCTTCTCAGTGTTTGCAGTACCATTAAACAAACTTTAGGAATGGAAGATTATGTGGTTGAAATATATAGCAGATGGACCGTTCTAACATTTCAAAATCTCGCCAATGCACCTATTTATAATGCTAATTATATAATATTGTGGTAAAAATAAAAATTAGTCATACTCATATATTTTGTGAATTCCTCTTAACTAGTCTCTTCGTTTATATAGTCTTCTGTCATAACATTGATTGAATGGTAACCTATTAGGGCGAAAGTGCGCTGTTTGTAGTCTTGCAGTTTTAAATGTAATGCTATGTAAATGTTATAGATTGGAAAAATAAGTAACAATCAAGTAAATTTGTCTTGAGGGTTTGAACATTGGTCGATGGTTTCTATGTTACATATGGTATTTCTTACTAGTTGTGTTCAACCAATTAAATCACATTTATTTGACTTCCTTTCTTTTAGATTTTACATTACGAGCTAGGGTATATTGTACCATATTTTTCCTTTATGTAGACTTTAAACCTTAACTTGAAACTATTATCTCAGATTTTTTGTGAATAGTAGACTTCTTGAGGCTCTTGGTCTCTCACTTTAATGATAGTTTGTATATTTCTAATGTCCTATTGTTTCACATGAAGAAATATTTATTATTATTTTTCTACATTTATTGTGTTGCCCTTTAAGCTGTGAGACTTATGAGCATCTCTTCAATCTTCTAAAACTCAATTGCTAATAACAAAATTGAGGGTATGATGGTGTGTGGAAATAGATCCTCCAATAAGCATCCTATGTAGTTTGTACCTAAGGTGTTTCATGAGGTTCATTAATTGAAACACCACATCCATATTATAGTTTCAAAGTGCATATCATTGAGTGGAAAAAATCACTTTCATCGAGTATGTATGGAGAGGATCACCTTGAAGATATTAACAAAGAATAAGTGGTCAAGGGTTGCATTTTATATGCAATCTACCTCGATGTCATGCTAAACTTCTTTGAGGCTTTATTTTTTATTTAGTTAGCAATTATGGAAGAAGTTCTCAAGCATATGCCTAGTTTTTAATTAATGATAAAAATAGGTTTTGTAGGGACCTAAAACCTTTTACATTGAATTTAAAAAATATATAATCATAACTTGATCCCCACAACATAACACTAACAAAAATTGGTACAAACCCAAAAACTAGTGAAACACAAAAAAACAACATACATGAAACAACTAGCAGCACACAAAAAATAGGCAAGAGGCCAACATTAAGCCAGGTCCATAAGGGAACCTATCATTTCCTCTTGAAGCTTGTACTAAACTTTGGCTCTTAGAATGAGGGTTTCCTTCAGAGAGGTAGAGACTTTCTTTTTCATGTTAACTCTAGTCCTTTTTCCTGAGTTGATAGTCTAACCAAAATCATTAGTAGGATCATCCTTAAGGTTAACAAAAATTTCTCACCAAGAGATCTAGCTTGCCCACCACGGTATTAAGGTTGTTCGCAGAAAACTTAAGTTGTCATGATAGTGCTAGAGGATCTTCTTTAAAGTATTCTCTATTCCATCCACCCTCAAGCTCAATCCCTCCATCTTTTCCTTGGTCAACTTGTTCTTAGCCACAATGCCACTCCCCTACATGTTGTTACTCCTATATGCATTTGATTATTCTCATTTGTGCAAAATATAAAGGGTATGGTCGATGAATACATGCTAGAAAAGTCATTGAAACTTGATACTGAACAAATATTGTATTACCAAATTGAGGAAGATACCAAGTGAAATATAAGTCACCAAACAATATAGTAATCGATCATAGTGATAACCAAGTAGTATATGGATACAAAACATAGTTATGACCAAGCATGGATATTATTAACGAGGGACAACATGTTTACCAAGCAGATAAGCTAGTGTCTACCAAGCAATATAGGATGATCATGAAAATTTGTATATGCACAAGATTTTATGTTTTTGAATCATACCGAGGTAGGAAATAATTTATAAAGATTGAGGAGATGTTTAAGTAAGATTTATTGGGATTAATGTGCATGACTTTATGGATCTGAAGGCATAAGGGTACACCAATGACAATAAAGCAAGGGATATTGGTAAGGGAGAATGAATAAAGATCATTGATTTGTTTGATCAATCATTCCATAAGAATCCAAACCCTAATTTTGTCACATATGTTAGAAGCCACATAATTTCTATATAAGGGAAAATTGAGATCATATTTGAAGTTGTAGAAGCATTGTTGGAGGAACGAAATTTTGAAGATCTAGCTAAGCCAAAGAGGAGCAAAGCTCCCCAATAGAAAACAAGGACAAATTTGATGAAATCCATCATAGGAAGGTGATACATTAGTACAAAATAGATTGGATCTGATCAAGAAAAGTAAGTTGCATATTATCATATCATATTATTGTTAGTTTCTTACCATTGTAGTAGAAAATATCCTAACATATTGGACTTAATGGTCTTATTGTATTTTAAAATATCCTAACAAATTGCACACTTGAATAGTATGGCAAAATACACTCACAAGGTAGACTTTAATAGGTCTTATGTATTACTCCTAAATGGGAAAATTTACTCCTAATAGGGTAAGTCACCAGAGGTGACATTATTGTATTCTCTAATTGAGCAATCTTTATGTTTTAGTAGTTGATGATTGTATCAAATGTGTTGATGATTTCTCATGGTCTGATTATTGTTATAGCTATTAGATTTGTTTAACATTATTTAGCAAGTGTTACTATGAACATGCATGCAAACTGATTTTAGTAATCAAGAGGGTCAAAAGGGTATTAAGGAATTAAAAAAATTAAGAGATTATGATTCACCACCCCCACCCCCCCCACCCCCCAACCTCTCAACATCTCGCCTTTCCTCAACTTTCCCATAATTGGTATTAGAGCTAGATCTCTTGTTTTGAATTTTAACCACTTAAGAGAAAATATATGAAGATATGGAAAGGTACAGACTTGATAAGTTGATTGAGAATCGAAGACTGGAAAAAATGATTTCTCTAGGTCATATCGATGAAATAAAACAAAAGTTGGAGTCATTAAGAAAAAGGAAGGAATTAGCACATTAACAGATTGACACACAATATCAGGAGGAAGAGCTTTACGAATTGTCTGAGGTAAGTGTGTCTCATGAATCTGAAGCTGCAATATCATATCTAATGGAAAAGAACCAAACCCTAACTGAGCACATAAAATCAATGAAGAAAGAACAAGAAGCTCAATTAATGAGGATGTGTGAATTCCTAAAACAAAATAGGCAAGCTAAAGATGACAAGACAATGACACAAGAAGATAAAAGGGAAATAGATATAAGAATGGAAGAGAAATATATTGAAATATAGAGGTTGATATAAAATCAATATGACATGGTAAATCAACTCCTCAATACTAATCATGATCTCACTAGAAAGATGGAAGAGAAATTGGAAGAGAAATTGAGGTCAGAGAATGAACAACGAAAGAATGAGGTAAATATTGCAAAGGAAACCAATGAATGACTAAAGAAATATGAGGAATGCATAAGGAAGTTGGATGAACAACTAAGAAACCAGAGAAGAACTTCCTTATGCATTCCTCATATTTCTTTAGTCATTCATTGGTTTCCTTTGCAATCTTTACCTCATTCTTCCATTGTTCATTCTCTGACCTCAATTTCTCTTCCATCTTTCTAGTGATATCATGATTAGCATTGAGAAGCTGATTTACCATGTCATATTGGTTTTATATCAACCTCTATATTTCAATATCTTTCTCATCCATTCTTATATCTATTTCCCTTTTATCTTCTTGTGTCATCGTCTTGTCATTTTAGCTTGCCTATTTTGTTTTAGGAATTCACACATTCTTACTGATTGAGCTTCTTGTTCTTTCTTCATTGATTTTACGTGCTTAGTTATGGTTTGGTTCTTTTCCATCAGATATGATATTGCAGCTTCAGATTCATGAGACACACTTACCTCAGACAATAAAGCAAGGAATATTGGTAAGGGAGAACGAATGAGGATTGTTGATTTGTTTGATTGATCATTCCATAAGAATCCAAACCCTAATTTTGTCACGTATGTTAGAAGCCACAAAATCTCTATTTAAGGGTGAATTGAGATCATATTTGAAGTTGTAGAAGCATTGTTGGAGGAATGAAATTTTGAAGATCTAGCTAAGCCAAAGAGGAGCAAAGCTCCCCAATAGAGAACAAGGACAAATTTGGTGAAATCCACCACAGGAAGGTGATACATTAGTACAAAATAGATTGGATCTAATCAATAAAAGTAAGTTGCATATTATCATATCATATTATTGTTAGTTTCTTACCATTGTAGTAGAAAATATCCTAACTTATTAGAATTAACAGTCTTATTATATTTTAAAATCTCCTAACAAATTGCACACTTGAATAGTGTGGTAAAATACACTCACAAGGTAGACTTTAATAGGTCTTATGTATTACTCCTAAATGGGAAAATTTACTCCTAACAGGGTAAGTCACCAGAGGTGACACCATAGGTGACATTATTGTATTCTCTAATTGAGCAATCTTTATGTTTTAGTAGTGAAGATTGTGTGAGTGTCCCCACCATAGTTTTCCCTCTAGCCAACAATTTTTGTGTGACCAAATGATTGCATCAAATGTGTTGATGATTTCTCATGGTGTGATTATTGTTATAGCTATTAGATTTGTTTAACATTATTTAGCAAGTGTTGTTATGAACATGCATGCAAACTGATTTTAGTAATCAAGAGGGTCAAAAAGGGTACTAAGGAATAAAAAATTTAAGAGATTATGATTCACCCCCCACCCCCACCACACCCCCCCCCCCCCCCCCAAGCATCTCGCCTTTCCTCAACTTTCCCATAATTGGTATTAGAGCTAGATCTCTTGTTTTGAATTTTAACCACTTAAGAGAAAATATATGAAGATATGGAAAGGTACAGACTTGATAATTTGATTTTGAATCAGAGACTAGAACAAATGATTTCTCTAGGTCATATTGGTGAAATAAAACAAAAGTTGGAGTCATTAAGAAAAAGAAAGGAATTAGGACATCAACATATTGACACACAATATTAGGAAAAAGAGCTTGAAGAATTGTTTGAAGTAAGTGTGTCTCATGAATCTGAAGCTACAATATCATATCTGATGGAAAAGAACTAAACCCTAACTGAGCACATAAAATCAATGAAGAAAGAACAAGAAGCTCAATCAGTGAGAATGTGTGAATTCCTAAAACAAAATAAGCAAGCTAAAGATGACAAGATAGTGGTCCACAAGAAGATAAAAGGGAAATAGATATAAGAATGGATGAGAAAGATATTGAAATATAGAGGTTGATATAAAACCAATATGACATGGTAAATCAACTCCTCAATGCTAATCTTGATATCACTAGAGAAAGATGGAAGAGAAATTGAGGTCAGAGAATGAACAACGGAAGAATGAGGTAAAGATTGCAAAGGAAACCAATGAATAACTAAAGAAATATGAGGAATGCATAAGGAAGTTGGATGAACAACTAAGAAACCAAGGAAGATCGAGAGACACCATTAGACTAGGCTATACCAAGAATTCTACAACAAAACAAGGATAATCATCAAAGTAAGTTTAGAAAAGGAATGTTTACACCTATTCTAAAACAAAAAGGCCTACATGTTATCACTGTGGAAAACATGGTCACTTAACCAATGTCTATAGGAGCAAGGTCGGTATGACTAATGTTACACCTAAGTTTGATGGTAACTGTTATAATTATAATAAATATGGTCATCAACAATTTGAGTGTAGATCAAGGTTTAATAAGATTCTAAAGCAGTTGAATTTTCATAGTTATTGTTAGACTTGCAAAAGGTATGGACATGAGGCACAAGAATATAGATCACAAAATAAACAAAAAATTGGAAACTGAGAAGACAAGGCAATACAGTCAATTAGGGATTACAATACATGGGTTACATGTATAGTATGTGGAAGATATGGACACATTGCAACCAACTGGAAAATTGCATGAGGATACACATGAAAAGTAGATCTAGTACTTGGAAGAACTCTAGCATGGCATATTTTCATTGTCACTGATTCAACTGCCTAAGCAAGAACTATAGATACCAAGCATCAACACCAACCGATGAACAAACCAAGAGAAAAGAAAATGTTGATATTGAAGACATTCCCAATCAGATGAGAAAGACACGGATAATGAAGATTGAAGAGAGTGGAAAATCAAATGTATTAGTCGATGACACCTCATCCACTGGATTTGGTGACTCCACAATTTCAAACTATTCCACAAAGGTGTGTATAGGAATTGTAATTGAATTGTAAAATCATTTATTAGTTCCTTAGATTCATGTAATAATATCCATACTATCATATGCAAGATGCAATAGGATAAATGTTAGAGTATTAAAGTATTTTCTTATTAATTAAATCATATTGATTTAATTATTAAGTCACTTATTATCTCTAGTTTACTTAAGCTAAACTTTGGGCATATAATAATTAATTATTATCATGTAACCTAGGTTTTACCTTTTAGGGTTTTGGTCTCCTTTTAGAAGGATTGATCTGTTGTAATTTAATTAGTCATTCACTTTTGATTAATATCAATTTCTCTAATTTCTCATCAAGAATGTCTCATCTGTGGATCTAGGAATTCCAACCTCCATAGCTTTTGCTCCTGTCTTTTTATGATAGGTGATTATTGGGAGATGTGGGGTTGATATTTCATCAACTTCAACATGGTATCAGAGCTCGAGATCTTGATGCCCCTATTCTATTTGTGAGAGGTTTGGCTTGGTTTTTAGATCTATCATTTTTCCTTCAGAGCGTTTAAGTTTTCAGAGGTGTTTTATATTGGATCTAGGTTCACTTTTTTGGGGGACACTTTGAGAACAAACAGATATCATTGTTGACCTCAAAGCACTCAAAAACCCCCATTTCCATATAAAATACATCTAGTTTGGACGTTGTTGAAATTTGAGGCAAAAAAAATTGCACTCATCTCATTTTGACCTGGCATGATTTTTGAGGTGACAATATTTTATATATATATTTTTTATCAAAATATTTTATTACAATTTTTTTTTGTGAAAAATCATGGTTATCATGCTGCACGTGATTTATTTAAAGTGGCTTTTTTAAGAAGTTTCGATTTTATTGTTTTTGGAAGAAAAAACAAAAGTTTATTGGGCCCATGCCCATGCATAGTACCCTGCACCTCTATTTGCGATGATGAACTTTTTTTCTCAATACACCTCTATGCAATTTGAGTGTGATATTTTTTTTGGAGGCACACGAGATTCATTTTTACATTGGGTATTGCACTTAGCCTCCTCCTAGGACCACATTCTTTGCCCATGTATTTTTGGAGCTCCGTCTGAATACTTTCGAAGGAGCTTCAATTATTGCACACTGATCTCCATGAGATTTATTTGGTGTGCCTTCCCCTTTTTTGGAGCACCCGTTCTGATAGAGCTGAATTTTTTTCACAATGGAGGCAATTTATAAATAGGTGGTTCCCACGCAGTTTTTGGGAATCATTGCTCTAGCATGCAACCCACCGTTGGTACTGTCCAGTAAGCCCATGTGCCTCACCTTTGCATGTTAGAGCCAATTTTTTTAATCTTAGTGTTATTTATTGTTGTGAGCATTTGCTTTGGAGCTATTTGTATTGACCCACACATGACCTTCAGCACATACTCCTGCCTCATCATCACTTTGGACATGTGCCCATTTTTTTGGCTAGTCAAATTGCATTTTTGGCTCCCTTAACATATGGACGATTTTGCATATGGACGGTGGTCTTCTACTAGATGTTTTAGTTTAGTGAAGTTCGTGAATTTTTTAAGCATTTCCCGCCTCCTCCTCATCAGCGATATTTTGGCACTTGATTTTTGTGCTAGTTTAGGCACCATACCTTTCATCCATAGCTCCTAGATTTATGTGTGCCACCTCCGACTTTGCACTCCTCAGTTATGCACACCTTTTCATTGGGGTTTTTTGAAGCTTCATTGACATTTCATGTGGATTGAGGCATTCATTAGTGGCCTTTCTTTGGAGGACTTCAACATTTTTTGATCTTAGGCAATTTTTTCAGCAATAACAGTAGTTTCAAATAGGAGGATTTTTATCACACACATGTTTTTTTATGACCATTAGATTTTTCTTCCAGCAATAGCCTTTTTTTTCTGGCAAGTATTTTAGTGACTAAATTTTTTTTCCAATATGGGTCATTTTTTGGCATTTTTTGCCTCAACGGTCATTTGACCGTCAAATTTGTGCTCATCATTGGCTGACATCAACACTATATCAGCATATCCTATGACCTCTTTTGGCTCTATTTGGACCTACCTTCAAGTTTTTTCTCTTATCTTAGGCACACAGACTCTTTTTTCCACAAATAAGATATCATTGAAAAGATGGTTCCAAGCCCATCATAGTTGTATAGGTAATTTTCAGTTTTGATGTTTTTTAATGGCTTTTTCTTCTATCAAATGTAGGGATATATTTTTGCACTCTAGGAGACATATCTTGAGAATTTAATTACTGGTTTGGGAATTCTCTATATCATTGGAAAGGTGTTTTAGAACTCTTTCTAGTGATATTGGTTGTTTTTCCAAATTCTTCTCCACACACAGTCTATTCATTTTTTTGCATTTTTGCATTTTGGTGGATATCTTGGTTGTTTCAGGTCTAAGGATCAATTTTGTTGCTTTAGATGATTTTTCATGGGTTGTACTATCTATTCTATCAATCTTATGTCTCTTCTAGTCTATTTAGACGTCATTTATATGCATCCTTACAAACTAACTGAGATAAAGTTCCATATTTCATCTGTATTTTCATTTTTGTTGTTTTGTATTATTTTTCCTTCTGATTCAAGTAGTGTCATCTGAGGACACTCATGTAGATTATTATGTTCTTAGCATTCACCATAAATTATGCCTTATTATACATATACTACTCTTATTAAAGTTTCGTGGGGGTTGATGTTTTTCCTTTTTTTGTTATCTTCTTTTGTTGAGTGTGTTTCCCTTGTATGACGTTAGCCTCAGGACATGTCTGAGATTGATCACCTTAGACACACGAGTAAGTGCACAAAGTTGTGGTGCCAAAAGGGGGTATAAGTGGCCATTTTTTTTCTTAAATTGACGATTTCTGAATTTCAACAAGAATTTGAAGATAGTTACACTCAAAATTCTAAGATATGACAAAAACAAAAGTAGCGGTCCTTTGAATTTGTTTCTAAACTTTTTTTCTTTCAAAATGGTTAGTTTTAGGCCCTCAAAAAAGGAGGCCACAAAAAGTGGTACTATTTTTTTAGAAAAAACATAACATAGTGCAAAGTGTGGCCCCCCTAAAATTTTAACTTTTTTTTAAAAAAATCCTTAATCTCTCTAGTCAAAAGTTACCTAACATTGTGTAGTATATCCCAGATTTTTGGGTAGTTTTATAATGTGTAATTTTTTAAAATGAATTTTGTAAGCACAACCCAAAACATAAAATATATGTGTGCTCCCCCTAGAAACTATTGAAAACTAATCTTAAAAAAAAATATAAAAAAATTGAAGTGTGTAGAATGGAGTCTAATTTCTAAAAAATTAACTTGTTGCAAAATTTGACGAACGAGCTAAAACCTATACCCCAAGTAGTACATGTTGGTTTTTGAGAGAAAATGGACATACTTTCAAAAGAAATTATAGTTGAAAGGCTTGAAATAGTATGAATTATAAATAAATTATATGGTTATATAGCTAACAAAGAGATCTACAATATCATACCTAATTTTATCAATGCTTGACCACAAGGAAACTTGAAGGAGAGCACAGAAGAAAACTCAAGCATTTTTTGTATGTTTGTTGTAAAACATGTCTCACACTATTTTGGATCCTCCAAACCTTTGGGTTGGATCCCCAAGGAAAATCCAATCGTTAGACTTGATTTAATCCAATACTTTATATAGTGCGCACACTATATGTTAGTTTGTGGTGACTAATTAGGAAAGTACTGTACATACTTCATAAATTCTTTGGGGTTTCGAAAAGAATTTGGGTCGTGACGGATGTTGTGGCTGACATATAGCTGACATGTTGTAAGCCTAAAGTGGCATAAAATTACTTGTATAAAAGGGCTTACAATTAGGTATTTTTCATTAAGTTGTGATGTGAAATTGGTTCTTGTGATGGTATTGAGTTGTAGGGGATTATGCATTGTAATCATCAGGTTATAATCACTGGATCATAATAATATCAGACTTGTTGTTTGATGGACGTAGCCCAGGGATTGGGTGAACCACATTAAATCTTGGTGCCTTGTGTTATTTTCTATGTGATTTATTATTTTATGTTATTGGTTATATTTGCATATAATTGTTATTTTCTATCTGTGGTTTAATCCTAACAAGTGGTATTAGAGCAAGGTTGTTTTTTAGTTATCCTCTGCAAGAAAGTCTCACAGTTAAGTGGGAGTCTCACTATTCAGTTGGAGCAATGGAAAACGAGGGTAAGCTGAGGGTTGATAGGTTTAACGGGAAAAAAATTCAGTTATGGAAGATGCAAATGGAAGACTATCTTTATCAAAAGGATTTATGGAAGCCATTGGAATGCAAAACCAAGAACCAAGGATCTATGTCAAATGACGAATGGGATTTTTTAGATAGAAAGGCACTCAGAAGCATTTGGTTATGCCTGGCACCATCAGTGGCATTTAATATTACAAAAGTGAAGACAATAGAAAATTTGATGCAAACCCTAGCGAAACTATATGAAAAGTCGTTCGCTTCAAATAAGGTATTTCTCATGAAGCGTTTATTTAATATGAAAATGGCAGAAGGTAGATCTGTTGTAGATCATTTAAATGAGTTTAATACTATTACTAGTTAGTTATCTTCTGTGGGTATCGATTTTGATGAAGAAATTAGGGCTCTCTTCATTTTGTGTTCTTTGTTTGAAAGCTGAAATGGCTTGGTAATGGTTGTGAGTAATTCTATTCCTGAATCTAGTACCCTAAAAGATGATGATGTGATCAGTGTTTTTTTGAGTGAGGAAACTCATAGGAAAACCTTAGGTGGATCTACATCAGGAAGTGCTTTGAATGCACAAAGTAGGGGCAGAATGATTGAGAGAGGCAGTAATTCTAGAAATCATGAGAAATCAAGAGGAAAGTCAAAGGGGAGAAGGTCTCAATCGAGAGGACCGAATGATTGCTAGTTCTGTGAGAAACCAGGGCACAAAAAGAAAGATTGTTGGAATCGAAAGAAAAATGAAGGAGATAAAACAAATGGAGATGAGGCAAATGTGGTAAGCAAAAAAATCGAAGAGGATGCTTTGCTTCTATCTTTAGAAAGTGTTGATGATTGATGGGTTTTAGATTCTGGTACTTCATTTCATGCTACACCTCATATAGGTTATTTCATTGATTATGTCCAAGGGAATTTTGGACTTGTTTATTTGGGGGATAATGAACCCTATCAGATTGTTGAAAAGGGAAAAGTTAAGATTAAGTTGTAGAATGGGAATCATTGGCTACTACATGAGGTAAGACATGTTCCAAGGTTGAGTAGGAATTTAATTTCAACAGAGCAACTCAGTGATGAGGGTTGTGTAGTTACTTTTAATGATAAAAATTAGAAGCTTTCAAAATGTTCCCTTGTAGTAGCAAAAGGTGTGAAAGTAGGCACCTTATATCTTTGTGCAGGTCATATTGTTCCTTCTACTTTAATTATTTTAGAGAAAAATGAATGTTTAGGAACAATTGTTGCAATTGAGCAGGGAGAACAAATAGCTACTATAAATTTTGATACAGTGTTGTGGCACAACAAACTTGGGCACATGAGTGAGAAAGGTATGAAAGTACTTCATTCAAAGAAAGTTTTACCAGGCCTAAAATGTGTTAATATGGATTTCTGTGAAAGTTGTGTGTATGAAAAACAAAAGAGAGTGAGTTTTGTGAAGACTGGGAAGGAAAACAAAAAGGAGAAATTAGAGCTTGTGCATACCGATGTATGGGGACCGGCACAGGTATCTTACCTTAGTTGCTCTCATTATTATGTTACATTTATTGATGACACAACTAGAAAAGTATGGGTTTATTTCCTTAGAAATTTTTTTTGTGTATTTCAAACTTTTAAGAAATGGAAATGCTTGGTTGAAAATGAGACTGGTAAGAAATTAAAATGTCTCAGATCTGATAATGGTGGTAAGTGTTGCAGTAATGAATTTGAAGATTATTGCTCCACTAATGGTATTCATAGATAGAAAAATGTTTCAAGGACTCCACAAGAAAATGGAGTGGCTGAACGCATGAATAGGACTATAATGGAATGTTGAAGGAGCATGAGGTTGCATGCTAGGTTGCCCTTACACATGTGGGTAGAGGCTATCAATACTATTGTATATTTGATTAATAGAGGTCCCTATACTCCTTTGAGTTGTGGTATTCCAAAGGAAGCATGGACTGGTAAGAAGGTGAGTTATTCTTTTCTCAAAACCTTTGGTTGTAAAGCGTTTGCTCACATAGATTCTAAAAATAGAACCAAGCTAGAAGCTAAGTCAAAGTAATTTGTATTTGTTGGATATGGCATTAATGTACTATTGGGCGTTCATTTTGCACGAAGCCAACGGCAGGAATCCATTGCGTAATTCCTCTCTTGAAAAGCAAATCCTTTTAAGGATCCACTCCAAGGTTTAGTGCTTGTCTTGCGACGTACCAAAATCTGCTCAGTAGAAGATAAATGTGAGTGTTCACAAGGAGGCCTTTGCTGGTTCTAAAAACCCTTTTATCTTGGAATTGAAGTAAAATTTGTTCGTTGTCTAAAAATATCACACCAAAAGAATAGTATTTTGTATTTTTTCTGTTTTTCAATGAATGCAACTCTAACAATGCAATTAGTATGAGGTCCTACTCTAACAGGGGGGGTTAGCAAAGCAAATAATGAAACTAAAAGAAAATAACATGAAATCAAATGACTTTGAAGTTGAAATTCCTAAACAGACATAAGCTACAGGACACAACACGCTGCGAGTTAAACCATCGAAGAAATCGGTAGGAAATCAATAAAAACAGGAGCAACACTTCCTAGAACCCACTAATGCAATCGTCGGCCACGAAAAGTGCACTCATGCGAGACAAAAAGTTATGTAGACATTATCGGGTGATCTCTTCTCAAGCTCGTTATGTCAGCAGAATTCATATATCTGTAGCAAACACTAGAACTAAAAAATTGCACAACCAGAAACAACGCAATAAACCTTTGGCTCAATCACAATCTCATGAATAAAATCTACAAAATAATGACACAGTCAAGTAAGAATAACTACACTCTGAATGCTAGCACCAAAAGCATAACTTTATTGCATAATAATGGCAGCCATTCTTACATTTTACAATGGCGTATTTATAAGAAATTGTCTCCTCAATTTGTGTTGAGAGTGAGAGATATCTTGATGCAATAAAATGCTTTTAAAACATTTAAACAAACTAAATATATACAAACTGACAATCTAACTGGTGCTTAGAGGGACTCCATCCATATTTTATTCATTAATTGGATGCATGAGCCCTTTACATGTCAAAAATAGAGAAAACATGAGAGAGAAAGTAGGAGGAAGCCATTAGTTGAAGTGGAAGTGCTTAGAGATGTCAAAAATGGAAACTGGCCTTTCACTAGGCATGTGTCAGAGTTAACTTACCATCAGAATGTGCTCCCAATGCATGGAAAGTGCTATTTTTGGAACTAGCAATCAACTGTTAGCGCACCTCTGAATTGCGGAGCTGCAGAGCTCAAAAATGCAGACCTGCAGACCTGCGTAGCTGCAGAGCTCAAAAATGCGGAGCTGCAGACCTGCGTACCTGCAGAGCTCAAAAATGTGGATCTGCAAACTTGCATACCTGCAGAGCTCAAAAATGCAGAGCTGTGGACCTTAGAAGCTCAATTCACCAAAAAATCAAAGTTCTCAATTTTGAAAATGGTTTCTGGGTTTCGCTCAAATGGGGTTTTAGATCACTTTTTGTATATATTATTTTCCTATTTTTGATGATTTATACCCTCTTTATAGCCAATCACTTTCATAAACTTGAACTGCTTTTGCTTCTTCAATCTAAAATCCCAAGGCACTTGTGTTGAATCTTGCCATTAATAGCCGCATAAGATGAGGAACTTGTTCCACTTCATGTGTCCAACCTCTGTATCTTCAACCTCTGTCTTCTCTACAACCACCCTATCCTTCCCAGTGAGAAACCAAGTGATCCAGATGATCAAATGTTTGAAACTTATTCATATTTTTTCACAAATTTTTCTAGGCATTTTTAAATGGCTTTTTCGGAGGTCTTCTGCTCAAAATTTCAAGTTGAAACTTTCATCGGTCCCTAAAATTGAGCAAACAAAGGCTCACTATTTTAGGGACTAAAATTAGATCTTCAGTTCTTCTTTTCAATGGTGTAAGCGGTTATGAATTCCAAGCTCTGAGTCAAAATTTATGACCCTAACAAGTTAAGGATACCTTTTTACCTACAAAAAGAAGCAAATATTAGTCCGTAGAGATGAAAACGCTTAATTAAGACAAATTTTAGTGCACTGTGCGCATCGTTTTATTTTATTTATTTGGGTGTGTGCACTGGAAAAAAAACTAGCTGCACAGTGCGTGGGAGGTGAATGGGAGGCGCAGTGCGATATCGCGTGCTCGTTGCGCTTGATGGCATGCTTACAACACTTGTGGTGCACGCGCGGCCTTTAGTGGTGTGCATGGCACTCGAGCGTGTGTGCACTTTGGGCACACGCACGGCCTTCGATGGCTTGTGCACTGCCCTTGGTAACAGGCACGGCCTTTGGGGGAGCGCATACTCCCCTTGGTGGCGCATGCGAGCGCTCGGGTGCGCGCGCGCCCTTGGCATTGCGTTTGAATTTTATTATTATTATTATTATTATTATTATTATTTGACTTTAAAAATCCTAACTAAGATTTCTTCTCCCGACTCTCGAACTATGAGTCTGAGAGTCGAAAAAAAGTAGGGGATCCCTATTCCTAGTGAGGAATGGGGCGTGTGTTGTGGACACCACAACATGTACTTGGTTATAGGCTTTGGAATTTTGAAAATTAGAAAATTGTAAGAAGTAGGGATGTCATATTCAATGAGAAAGTGTTGTACAAAGATATGTTGCAGCAACATGAGAAGAAAGAAGATGATTAGGTAGTGCTGGATGATACTCCACAAGATGATGTTTCAGCCATTCCTCATGATGTGCAACAATTGCAACCAGAAATACCACATACACCAGTGCATGTTAGACAGTCAACAAGACAAATTAGACCTCCAGAAAGATTTTTTCTCTCTTTGTATTATGTTTTATTAACAGATGCTGGTGAACCTGAATATTATGATGAAGCTATGCAGGTGGATACTAAGATTCAGTGGGAGTTTGCAATGAAAGATGAAATGGACTCTTTGCTAAAGAATAAGACATGGGATTTATGCAAGTTGCCTACAGGTAAAAAGGCTTTACAGAATAAGTGGATTTATAGGTTAAAAGAAGAGGAATGAGGTAAGAAAAGATTTAAAAGGATTTAGTTGTAAAATGATTTGCACAAAAAAAAGGAATCAATTTTGATGAGATATTTTCTCCTATTGTTAAAATGACTTCTGTCTGTATTGTTTTAAGTATTGTGGCTGCTGAAGATTTGCATTTAGAGTAGCTTGATTTTAATACAACCTTTTTTCATGGTGATTTGGATGAAGAGATATATATGGCTCAATCGCAGGGATTTCAGGTCAAAGGTAAGGAGAACTTAGTGTGCAAATTGAAGAAAAATTTATATGGCTTGAAGCAAGCACCTCGAAAATGGTATCTAAAATTTGATAGTTTTATGCATGAGCATGGATACAATAGGTGTCATTCATATCACTATGTTTACTTTAAGAGGTTGAATAATGATAGCTACATTATTTTATGTTCATATGTTGATGATATGCTTGTAGCTAGGTCTAACATGGATCACATTAAGGGGTTGAAATGCCAGTTAGCACATGCATTTGCTATGAAGGATTTGGGGGCTGCAAAACAAATCTTTGGTATGAAGATTTTCAGAGATAGGAAGAATAGGAAATTGACGCTATCTCAGGTTGATTATGTTGAGAAGGTGTTGCAACATTTCTCTATGGAGAATGCTAAAGTTGTTAGCACACCTTTACCTAGTCATTTGAAGTTGACTGAGGATATGTGTCCCAAGACACAAGAAGAGGATAAGATGTCCAAGGTACCTTATGCTTCAGCTATAGGAAGCTTGATGTATGCTATGGTATGTACTGGACCAAATATTGCACATGCAGTGAGAGTCGTTAACAAGTATATGAGTCATCTAGGAATTGAGCATTGGAATGCAGTCAAATGGATTCTTAGATATTTGAGAGGAACATCTAATAAGTGCTTACACTTTGGGGGCTCTACTACTAATTTACAGGGCTATGTTGACTCAAATTTGGTAGGGGATATTGATACTAGGCAGAGTATTATAGGTTATGTCTTTACTGTTGGTGGGGCAGTTGTGAGTTGGGTTTCTAGGTTACAGAAGGTTAATGCTTTATCCACTACAGAGGCAGAGTATGTTGCTGCTACCGAGGTAGTCAAGGAGATGATATGGCTTCAGTTCTTCTTGCAAGAAATGGGACAGCCTCAGAAGGATAATTATTTTTTATAGATAGTCAGAGTGCCATTCATCTTGCGAAGAATTCAACTCTGCCTTCAAAGACCAAACACATATAGTTGTGGTACCATTTCATTCAATCAGTTTTGGAGAATGGATAGTTAAAGCTGGACAAGATACATACAGATGTCAATCCCATAGATATGTTTACAAAGGTAGTGACAAGGGAGAAGTTGAACTCCTCTTCAGCTTCAATTGGTCTTCTAGACTGAACCTACATAAAAGAACAACAAAGTCTAGCGTGGTTTGATCTAGTGGGAGCCCCATGTGGTAATTGCTACAAGATCAGCCTCCAAGCAGGAGATTGTTGTCTAGTGTGGAGTCTGATTAGTCCCCAAGTGGGAGATTATTAGTTTGTGGTGACTGATTAAGAAAGTACTATACATACTTCATAAATTCTTTGGAGTTTGGGGTATTGCCCCAAAAAAAAAATTTAGGTCGTGGCTGACATTGTAGCCGACATGTTGTAACCCTCAAGAGGCATAAAATTACTTGTATAAAAGGGCTTAGGGTTAGGTATTTTTCATTAAGTTTTGATGCAAAATTGGTTCTTGTGGTGATATTGAGTTGTAAAGGATTACAGATTGTAATAAGGTTATAATCACTGGATCGTAATAATATCAGACTTTTTGTTTAGTGGACATAGCCCAGGGATTGGGTGAACCACATTAAATCTTGGTGCCTTGTGTTCTTTTCTGTGTGATCTATTATCTTTTGTTATTGGTTATATTTGCATGTAATTGTTATTTTCTGTCAGTGGTTTAATCCTAACACTATAGTGTGTGTGTACACATTGGTAGCCTTGTATTTCAATAGAGAGGATGGATAGGGAGAGAGTGAAGGAGAGAGGGAGAGAGGGTAGAGAGTGAGAAAGAGTATAGGTTGGGGTGAGAGTAAGAGATCATGGATGTAGAGAGAGAGAGAGAGAGAGAGAGAGAGAGAGAGAGAGAGAGAGAGAGGATGGGAAGAGAGTAGGGGAAAAGAGAGAGAGGATGGAGAGATAAGGGGATAAGGAAACAACATGGGATAGGATGCAAAGAGAGAGAGATTAAGGTAGAGTAAGAGAATAAGAGAGAGTATGGGACGGGGAGGGAGAAAGGGAGGGGAGTGAGAGAAATAGAGATATAACTCAAGAGAGTAGGGTACGTAGAGAAGGAGAGGAAGGGGGAGAGAGAGAGAGAGAGAGAGAGAGAGAGAGAGAGGGTAGGAGGGAGGGAGGGAGAGAGGGATGGATAAGGAGGGAGAGAGAGGGTTGGATAGGGGGGGAGAGAGAGGTAGAGAGAGGGAGGGAGGAAGGGAGGGAGGGAGGGAGAGAGATAGTTGGGGATGGGGGAGAGAGAGAGAGAGAGAGAGAGAGAGAGAGAGAGAGAGAGCATAGGGGATGAGAGACGGTGAGAGAGAGAGAGAGAGAGAGTTTTCACATAGTGCATATACACTTTATAGACTAGAGTACACACTATATGAAAACACACAAAAAAATGGTTACAAGGAAAGTTTGGGTCCCTACTAACCCATATTCTACCAAAAAAAATGGGTTTCATGGTATTGGAACCTAGCAAACACCAAATTCAATCATTGGATACACTAGTTGAAAGGTTTTTGAACATTATTTGTATAGAAAAGGTTAGTGCACTCCTTTTTAAATATTCTTTGTTACTAAGAGACAAATTTCATTATAATTTGACAAGTTGTTTAATATATAGTGAATTCATTAAATTTTTATGTTTGTGTGAATTGTTATTTGGAAATGGTTATAAATTTTAATGTATGAATAGTTCATTATAATTTTACCATTTTTTTAATATGTATTGTGTATTCTTTGAAATAATTGTAATTTGTATATGTATTTGAATGATTTGTTATTTACAAATTGTAAGTAATTCATATGTTTGAATAATTTGACATATAGAAATCATCATCATGCCAAGGAAGAAACCAAAAACTTAAACAATAGAAGAGAGGGAGAAAGATTTGGTAATTAAAAGAGATAAATAAAACTACTACATGAACAAAGAAAATTGTAATGCAATAATGAAGAATTGTCTTTCGAAGAGGAACACAAACCACCAATACAAAGAAACAAAGAGGAAGAATTGGAAAGACAAAGAGAACAAATGAAACTCTTATGATCAAGAAGACAATTGAATTGTAAAGCTACACCATCTTCCAATGTTGGATTCATATCATCATCTCATGTTGAAAAGATGCCAATTTCTACGCCTGACAATGTACACACTCCATCATGTCATGTTGAAGGCACAATGTCAACATATCAAGTAGGTGATATTCCATCTTTTACATCTTATTGCTAAGGCACATCATCTTCGGTTCAAGTTACACAATTCACTCAACCTTATGTTGATGTTCAAAATGTTGAGGGAATTGAAGAGACTATAACACCTTTTAGAATTTGTTTTAGAAGGCCAAAATATTTGATTGATATTGAAACTAACATTTTGAAATCAATGCCTAACAAGATTAGTAAGTGTACTTGTCAAAGAAAAGTTAATCATATGTGGAGACTATTCTTTGAAGAATTAAATGTGGCAAGTCAATGCTAATTATTTGTTTAAATGATGAGGAATTTGAAATTTAGGCCCATTATGAAGATTCTTGGGCTAAGAATGATGGATGATTCAAATGAAAAAGCATTGCAAAGAATCTAATGAGCATATGACAAAGTGGGTTCTAAATCATGCACCAAAGATAATTACATCACAAGACACATACTTACATCAACAATAGTAAGCACCCAAATTAAGAAAGCTCATCTCATGAGAAAGACAAGAAAAAATTGAAAATTGGTATAGGTACTCTAAGGAGAGCCATGGTAAGGCGTAAGAGAGTGGAAGATCCAACAAAAAATGAGTTATGGACATTTAGCGATAAGCTACCACGAAAGGATAAAGAAATTAGTGAAGCATTGAAATCATTGATTGAAGATTTTTGGACAAATAACAAGTGTGTCTCCCCTAATCAAAGAGATATTGTAAGGAGGAGGATTGGTAGCCAAAATCACAATCCACATGCGAAAAACTTTTTGGATGTTAGGATAAAACCACAGATAGAAATAACAATTACATGCAAATATAAGCAATAGCAGAAAATAATAGATCGCAGAAAAGAGAACACAAGACACCAAGATTTAACATGGTTCACCCAATCCTAGGCTATGTCCACCAGACAACAAGTCCAATATTATTACAATCCAGTGATTACAATTTTGACTACAATTTGTAATCCCTTACAACTCAATACCACTACAAGAAGTAATTTTCACATCACCCACAATGAAACAATCCCTAACCCTAAGCCCTTTTATACAAGTATTTTTGCCACTTTAGCGTTAAAATTAGTTACAACATGTCTGCCATAAAATGTCGATAAAATAGCCCCAAAAAAAATTTCTCAAGGGCTCTGCCCCCAAACCCCTGCTCAAGGCCCAGCCCAACCCCAAACCCTACCGAGGAATTATGGAGTATATACAATACTTCCCTGATCAATCGCCACAATCTAACATTGGGCTCAACTCAAACGCATTTTTTTGCAAAATTTATTGGTACGTATCCTCAAATTCAAATAGGTCAAAGATTTTTTGAGATGGGTCAACCTTTTTATATGAAGATGAATCACACCTACACAACTTGTTGTTGTAGGATACATATTGAATTTTCTAACCTTTTTGATGTTTTAAGGCATATATGTATGTTTTTGCATTCTAAGTTTGTTTTCAGGATTGTGACATAAGTGAGCCACCTAGATCTTCAAGGGAATTCATATCCAATATTTTATGTGAAATAGGGGGCAGTCAACAATTTTACAAGTTGTCATGCTTGGATGGTACATGCTTATTTTGTGATTCTTTGCATCTTTATTAACTTGTGAACATATGGATAGTACATGTGTAATTGGAAATCAAATAACAGATTACAAAAAATATAACGCAGTGACATATGCTCTAAAAGATGGAAAATAGGGTACAAGATGTGATTTAGTCATTGAAAAGATTCCAATTTATGAGTTCATGAAGATTTTTTGTGAAAATATTATTTACGAGTATACAAAGTATACACATAGAGCTTGATGGCTAGATTTTCAATTCAAGTTATGCAAGGATACATTTCCACCAAATACCATTATTTTGGTTGTAGACTATGTAGAGAACTACACACTACAACCACAAAATCAGGGGCAAGCAAAGTATTATACTTCTCAATGGGTTCCCATATTTCTTCACATAACATTCATGCATTCACCTAAAAGTACACTGATAGAAAGATATTGAGGGAGTATCATTTCTACATTAGTGATGATTGATCACATTCTAAGAAGTTTGTACATAGTTTTTTTCAACTATTTTATGGTGATTTGGCTAACAGGGGCATATCATATCGCTAGCACATTATTTGGTTAGACAATTTTGCATCTCAATTCAAGGATGCACAGATGTTCTATTGGTTGAGCAAGATGCACAATTTGACTAGAATTCAATATGTGTGGAATTTTACAAAGGTCAGCTATGGAAAGGCAGAGCACGATGGTGCGAGCACATGCATCAAAAGAGCCTTAGCTCATGAAAAATTAAAGTACAAAGATGGAATGATATTGAAAAATTCAAAATTCATCATGCAGTGGTATAATGCTACAATGGGTCCAGGTAAGGAAGGTGAGTCTATGGTTCATATTTTTTTTGGTTGATAGATAATACTAACATTGCACCATATGACGATTGTTGCACACTGATAGAATCAAGTGAGTTGCACTCTTATAGAATCTCTAATGCGGGTTCATGTAGTATCCACATATGAAAAATGGCATGCTTGTGTCCATCATGTGTAGAGGGAAATTGGGATGAGTGTGATTCGACTGAATGGGTGGACAAATGGGATACATGGGTTTTCAACCCAATTGACAGCTATCGTCCCTCATAAGCACTAGAAATGGTAGAGATGGATTCATCCATTGACTTTGACCACTTGTCTAATCTAGTGCAACCTGGTTTTGTGTGTGTGTGTGTGTGTGTGTGTGTGCTTGCATGCGTGTGTGTGCGCATGCACGTGTGTGAATTCAATATGTAACTTTATAACTTTTACCTAAGTACTTGTTGAATTAATGAGCACATTATGTACATTTATCACTACAAGCCATGTTTTTGTTGTTATTGAACCTAAAGACAATGAAGAAGGGACATATTATTATTTGTGTCCTTGTGTCCAGGCCAAAAAAAATTGATCACTCAACTATAGATGGTGAAGTTTTAGAGTACCATATAGGTATAGTGGTTGTAACTAGTACATGGCTTAGATGATATTCTATGAAGAACCCTAACTTGTGGTTATTTGAGGATTGGCAAACAAAGAGAAAGAATCTTCATTATTTGAACCTTTTTGTTGCGTCAAATGTCCACTTGATCAAATATGGAGGAAAACTACATAATAAGATTGTTTGGAAGGTTTGCGAGTCAGACCATGAGGCAATACTTGAGACATTAAAATGTAGAGCATATCTAGCTAGTTCATTAGATTGAGTAGAATTACAAAAACATTTGATGTAACATTTAGATTTCATATTTTTTTTTGGGCAAGACCGGAGGTTTTCTCTCTTAGTTGTTTCCTATTGGTGCCTTTCAAAGCTAAGTTGTACATAAAAATTAATATCATTAAGATAAAGATATGAACATTATTGTCTACTTGAAATATTTGTTGACTTTTCTTAAATTAGATCCATCATTGTCTAGTTGAAAATTTTGTTGACTTTTCTTAAATTAGATCCAATCTTGCAATCAGAAAATTTTAGATTATTCAGTCTTCAATTTATATTTCATTTTTAACTACACCTTTCTTCTCTATTACTTCCTCATCCTGCCCTGTTGGCCGCCCAAACGTTCTCGGGCACACTGAACACAATTGACCTTGAGAGCCACTAAATTCCATAGGGAAATGCTATTTTATGGGGTATATCTCAAAGATCATGCAAGGTATGGATGCAATGTTAGGTGCTATAGGAATGTGTTGTCAACACCTACAATAACCTCTCTTTCTTTTTGGATATTCAATTTCATTTTGATTTTGCGGCCCCATCTCAAGTGATGTTGAAACTTGTAGTGTTGACCAGTACAAATTTGCCAACTGGTAAATCTCTCTAACCATTCATTGTGGGATCAAACTGTCTACTTTGTTAGCTCTGTGTGGTTGGGTAAACCTAGTCCCAATATCATTCTATCTCATTGATCACTCAAACATTCTCGAGCACATCGGACGAAATTGACCTTGAGAGTCACTAAATGCCATAGGGAAGCAATCTTTGATGGGACATATATTGGAGCTCCTGCGAGGTATGGATACAATATTGGGTGCTATAGGATTGTGTTTTCAACATCTACAATAACCTCTCTCTCTTTTTGGATATTCAATTTTATTTTATTTTTGCGGCCCCATTTCAGGTGATGTTGAAACTTGTAGTGTTGGCTAGCACAAAATTGCCAACTAGTGAATCTCTCTAACCGTTTGTTGTGGGATTGAACCGTCTACTCTATTAGCTCCGAGTGGCTGGGTAAACCCTAGTCCCAAGCTCATTCTATCTAGTTGACCGCCCAAACATTCTCAGGCATGCTGAACAAAATTGATCCTAAGAGTCACTAAATGCCATTGGGAAGTGATCTTTGATGAGGCATATCTCAGAGATCATGCAAGGTATGGATGAAATTTTGGATTCTACGACATTGTGTTGTTGAAACCTAATATAACCTCTCTCTTTTTGGAGATTTGATTATGTTTTGATTTTTTGGCCCCATCTCGTGTGATGTTGAAACTTGCAATGTTGGCCAGTACAAAGTCACCAACTGGTGAATCTTTCTAACCATTCATAATGGGATCAAGTTATCTACTCTGTTAGATCTAAGTGACTGGGTAAACCCTAGCCTCAAGCTCATTCTATCTCATTCATCGCTTGAATGTTCTCAAGTGTGTTGAACAGAATTGACCCTAAGAGTCACTAAATATCATCGGGAAGCGATCTTTGATGAGGCATATCTCAGAGCTCGTGCAAGGTATGGATGCAATGTTGAGTGCTATAGGATCCTTTTATTGACACCTATAATAATCTCTCTCTTTTTGGATATTCGATTCTATTTTGATTTTGCAGCCCCATCTCGGGTGATGTTGAAACTTTTAGTGTTGGCCAGTATAAAGTCACCAACTGGTGAATCTCTCTAACTGTTCATCATGGGATTGAATTGTCTACTTAGTTATCTCTAAGTGGTTAGGTAAACCTAGTCCCAAGCTCATTCTATCTTGTTGACCACTTGAACATTCTTGGGCACATTGAACGGAATTGACCCTAACAGTCATTAAATGCCATTGGGAAGTGATGTTTGTTGGGGCATATCTTAGAGATTGTGTGAGGTATAGATACAATGTTAGGTTCTACAAGATTATGTTTTTGACACATACAATAACCTCTCTCTCTTTTTGGATATTCGATTACATTTTGATTTTGCAGCCCCATCTCGGGTGATGTTGAAACTTGTAGTGCTCGCCAATACAAAATCACCAACTAGTGAATCTCTCTAAATGTTCATCGTGGGATCAAACTATCTACTCCATTAGCTTCAAGTATTCAGGTAAACCCTAGTCCCAATCTCTTTCTATCTCGTTGACTACTTGAATGATCTCAGGCACGCTGAACAAAATTGACTCTAAGAGTCACTAAATGTCATCAGGAAGTAATCTTTGACGAGGCATATCTCAGAGTTTGTACAAGGTATTGATGCAATGTCGAGTGCTATAGGATTTTATTGTCAACACCTATAATAACCTCTCTCTCTTTTTGGAGATTCATTTCCATTTTGATTTTGCAACCCCATCTCGGGTGATATTGAAACTTGTAGTGTTAGCTAGTATAAAGTTGCCAACTGGTGAATCTTTCTAACCATTTATCGTGGGATCAAACTATCTACTTTGTTAGCTCTGAGTGGCCAAGTAAACCCTAGTCCCAAAGTCATTATGTCCTGTTGAATGCTCAAACCTTCTCAGAACATTGAGAAGAATTGACCCTAAGAGTCACTAAATCACTAGTAGAATTTGCTTCTATTTTCAACAAAAATTAGTCAAATTTTCTACCCAATTTGGTTGAATGATCCACAAATGGCCTTGTCGGTATTTTTTTCGTCGAACTTCTGATGAATCCTTGTTCAAGTCAAACTTTCCATGCTAGTTCTTTTCAAAATTAGCAACAAAATTTGGCCATTATGGTCAAAATAGGTGCCTCATTCAACCAGGATGCCAAACCGACGATAGTATCCTGGTTGTTCATTTCATTGAAATTTTGACAAAGGTTGGTCAAGCTTTCGACTAGTCTTGGTTAAGGTTAAGAAATTGATATTTACATTTTTCCATATGTGGTCGTCGAATCTTCCACTAATCTTGGTCAAAAAGGGTGGCCCATCTGACCAGCACGCCAAACCCATGACGGTGACCTTGTCGGTGAGTTGGTCAGAAGTTTGACTACTTGTGGTTGAAATTTTGACTACACTTTGTTAGGTTTTGACCAAGATTGGTCAAAAGTTTGATGAATACAGAAGGTTTTAAAAAAACACGCCTAAAGATAAATATCTAGACTAATCACCAATGATATCTTGGTCCAGGATTAGTTTGGATATTTATCTTTATGTGTTACTTTGCATTCTTAATACCCAACCCATGAGTAGCCAATCCATGTACGACTGTGAAACAACCTGGGGCTAGAGAGATAATTGAATGCCTCAACAAGGCATAGTTGCAAGTTAATTCTTCTCGAGTGTTGAGGAACATTGAAGAATTCGAAACCAAGATGGATGATTAACCAATCTTTATGAGAAGACAAAGTGAATTCCATAAATCAAAAGCGTTTTCATGTGTTAGGATGTTGTTGAAGAATTTTTATATCCTTGAAGGCCATAAGAAGATAGTAAGTTTGTAAAATTGCAAGAACATAGTAAAGATAAGGAAATCAATTTTCTACTCCGCATGTTTGGTTTATGTGTAAGTGCTCGTATTTTTCTCTCATTTGTTATTGCATTTTTATTTAGTTGTATATATAATATTTCTATTTCATGCTTAATGCACTATTCCAATCATCTCATGGAGCATAGAAACCAAGTAGGATGCATACAATAACCACCACATATTTTTTTAGAAAATGTGTTTGTTGCAAAATCTTTTCCAAATAAAGTGTTTTTTATGCTTACTTTCAATTTGCATTCCTAACAAGATAACAAGCAAATGACATGATATTTTGCATAAAAACATTAAGGGTAAACTGTTGATCATGATATGTCTTGTTTCAATTTTCATAAGATAAATTCATACATTATAACGAAACTTGAATTAGTGATCTAGTATAAACTCCAAACAAAACTTAGAATGCTTAGTTTTGATCCCATGTAACCTTCAAGCATAAGTAACAAGGGCAATTCGTATGAATTTCCTTCTAGTCTCTGAAATCATATAAGTCTGCTCTAGAATTGATAGAATGTTTACTAGTAGTATGAGGCACCCAAGATGAAAGATACAAAATTGACTAAGTGTAGACATCAAACCTAATACAATCTCAATAACCAAGAAAAATGTATGGCCTTTCTACAGTAGGATGATTTAACTAGAAAACTCAATTCTTTACCAAATTTGTAAGCAAGCTCTCAAAATGTACTGCTCAGCAAGATTTTTCAAGTTGTACTTTACCAAGTGGTTCGAGAATAAAATGGTTATTAGACTAGTTGCATGTGTTAGTTTTGGATTCTTTCCATGAAGATACTATGAATTACAACATAATTTGTGATGCCTTGATTCTTGGTTTCACTTATGCACACGCTTCAATAATTTATACCTATTGTCACTCGAGAGCTGATTGCACTTGGGTGCCCCATACCTTCTCTTTTTTAAACTAACAGAAGGGGAAAATAAAGTTAGCTCCTCTCATAATACTATTACATTTTCCACCAATTTTATCTTGTGGTGGAGATAATGAGCAATCAAGAATAAGTCCCACACTTCCAAATTTTCTAATTGGTTCATGCTATCATAGACAGTGTTCCCTGTATCCTACACAAATAATTTATATTCATATGATTTTTAAATGTGTTTAGTATTTAATACTCACTCATATGGTAATGACCTATACCACTTGAGTAGTACTTTCTTCCATGACCTTTTTGATAAACAATCTCAATAAAATCACCAAAAACATAATAATAATATCAAGTTGATTTTGTTTTAAATTTTCTTTTTAATAGATGCTAACAAATCATGTTGACCCCATAATCAAAAATGTTAAGTTTCCATGTTGATTCCATTAGTTTCATCTTCATTTCATCCATTTAACCCAAAAAAATACAACTTAGTTTTTACTTATTTTTAAGTGGAAAGTTTACATTATGCACATTGATTCCTATCAATAGATACACATTATGTAAATTACCTTGGTCATTGTCCTTTTGATGAAATGAAGGCCATGTAAAGAGTGAGGGATTTAAGATTGTGATGAAAAAATTTCCATGAATGACGTAGTAATAATTTCATTTTTATTCTCCTTGTTGTCTATGACCAACAAGTGCACCTGCACATACAACCGTAAGAAAAACTTAAATTTTCTACATTGATAATTTCTTTGTGAATATTGATTTTCATATATATTGTGACAATTGAATGCATTGTACATCTATTTTCACTATTTTTATTTATAATATATATAACTTATACTGTTGTTGAACTTGGCAGCCCAAGGAATGAAATAATCAGGCTACAAATTCCTCGGAGCCAAGGGACCCTGAACCTATGCTACATTTTCTAGAGACATGGGAGAAGTTACTATCAGCTTTAGTACTTTTAAATGTATAAAATAGTTAGTGGAGCTCTCCATTTTAGAAAACTAAAAACAATCATAGATTTAAATGCATGGAGTTTTATGAATACTCAAAATTTTGTGAAAATCTAATCAATAAAATGTTTGTCGATGTTTTTATGAAATCCAACTAATCAACTAATCAAATTTTTTTAAACAATGTAAATCAACCAAACCCATTGTAAAAGTGGTAGACTGGTAATAAACATGCTATTGGGAGTGGAGATAGAATTTGGCAAAAAAAGCATTATTTAAAATTGTCACAATTAAAGGTTTTTACTTGAAAATATTATGACTACATAAGAAATTTAGTTATAACTAGAATAAGCTCTAACTGACTTGCATGATTTTGTGCACTGTAGTGACTGAATAGCCAGATTGAACCAAAAATTTTGAAACAACACCTGCACCATACCCTACAACTGCCAGTATCCCCCATGGAATAGCACTAAACCATACAACTTGCTTCAAATTTACATTAAATACCTATATGTAAAGATGGAAGTGACTTTATCATATTTGTGCTTGAATTCAAATGTAGTGAAAATTTGAATATGAATGAACTAAAATTGTATTCATGACTCTTGTGGTTTTGGTTTGACATATTCCTTGATTAAAATTGTTTTTAAAAAAAGAGTATGCATTTTTATTAGAAGAAAGCTTACAATTTTGAAATATACTGGCATCCAAGAGAGAAGAACAAAATAACCCTCAAGACAAAAAAAGGAAAAAAATATTAGACATAAAAAAGATGGACTTGTGATATTCAAGTAAATATATCCTTTTCTATGAATGATATGATTGTAAAATGAGTACAAGATGAATTCCACAAAGAATATTTGATGTCCACATTTTGTCTAAACATACCATCAAAATAGCTACTAAACTAATCTACCCAAATCCAAAACTCTATCAAATTACGTTGGTGTTTGCATCATGTATATGATTTGCTAATAAGATTAGTTTAGTATAGCATAAGTTTGAACAGAGTATTTATAGTCAAATTCAAATAAAATAACTCAAGAATCATCACTAATAAAAAATTAATTGTTCAAGATTAAACATAGAGTACCCCTATACGCAAGTCTTGTCAATGTGTCCATATACTAATTTATTTGTATATGAAATAGAATATGGTTTTAATGTTAGCTTTTTTAGAAGCAAAGGGATTTTTGAAAAATGAAATAGACTAATAAGATCTCAAATAGTTCATAAACCATGTAGATTTGATGGATTCAAGAAGAGAACACTTACACAAAATGAAGCCAAATCATGCCAGACAAGTTGAGTATTGGCCCTTCTAGTTTGTTATTTGATAGTTTCCTAAAAATGACATATTTAAAATGAACTTATGAGCAAAGATTGTTAAGATTGACCTCATATAGAAATAACAAGTACCTGCAAATATAAACAATATCAAAAAATAATAGATCGCACAGAAGAGAACACAAGACACCAATATTTAATGTAGTCACCCAAACCCTAGGCTATGTCCACTAAATAGCAAGTCCAATATTATTATGATCTAGTGATTACAATTTGTAATCCCTTACAGCTCAATACCATTGCAAGAAGCAATTTTCACCTCACACTTTATGAAACGATTCCTAACCCTAAGTCGTTTTATACAAGTATTTTTGCCACTTTAGGGATAAAATTAGTTGCAACATATCAGCCATAAAATATTGATAAAATAACCCCCAAAAAAATTTCTTAGGGTTTCGCCCTCGAACCCCGCTAAGGAATTATAGAGTATGTACAGTACTTCCCTGATTAGTCACCACAATCTAACAAAGACCTAGAATGAATGAAATTGATTAAATAATGAAGGTATGTTAGTTTAAGCTTCACTTAGTTTTGAGAATAGTTTAATATTCTCTACTTAACAAGGCCAACTACATGAAGGTTGAAGCTCATCTAGCTCACCCGCCCTCCCCCTAACATCAATGAAAATTTCCCATTAACATCTAATTACATACTTCATTCATTCATTCACCCATTTATGAACTATAACATTCAATCAATACAATCACATAACATTCATTAATATGTTATAAAATTCATTAATACTAAACACTAATCAAGAATTCATTAACACATGAAAATATTCATTAACGTGATATAAAATTCAATATTAATACTCAATATTCATAGATGATTACTTAAAACAACGTTCTTTCATTATCCAAAAAAATTTATCAAACAAGGTTTATCAAAGAGCATTTTTTAAAATCATTTGCTTTTTTTGTTTTTCTTACATTTCTTAAGGAAAAGGCTTATAGGAGCATTAATATCTTCCTTATTCTCCTCCTCTTGTGGTTGTAATGTCAAATTATGATGCTTCCTCCTACTTTGAGGAGCACGAGGTTGTAGTACTAAATGGGGGTCTCCTATAATAACAAGTAAATGGGTTAAATTTGCATACTTTTTTTTGTATAGTTACAAGTATTTCATTAACCAATAGAACATAACATGTATTTTTCTTTACCTAACAATGCCACATCATGTACAGTAACATTTCGATCAGCCACCAACTCAACATGTTGAACACTTCAAACATGCTCCACTCATTCACCATGATGTTCAACATGGTCTAAAATATTCAAAAAAAGGTTACACGTTCAGCCAATTGCAATTGAAGATGTTTAATTGTATTAATAATTACATAATTTATTTCCAATAGCAAATTAATACCTCCACCACTATGATGCACATCATGGCCTTCGTCACGCATAGGTTATGTGATAGGATTTGACGGCTACAATTAAATGTCATGCACATTGTTATCATTGTTTGATATATAAAACAAAAATAGTCAATTTATGTTGGAAATTAACACCAAGCATGAAATTTCCAAACTACTCAATTTGATTTAGTTTTCATTTAACCAATTTACCTGTGGCTCATCTAGTGTACCAAATTCTTCGGTATGGCTTTCAAATTCTTGGTGTAGGTGTGGAATCATGACTTTATAGCCTTCCTTCAAGGCAATTTTTTTGTCTTCGTCTGTGGGTTCTACATTGAATTTTGTGCCCTATATTTTTTTCTTAATATTGTTAGTTTTGCATGTATGATTTGATTAAACAAAATTGCTTGCAAGTTTATATTTTAAAAAAATTGATATGAAAAACCATTACTTCTACTTACAAGTCGAGAGTGAAGTTTCATATAGCCACTAGAGCCAATTTTGTGTTGGCCAACCTTATTCACTCTCACTTATGTAGCTTTTGATGTGTCATGTAGTCTATGAAATTGTTTTAACATGTTAGACTATATATTTACAAAGATTACTAATTAGTGCATGATTATATTCTGCTTAATACTATCATGACATACCTTTGTTTGCCCTCTTTTGGTTTAATTCCTTTATCCTGTAGCCTTTTCTCTTTTGCATCTTCTATTATTTACTTTCACTCCATCGGTGGAATCATAGGAGGACACTCGTACTTTAGGTTAACCTTTAGAGCCCTTCTATATTGGTCCCTCGTAGTCTTTATATGTTTGGATTCTCTTTTAAGAAGTAAGGCATTGTCAAAAATATTTTTTCCAAAGAGGTCATCAAAAGATGTAATGAGCTGATTTTTTAATTCAGGACCCTATACATTCCACCTTTTTTGAAAAAACAAAATTGTTAGATCAATAACTTCAATATAGTAAAATAAATGGAAGAAAAGAAAAATATTGTACCAATGATATGAAGCTACGTACCTTTTACATATGGTGGGTCCAAATAGCTTCAATGTCATTTCAAAAATAGTATCATAAAAAACATCATTTCCTACAAAAACAGCATGGCATTATCAGTCCAAAATGAGTTATGTATAAGTAAACTACAATTACAATGTAAATAATAATAATTTTAAAGCACTTGAAAGCTTTAGTACTTTTAATGAAAATATAGTTTTCTTGTTCAACAATAATGACCCCACAAACGAACTAGTACTAGTAACATAGGCTGATCTAAGAAATGGTTCAGCTTTAGTAGTCGTAATCTATGTTCTTGTATCAATTTCAGGTGTATATATTAGTGCACAAAATAGGTCTATGAGTATAAAATGTACCCAACAAAAAAAATCAATACATGATTAGCACATAACAAAATATAGAAAAACAAGGTTTTACCTGTTGTACTTGGTACAGACAAAGATGTCTACAAGCTCCTTGTTGTCAACATTGTAGTCGACAGTATCAGAGTGGTGATCGAAGGAGGCATTCGCACGTCATCATGAGTTAAAGACTATATTGTTAGAAAAGACATTTGCAAAGGATAAAGATCAAATGGGGTACTATAAGCATCCCAAACATAAGTTGATTCAATAATGCATTCAAAGGTTAAATGAATGGTTAAAGGTTTAAGGATTTTTTACATGAAGGATGTGCGCTACAACCCTCACCATGTTGACCATGTTTCACAGGTGTCAAAAATTCCTGTAAGAAGAACACGTCATATTTTAGATCATGATCCATAAGATAGTATAAAATATAAACATCTATTGAACTTTTAATAGTGCTTAAGATTAATTATTGCTTACCTTCATACAATTGACTCTACGTATCAATTCATCTTTGAGTGGCTTTGTCTCCTCAGTTTTGTTTTCTTCCATGACAAGGGTAAGAATTTCTTTACTAAATTTATATATCATCTAAGTAGCCATGAAGCTGGGGTCAGTGCTATTATGATGTCATCTAAAATTGTTGCCTCAATTTCATATCGCATTTGATCTGCTCTCATTTTTTCTTTTCCATATCAATAAGTATCAAGTTGTGACATCAATATCAGTAAAATTCTATCAAAATAACTCCAAAGCCATAAAGAAAAGAACATATTAATATGACATTTGTTTCTATATAATTTTTATAATTACACTAATTAAGGTTTACCTTTACTGCAGGTGTGTGATGAACATCCCCGCCTATCCCTTGTGGTGGATCCATGTCACCCTGTGAAAAAGATTAGTAATTCTTTGTGTTGGTGTAAATACGTATTTACTATTTACACTTTACTTAAGTTTACTTAGGTTATTACATTATTTTATTATTTATTTTGTGAGACAGTTAGGAGTTTGCATACCTTTATGAGTTGTTATGTTGACAACACAGAAGTACGCAACTCTAATTCAGCACATGGTGTCTACAACACTAGAGTTTGCATCATTCACTGAGTTGTTATGTAGACAACATAGTTATTCGAACTCCTAATTTAGCACATGGTGTCAACAATATAAATTTGCATGCTACACCATTGTAGGCTTATCCTCTCATCATCGCACTTACTTCTGTGCTTAATGGAGGATAACCCATATCTAGTGGATATGTGCCTGGTTGTATGACTTATCATGATGTTGATTCTTAGGCATTCTAGATGCATCTCAGAAGCCTTTATATATAGGCACTCCTAGTGTACTTTCATCACATTGAATCGAATACATATCGATATTCTAATCATACTCTTTCTGGTCTATAGTTGTGCTTGTGTATGAGTTCTTTGTTCTTGGGTGAATTTTTCCTATGGAAAATTATTACATGGTATCAGAGCTCTTGGAGAATCTCTCTTCACATAGTCATTCAATTGTTGCTTCAGCACCTCATCTTGAATCTAGAGTATCGCAGTCATTGGGAGCATCTAGAGCTAGATCTAACGTCACCATTGCATCCTGAATGTTGATTCAGTGAAATTCGGTTACCCTAGCCCAAAGTCGATCATGAGCAAAAAAATTTTGCAAACTGGCACCCGAAGGACCAATTTGCAACTTGTGTATGGTCATTTTTCAGATCTATTTAATTATTTTTTGAATCTAATTTTTTCTCTGCTTTTTCGGATAGAATTTTCATAAAAAATTTGCCCAGGCAGCCTTGCAGAGAAAAGTTTTTTTGCAGGAACTAAGAAGTGAAACCCTAGCCTCTATAGTTATTTTTTGAGTATTTATTACAGTATGGTGGAATAACAAATCCAATATTCATTTCCAGCTGTAACAATCATTTTTTGGCACTAGACTATACACCTTTCCACCAGCGGGCACCACACACCACCACCATACATTCTGGCCACACCACCTACCCTTACCAAAGACATTGCTTTGCATCCATATTGGGTAGCCTTTGTATTTAAACAACTCCAAAAGTACTAATAGGCTACATGTGGGATTAATCCCACTGCCCTCGTCGACTTTTAATTTCCATCGACCCCCTTTACCAACTCTAGTTGTTGCCTTGGCCATGTTGGCAACCGATGCCATATCATCAATAGCCTCACACACTCAATCAACATAGGAAAAACATATCATCCTCCGCACACATGTACCCAAGTCAATGGACACATCAACCAGCAAAGTCTGTCCACCTACCACGTAGGAGGACACATTAATGATTGTACACTGTTTCAACCAAACACGTTTCACCCAATGATCATGTTGTTATCAGCTACCACATGTACTATTATATATGACACATGTCATTCGTACGACACATCAGTAGTCTATACCATTACGACTGTTTCACATCACCCTGGGTGGTCTTTTTTTATTGATGTCATCATTTCATGAGAAAAATTTTGATAGTTGTCAGACTGTCATTTTCAGGCAATTTCTAACTATAGTGGTGGTCGTTTGATTGTCAAATTTAAGCTCACAATTTTCTGCCCAAACCACTCTTCAAATGCATTTTTGATTTGGCAGCTTGACTTTGAGAGCCCATAATCCGATCATCCAAACTCCAAATCAAGTGCACTTTTTTTAATTTTGGGTAGAATTTCCTGAACTTTTTAGTGGTGGTGCTCTTTTCTAGTTTTGATGCAAGGATTTTTTAGAAATTACATTTTTTGGTGAATGTACCTGTTCAATCCTGCATTTTGCAACTTCAAATGCTCCATATGGGCTCATCTGGACACATTTTTAGGTTCCATTAATTTTTTTGAAAGTGCATTATTTTTCATCTACTTTCTAGTTCTGCAATCAGATTATAGGGTTGTGTGGGCAGAAATATCACTTTTAGCATTGGGGCCTTTTCTGCATTGTATTGCTTTTTAGAATTGTTGTACATCCAAGCTACAGTGCTTAGTTCCAGATTTAGGCCTCAAAAGGTAGTTGTAACAGGCAAAATTAGATGTCCATCTTGTACATTTTGACAAGTGGCCTATTGTGCACGCACCACTTCTAAAGCACTGAATCACACATTAGGGGGGTTCTTTCTTTTTTCTTACATATTTGGGTGTTATATTGATTAGTCCATCATCGAAGAGGAAGATTTAATTATCTTAACACCAAAAAACTATCAAGAATGGAGTCAATTGGTTGTCAAATATCTTAGTCAGCATAATGCACTACCATATGTGAGAGGACTTACATACAATGTTGACACTTTTTCCATCATTGGTAGTACTCTCTTTCTATATGTGGATATGGAGATTTTGGATTCACTTATTGATATTAAGCCATCTGATCCATATGTTTTTTGGATTTATCTTTGGGAGACGTATGTAGATCCACACATCCCTCCATTCCCCAAAGATCTTTTACCTCCAGTTGTTGTTGCATCCTTTCTAGATGAGATCACACCTCCAAATGCTCGTGTTGCTCCTGCTGATCTTGTTTTAGCCACAGATGCTTCAGATTTAGTGCAGCAGGAACATTCATGTCTTCCTACTTTACCTTCATGCAATGACTTCTTTCCAGACATTGCAAGTCTGTTTATGGAAGCTCACATTGAAGATGTGGGAGACATCCTTCATGATATTCATCTTCTCTTTGAGCTGAATACTTCTTCTATTGTCATAGTGAATGATTCATGTACTTCACTATAATAGGGTACACTTTGTCTTCCAATTCTAGCCTCAAGTGATGACTACTTGACTGACATTCCAAGTTTGTTCATGAAGTCACACATAGCTGATTTGGGAGACTTTTTTGATGATATTCTACTTCTCTTTGATGAGGATGATCTTTCTACAGTTGCTGCGAGGGCTCACCTTGAACCTCATGTCCATTCTCTACATGATCAATCTTCACAAGTTGATGTGATTGTGGATCCTTATGTACAATAGTTGTAGGAGGTCTCTCTATCATTTGAGGAGACTGTTGGTTCTTTGAAATAGTTTCTATAGCAATCCTTGCTAGATTTGTACTTCTTCTCAGTAGTTTTGGACAGTACCACCATCAGTATCAACACAAGGACACTTGAACAAGTTTCAGAGACACCTTTCATCATCAAGATTCTTTCCACACCCAGGGGAAGCATCTCACCAGTACCTCTGCCATTGTTTCTTCCAAAGGGGAGGAACATCATTCAACGGTCATGGATCAGTTTCTATATTGGAGCATTTCTCACTGGTCAGCACCTTTCATTTGGGGGGGGACTACCTAGTCTCCTTCTTTTCTTTTATTGGGGGGGGGGGGGGGGGGGGGGGGGGACTTTTTCTAAGGGGGTTTTGTCCTTCTCCCATTTCTCTATTGTATATACTTGATGTATTTTGTAAGAGGGGGGGGGTGTCTTGATTACTCCATCCATCCATGCATCCTATTTTCATCTCTCTTTTTGGGGGAGGGTTTTTCCCATGAGGTTTTCCCTCTTTCTCCACTTTATGACAGATTACATTGCATTGCATTGCATTATGTACATGGGTACCGAACATGGCCTAGTTTTCGGGACCCATTATGCATTTCATCCTAGTTTTTGTGAACTTAAGTGCATTCCCCTAAGTCGCACTTAAGGGGGGGTATTGGTGTAAATAAGTATTTACTATTTACACTTACTTAAGTTTACATAGGTCAATGCATTATATTAATATTTATTTATTTAGTCGCCTAAGAGTATATGCACTCTTGTGAGTTGTCATGTTGAACAACATAGGAGTTCGCACCTCATTTATGCACATGGTGTCTACAACACAGGAGTAAGCACTTTATTTGAGCACATGGTGTCTACAACATCTCCATATGTGGGACACCTTGTCATGATTATCCTCTCATTATTGCATGTACATTCATGCACAATGGAGGACGTGTGCTTAGTTGTCAAGCTTATCTCCTGGCACCTTCTAGAGACATTCTAGATGCATCTTAGAGGCCTTTATATATAGGCACTCCTAGTGTGTACATTCATCTAAACATAGAGCAATGTGTGAGGACATGCTTTGATAAATTGATCATACTCTTTTTGGTCTATAGTTGTGCTTGTGTTTGAGTTCTTCGATCTTGGGTGGATTTTCCCTAAGGCAAATTCTTACACTTAGTAATCAACAGTGAAATGAAAGTAATAGACTTACCCAAAAAATTATTAATAAAATAGTAGATTGTATATTGGAGTCAATATTAATTGGAGGCAATTGGTTTAAAACATGTATATACTTACCAATCCCATGATAGTAAAAAAAATTGTATTGACACGATTCAAATGGTAATCTATCAAAAGCTCTTCCACTACACTTATTGATTTTATTGCACATACAAAAACATGATTTCCCTCGCATGCCTCAAATATACAATTTGGTCACTTATTAGTTGACACAAGTTCAGAACTATTTATAAAACTTCCAATATTCCCTGTTTCTTTTGTCCTTCCATCAATATACATAGTGAGCCTTTTACTTTAATCATTTTTTTTGCATTGTATATAATTTTTTGACAATGCATACCTATGCATACTTTTTTAATATTGCACAATCTACATCCAATTATTGTAATTGTAACAAGGTCCTACATACTCCATCAATTCAACAACCTTATTATAACTGACCCTTATACCATCCATAGAAAATAAGCCCAAACCATGTAATGAAGATGGAGCTATGTGATATATGTAATGCCCCACTCGAGAACCCAAGAGAATAAACCTAATATGTTACAATGTTTACTGAACTATTTTTTTTTTTAAGTTTAAACAACATCAAGATAACATTAATGCGGAAGCAATATGAACATACACATCAAATACACATATGAAAATATAGATATAGTTTCAATTCCTCAAGGGTTCCTTTACGTTGAGTCACATTTAATAATTTTAAATTAATTAGTTTAAGTTTCAAGTACAATGTCTCAAGATCATAAGAAATAATAGATACATAATCACATAAGCAAAGCATAAGTATATCTAATACAATGAAAGTACATCCACTAAATAACATCCACTACACATGTCGCAAGGTATGTGAGAATAGATACAATACATCAGAATACATGATAACATATATACATCATCTGAAAAGAAGTTTCTGAGATAAGAAATAAGAATGATAAAGGTACATCTTCTACAATGAACATCCAACAACTGGCAATGTGAGGGGAACCCAAATGGTAAGAAGACACTACCTCCCAACCGCGTGGTTACCTAGTCAGGTTTCCACTCCCACCGTGCAGGAAAGATAATGAACGATCCTCATACAGCTAATCAAACATAAAACATTCCTAGGCAAGGTAGCCCTAATAGCCAAAACTACCTCAAAGGTAATACATGCTACTCAAGAAGATAAAATAATCCAAAAGTAAGAACACTCAATCCAATACCAACACCATATAACCAAACATCATACACAAACCAAGTAGAAACCAAATACCAAGATCATAAGATAAAGTCAACAAAAGATAATCACCTCAAGTCAAAAACCACATATCAAGAGTACATCATCCATGAATCACCAATCATCATCAATGAAAGTAATAACCACAATAAACACATCCCACAATAAGTACACCACCATAGGTACATAAAATCTACAGAGGAGACTCAAGCTACATACTAGGGAGTGTCATCACATGGCTGCTTGAGTTACCCCAGACTGATCTCTTAATAGACCCCGGACCCTGAAGCGTTGAGTTACCCTGGACTGGTTACTCTAAACCCTGGACCCTCAACATCACACATGTGGAAACCAAAAATCCCTCTCAAGAAGATGAGGCACTCATCCCATTCTCATCCTTAGTCTATACAAGCACTCAAGGCATGGTTGGGTCAAATATCTCTAACTTATATTTTTAGTGTTTTTTCCCCCAAACAATTTTTAATTACTAGATTATCACTTATTACATAACTTGCATTAGGTTACCCAAGCACTTACCACTTTGGGTCCCGGACCCCTATGAAAGCCACTCCCAAGTCACGTACCTAGACAACCTCTCCTAAGAACATAAAACATAATTGTGTCCCATACCACAACACTCATAATGATCAAACTCGGTTCTTTAACAGGCAACCTAAAAATAAGATGGTTCTCCCATCCAAGTACTCATAAATGCTCCACAAAGTAAACTCTATAAATATAATTTCCAATCTGAATCACAAGATATATCATGACATCCAACCACAAAATAGTATCAAAGAAATTCTATTAAAACCTCTGGTGTACATCCTAGACTAGTCAACACCTAATCGACTCCAAAATCCAAAAGCATAGATAGTACAAGCAACATTATTGTTTCATAGTTTGGGTTTGATTTAAAAATACATAATTGGTTAAAAGTAAAGTTTTAGTTTGCATTTCAATGAATGTTTTAAGTGTATAAGATTCTCAATTTATTCCACCCAATAACCCATTCGATTATTTGACTTAAATATATATAAAGTTATGATCACTTTTCCTAAAAGAATAGTCTGAGCATACCCATTTATTTCTTCAAGTTATAAAAGCAACACTTTACTAATTTTAATCGAATCATTACAATTTTATCAATATTAATGATCATTAACAACAATAGATAAGTTTACATATTCATTAAATAATTCTCGTTATTAATAATTCTTAATTAAATCAAATTTTAATTAAGTCAATTATTAATTTTATTTAACCATATTTCAATTATTAATGATTTATATAATTATTAATTTAATAATAAATTTTTAATAAATAACAATATAAAATTATTAATAATTAACAATATAAATTCAATTTAATTTAAAACTTTAATAATTAAAAAACTAAAAAATGATATTAAATAAATTACAATTCTTTATATGCAAAAGCACATTGCTTTAAAAGCAAGCGCAAGCCTTTAAAAGGCTTTACTGCCGTGCGGCAGGCCTGCTAACGCAGGGCTTGCAGCAGTTCGCCTGCGCAGTACCTGCGTTAGCAGGACTACCGACGGATTATACGCAAGGAGGGGGGGGGGGGGGGTGTTGGGGGAGGTCATGGCCCCCACTTCCTAATTTAATTTTTTTATAATAATTTTTATTTATTAATTTTTTTTAAAAAGAAACATTTTGTTTAATAATTTTATTTTAATAAAATTTATAGAAATATAAAATTTATAAAACAAACTTTCTTTATAAAATATATTTATCATTTATTTTTATTTTTTAAAATTATTTTCAATGTTAATCTGATAGGGAAAATTCGAGCAACTAATCAAATTTTCTTTTATTTTTTAAATATCCTTTTTAATTTCAAGACACACCCGAATTAAATACGATAAGTTCTTTAATTTAGAGAACCAATTTCATTTTCTCTTTAGCTTTTCTTCTATAGAATAATGAGATGAATTTTCAATCAGTCAAGAAACAAACAAGATGGCAGACATAATTCCAACCACCCAATCAACCACAGAGCAAACAAATATTTTCTAATTGAATATGCATTCACAGGATTTCAAACCCTACCTCGTACTGATGCTAAACAATCTGGTGAAACCCTTGCTAATCCAAACCCTTCAAAGATTCCAAAGATTTCTTTGTTCCCCTTCCAAAAGTGTGTTCCCTGAAACCTGTGTGTGCAATAATGACCCGAAAACCCTCTAATATAGAACCTAATTACCTTTTAGGGTTTCTATCTCCACAACTCTAAAATTACAATCATTTAATTTAATTAATTCTTTAACCCACAATTAATTTTCTTTTTTAATTAAAATATTATTTTATTACTCCTTTCATGCACGTTAAGTGAATTATTAAATTACTTTATTTAACTTTTCACTTGACTTCACTTTATTTAATTTATTAACTTTTTAAATCTCATGTGCACTTTAAAATATCTTTATTAAGTTCACATATTTTATCTTTTTAATTAATTTCTTATATTTTAAACTCATTCATGCGAACTTAAATCTTTTTCATAATTTAATATCTTTTTAATTTATTTTTGAACATTTAATTTGACAAATATTTATTAACTTAAATAACAATAATATTTAGCATTTATTTAAAAATGAACTCTAAATATATTATTATTAAATTAAATAAATGTTATCACATTCTAAATTTATTCTTATAACTTTTATCTTCAAATTCAATTCTTTTTATTTAATTAATTTCTCAATTAATTAAATATGATTAAATATTCAAATGTCATAATAATTTTCCATTAAATTAAATCATTAATTTAATCCTTTGATTAGACTTAATTAATAGAAAATTCATCAAAGACTCGTAAAACAACATACGCACAAAAGACTCACGGGTTTTAAAAAGGGTAGATAGTCTGTTACGAGTCCTCCTTGCAAGACAAGTATTTTAGGCTATGGCTAGGATTGGACCTAATCATTATCTTCTCATTCTCACCATTTGAGTATTTGTAATTGGGCACGCTCATCCTGGCAATTTAGGGAAGTCGATGCCCGGTACTTGTATCCTGCATAAAAGACAAGCATGTACATCTATATAATTATATATATCTAAACTAAACAAGCAATGGCGGGGAGTGGTGCATCGTGTAGATCCTGACTAGTAGGTGACTACGACTCCCTCCCCTAACCACATCAAACACGTCAGACAGAAAGGTAAAACAAACACGCACACCATACACATGCAAGTATGGGGTAAGTATCATAAAAATCACAAGTATAATATCAAATGCATACATATAATAATGCATCTCTATCAATACAACATAATAATCATTAAAGACATCACGTTAACATTGTTATGAAAGAAACCACATTTACTAATTAGGAATCATCAAGACATCATTAACAACACGTGAAATGAAAACAACTAAGCAATTATAACAGATATGTTTGTAACTCAAGACATGAAATAATATGATAATATTATAAATCCAGTATCTCTAAAACTAATCAATGCATAAAATTGGCCTAAGAGAATTTGACAATGATAACAGAAATGCGAACTAGGGGCAGGCACTACAATATATCCTTTCATTAACAGAAAAATTAGTGTTAACTAGAGGTAGTTCCTTGGTTACCCATTCTTTCTCAAGATGTGTATAGCTTAAGGGAACCTTCCTATCACCTTTGGTCTCATTGTCATAAGAACATGATCCCCCCTTAGCAAGGAAAAATTGCATTCGTTTATTAAATTTTCTTATAATCTTTTGACCTCTAGTTGATCTCCCTATTTAGACCTACGAGATGTCCCACTTTTTTCTACTATTCCCACATTTTTCTCACTTGAGGAAGATAGATTGGACAAATACCTATTTGGTGATACCTGCAATTCATCGAATGAGAGACATAGTAGGACTAAAGTTGATGTGGATGGTAAAGGGTTGACCACAAATAATAAATTATATCTATAGGATCTATTGACTTATACCCATCGATCCATGTCACTGTGCATGATCCTAGTCAAAGGCATTAAATTTCCTACATATGTAAATCATTTATTTTAATTTGACCAAAAATTACATAATATGTATGCTAAAAATTACATAGAAGACAAAAATTACATGATGCATTCATCGAAATCATTGTACATTTTCTAATTCTTTACCTCTACTTTATGTGTGGTACCTATGCAAAATCATTGTATATAATCCATGATATTAGAGTTCAACACATAATAACTTAATTATAAAAATATACAAGTCATATAAATTTCTATGAATAAATCAATACCTCATACATTACATTGATCATACCTTGACATACATTTCATTGATCATGTCATTGATCATCCACTTCATCCATGTCATCATCATGACTATCATCTCATCATCATCATCATTATCATCCTACTTGTCCCCTTCATCGTCGTCATCGTCGTCATCATCATCATGATCAAAACCACCACCATCTTCATCACCATCATCATCATCTTCATCACCATTATCATGACCATCATCATCATGACCATAGCCTTGATCATCACCATCTTCATCAACATGATCATGATTATCATCATCATCACCATCATCGTTAGCATCACCAAAATCACCATCATCTTCTTCTTCATCATCATTTTATAACAGTCATCTGTGATCATCATTTACTTCATCTTCTGATTCTTCAGTATCTTCTTCTTCCATCACATTATACTTTACCAACCTTCCTCTTGGATCATGTCTAAAGACAAATGGCCAACCCAATTTATGTGGAATGCCAAAGTAAAATACTTGCTCACATTAGCTTGGAAGAACATAGGGCTCGTCTCCAACTGGATCAAATGACCTTGTATCAATCATTGTAAATTCACTATCATGTTCAATAATAGTCCTATTAGGATTATTTTAATTCAGCCGTAGCCTATACCATTTGACGACAAATAGAACTAATTTGAATAAGTTAAAATCGCACTCAAGTATATCATCCAAAATGTCATAGTATGAATTTTTAGATTGTTGAGGATGTATGTCATTTCTAAATAAAATATCAGTGAGCTTGAAGACTGCACTTATCCCACAATCACAAGTTTTCTTCATTTTGTCTAACATTTTTTATGCAAAATTTATAGCCATGGTAATACATAGCTTTTTGATGTTTGATTTGAAATGATTCAAACATGTCAAGATTATTTGCATTGATCTGTGAAATGATATTAAACTTATGGTTCATGACTAGTAATCTTATACGTACCTTTCTACCTCTTAAACTATATGCTAGATCAAGTACCATTGGTGTAATATTGGGATCTCCATTGTGATGAGCTTCTTTAACTAATGATACAACATCATCTCATGTTAATGAGCAACCATTTTCTTGAGATTGTTGAATCCATACCATCATCCAATCAACATTGTTTGCAATATACAAATGTAGTGCATCCCACTCATGACCAAGTGTAAAGAAAACAAATAGACCACTTAGAAATAACTTATATTGAAATTTTATAATAATTAATAAACTACAATAGCATCTTATAATTACCTCACTTTCCTTAATCTACCTTTCCCCATCAAGTACTCCCCTTCAAATTTGTTAATAGAGTTGGGATCCCAAATGTGATCTACATGGATATTTGTTTTAAACTTGGAAAGATATTCACTAATGTACACCATGGTTTGGTATACCAAATATCCCTCTACCAGAGAACCCTCAGGACATGATCTTTGTTCAACCAAGCTCTTTATAATTCTCAAGTGCCTCTCAACCATCCACATTGACCTAGTTTGTATAGGCCCACACAATTCAATCTCCTCAACTTGATGTATGAGGTAGTGTCCTTGAGCATTGAAAAGAGTTGAAGGTAGACACTTTTGCATTTCACACATAAGTTTGAGAATTTTTCTCTTCTAATATTTATATCTTTTTAATCAATTTCTTTAGATGATAACCACCTAAAAGAGATTCAACATGCAAGAACATATAAATGAAATTTTAGAAAAAAATATACAATAAATTACATAAAAAGTAAAAGAAGTCGTAAATATAATATATGTATAACAAATCTAAGAAATAATAGTTCTAACTTCATGTATTTTCCAAGATCATATATAACTTGTTTAACATTGTTGTCAAACTAGCATGGGAGGGATAGAGGTAGGACATACTACAATAATTTAAAAAATTATCTTTTTAATAAATTATAAAATAATACAATAAAAAGTACATGCAATTTTACAAATATATTGTAAATAGAGAACATGACTTACCTTGACAAAGGTATGTCAATTATGTGTTTTCAACCCTAGCCCAAAACCACCTTTCTTTGATACAAAAATGCTTATGTTTGCAGCAAATCCTATGGAAAAAAAAAAATTATGACTTCTTTTAATGCATCACTTTGTTGCTCCGTTAATAACTAAGGAATGGAACTCTTATTTATGCGGTCTCCATTGTTGTTTGATTCAATGAAGTTTTTTAATGCAGGATTGGATTCATGAATGCCATTACAAATTGTGGCAATTTTTTCTTTGTCATGTCTTCTATCCAATATTTTCCATAGTGTCTCTGTTACATTCTTTCCAATATGCATAGCATCAAATAAATGCATGATTGGGAGATCCTTGTAGTACAGAAACCTACTAAATTGAGTAGGATAAATTTTTATTACTCTAGGAAGTTGGTCATTGATGACTTGACGACCTTCACGATCATTAATTACATCATTACTAAATAAAATACAAACTCAAAATATAAATTTCAAACAAAAATTATTAGATGGAATGATATTGCCATGACTATTTAGTCTATTGTATTCCAACTTCCACAAATGAGGTGTCATTATTCATGGTCTTGATGGTGTCTCTTCTTTCTCATTAAAAAGATGTTTTTAGTAATCCGATACTTATGCTTATCATGGAGAAAGTGCCTAAACTCATCGAACACCTACTTTCATAAAATTATTGAATGACGAGATTTCATCTTTGGACAACAAAATGGAACATGCAAATTTTCCCTTTGTTGGGTAATATTGGTGAAGAGAAAAATCAGAGTGAGCATTCCAAGGGAGTGACGGATGAGAAGGAAGAAATGGCGAAGGAAAAGGAGGACCCTTCTAATGTGAATGTGAGGGAAGATGTTAGGACAGAGAAGGATGAGTCTTCTAGTAGGGAAGAAATGGGGAAGGAAAAGAACGAGTCTACTCATAGGGATACTATGTTTTCTTTCCTGCATACTGCAAAGCTTAAAGCTGATACGTCTCTGCAAGCTGACTCATGGATATTTAATGAATTAATGAGTTTGAAAAGAAAAGTGGAAAAGGTGCAAAGGACTAGGAAATTGACCGTGCAAAGATCAGTCAGATGAAAGTTTAGGAGGGTAATATACCGAAGAAACTCAAGGAGTATGAACACAAACTTTGTTTACTAATTAAAGAAAGTGGCAATAAGATGGAGCAGGTTACTTCCAGCATTTGTGCAGCTACTGCAATTTTAGGGAAGGGAACCAATGAAGAAATTATGTCTCTAGGTGGACCAAGTAAAAGAACTAGATAGAGCTCCAGGAAAAGGGCAGCTGAGGTTACTAGAGGATCTGGTGTTGATACCATCCAAGGCACTGCAGAGGTAGGCAAAGGGGTGGTCAAAATGATTAAAGAGCTACAATAGCAGCTAGTAGTGTCACTGCTATCTGGTCTCTTTTTTTGTAGTGGTCCTAGTAATTGGTCGCTGATCTTGGTTATTTTATCTGGTTTTTGTCTGTTGTAAAAACTAGGTTCCAGGTCCTTATAAAACCTGGGTTCATTTTATGGTCCTTTTATGCGGTTTTAGGTCCCTGTAAAACCTAATTTTGTTACTATTATACTACAAGTTTTAGGTCCTTGTAAAACCTGGTAGTGCTTCATGAATTTTCTTTTTCTTTTCTGTTAAGGGTTTTGGGTCCCTTTCAAAACTTGTTTTTACCTTAATCTAAAACTTAAACATACAACAATAATGTGTAAGCACTATAACATACCAGAAATATGTGACCTTAACAATATAACATACCACAAAAATAAGTTAGCCAAGGGGCATCATGTATTGTCAATATAAGCATTATATGGAATTAAAATTGTCTTTGATCCGACATAGTTACCCTATTCCATAACTTCAACAACTCATCAATAAGGGGCTCAATATACACGTTCATATCTTTAACTTGGTACTTACCTAGTTGAATAAATAGAAATATTACATAATTATTATGACCATTTTGATGCAGTATTTATAAATTAATTTAGATAACTATTAAATGAAAAAAATACCTGGTACATCATTGAAAACATTATGTGCTCCCTCTTTATGGACATCCAAGAAGGAATGTTATTGTTAATAACAAAAATAGGTCACACTAACTAAACAAATCTCATATCTCCAAATGGATTGACACCATCTAGTGCCAATGAAAGGTAGGTTCTTCTTTAAATATTGGCCACCTATCTTCTATGTCCTTAAATGTAGAACCATATGTAGGCATTCACATAATGTCATCTTGACTTCTATTGCGTGCATGGTAATTCATAAATGGTGCCAAGCTAGTGCACTTGAATAATTGTTTAATACATGAAATAATGGAATGTACCGAAGAACCTTGTGAGGCACCTTTTTTGTTATTTGATCTTATCGATATCTACTAATATGATAATTATGGCATTCTATTGCAAATTCATGTTGTTTATGATATAGAATGTGATCATTGCGACATGCATGTATTGTATGATACTTCATTCCAATTTGATCATAATAGTAAACATACAAGCATTAGTAATATCTTGTATATAATAAATAATAATAAAATATTACAATATTATACAATATTTACAAATACATACAGAAACCATGCTCACAAAATTAGGCCAACCAACTTGCACATTCCTTCCCAAATCATCTTCATTTCCCCTTTATCTTTGAAAGTGCCTTTTCCACAATTTCCAAAGCTTACACATTTGTACATCTAGTTTTAGCAAACTCCTTATATTGATTTGGTCTAGTGTTTATGTATTCTCTTGATCTCTAGTCCTCTTTTAGACCCCATTGATCAACCATATGATCACATGCATCCCTTAGAATGACTACTCTAGATATTTCTACATGTAAAATCATTATTATTGAAATGATGATGCCAATGCTATCATCCAATGGGTAGGTTTTATCTTCTAAGCACATGGAATCCACCAAACTCATTTACTCCCACACATTAACCTAGGGCTTGCTCTAGCAATGACTACTTGGAATATTTTGCTAACATTTTCCTTTACTCTTAACTTTTACCATCTCAGCCCACATTTAGTTGCTCTTCTTTCACTCTATCGGCTGCACCTAGCTACTTTGCTTTCACTCTATTGGACTTTCACTCTAAAGATGTAAAATACCATGCAAGGCCATAGATGGATTAAAATGTAATGTTAAAATTCTCATTCTAAGCCTTTGTACCTATTTGAGGTGCAAAGTTACTTTCACCATTTTCATATCCAACCTTGAGCTTAGATTTATGTGGTTATAGTAAAGGGTTGTTCAAATTGATTCATTTGTAGAGTAGTTCTTGTGGTCATGTATTTTGTAGAAGCTCTTGAAAATCTAACAATGGCAGATCCAAGCATTAGCACTAGATCCAAGGTTGGAAATTTTTTTGAAGAATTTATGTAGCTTCTATCAAAGACTTCTAACAGTATCTCTACAAATGATCACACATGGAAGGACACGTGCTACCAGTATAGATATTTTTTTATTGGTACTTCATTGTTCATGTATTTCTTAGATAATGAAGTGAAGGAAGTACCAATGTGTAACCCTTGGTAGATAAACTTGGAGAAATTGATTATGATTAATTTATTCATGGATGTGGACCTAGTTAGGGACCTAACAAAGTATTGCTTCCCTCTATCCAAAGTGATAAGGAAAAGGGACAAGTCCAACTTGGTGAAGATTGATAGAGTGAGTTTCATGGAAGCTTTTGGAATAAGCGGTGCATCCTATATTGATATCAATTTGGAGGAGGAAATAAGGAAATAAAACCTCCACAAGATTGTGCTAAAGAGAAATGATATACCTAGGTACATGTCTAGACTTGGTAGAAGGATAGCCCTAATTACAAATTATGTCAAGCCACCATTTGAGTCGGATACTTTCCACAATCATATGAGATACATTGTATATGGACTAAATAAAGTCCTTGGAATAGATTCTGATAAGAGTGTGACTTAAGAATTTCTAATGATGGAAATGAATATTCAACATCCACATTGTTAGTTTCTGGTGACTGATCAGGAAAAGTATTGTATATTTCATAAATACTTCTATAAAAGGGCTTAGGGTTAGGGATTGTTTCATTGTTCTGATGCCAAAATTGGTTCTTGCAACGATATTGAGCTATAAGGGATTATGAATTGTAATCAAGTTGTAATCACTAGATCTTAATAATATTAGACTTTTTGTTTGGTGGACGTAGCCCAGGGATTGGGTGAACCACATTAAATCTTGGTCTCTTATGTTTTCTTCTATGTGATCTATTATTTTCTGATATCGTTTATATTTTCATGTAATTGTTATTTATGTTTATGGTTTAATCCTAACAAGTGGTATCAGAGAAAGGTCATTTTTTAGTTATCCTCTGCAAAAAAGTCTCATAGTTGAGTGGGAGTCTCACAATTGAGTGGGAGCAATGGTAGACAAAGGAAAACTAAGGGTTGACAGGTTTAATGGGCAAAAAATTTTGTTATGGAAGATGGAAATGGAAGACTATCTTTATCAGAAGGATTTATGGAAGTCGTTGGAAGGTAAAACCAAGAATCAGGGATCTATGTCAAATGAAAACTAAGATCTTTTGGACAGAAAGGCACTTGGAAGCATTCAATTATGCCTAGCACCATCGATGGCATTTAATATTAAAAAAGCTAAGACAATAGAAAAGTTGATGCAAACCCTAACGAAATTGTATGAAAAGCCTTCTACTTCAAAAAAGGTATTTCTCATGAAGTGTTTATTTAATATGAAAATGACAGAAGGTGGATTTGTTGTGGATCATTTGAATGAGTTTAATACTATTACTAGTCAGTTATCTTCTATGAGTATCAATTTTGATGAAGAAATTAGGGCTCTCTTGATTTTGTGTTCTTTGCTTGAAAGTTGGAATGGCTTGGTAATGGTTGTGAGTAACTATGTTCTTGGATCTAGTACCCTAAATATGATGATGTGATCGGTGTTAGTTTGAGTGAGGAAACTTGTAGGAAAACCTTGGGTGGATCTACATTAGGAAGTGCTTTGAAGTCGAGGTAGAGCAACTAAGAGAGAAAGTAATTCCAAAAGTATGGAAAATCAAGAGGAAATTCAAAGGGGAGGAGGTCTCAATCGAGAGGACCAAATGAATGCTAGTACTGTGGGAAACCAGGGCATAAAAAAAAAAGATTGTTGGACTTGAAAGAAAAATGAAGGAGATAAACCAGATTGAGACAAGGAGGCAAATGTAGTAAGTAACAAATCCAAAGAGGATGCTTTGCTTCTATCTTTAGAAAGTGTTGACGATTCATGGGTTTTAGATTTTGGTGCTTCATTTCATGCTACACCTCATAGAGGTTACTTCATTGATTATGTCCAAGGGGATTTTGGACATGTTTATTTGGGGGATAATGAACCCTGTCAGATTGTTGGAAAGGGAAAATTTAAGATTAAGTTGCAGAATGAGAATCATTGGCTACTACATGAGGTAAGACATGTTTCAAGGCTAAGTAGGAATTTAATTTCAGCAGGGCAACTTGGTGATGAGGGTTGTGTAGTTACTTTTAATAGTAAAAATTAGAAGGGTTCAAAAGATTCCCTTGTAGTAGCAAAAGGTGTGAAAGTAGGCACCTTATATCTTTATATAGGTCATATTGTTCCTTCTATTTTAATTGTTTCAGAGAACAATGAATGTTCAGGAACAGTTGCTGCAGTTGAGGATGGAGAACAAATAGTTGTTGTAGATTTTCATATATTGCTATGGCACAATAGACTTGGGCATATGAGTGAGAAATGTATAAAATTTCTTCATTCAAAGAAAGTTTTACCAGGTCTGAAATGTGTTAATATGGATTTCTATGAAAGTTGTGTTTATGGAAAATAAAAGAGAGTGTGTTTTGTGAAGATTGGAAAGGAAAATAAAAATGAGAAGTTAGAACTTGTGCATACTGATGTATGGGGACTAGCTCAAGTATCCTCCCTTGGTGGCTCTCATTATTATGTTACATTCATTGATGATGCAACTAGAAAAGTATGGGTTTATTTCCTTAGACAAAAATTTGATGTATTTCAAACTTTTAAGAAATGGAAATGCTTGGTTGAAAATGAGACTAGTAAGAAATTAAAATTTCTCAGATCTGATAATGGTGGTGAGTATTGCAGTCATGAATTTGAAGATAATTACTCCACTAATGCTATTCATAGACAAAAAATTGTTCCAAGGACTCCACAGGAAAATGGAGTGGCTGAACGCATGAACATGGCTATAATGGAGCATGCAAGGAGCATGAGGTTGCATGATGGGTTTCCCTTACACATGTGGGTGGAGGCTATCAATACTACTATATATTTGATTAATAGAGGTCCCTATACTCCTTTGGGTTGTGTTATTCTAGAAGAAGTATGGACTAGTAACAAGGTGAGTTATTCTTTACTCAAAACCTTTGGTTGTGAAGCATTTGCTTGTATAAATTCTAAAAATAGAACCAAGATGGAAGCTAAGTCAAAAAAATGTGTATTTGTTGGATATGGCATTAATGAATTTGGTTATAGGCTTTTGGAATTTTGAAAATCATAAAATTGTAAGAAGCAGGGATGTCATATTCAATGAGAAAGTGTTGTACAAAGATCTGTTGCAGCAACATGAGAGGAAAGCAGATGATTATGTAGTGCTAGATGATTCTCCAAAAGATGATGTTCCAACCATTCCTCATTGTGTGCAACAACTGCAACAACAAATACCAAACACATCAATGAATGTTAAATAGTCAACAAGGCAAATTAGACCTCCAGGAAGATTTTCTCCTACTTTGTATTCTATTTTACTAACAGATGTTGGTGAACTTGAATGTTATGATAAAGCTATGCAAGTGGATACTAATATTTAGTGGGAGTCTACAATGAAAGATGAAATGGACTCTTTGTTAAAAAATAAGACATGGGATTTATGCAAGTTGCGTGCAGGTAAAAGGACTTTACAAAATAAGTGGGTTTATAGGTTAAAAGAAGAGGATGGAGGTAAGAAAAGATTTAAAGCTAGGTTAGTTGTAAAAGGATTTGCACAGAAAAAGGACATTGATTTTGATGAGATATTTTCTCCTATTGTTAAGATGACTTCTATCCATAGTGTTTTAAGTATTGTGGCTTCTGAAGATTTGCATTTAGAGCAGCTTGATGTTAAAACAACCTTTCTTCATGGTGATTTGGATGAAGAGATATACATAGCTCAGCCACTAGGATTTGAGGTCAAAGGTAAGGAGAACTTAGTGTGCAAATTGAAGAAAAGTTTATATGGCTTGAAGCAAGCACCTCGGCAATGGTATCTAAAATTTGACAGTTTTATGCATGAGCATGGATATAGTAGGTGTCATTCAAATCATTGTGTTTACTTTAAGAGGCTGGATGATATTAGCTACATTATTTTATGTTTATATGTTGATGATATGCTTGGATTTGGGTCTAACATGGATCAGATTAAGGGGTTGAAATTCCAGTTAGCACATGTATTTTCTATTAAGTATTTGGGGGTAGCAAAAAAAAAATCCTTGGTATGAAAATTTGTAGAGATAGGAAGAACAAGAAATTGATGCTATCTCGGGTTGATTGTGTTGAGAAGGTGTTGCAATGTTTATCTATGGAGAATGCTAAGGCTGTCAGCACACCTTTACCTGGTTATTTGAAGTTGACTAAGCAGATGTGTCCCAAGACACAAGAAGAGGAGGAGAAGATGTCAAAGGTATCCTATGCTTCAGCTATAGGAAGCTTGATGTATGCTATGATATGTACAAGGCCATATATTGCACATGTAGTGGGAGTCATTAGCAGGTATATGAGTCATCCAGGAATTCAACATTAGAATTTAGTTAAATGGATTCTCAGATATCTTAGAGGAAAATCCAATAAGTATTTACACTTTGGGGGATCTACTACTGATTTATAGGGCTATGTTGACTCAGATTTGGTAGGGGATATTGATACCAAGTGGAGTACTATAGGTTATGTCTTTACTATTGGTGGAGCAGCCGTGAGTTAGGCTTCTAGGTTACAAAAGGTTAATGCTTTATCCACTACAGAGGCAGAGTATTTTGTTTCTACAGAGATAGCGAAGGAGATGATATGGCTTTAGTTCTTCTTGGAAGAATTGGGACACCCTCAAAAGGATAATTATTTGTTTACTGATAGTCAGAGTGCCATTCATCTTGCAAAGAATTCAACTCTACATTTAAAGACAAAACACATATAGTTGTGGTACCATTTCATTCGATCAGTTTTGGATGATGGATAGTTAAAGCTGGACAAGATACATATAGATGACAATCCAACAGATATGTTTACAAAGATAGTGACAAGGGAGAAGTTGAATTCCTCTTCAACTTTAGTTGGTCTTCTAGACTAAATAGGAATAAAAGAACAGCAAATTCCAGGGTGGTTTGATCCAATAGTAGCCCCATGCAGTAGCCGTATTGCTATAGGATCAATCTCCAAGTGGGAGATTGTTGTCTAGTGTGGAGTCTGATTAGTTCCTAAGTGGGAGATCGTTAGTTTGTGGTGACTGATTAGGAAAGTAATGTACATACTTTATAAATTCTTTGGGGCTTGGGGCATCACCTTGAAAAAAAATTGTGCCCTATTTTATCAGGATTTTGGGTCAACATGCAATTATTAATTATAACCCTAAAGTGGTAAAAATACTTGTATAAAAGGGCTTAGGTTTAGGGATTGTTTCATTGTTGTGATGCAAGAATTGGGTCTTGTTGTGGTATTGAGTTGTAAGGGATTACAGATTGTAATTAGGTTGTAATCATTGGGTCATAATAATATTGGACTTGTTTTTTGGTGGACGTAGACCAAAGATTGGGTGAACCATGTTAAATCTTGGTGTCTTGTGTTCTTTTCTGTGTGATCTATTATTTTTTGATATTGTTTATATTTGCATGTAATTGTTATTTCTATCCATGGTTTAATAATCCTAACACACATGTCAACAAGGAGTGTGACTTTGTGGAAAACCTAGTAAAGAGGATACATCATGACTTGGTGGATATTCAACAAGATTCCACTAAGGTAGACTTCATGCATTATTTTATCCTTATGCATCTTTTTTTTTTTATAGTTCTAATATCATATATGATGAGTTGATTTTAATGAAAGAAAATATGGGTATACCTATGCTAGTTAAACAATGGACCAGTATTTGGAGGAGTGGTACTTGTGTCTTCTTTCCTTAATTTTTAATTGGATAGTTATTCCTATCATAATTGTGTTAGGGACTAGGGAAGAGAGTATCCTACAAGGCTGGAGAGAATAATCAAACAATTGCATATAGATAGTAATTTCCCATATAAACATAATTGGGGGGATATATTTATGTTTTAATATTTCACTATTATAAGGGTTTATGCCTATCCAATGACACCCCATATTTTTCCAAAACAAATCTCATGTAGGGTAGGTATAATTGAATTTATTTAAAAACTTACATTAGCACGGATAAAGAATATCTATGTTCGTGGAAGAAAAGGGGTACCTTTCTCCCTAGGTTGTGGGTTGTAGGAGATTTTAAAATAGGAAAGTGAGCATCAAATGACATGTACATGTTCCTAAGGCAATACAAAATGTTGGCATGGAAGGATGCATGATCCAGTGGGATTCTTGAAAGAAACATTGAAGTAGATGGAAAATGTAGCTTTTCTAAATCATGAGCTTTATATGAAGAAGATATTATTAGGAAGTACCTTAAAAAATAGGAGGTGGAAGAAAGAAGAATGAAATGGTTTGATCTTATGAGAGTGGATAGCGATCTTAGGGAGCATGATCTTAGTTTTTGATATTTTAGCCTAAGTTAAATTAGCTACAAAGAATTGATAAAATATTCAAAAATTATTCTAATTTGATGGAATTCACTCTAGTTAAAAGCCCTAGGCTATAAGAGAGGGTTAACCCTGATGAAGATGAGTATTCCTAAAGTCTTGATCCCATTGAGTTGGTATATTAAAAAATTTTAAGAGGGTGGTAAGTAGAATCACCACAAAGGCCAGCACCTAAGAGGAAAAATATTTAGCAAGTGGCTCAAATAATTAGAGGCTCAACCAAGGCAATAATCCATGAGTCTGGTGATTATTTCAAATATATAAGAAGAATATTGAGGGAAGCTTAAGTACCTCCACTATAGGAATCAGGTGAAAGCACAATGGAAATTGTTAAGGCCACTGGTGATAGAATTACGTTGTCTTGAATATTTATTAAAGATGATGAATTTTTAACAAAAATCTTTAAATTGCAATAAAGTGAATTGAATAAAGGTTTCAATATTTAGAATGGAACTAATGAGAGGAAGGAGGAGTCGGTTAAAGCTTTATAATAATTTAATCCTAAGAGCCACAATCTAAGTGTGGAACAAGTGAGGGATTTGGTGAAAAGAAGAGTATGATACTTCTATTAGGATAGGACATGAAATCCTCTTTTATAATTGACCAACTTAGAAGGCAACAAAATGATATTTTTAGGTCATATATTGAATACAGTGAGTTGGTTAGAGGGTCACATTTTGATCCTATGAGTAAGACATTGCTAATTTGGTCACTTGCACCTGCTTCCCAAAAGCCACAATTAATAGATGTATAAGGTGAGAGTAAAGGGACTAAAATGATTTGGAATATCTAGAATACTAGTACAAATATTGGACAAATTTTTTACATGGGTTAGGCTTTAAAACCTACCTCATAAATATTGGAGTGGGGATAATCTTAGGATGATTAAAGACAAGCTAAGAAAAATTAATAAAGCAAATGAAGTAATTGAAATAATATGTATTTAATATGTGGATCAAAATAATATGGTCTTATATGTATTGTATAGCGATCACCTATGTCATAGGGTTCACCAAATTTTGGGCATGAGGTTTGAAAATTAGCAAACCTAATTTTTCTCTAAAAAGTCATTGTTGTCTGCTAATAAATTCATATGGAATCCATTTTATGTTTTAGAAAGAATCCTATTTTAATAAAATGGCCAATGTGGATGTCATTTTGCAGAAGATACCATTCAAAAAAGTTTGATTATCTCTGCAAATAAGACATGATGCAGGTGCAATGTTGCATCAGACATGATCTGACTTGAAATTTCATGTTTGAATCTTGTGTTCACATAATGCTCAAGGCCCAAATGTGTTTGACTGATTGGGTAACTATACAAAATGCTCCACAACTCTCCAACCAATATTTAGTTCTACATCATTGTTTATGCATCAATGAGTTATATAGGTATTGCACCCAATGATTTGGATTTGGGGTGGAAGACCATTATGACCCATGCCTACATTTTTTGAAATTGTGCTTATTTTGTCTCTTGGAAAAATCTTTAAACTAACCTCAAATATTTTGTATTTGTCTCTCTTTCAAATCATTTGTTGGGTTAAAAAATGTTCAATAGCCATAATCGACCTAAATGCATGAAATCACTAGGTCTAATTTGATTACATACTTGTTTTGTGCTTAACTCTTTATCCCGCCCACACGTAGCCAAAATGAAATGAAATGATAATCAATTTTCTTCTTTTTTTGTTTATATCCAATGTTGGTTGAAATTTTGACATTAAACTTTACAAAGGTTGAAATTTTGACCTTTTCAAGACATATACAAAAAAAAAAATCATAAGCCAAAATGGCCTTTGGTCAAAAATCAAGGGCAAATGTATTAGCGAATGCCATCAAGAAGTGATCTTTGACGAGGCATATCTCAGAGCTCGTACAAAGTATCGATGCAATTTTAGGTGCTATAGGATTGTGTTGTCAACACCTACAATAACCTCTCTCTTTTTGGAGATTCAATTCCATTTTGATTTTGCAGCCCCATCTCAGGTGATGCTGAAACTTGTAGTGTTGGCCAGTACAACATCACCAACTAGTGAATCTCTCTAATCATTCTTTGTGGGATCAAACTATTTGCTTTGTTAGCTCCAAGTGGCTAGTTAAAACCTAGTCCCAAGCTCATTCTATCTCGTTAACTGCTTGAATGTTATTGGACATGTTGAATGAAATTGACCCTAAGAGTCACTAAATTTACATCAAAAAGCAATCTTTGATAGGGAATATCTCGATGGTCATGCAAGGTATTAATGTAATGTTAAGTGCTATAGGATTGTGTTTTTGACACCTACAATAACCTCTCTCTTTTTGGAGACTTGGTTCCATTTTGATTTCGCAGCCCCATCTTGGGTGATGTTGAAACTTGTAGTGTTGGCCAATACAAAGTCACCTATTGGTGAATCTTTCTAACCGTTCATCATGGGATCGACCTGTCTACTATGTTAGCTTTGAGTGGCTAGGTAAACCCTATTCCTAAGCTCATTCCATCTTGTTGACCACTCAAATGTTCTTGGGCATGCTGATTAGAATTGACCCTAAGAGTCACTAAATGTCATTGGGAAGCAATATTTGACAAGGCATATCTCTGATCTCGTGCAAGGTATATTGGATGCAATGTTAGGTTCTACATGATCATGTTGTCAAAACCTACAATAAACTCTCTCTCTTTTTGGAGATTCAATTCTATTTTGATTTTGTGACCACATCTCAGGTGATGTTGAAACTTGTAGTGTTGGCTAGTACAAAGTTACCAACTGGTGAATATCTCTAATTGTTCATCATGGGATCAAACTGTCTACTCTTTTACCTCTGAGTGGTTAGGTAAACCTAGTTCCAATCTCATTCCACCCAGTTGATCACTTGAACATTCTCGAGCACACTAGACGAAATTGACCCTAAGAGTCACTAAATATTGTATGTTGATACTTGAGAATGAAAAAGATACAACAAGTTGAAGATGAAATCCTAGGGGTATAGAATCCATCACCATACAAAGGAGGTCAAAGATAGTGTAGTCAATGCATAGTGAATAATGACACACAAAAGATACACAAGAAAAGATGCAACAACTATAGCTACAGGAATCATAAGAAGAGCATATATAATATGTTTCCATGAATGAAGCTCTTAAAGAGATGCATAAGCAAGCAATCTTGATATCAAATTCCATAAATAAATTTAAAAAATTATTTCAAGTTGTCTTGTGTTGTGAAGATAAAGCATATATAAACTCTTGACATGTTTATGACAACACTAAGATTCAAGCTTAGACATTTACATAATGCAGCCAACTCAAGATTCAAATTTCAATGTTAATTGTATAACAGTAATAAGAATTCAAGTTTCATTATTTTCATCCCAACAAAAACTCCAAATAAGTTACTCATAACTTGTACAATCTAAATGCAAATTAATATCATAGTCTTATTCACATGTCAAAGGATACTATCAAAGCTTATTATAATGATTTCTACCCTTATTTTTAACACAAATCACATTAAATGAAATACATGAAATACGTAAAATGTAAAAAAGAAAAACAAGATATATATTATGATAACCAATAATGTCATACATGAACAAACTGATGCATCAAAGTTTTAAGTCTAATAATGTCATGCATCAAATATTTAATGTCATGTATACATCAAATGTATGTTGAATATGTCACTAACATAAAATCCAAGATATATGTCCACTAATGCCTATACATGTGTCCATGTAATGATCCCATCTTTTGGCCTTCACGTTCTTTTAGCAGTTGACCAAGTGTGTGTGCGTTAGCCTTGTTCTACATGGTCTTGAGGGCTAACGAAGGGTTTAATGGGATCCTGGAGTGTTTTGGCCTAGTCATTTCCAGTTTGGGCTAAAACGAAGTTGATTTACTTAGTTTCAGGCATACTATTTTTAGTAAGTCGGCAGGACACAGTGCAGGTCAATTTTGGTGATTGGATTCGATACTCCTCGGTGAGAGCTTTCCGATGAGCTATCACTCGCATTATTCGGAGTCCGATTGCTAATACATTTTAATGCCTGAAGTTTTATTAAAGTAACGTCTAATTTAATTGTAAAATATTAAAGTGTTACTTTAATATTTATTTTATGGTGATGTGTACCCAAGGGAGACATAAGGGGTATTTTAATATATGTTTTATATATTACATATTTTTTATCCCACATTGCCCATATGAGTTGAGCGGACCCTTGGAAATAGAATAAAAGGAAGCATTTGTGGCTTCATTAGGCAGGTTGAATATGAGAAGAAATTGGTGTGTGAGTTGCAGCTCTGTTCTTGGCATTTGAGGACGTCTATCCTCTCTTGTAACATTCTAGACGTCATTCCCTTGGGGTTTGGCCTTTGGAATTCTTTGTTATTGGCTTCATTATCAGGCAGTTTAGTTGCATTTCCGGCTACAGGCAGATTTGGTATTTTGCTCATATCTTCTTCACTACTTGTCCGACACTTATGCCGCTTTGAGGGAATGGTATTACGAAGGTAGTGGACTGATTGAAGGACAAAGTATTGTAGCAGCAAGTTTGAAAGCATGGGCTGGAGTATTATGTCAATACTGCTGAAGTAATTAGTGAGTTGTTAAATCTGCCATGTAATTGGTTTTATGAATTCTGAAAATAACATTTTATTAGCAGCAGTTCATTTCCACTTTGCATATTATTGTAGTTTTTTTTTTGTTTATGTTGTATGATACCAATTCTATGCACAAAACACAACAAACAAATAAACGTTTGATTTCCGGAGTTATAAGGGGTCTAAAACATTAAACGGAGAAATAAGAGGTTGCATGCAAACTATTTGGCAAAATTCCTTTCAGCAAATTGGTTTAGTTTTTTGGGACATCCAAGGGTGCCCATTACAGTGGTATCAGAGCTATAAGTCCTGCCATCCTGTGGAGATCATATTGATAGCTAGATAAAGATGTATATTAGTTCAAATCAAGATGTGATGTTCAGACAGTTATTGGGTACATTAGAGAAGGGGCAACATATGCAACAGGAGCAGAATAGGCGAATGGATATGATGTTGCAGCTTATGGCTAGACAGATGGGCATCAACATTGATGATTTGTATGTTGCTCCAGAGCAGAAGGTAGTCGATTTCTCAGGTGGGATTGAGACACGTATAGAGCCAGCCAGCTATGATGTTGGTGATGTGGGCATTTTGGCAGAGTCAGTAGAGACATGCGTGCGAAGTCAGGAGACCACATATGAAGCCTTGTCAGGGGATGATGATGTAGCAATAGTGGAATTAGGAGAATGCGAGGATACTATCATATCAGCAGCCACTTCTATGTCAGTTGAAGCATCCAATGAGGAGTTTAATGGTATAAATGCAGTGGTTGATGTATTTTCAAATGAAGCCACACATGTTAATGATTATGAGTTTTCATCAACTACAAATTCAGTTTAGTTTTCTGTTGCAGCAGTTAATGTTGTTCCTATGTCCATATATTTCGATGCGGCAACACCTATTGTTGATACAGTTAGCATGAGTACATATTGTTCACCTACAACTACATCTTTTTCAATGCATGATGGTGATAATATGCATTCCAGTCCAATATATATTATGTGGATGGATAAAGGGAAGAAGACGTTTCATAGATCTTCTATGGAGTTGCCTTATGGTGACATTTTCACTTCATCAGCACAAGGTTTGAATGCTAGGCTACCGGGGTTGGTCCTGATGATGCGGATTTGCAGTTGGTTTAACTTCCATATGGATATCACCTATTGGGATCCAGGTGGAGGTTGGAGTCCATTATGTTACTTAATTGCTTGAGGACAAGCAATTTCAAGGAGGGCGGATTTGTAATGATCCCATCTTTTGGCCTTCACGTTCTTTTAGCAGTTGACCAGGTGTGTGTGCGTTAGCCTTGTTCTACATGGTCTTGAGGGCTAACGAAGGGTTTAATGGGATCCTGGAGTGTTTTGACCTAGTCATTTCCAGTTTGGGCCAAAACGAAGTTGATTTACTTAGTTTCAGGCATACTATTTTTAGTAAGTCAGCAGGACACAGTGCAGGTCAATTTTGGTGATTGGATTCGATACTCCTCGGTGAGATCTTTCCGATGAGCTATCACTCGCATTATTCGGAGTCCGATTGCTAATACATTTTAATGCCTGAAGTTTTATTAAAGTAACGTCTAATTTAATTGTAAAATATTAAAGTGTTACTTTAATATTTATTTTATGGTGATGTGTACCCAAGGGAGACATAAGGGGTATTTTAATATATGTTTTATATATTACATATCTTTTATCCCACATTGCCCATATGAGTTGAGCGGACCCTTGGAAATAGAATAAAAGGAAGCATTTGTGGCTTCATTAGGCAGGTTGAATATGAGAAGAAATTGGTGTGTGAGTTGCAGCTCTGTTCTTGGCATTTGAGGACGTCTATCCTCTCTTGTAACATTCTAGACGTCATTCCCTTGGGGTTTGGCCTTTGGAATTCTTTGTTATTGGCTTCATTATCAGGCAGTTTAGTTGCATTTCCGGCTACAGGCAGATTTGGTATTTTGCTCATATCTTCTTCACTACTTGTCCGACACTTATGCCGCTTTGAGGGAATGGTATTACGAAGGTAGTGGACTGATTGAAGGACAAAGTATTGTAGCAGCAAGTTTGAAAGCATGGGCTGGAGTATTATGTCAATACTGCTGAAGTAATTAGTGAGTTGTTAAATCTGCCATGTAATTGGTTTTATGAATTTTGAAAATAACATTTTATTAGCAGCAGTTCATTTCCACTTTGCATATTATTGTAGTTTTTTTCTTGTTTATGTTGTATGATACCAATTCTATGCACAAAACACAACAAACAAATAAACGTTTGATTTTCGGAGTTATAAGGGGTCTAAAACATTAAACGGAGAAATAAGAGGTTGCATGCAAACTATTTGGCAAAATTCCTTTCAGCAAATTGGTTTAGTTTTTTGGGACATCCAAGGGTGCCCATTACAGTGGTATCAGAGCTATAAGTCCTTCCATCCTGTGGAGATCATATTGATAGCTAGATAAAGATGTATATTAGTTCAAATCAAGATGTGATGTTCAGACAGTTATTGGGTACATTAGAGAAGGGGCAACATATGACGCATGTCTCTACTGACTCTGCCAAAATGCCCACATCACCAACATCATAGCTGGCTGGCTCTATACGTGTCTCAATCCCACCTGAGAAATCGACTACCTTCTGCTCTGGAGCAACATACAAATCATCAATGTTGATGCCCATCTGTCTAGCCATAAGCTGCAACATCATATCCATTCGCCTATTCTGCTCCTGTTGCATATGTTGCCCCTTCTCTAACGTACCCAATAACTGTCTGAACATCACATCTTGATTTGAACTAATATACATCTTTATCTAGCTATCAATATGATCTCCACAGGATGGCAGGACTTATAGCTCTGATACCACTATAATGGGCACCCTTGGATGTCCCAACTAACTAAACCAAATTGCTGAAAGGAATTATGTCAAACAGTTTGCATTCAACTTCTTATTTTTCCATTTAATGTTTTAAACCCCTTATAATTCCGGAAATCAAACATTTATTGTTTGTTGTGTTTCGTGCATGGAATTGGTATCATACAACATAAACAAGAAAAAAAACTACAATAATATGCAAAGTGGAAATGAACTGCTGCTAATAAAATGTTATTTTCAGAATTCATAAAACCAATTACATGGCAGATTTAACAACTCACTAATTACTTCAGCAGTATTGACATAATACTCCAGCCCATGCTTTCAAACTTGCTGCTACAATACTTTGTCCTTCAATCAGTCCACTACCTTCGTAATACCATTTCCTCAAAGCGGCATAAGTGTCGGACAAGTAGTGAAGAAGATATGAGCAAAATACCAAATCTGCCTGTAGCCGAAAATGCAACTAAACTGCCTGATAATGAAGCCAATAACAAAGAATTCCAAAGGCCAAACCCCAAGGGAATGACGTCTAGAATGTTACAAGAGAGGATAGACGTCCTCAAATGCCAAGAACAGAGCTACAACTCACACACCAATTTCTTCTCATATTCAACCTGCCTAATGAAGCCACAAATGCTTCCTTTTATTCTATTTCCAAGGGTCCGCTCAACTCATATGGGCAATGTGGGATAAAAGATATGTAATATATAAAACATATATTAAAATACCCCTTATGTCTCCCTTGGGTACACATCACCATAAAATAAATATTAAAGTAACACTTTAATATTTTACAATTAAATTAGACGTTACTTTAATAAAACTTCAGGCATTAAAATGTATTAGCAATCGGACTCCGAATAATGCGAGTGATAGCTCATCGGAAAGCTCTCACCGAGGAGTATTGAATCCAATCACCAAAATTGACCTGCACTGTGTCCTGCCGACTTACTAAAAATAGTATGCCTGAAACTAAGTAAATCAACTTCATTTTGGCCCAAACTGGAAATGACTAGGCCAAAACACTCCAGGATCCCATTAAACCCTTCGTTAGCCCTCAAGACCATGTAGAACAAGGCTAACGCACACACACTTGGTCAACTGCTAAAAGAACGTGAAGGCCAAAAGATGGGATCATTACAGTCCATCCATATATCTTCTCCTTCCCACGAGGGAAAGGAAACAAATCCCTAGAGGTCTTTGGTTGTTGCGTGGACAAAGATGATGGGGATGATGGGATCTTCCTCACACACTTGCTCGTCCTCTTGTTTAGGCTCTTGTCTAACTGGAGCTAATACAAACAAAGTATATATGGATCAATAATTATTATAAATTAAAATAAAATATATGTACACACAAATTTATTTATTTTTTACTGCTATCAAATAGCCACTTTGTACATCCACCTCAAAGGCTTGCAAATAATCAGGAGTAATAAGGCCCTACAACAATTCAATCAATATAATCACTTGATCATACTTATGAATACCATTTGAAATTTCAATGCTAAATATTATAAATAATAACTAAAACTATGAAAACTCTTTCATACCTCATTCAATGGCTTTGAACTAGCCATCAGGGAAGCAACTCCATGGTCGATGGACTAGCGAAGATGAGGAGTCTCTGACGTCAACAACTAAAAATCATATAATACAATTTACATATTTTTTAATAGAATATAATATAATCAAATGAATTAAATTAACAAAAAACAAATCTACCTCTACAAAGCTTGTATCATGAATAGGCTCATAGTCCATTGTGAATACCAATGGTCCAATAGAGAACTAATGCACATGGATTAAAAAATTGTCAATCCTTCATATGATTACTTAATAAATATATGTATTAATTAAAATGATTAAATTGATACATACTTGTCAACTTGTCAATGGGACGTAAAATGGGATCGAGGAATCTATACTAGGGCCATCAATACTCTGACCACAATGTCAAGACATGTTAATTTATTAAGTATTCATTGTACATACAAAATGTGATCAAATTAGTTTATTATAATTATAATTTACCTATGTGGCAATGCCAAATGTCTCACTCAAGAAGTCATCAGTTACTAGCCCATCCTCTATAGTGTCTCCAACATGATTGCCAAATGTGCATAAGGATCCGCATGACATGCACATGTAACTATGGTGCAAAGAAGGCTCCTCCTTAGCTAATGGATTGGCACAATGAATAAGGGTCTATGTCAAAGCATTGATAGTCCCTAGAGTACTAGTCTCTACATGTTCGTTGACAACTTCAAGAATAATGACATGCTCACCCTATGCCTTAACAACAAGTGCCCTAATTGCATTAGGGTCACGATGTGCCCCCAACCCCTCAAATGAAAACCCCCCACCTCTACCCTAAGAATATAACATGTCAAGATAATTGGGGATCTCCCCGATGACAAATTCACAATACAATTTCCTTAAGAAATATAATGGAACTTCATGATTATTGCAAGGAAGGGCATCAAAGACCATCCACTATCTATCCCAAAAGTTATTTCTAATATCATCATAGGTGCACCAGTGGATGGGGAACCTTTTAGTTGTAGTTTTAACAATTTATTCTTCTCCTAGCTTTTTAAAAAATACACATATGTCATCTTTCAATGTGTCCTTGTATGATAATTTATTTGCATAATATATTATCTGTTCTTCTCTCTTAACATGCCAAATATCCAACTGACCATTAAGAGAAGCTACCTGGCTAACAATGGACTCAAGGGAGGATGCCAGTTATGCTCTCATAGGAGTAGTTTTCCTGCAAGATTTTAACCTACCAATGATTGCTTTTTGTGTAGGAGCACATCTGCAACAGGAAGTCTACTAGCGACAGGAAGTATGGTGGCGAAAGGAAGGTTACATGCTATAGGAGTAAACTGTAGAAGTTTTGCGACAAGAAGTCTGACAACGACATGAAGTCTAACAGTGACAAGAAGTATGACAACATATCAAAATGCAAAATTTTATTATAAAATTTAAATGATTCACACTTATCGTTGGAATATGAAGAGTCATTCATTTCTAACTGTCCATGAACAATATATAATGGGCTAGAGTTTTTGAAAAGGAAGACACCAAAAAAAGAAAAGTTAAAAATGTAGTCTTATAGTCTTTGTTGGTTCTAGACATCCATTTATTTTTGTAGTTTTTGTTTAGTTTTCAATAAAGATTTTCATAGTTAGTTTTAGTTTTGTTCTTTTATTTCTTAGTGTTATCCTTGTGAAAAATTTGTTTACATGGGAATTATACGATTTGGATTCAAGTTTGAAATATGTTGACAAATAATAACAGATTTGTTACAGAAATTTTTTATCTACCTATCATTTTTGAATAAAACCGTGTTATTGTAGATTTGTAGAAATAATATATGTTTAATTTAAGTTAAGTTAAATTAGTGCATGAAAGTCAATATTTCTATACAAAGTCGAATGAGTTCCTGTCACATATTTGCACACTAGTTGGTATTAAGAGAATAGATAGATGTCAATCTAATTTGATCTAGTTTATCGATTATTGGTATATTAGATTCATACTATGTATTTAAATTTCAATTCAAAAGAAACTAGTCAGTTTAAGTTAAATCAGTGCAAGAAAGCCAATATTGCTACAAGAAGTTGAATGAATTCCTGTCACATATCTGCACATTTATTAGTATTAAGAGAGCACATAGATGTAAATATTGCTGCAGTAGTAGAGCGAAAAATATGATAAGTAATGTTTTACGTTTTGTGTGTGTTTTAAATTTAAATGTTTTCAATAATGTCCTACATGTGGTGGCATACCTAGAGTAGCAATTCGATGAGCTCTCCAGATATAGCCACCTAGGACCAGGTGTGTGGATTTTAAAATTAGAATAGTTGTTTTAATTCGTAGTTGTGCTAAATAATTAAAGAGAATTCCATCAAATACTAGTGACAGATAATAGGCAGTTACAAGAATACCCATGATTGCTGCATGGTATTGATGGTAAAGCATCTTTCAGATTCCTATTCTTAGCAGTTACAAGAATATCCATGATTGCTGCATGGTATTGATGGTAAAGCATCTTTCAGATTCCTATTCTTAGCAGTTACAAGAATATCCATGATTGCTGCATAATATTGATGGTAAAGCATCTTTCAGATTCCTATTCTTAGATGGAAAAGAAAACGTTTTTATTGCTAGTGGACAGCAAGGCCAGTCAGACTTTGGTTATTAAAAAGCCAATCTTTTATGTAAAAAGGGATTCGAACTTGGGGAGGAATGGGAATTTTTATGTCTCCTTTGGTCTCCTGCATTTTTTTTTCAAGATTATGGTTCTACTGTTATGCTTCATATATTTCTCATGGCAATCAGTTTAGGGAATAACAATTGCAGAAAAATGTACTCTGATGCGGGGTCAATATCTTGGGTTTGAACCGTTGGATTTCTCTCAAATTTTTATATGTTGTTTGAAACCTAGCTATGCCAAATATCAACGGTTAGATTGAGTAAATCTTTTCTGGTTCAAAATTTATTCATGTCTAAGTGTGGGTCTATCTGAAGGCAGCAAGAAGATATTTTGGGGGATTTTATTTTCAAAGTTTTGTTTATTGAATCTGATTTTTGTGTGTGATCCTGAAGGTTGTAGATGCCCCTTGAAGCAACTCAGTTGAGTGACTGATTCCTCCTAAGTTTTCCAAGGTGTGGCTCTGCATCATTTTTGGTATCAGAGCTTGAGAGTTGCAGGTTGCGAAGTTATATGTTGAATGCCCCTAATCAAGATTCTTCAATAGGGTCAAACAAGATGGTGACCAATGCAGAGTTAGCAAAGAAAGTCGAGGAGCAAGAAGAACTTCTCCAGAAAGAGAATAGAGAGTTGAAGGGGATAGTGGCAGAATTAGCCTGTAAGTTGGAATATATGCAGAATGTAGTTGAGAAGAAAGAAATAAAAGAAAAAATGGAAGAAGAGGAAGATGTACCCGACAGTGAAGAAGATGAAATATCTGAGAACGAGAAGCCATTTTTTAAAGCTTTAAAGGCTTTGGGAGGAAAATCTGTTGAGCTATCGATGTTTACAGGAAAGATGGATGCTGAATTAGTATTGGAATAGATTGAAGCTCTAGAGAATCATTTTGAATGTGAGAAAGTTTCAGAATCACAACAAGTTAAATTAGCTAAATCTAGAATGAAGGGAGCAGCCCTTACATGGTGGAATTTTGTGCAAGAAGAAAGGGTAAAAGAGGATAAAAGGAAGATTTGTTCATGGAAGAAGATGGTGTCAATGATAAGAGAGACGTATCTCCCTGAAGACTATGAGGTACAGTTGCATCAGAAGAGGCAGAATCTCAGACAAAGGGATATGGATGTCTGTACTTATACAGAAGAATTTCAGAAGTTAAGTCTAAGGTCAAAATTTGCAGAACCTGAGAGTATCAAGGTAGCAAGATACCTAAATGGTTTGAGGATGAACATACAAGAAGAGTTGCAGTTGCTGAGTCCTAACACCGTAGCTAAGTGCTATTAGCTAGCTTTGAAGGTGGAAGAGAAAATCAAAAGGAGACAAGAAAATAACAACAGAGGTAGAGGAAGAGGTACATTTAGAGGAAGAAGTCCAAATTTTCAACCACAAAAAGAGCTACATAATGAAGTTAACAAGTTTGATAATTTCAGAGGAAGTTTCAGAGGTAGAAGGCCAAATTTTAGAGAAAGATCACCAGGAAGGATGAATGGACCAATAAGATGTTACAACTGTAATCAGGAAGGTCATATGGCACACAAATGTCCAGCAAAAGCAAGCTCTAGTACTCGTGGAAAAAAGACAATACACCTGGCACAAGAAGCAGATTTACAAGAAGATTCAGAAAGTTATGGTTATCCAGAAAAGGGGGAAGCACTTATGATGAGAAGAACACTGTTGAAAATGTCTATCAAAGAATAACCACCACAAAGGAAGTCCATTTTCAGAACTACCTGTAAATCTGGAGGAAAAGTTTGTAAGGTACTGGTAGACTCTGGTTCTACAGAAAATTTTGTGTCTCTTGAAATGGTGGAAAATTTAAAGCTACCAAGAATACAACACCCGTGTCCTTACAAAGTATCTTGGTTAAATAAAGGACAACAGACTATAGTAGAAGAGCAAGCTTGGGTGGAATTTCAGATTGGAGCCTATAAAGATAGATTATTGTTTGATATTGTTAATATGGATGCATGCCATTTACTTTTTGGCAGACCATGGCAATATGATCTCAAGGCACATCACGATGGAGTGAAGAATACGTATACCATTACAAAAAATGGAAAGGTCATTGAATTGATACCTTTAGTTGAGCCAAGTCAAGAAGAATCAAAAGCTGCAGAAGCCAAAGTTATGGTGATGGGTAAGAAAGAATTTATGAAAGAGGTGAAAGTAAAGAACTGTCCACTCTTTGCATTGGTTCCTGTACTCAAAAATAAATTACAGAATGATGCTGAAAATCAGACTGAGGAAGAAAATTTAGAGATGGAGTCTTCAAACTTGAAGGTGGAAGTGACAGAAAAGAAGAAGGAAAAGGTGCCTGAAGAAGTGGAACCAATTCTAGAAAAGTACAAAGAAATTATAGCTGATGGAATACCAAGAAGTCTCCCACCAGTGCGAGAAATCAGTCATTGTATTGATCTCATACCAGGATCAACATTACCCAACAAGGCAGCATATAAGCTAACACCACAACAAAATGAAGAAATGGCAAGACAAATTGAAGAATTTGCTGAAGCTATTAAAGAGGTCCAAGATCAAGTCAAGTTGCAGCTACAGAATTCAAATTAGAAGTACAAAGAAGTTGCGGATCAGAAAAGAAGAGAAGTACAATTCGAAGTTGGTGATTTAGTATGGGCATATCTGAAGAAAGAAAGGTTACCCCAAACGAAGAATACAAAGTTAATACCTAAGAAGGTTGGTCCTTGTCAAATTCTGAATAAATATGGACATAATGCATACAAAATTCAGTTACCTACAGACATTGGTATTTCACCCATATTCAATGTTTGTGATCTCACACGATACAAAGGTTCTGAAACACAAGCCGTACATGAAGATTCAGTAACAGAAGATATGCAACAAGTACCTAAACCAGCACCACCTCAATTGGAGAAAATCCTAGATACAAAAATAAAGAAGACTCGCAGATGACAATACACTCAGTATTTAGTCAAATGGAAGAACAAACCAGTGACAGAGGCTATCTGGATGGATGAGAAACAAATCAAAAAGTATGGTTCATCCATTCAAGATCTCATCTCAAGTGGACTTGAGATTCTTTCTACAGGGGAGTATGCTGCAGTAGCAGAGCGAAAAATATGATAAGTAATGCTTTACGTTTTGTGTGTGTTTTAAATTTAAATGTTTTCAATAATTTCCTACATGTGGTGGCATACCTGGAGTAGCAATTCGATGAGCTCTCCAAATATAGCCACCTAGGACCAGGTGTGTGGATTTTAAAATTAGAATAGTTGTTTTAATTCATAGTTGTGCTAAATAATTAAAGAGAATTCCATCAAATACTGGTGACAGATAATAGGCAGTTACAAGAATACCCATGATTGTTGCATGGTATTGATGGTAAAGCATCTTTCAGATTCCTATTCTTAGCAGTTACAAGAATATCCATGATTGTTGCATGGTATTGATGGTAAAGCATCTTTCAGATTCCTATTCTTAGCAGTTACAAGAATATCCATGATTGCTGCATGGTATTGATGGTAAAGCATCTTTCAGATTCCTATTCTTAGCAATTACAAGAATATCCATGATTGCTGCATGGTATTGATGGTAAAGCATCTTTCAGATTCCTATTCTTAGATGGAAAAGAAAATGTTTTTATTACTAGTGGATAACAAGGCCAGTCAGACTTTGGTTATTAAAAAACCAATCTTTTATGTAAAAAAGGATTCGAACTTGGGGAGAAATGGGAAGTTTTATGTCTCCTTTGGTCTCCTGCATTTTTTTTTCAAGATTATGGTTCTACGGTTATGCTTCATATATTTCTCATGGCAATCAGTTTAGGGAATAACAATTGCAGAAAAATGTACTCTGATGTGGGGTCAATATCTTGGGTTTGAACCGTTGGATTTCTCTCAAATTTTTATATGTTGTTTGAAACCTAGTTATGCCAAATATCAATGGTTGGATTGAGTAAATCTTATCTGGTTTGAAAGTTATTCATGTCTGAGTGCGGGTCTATCTGAAGGCAACAAGAAGATATTTTGGAGGATTTTATTTTCAAAGTTTTGTTTATTGAATCTAATTTTTGTGTGTGATCCTGAAGGTTGTAGATGCCCCTTGAAGCAACTCAGTTGAGTGACTGATTCCTCCTGAGTTTTCCAAGGTGTGGCTCTGCATCAAATATGAGTTAAGCAAAAATATTGATCCTAAAGGTGCACAAACCCTTGATGCATACTTAGTTGAGTGATTTATTTCCTCCTAATTTTTCCAATGAGAGGCTTTGCATCAAAATTTTGCTATCAGAGCTTCATGAAAGATTTGGGAAGTGGAAGAGTTTTTGAATTGATTTTTTTTAGTGAAGTTTTTGTGGTTGTAGTTATTTGTTCACTCACTACAAGAGGTGGACATGGAGGTCTACCATGAGGGCCTTAAAAGGAGGTCCAAGTTGTTTGCCAAAAGTCTTGGGGAGAGAGGTGTGGAAGGCACTCACAGGTGAGGCATAGAAGTTGTTTGTGTGTGTGTGAGATGAAACATTGGAGGAGTGAAATTTTGGAGGAAGCCATTACAAATTTTAGTAATGAGAATCTTAGTTTGATGAAATGGTCCAGTAGAGACATCAAAGAAAGTGAAGAGGAAGAGGCAAAGTTTTAGTTTTTTTGAAAGTTTCAATTAAGCATGTTTCCCTGGGACATGGAAAATTTTCAAATTTGGGAGTATGGAGCAAGAGTACACCTGTGATAGGAAGTCTACTAGCGATAAGAAGTCTAGTGGCGAAAGGAAGGCTACATGCAATATGAATAAATTGCAGAAGTTTTGCAACAAGAAGTCTGACAATGACATGAAGTCTGACAGTGACAAGAAGTATGGCAACATATCAAAATGAAAAAGTTTATTATAAAATTTAAATGATTCCCACTTTTCATTGTAACTGATGGAATATGAAGAGTCATTGGTTTGTAATTGTCCATGAACAATATATAATGGGCTGGAGTTTTTGAAAAGGAAGACACTAAAAAAAGAATAGTTAAAAATGTAGTCTTACAGTTTTTGTTGGCTGTAGACATCAATTTCTTTCTGTAGTTTTTGTTTAGTTTTCAATAAATATTTTCATAGTTAGTTTCAATTTTTTTCTTCTATTTCTTAGTGTCATCCTTGTGAAAAAGTTGTTTACATGGGAATTATACGATTTGGATTCAAGTTTGAAATATGTTGACAAATAATAACAAATTTGCTACAGAAAGTTTTTCTCTTCGTGTCATTTTTGAATAGAACCATGTTATTGTAGATTTGCAAAAATAATATATGTTTACTTTGAGTTTAAGCTAAATTAGTGCATGAAAGTCAATATTTCTACACAAAGTCGAATGAGTTCCTGTCACATATCTGCACATTAGTTGGTATTAAGAGAATAGATAGATGTCAATCTAATTTGATCCAATTTATCAATTTTTGGTATATTAGATTCATACTATGTATTTAAATTTCAATTCAGAATAATCTGGTTGGTTTAAGTTAAATTGATGCAGGAAAGCCAATATTGCTACAGGAAGTAGAATGAGTTCCTGTTGCATATCTGCACATTTATTAGTATTAAGAGAGCAGATAGATGTAAATATGAGTTAAGAAAAAATATTGATCCTGAAGGTACACAAACCCCTTGATGCATACTTAGTTGAGTGATTTATTTCCTCTTAATTTTTCCAAGGAGAGGCTCTACATCAGCTTCTAATTGAGTTTTCTCTCTTTTGATTTCATTCATTATATTGTCTTGGGTACCAAGAGGAGGTCTTGCAATTGGTGGAAGCTATAGAGGTTCTTGATCTTCCTGACAAGGGTTTTCATTTTGATCTTGTGGAGGGTTTTTACTTTGATCTTGAGGAGGGTTTTCATTTTGATTTTGTGGAGGATTTTGTTGATCAGGCTGGGGATTTGGTGGTTGATTATTTGCATTTCATGATAAGAAACCAATTGCATTTTAAAAAACTAAACAGACTTGAAGAAAAACTTAAAAAAATTACAAAACAATTCTAAATCATACCAAAAATGTGAAAACAAGGTTAGAAGACATACTCGAGGAACTTGATCTTGATCTCTGGCGATGAGGAGGCATTTTGAAGAGGAGAGCAAGAAAAGCTTTCACCTTGTAGAAAATGTGTGCGCGTTGTTGGGGGTAGAGAAGGAAACCAATAAAAGAAATGGGAGAAAATGAAGTGGTTTGTGGGTTGTAGTCCTTTATGTGATTTCAGCTAGCACGTACACATTATAGCATACATGTACTATGTGAATCCACATAGCGTATGCACACTCCTAGGATCCACAAGCCTTAGGCTTGTGGAGACCAAGCCATAATACATGCACACTATAGGAAATTTTGAAAAATTAATATGGGTATCATCTTTTTGGCACCACAACTTAGTGTATTCACCCACACATATGTACTCTTTTGTGCATCTTGATCGTGGTTCCTTAACATGCAGTTCTTTTGGACCACTTTTCCAGTTGCCTTTCACCTCACCCTTGTCTTCATTGGGGGGGTTCTTTTTTTGGTTCTTATGCTTCCTTGGTTCAATGGAGTGAGCTATGTATTTAGTTTTTGTTCCTATGTACTAGACTGATGCAGTGGTTGGGTACCTATGCATTTTAGTGAGATGGATCATTTATCGTATAGACACTTTTCTTTTTATTCCAACTTTGGTTACAACCTTCCATGTTCGATTGATCAACTCTTTAGCCTTTAGTGTTTTATGCCATCTATATCTTTGAGTTTAGTTGTTTGCTTTGTTTGTCTCCTGATTCGAGTAATGCCTTCTAAGAGCACTCATGTAGATTACAGTCTTCTCTACCTAGTCAGGTTCTATTTTAGTGGAGGTTCCTCATATCAGTGGTTACTTTTGACATAGATTTGTAGCTTTTACATGCTTTAGTGGTGTTCTTCATGATCATCTTTTGTTCCTATCTTCTGGGACATTCCCTAGTTTGGAGGCTTCTTCATTCCTTCACTAGTTCTTTTCAGCATTATTTCCATCTTTTTTTGGAGTAGGGTTTTTCCCATGTGGTTTTCACTACTTCTCCTCTTTGCAAAGATTTGGTTGTGCTTGGGTACCTCATTGGGCCTTTGTTGTCGGGACCCAAATTTAATTTCAGTAGTAGTTTCTAGGTTTTTAGTTGAAGATAAATGTTAATGTTCACGAGGAGGCCTTTGCTGGTTCATTTTGATTTTGGATGAAATGAAGAATCCGCACACTATTTCAAAAATAACACTAAAAAGGGAACTATGTTTTTGTATTTTTATGCTTTTTATGAATGCAATCTAACAGTGCAGCTAGTATGAAATCTTATTCTAACAATGGGGTTAATAAAGAAAATAACAAGAACTTTAAAGAAAATAACATGAATTTAAAAGAAAATAACGTGAAACTAAAATTCTAACAGACATAAGCTACGAAAAATAATGGGTCTACAAGTTAAGCTTTCAAAAAAATTGATAGGTAACCAATGAAAGTAGGAGCAGCACTTCCTCGATTCCACTGATGCAATCATCGGTGAGAAACTTTAATGATCGTATGATATTTCACTCTTCAACAAATTGCAAGGCCACAAAAAGTGTGCTCATGCAAGATAGAGAGTTATGCAAGCACAATTTGATGATTTCTTCTCAAGCTAGTTACGTCAACGAAACTTGTTAATACCGTAGCAAACATTAGAACTAATAAATTGCACAACTAGAAACAAAGCATTAAACCTCTGGCTAAATCACAATTCCATGAACAAAATTCACAAAATATGACACTTTTAAGCAAGAATCACTACACTCCAAATGCAAGCACCAAAAGTATAATTTTATTGCAAAATAACAGTGGCCTCAATTACATGTTACAATGGGGTATTTATAAGAAATCATCTCCTCAATTTGTGTTGAGAATGAGAAATATCTTCATGTAATAAAATTCTTTTAAACAATCAAACAAACTAATTATATACAAACTAACAATCTAACTAGTGCTAAACAGGACTCCATCCATATTTTATTCATTAATTTGATGCATGAGCTTTTACATGTTAAAAAATAAAGAATTATGAGAGGAGAGAGAATGAGAAAGCTCTGAGTCAAAGTGGAAGTGTTTGGAAGTGCCAAAATTGGAAGCTGATCCTTCACAGGGCGTTTGTAGGAGTTAAACTGTTGTCAAAATGCATTTCTGATGCATTGAAAGCTCTATTTTTGGAACTGGCTGTTAACTGTGGGCGGAGCTTCTGAAAATGCACACCTGTGGAGCTACGAACCTACAAACCTGCACACTTGTGTACCTACAAAGCTACACACCTCAAAATGGTCCAAAATCTTAAAAAGTTACTAAGTGTCAAAATTGAAATTCTGGTATTTGGGTTTTGTTCCCCTTCATCCCAAAGCTATGTTTGAATGTTTGCCCTTGAATTTCTCTATAATCTTAGTGATTTTTGTCACATCGAATAAATTTAAAGCCTCATATTTATCCTTGACCTTCTATCTATAATTGTCTACCTCAATTTGGGTGTTAGCAAAATCTTCGAGTTTGGTATCCAATTCTAACAAAGCTTCTTTAGTCCTGAAGGCTTGCTGGATATCTTCGTCATCAAAAGCTTCCACAAAAATCTTCTTAAAATTCTCTACCACTATCTCTATAGGCAACAACTTCTCTCATTCCTCATCTTCAAAAATATCTAAGCAAGCATCATTATAATGCTTCTCTACTTCCAAAATTTGCTCTCGAGCTTGGTCCTAGACTACGAGCCATGTCCAACAATGTCTTCGTTGTCTTTTCACCCTCTCATATGTAGATTCAATCTATCATGCAATCTCTAATAACACCAATTTTTCAATTGGATATCTTGGGAGCTTCTTGGGGTTGACAGTAGCACCAGCTACCCGCAGATATGTGAATGTCTTAAATTGGATGAAGTAGGCCCTGAGAACTATTATCTGTGCTACTACCTCATCAAATAACCTCTTTGCATAATCACCTTTTATAAATTGAATGATCATAAAAATGAATGCGTCATTCACAATTATGTACTCCTTACTCTATGCTGAGAGCTTCTTCCTCACCAGTTGAGGGTAGATGATGTAAGGCCAAGCATTAGGATCCTGCATATTGCCTCTTTTGTACAAACTGGGGTAGTTTCTCACCCTAGCTGCTAGCAAATATACCATATAAGAAGTCATATAGAACTTCCTTTTGTCTTTAACTGCCCCTAATTGATCACACAAGTTTTCACTTAGTGTGGTGGCCCAGTCTATTGGCATCCTTGCCATCTTGATTGTTTCAATGAAGTTGACCATGAAAGCGCTAAGGTGGCCAGCTGCTGGTAGACCCATGACTCTGCTCAAAAGAATGATAGAATAGCCAATCTCCTCCTTCATGTATCCCCTAGTCATGTCCACCTTTCTTGTAACCTTGCCTAGAGGAGTCTTCTTAATGAGGTAGGAGGATTGGATAATTTTTGTCGCCTCTTTCTGGTGTTCCCTATACCACCTCTCTGCTACTTCATAGGAGAGTCTTATAAACTGATCTACCCTTGGGAGATGGAAGACTCTCTCAATGTTGTTAGGTTGGAGATCTAATACAACTACTCCAGTTACACTCTTAACCACTCTCTCTTCAGAAACAAAATGTTGAGCTAGTGTCATAATCAATTATGTTGATTGCACTAATACTCGATGCAAAGCTACACTCACCAACTCGGAATGGATCAAGGCAGATACTAGGGATGATCTCTTAATGGGTTTATTGCAAATTCTGAGGAACTCTTCAAAATCTGTATGTCCCAGATCGGTATCTTTGGTTTCTGTGTAGTCATCTTGAAACCTCGACTTCGACAACACGCCTTGGAATTTGAACACAATGGGCTTAGGCTCCATTTTCTCTCTAGATGTAGATGTCATTTTATTTGCAAGACACAAGAAAAAATATTTATTAATTTGAAATAATGAAAAATTAGAAATTAAAAGGAAAAATCATTCAACTATTTATTAACAAATAAAAATAAAATAAAATAAAATGCTCAATTTTGGTGCTTTTATTTTATTATTATTATTTTTTTTTTTTTTTAAAGTTTTTTTGCGAGCATGGAGGTGAATGTGCATGGTGCGGGGTTTGGTGTTGCACGCAAGGCGTGATGAGTGTTTGGTGCATGCGGCACAAAGCGGTGTGCGCATAGCACTTTGTGGGTGGGGTGCAGAATGCACAGTGAAGGCAAGGCGCACATGGCGCAAGGCACGCACGGCATGACTTTCAAAGGGGCGCATGGTGGAGGTTTTATGGTGCATGTGCAACGAAGGGCACCTGCGGTGCAAGTTTGTCACACGTTGTGTGCGGGGCAGAGGTTGTATTTTGCGCATAGTAGAGGTTGTGTTTTACACGTGCAACGACAAGAGCAGCGGCACGAGCGTGAGGCTGCTTAGCGAATGGGAGATGTGTGCGGTGAGGGGGTGTTTAGCGCAGTGTGCATAGGTAAGCGCTCACAATTTTAGTTATATGCACAATGCTTTGTTGCGTAGCACGTGGGAGGTGCGTGCAGAGTGGAGTAGTTGCACGAAGGTGGGAAGTGCACAGCATTGCACACATATCTTACGCACCTTATTGCAAGGGCGAAGCGTGCGGGAAAGACGGAGGGAGCCATTCATTGCAGAGAAAATGCAATGAAAGAATGAGTAAGAAAATTTGCTAGGGGGTTTAGGCTTTATAGCCAAGCCCACCTGTTGTGGTGCGCAGTGCACAGTCACGCATTGCGCCCCACTGCAGGTGGGAATGCACTCCACAACCCTCACGAGGTGCACGGGTGCACTGTTTAAAATTTATTTATTATTTTATTTATTATTTTTTTTGAATTTTATAAATTTTCTATTTTACAAATTTTATATTTTTTATGACTTTTTTTTTGTTTTCTCAATTTTTTGGGTTTTTTTAATTTTTTCAATTTTTTTGGTTTTTTCAAATTTTTGAATCTTTAACATTTCTTCAGATCCCGAATTGTGGGGGGCATTGTGGAACCACAACAAATAGCCCCAAAAAAAGGAACAAATGACAAAGGCATTTTTTCATCAACAAACATTCTTTCAACATGTATTCAACACCAACTGAACTTCAAACACCTTGAGCATATTTAGAATGACTTTGCAATCAAAACTCCAACATCCAAAACCTTCAAGCTTAGTGTGTGATTCGTGTGTTCATTCCCATCAACCTCTCAAGATGTAGTCATTTCAAGTTTTTGGACAACTCAAAAATAATCTTCCACTCCTCCTGGCTCATTCATCAAGAATCTTCACGAAGGTCATTCATCCATCACTTGCTTGACCAGATGACAGGATCAGTTTGAGGGCTCTTAGCGAGCTGTCACTTTCTTTTAACTTTTTAGCAAATTTTGAGGAATCACTCAATGTAGCTTGTAATGTTACTACTCGATGAAGCAATATTTTAGTACAAGATACTTCAATTTGTAATTATATCACTTAGCCATTTCAGATCTTTAGAATCCTTCAATCTTAACACTGTCCTTTTCCTTCTTCTTCTTCTTTTTTGCTTTTTTATTCTGTATCCTAACTATGCTTAGACTGTGTAGCCTAGACATTAGTGTCATTTCTTAGATTCAATCTTTGGTGAACATCCCTTGCATTCCTCTTTTAGAACTTTAGAAACTCTCACGCCAAATAATGATCTTAGCAACCCTTCGAGAAGACCCCTCCTATTTGAACCAATTGGAGTTTGAATCGTCCCTTGCTACCTTCAACCTTAATTTGACAACACCTAAGATGGTTGATTCTTAATTTTTCAAAGTGTTGAGAGCTCATTGGTTCAAAACCCTGAACTTAGGACTGAAAGTCTCCCCATTTCTGCCAGCAACATCCATTGTTCAGTTTGTATAAAATACACAGTCATCTAGATATTTTGACAAAGAAATACCTCTCCCTAAAATAAAACCAAAGAGTGGTTAGTGAAATATCTCAAGTGCACCTTACCCCCTAGGATTGACACAACTTTGAAAGCAAGCATGCAACAAGAAGCAAGCACACAACTGAAAACAAACACTCCTGGAGAAAAGAAACACACTTGCAAAAAATAAAACCTAACTAATTGAAGAAATAAAATCTAACTAATTGTAGAAATAGAACCTAACTAATTTTTGTTTTTTCTAGGCTTAAAAATAATGTTTAATAAATTGCTCGTTTACAGGCAATGGAAGAAATTCCCCCTGTAAGGAACTAAGCCTAAAAGTGTTTTCTTCGAGGATTTATGCAATCTGATAAGGACTTGTCCACAAGCATTGAAACTTGGTATGAATGCCTGGCTTTTCTTTCACCTTATCCCATAGTAGAACAAGGTCAGAAATCCTGAATGATTTTACCGTGGCTCTCTTGTCGAACCATCTTTTCACAACAACTTGATGTTTAGCCATGTGCTCCAATGCAGCTGTCCATTTTTCATCCATCTCTAAAAGATTCATCAACCTAATTTGTACTTTTTTAGCATCTTTGGCATACCCACTCATAAACTTTAGAATAGGAATCTTGAGGTTAAGCGAGAACACTAGTTCTTGTTTGTAAATGAGCAAGTATGGAGAAGTCCCCAAAGCATTTTTGACTCTTACTCGATCTGTCCATAGGGCATATTTGAGTTGCATATGCCAATCCCTAGGATTCTCCTTCAACAATCGTCTTATTATTGTGATCAAGTTCTTGTTTGTAGATTATGTTACCCCATTTCCTTACAGGTAATAATTTGAAGAGAACTTGATAATTACTTTATTTTCAAATGCCCATGGGTCAAGAATGTTGATGCGAAAGCAGACCTGTTATCACACACAAGGGCAAATGGCATTCTAAATCTACTAACAATGTGTTCTTCCAAGAAGTTTGTTACCACCTTAGTAGTACAGTTTCTAAATGTTTCTGCTTCCATCCATCGTGTGCAGTAATTTGTAGTTGTGAGAATAAATGCATGTCCAGTTGACGATGGTGGATTAATCGGACCAATGAAATCCAACCCCCACTTTGCAAAGGGGCGCACCTCATATACTAGTTGTAATGGAATTTTTAGGTTCCTTTCTTTATTGGCATTGGTTTGATAGATATGGCAAGAGTGCACATGGTCAAAAGTGTCTTTGAATATCGAGGGCCAAAAATAACTCGATCTTAAAATCATGAGTTGTTGCTTCTGCTGAACCATGTCCTGTACCATACTTGTCGTGAAAATGTTCTAAGATTTCCTTTGCTTCTTCACATCCTAAGCATTTTAGATAAATCCCTTCATAGTTCCTTTTATATAACTTGTTGTCACATAGCATGTAGGACTCACATCTCATTTTTAGTCCCCTACATTGTGAACTATTCATCCAACTGGGACATTGGTCTTGTAGAAGATAATAGACAATATCCTGATACCAAACATCTGTCACCACACCTTGACCAATATCAACTTGAGAAACAATCATTTTGTTCTAATCATCTTCATTTGTTTCACTGTCAAACTTGAATTCCTTTTCATTTTCGTCTTGGTTATCAGCTATCATTCTTGACAACCTTTGACCTCTGACTAATCTCATAGGTTAAATTTCCAAATTGAATTCCTGAATTATGGCCATCCATTTACCTTTCCTTTCACCGAGTTCATTTTGCATCAATAGTGTCTTTACTACTAGATCAAGTACAATTGCATACGCCTTACTTCTTAACATGTAATGATGGAACCTTTTCACAGCCTTGATTAATGCAAAAGATTGTTTATCAAGGTTTGAGTAATCCAACTAGGCATTCTTCAGAGGGCAACTCATGAAAGTGATTGGCCTTTCATCTTCCTTTTTCCTTTTCTGCATCAGGATCCCAGCACAAGAGTGTTTTGAAGCAAAGGAATATATCTTAAAAGGTAACTCATAATCAGGACTTACTAAGACCAGAGCTGTAGAAATGGCCATTTTGATATCTTCAAATGATTTCTTAATCTTTAGAACCCATTCCATCTTAGCCCCCTTTCTGAGTAAATCATTAAGAGGATAGCCTATTTCTACAAATTCACTAATGAATTTCTACACAAAATTTATCTTCCCAAAGAAAGACTTGAGATCTTTTCAACTATGAGGAGGTGACAACTTTAGAATAGCTTCAATTCTATCAGGATCAATGGAGATCCCGACTTTAGAAATGATATGACCTAGGAGCTTTCCTTTAGTGACGCCAAAGGAACAATTCTTGGGATTAAGGGATATGTCATACCTATGACATCTATTGAATACCTGCCTTAAATCATCAATGTGAGTGTTTCGATCTTTTGAAAAGATGGTTAATGTAGACACCTAAAAAATCCTTTAGAAAATAAAATATTTTTATTTTCTGAAAAAAGTTCTTGATGACATCATCATTTATTAATTAATTAATTTTTTATGCCATTAAATCCCTTTATCTTAATTAAAAATATTTAATTAAGGAATCCCTCCCAAAAATGTTTAAATCTTATTTAAACATTATTTCCTTATTTATTAATTATTTAATTAATAAATTGACCAAAAATCTCAAAATAAATAATTAATTAATTTTTTGCCCAAAATTTGGCCAATTTCCTTAAGACCACTAACCTCTTCCAAAATCTTCTAATCCTTCTTTAATTTCGATTAAAGGCTAATCCCATCATTTCCTACCCCTAATCCCAACTCAAAATATTTAATTAAGATTAAATATTAATCCTCATGTTTATTAAAAATATGTCAATAAATATCTCCTCAACCCAAACCCTTGAAATAAATAAAACTTTATTTATTTCCTAAAAACCTTATTTATCCTCATCCTAGGAAGTTCTAGACTCTTCTAGAAAGTCTTCATCCTCATCCAAAGCCTAGACTCTTCTAGAAGATGTCAATCCTTATCTTTAATCCTAATCCTAACCCCCTCCTAACCTTGTCACATTCCCTAAACATGGGTTAAGACTTGCTAACCCAAGCCAAAGTTAACAAATATCTCCTCCTTCACCCACCCTCATTAAATGCCATCCACTTGCCCATCTCTAACAAGCCTAATCTAATCTTAACCCAAGCCTAATCCAAGCCTTAATCATTTGCACATTCCTAAGTCAAGCTTAAGACTTTCTTAATCCAACCCAAGTCAAAATATCTCAACTCTCTCACAAATATCTCAACCATAAAACTTTATGAAGCCCACAAAGCCATAAATGACTCTTACAAGCCCATTCATTGTTCTTACAAGCCATTATGAGGGTCTTTATGAGCTTTGAGCCTTCTTTTTTGACACCTCAACCCCTCTTGCTATAACCAATGACTCTGTGACATGTGTCACTCCTTGATTGGTTGTAAGGAAGCACAATCCATGTGCTCTCCTCTCATTCAATCTAAACCTTCCATAAGCTTTTTCCCATCCTTGCATCCTAGCCCTTGATCCCTCAAGCCTTTTGCCTATTTAAGGAATCCTCTCCCAAGCCATTTTAACACAATCTAGAAAGTAAAGCCATAATGCCATTTTGAGAAGCCATTTTTACATCAAATCTATTCACCAAAATTTATCAAAAATTCTCCATTGAAGCCCATTTGAGCATTTGAGCATACATACATAATCAAGCCATCTTAGCTATTAGACACACCTCTACATCAAGTGATCATCCTCATTGAGAGAGCCTATCCATGGCTCATATTCTCATTTGAGGACTTCACTTTGTCTCTCATGAAGTTATGTTAAATTAGTATGCAAATTCTTTTTGATTGTTTTAATTTGGTGTTTCTAACATACTAAAGTAGCATATACAGTTAAATCATCCATATAGATGACTATACATTTATTTAGCAATAGCTTCATCCATGGCTCACTGAAATGTAGCCCGTATGTTAATCAGTCCGAAAGGCATTCTCTTATAGGCAAAAGTACCCCATTTAGTTGTGAAAGTTGTCTTGAGTCGATCTCCCTCATCAACCATCACTTGATTATATCCTGAATATCTGTCTAAGAAAGACATCATTTTTTAACCATTTACAATTTATAGAACTTCATCAAGTGAGGGTAAAGGAAAATTGTCCTTTTGAGATGCCATGTTCAACTTACAAAAATCAACACAAAGGCAAATCTCTCCAGTCTTCTTCCGCACGGGAACCAAATTAGCCACCCATATAGAATGGCAGATGGGGAATATGATCTTTGCATCCAGTAACTTCTTAACTTCTTTCATTATCAGTGGTTTGATGATAGGATTAACAGGCCTTTGTCTTTGCTGAAAAGGCTTAGCATCTAGTTTCAAGGGGATGTCATGGGTTATAATCTTAGGGTTGTATGTCTTTAGTTCTTCGTAGCTCCAAGCAATAACATCTTTATACTCAGTAAGAAACTTGAGCATTTCTTCCTTTTCTTTTGCATTGCATGCTTTCCCTATTTGGACCATGCTCGGATTATTTTTAGTTCCTAAGTTGTATTCATCACATTCCTTGATCCCATTTTCTTGGATCGTTCTTTTATTAAGTGCTAATTCATCATGATCAAAAATATATTCTAACTCAACCATCCCCTTGGGAATAGTGTTAGTCTTTAAATTCAAGATCCCATTTTCATCCTCAAGTTCATCATCCTTAGGTTTGTTATCCAGATTTTCATCAATCTCTTGCCCTTTAAAGTGACCATTGCACATGATAAATTCAAGTATGTGTTGATTATCATGAAAGGTTCTAATGTTGTCAGGAATAGATGGGCCAGCAACCAACTCTACTGAAAATCTTTTCAACTTTGTTCTTTCGACTAGTTGTAATGTGCTTACTAAAATAGCAAGAGCATCTGCCACCATGTTCTTCCTCCTTGCAATGGACCTTATGTTTAAAGCTTTAAAGTCATCCAGTAAATCCCATACTCTCTTCTTGTAAGAAAGTAACCTTTTGTCATTGCAAGAGTATAATGATTTTACTTGCCGATTAACCAACTGAGAATCTCCTTTGATTATGAGAGTCGTGACTCCTTTCTCAACTACAAAGAGAAGTCCTCAGATCAATGCTTCGTATTCTACAGCATTGTTAGTGCATCTAAACTATAATCGATATGTTGCATAAAAATATTTATCTTTTGGATTAACCAATTCTATACCTGCACCGACCCCTAATTTTCATCTGGAACCATCAAAGCAAAGTGTCCAAATTGGATCTTCCTTGGGTTTTCTAACCTTATGTTTGTTCATTCTTAACTTCTCTTTCACTTGAGAGTTAAAAGATTGTTTCTTGGGAACCCATTGCAACTTCTCACAAGGTGGACTTGATGATTCCCCTTTGTAACATGTTGATGGTGAAAATGTATGTTTTTCTTGTTTGTCTTGAATTTCCTCTATCAATTCTTTAATTTCATCTATTTTGTGTTTAGGATGAATGACTACTAAAGTCCACCCTTGGCCTTTCACATACCATCTTCTTCTTTGAATCTTGATCATTCCTGGGGGAGGAAAAGAAAAACATCCACCATCTGAAGAGGTATCACTATATGATAAATTTAGATCTTCAATATCTTCTTCGATCTTCTCTATTGACTCAGTTGAGTTTATATGACTTTGATCTCCCATGAGTCCCTTTTCTAGAATGTGGTTATCCTTGCCTTGCATCATATGTATTAACACCTTTGCAACTGGTTCTTGGCACAATGAACATTCAAATTTGGAATGGCTAACTTTGTGCAATCAACAAAATCCTGGGAGGAGTAAGATACTAGGATCGACTTCTTCTCCCAAGCATTGCAAATTAGTGACCATGCTATCTATGAATTGTGTCATGATCTCATCCTTTGGGATTGATATATTGAGTTCTTTATCCTAATCGCTTGATGTTTTGGTGGAAATTGTATCAAATGCCATCACTTTGTATGAGCCCAAATCAGACTAGAGAAATGCCACCTCATTCAGAGCATTGTATTCTATGACCATCATTTTCAATTTGGGTTCAACATCTATCTTGATTTGATTGTTCAATCCCTTCCATGGTAACCATAACTAAGTGAAATCCATAGAAAACCATCCTCTTAGGCATTTTGTCCATTCTCTACTCAGGAGCAAGCCATATGTCTCTGGAATGTCAACCACGTGTATATCAATGACATCTTGAATCTAGGGATCAACTATCAATTGTATTCGAACACCCTTCAATACGCTAATGACTTTCACCTCTGTTTTGTCTAGCTATATCACTATCTGATTAGAAGGTTGAGGACTTACCCCTAACCTTTGCGCTATTGATAGTGGCATGACATTACATGAGACTCCCAAATCAATCAAGCAATTGTGGAGATTCTTTCCATATATATTGATGCTAAGCAAAAATGGGGGTACTTCAACCTTGTCTTTAAACATAGTGGGCATTGTTTCTGCAGCATTAACTTGTTGAGACACTGTCTTTTGAGGGATACTATTTGTATTGTGGGGTACCTTTGTATGATCCAGAGTCTTCATGAGTGCTTCTCACTTTTGTGGATAATTTTGCAACATATCAAACATGGACATATTGGCTTTGGTTCATTTCAAGTCTTTGACGGCACTATACTTTTTAGTAGACCAAGCGGGATTCTTCAATATCATTGGTACATTTACTTGATTCTAATTATATTGTCCTCCATATGGTGGCTTAATTGGTGTCAGACTGTTACTCAGCTAGAGGAATTCCATTCGTCAAAAGTTCCTTTCTATTTCTTAGATTATATGTATTTCAATTATCATTGTGAAAAGCAAACACCTCTTCATGTTGAAGATCAGGTTCCTGACTGAATGGAAAAGAGAACTCTTCAGTAGCTGGTTGTTCTATCTGCACATTCTATGTAGAATCATAGGATTCTAGTAGCATAGAATTAAACTATATAAGAGGACTATTAGCATTCACTTGTGAGCTTTGAGTCATCTCTTGATTCCCATTATAATATGAACCATCATTGTTGGGTGCATTCTGACTATCATCATATTGATTAACATCTGCATACTGAACATTGTTATTGTTGTTATTAGCAAGAATGCTTCCATTATTTGGCTGAGTGTTCCATTGTCGATTCTATCTTTGGAAGCCATTATTACGATTAGGAGGATTGAAATTGTTCCCCCCATTGTTGTTTCCTACATTATTGTTGTTATTTCCACTGAAGTTCCTATTATAATTTTGGCCATAATTGTTGTTGTATGAACCAGCGTTGTTTCTTTAGAAGTTGTTGTTCTATCCTTGTGACAACCTTAGATGATTCAGTTCATTTTTCATTTGGGGCATAGTCTTTTTCATCTAACCAAATTCAAAAATAAAACCATTGTTTGCTTCAGCAGGTGTTGTTGCCTTTTGCCCAAAGAAAGCAGCTTTATGAGGTTCAAACCTTGGATATGTTAGAGTGGGACTTTGCGAAGTGGGTGCCTGTTGTAATGGAATTGGATTCATAGGTATGAACTGACTAGGCATCATAGGTACTCCAATAGGGCATGTTTGCATTGTTGTGATAACTGGAGCTGGAAGCATTAATCCTCCTCCATTAGGATTAGCTTGCTTAGTGAAGGTAATTGCTTCTACGAAGACTTTATCTAATGTGTCGATATTCACTATAGGAAGCCTTCTTAGAAATATAGTAGTAAGATGGTCCATAGCATTCAAATAAATCTAGACAGTGGCTTCAACTAGTATAGTATATGGCGCCTCTAGCTTGCGATATGCCATATGAAAGCTATGGTTGAAATGGGAAATTGTCTTAACTGGGTCCCTTTTGATTGATATGAACTGTTGATGTATCACAGTTGGGTTGATGAATGTTTTGAATTATTCTCGGAACAATTTTTGAAAGTATTCCAATCTCCAATACATCTAGGTGGCAAATTAATGTACCAATTGAAGGAAATTTCCCCCAAAGAGTAGGGGAATAAACAAAGAACCACATCCTCGTTAGCAACCTACTTGCAGTTGCAAATTTCTTTGAATACCTTGATGTGATCTTCGGTAGTTTGTGTCTCACCATAGATGAACCTTGGGCAAAACTTCTTGGGATTCTTAGGGAGGTCATGGAGTGCATCTCTCAAGTTTATTGGTGAGTCTACAATGTTTGCGAAAAAGGTCATCAGAGGGTTCGATGTACCTAACGATGGTTGTTGAAGTGTAGCTATTGGAATATGTGGTGGTCCACCAGGGGGTTGGAGTGGAGGTGGAGTTGAAGAAGATGATGAAAGTTCAAATGAAAGTGGTTGAATTCAGGGTATTCCCTTATCACTACATGGTTTGCGGAAGTGGGTAAGCTCAAGAAACTCGTGTGCACTTGGTGAAGACCTCAATGCTCACTGAAAGGGGGATTCTATATTAAAACCCTCTAGTTTCCATCAATTCTAGAAAAGCACACCTCTGCAAATGTACACTTTCTCAAACCACTAAATTTTGTGCACCTGTGAACTTGCGTAGTTGCGGATCTGCATACCTACGTACCTGCAGACCTGCGCACCTAAATTTTTGAAAAACTCAAAAAGTTTTATGAACTTGTGTGAAGCACAAATTTTTGCAAAAAGTGCAGAATTTCAAAATTTTGGCAAATTTTCCTTCCTTTTCTGAGAATAAAAGGTGCACCCCTCCTTCTAGTGCCACTTCTATTGAGTTGTTGTTTTACACGATGCTAAATAGTAGGAATTCTTGTGAACTCCTCTCTTGAAAAGTTGATTTTGTGAATCGACTCCAAGGCTTTGGGCAATCTTGCAACCTACTTGAATCCGCTCAGTTGAAGATAAATGTGAATGTTCATGAGGAGGCATTTCTTGGTTCATTTTGATTTCAGATGAAATGAAGAATCTGCACATTGTTTCAAAAATAACACTAAAAAGAGAACTATGTTTTTGTATTTTTATACTTTTTATGAATGCAATCTAACAATGCGGCTAGTATGCAATCCTATTCTAATAATGGAGTTAATAAAGAAAATAACAAGAACTTTAAAGCAAATAACATGAATTTCAAAGCAAATAATGTGAAATTGAAAGCCTAACAGACATAAGCTATAGAAAACAACATGTTTACGAGTTAAGCTTTCAAAGAAATCAGTAGGTAACCAACGAAAGTAGGAGCATCGCTTCCTTAATTCCACTGATGCAATCGTTGGTGAGAAACTTTAATGATCGTATGATGTTTCACTCTTCATCAAATTGCAAGGCCACAGAAAGTGCGCTCATGCGAGACAGAGAGTTATGCAAGCACATTTCAATGATTTCTTCTCAAGCTAGTTACTTCAATGGAACTCATTAATACCATAGCAAATACCATAAGTAATAAATTGCACAACCAGAAACAAAGCAATAAACCTTTGGCTCAATCACAATTCCATGAACAAAATTCACAAAATATGACACATTCAGGAAAGAATCACTACACCCCAAATGCGACCACCAAAAGCATAATTTTATTGGAAAATAATAGTGGCCTCAATTAGATGTTACAATGGAGTATTTATAAGAAATCATCTCCTCAATTTGTGTTGAGAAAGAGAGATATCTTCATGTAATAAAATGTTTTTAAACAATAAAACAAACTAATTATATACAAACTAACAATCTAACTGGTGCTAAACAAGGCTCCATACATATTTTATTCATTAATTGGATGCATGAGCCTTTACATGTTAAAAAACAAAGAATTATGAGAGGAGAAAGAATGATAAAGCTCTGAGTTGAAGTGGAAGTGTCTAGAAGTGCCAAAATTGGAAGTTGATCCTTCATAGGGCATTTGTAGGAGTTAAACTACCCTCAAAATGCATTTTCGATGCATAGAAAGCTCTATTTTTTGAACTGGTAGTTAACTATCAGTGGAGCTTCTGGAAATATGCACCTGCGGAGTTGTGCACCTCAAAATGGTCCAAAATCTCAAAAAGTTACTAAGTGTCAAAATTGAAATTCTGGCATCTGGGTTTTGTTCCCTTTCATCCCAAAGCTATGTTTGGATGTTTGCCCTTGAATTTCTCTATAATCTCAGTGATTTTCCTCACATCCAATAAATTTAAAGCCTCACATTTATCCTTGATCTTCTGTCTATAATTGTCTACCTTAATTCGGGTGTCAGCAAAATCCTTGCATTTGGTATCCAATTCTAACAAAGCTTCTTCAGTCTTGAAGGCTTGTCGGATATCTTTACCATCAACAGCTTCCACAAAAATCTTCTTAAAATTCTCTACCACTGTCTCTATCGGCAACAACTTCTCTTGTTCCTCATCTTCAAAAATACCTAAGCAAGCATTGTTGTAATGCTTCTCTGCTTCCAAAATTTGCTCTCGGGCTTGGTCCTATGACCAGGGGCCATGTCCAACAAAGTCTTCATTGTCTCTTCACCCTCTCATATGTAGATTCAATCTGTCATGCAATCTCCAATAACACTAGTTGGTCACTTGGATATCTTGGGAGCTTCTTGGGGTTGACAGTAGCACTAGCTACCCGCAAATATGTGAATGTCTTAAATTGGATGAAGTAGGCCCAGAGAACTGTTATATGTGCTATTCCCTCATCAAATAACCTCTTTGCATAATCACCTTTTATGAATTGGATGATCACAAAAATGAATGCATCATTCACAATTATGTACTCCTTACTCTATGCTGAGAGTTTCTTCCTCACCAACTGAAGGTAGACAATGTAGGGCCAAGAATTAGGATCCTGCATATTGCCTCTTTTGTACAAATTGGGGTAGTTTGTCACCCTAGCTACTAGCAAATATACCATATAAGAAGTCATATAGAACTTCTTTTTGTCTTTAACTGCCCCTAATTGCTCACACAAGTTTTCACTTAGTGTGGTGGCCTAGTCTAGTGGCATCCTTGTCGTCTTCATTGTTTCAATGAAGTTGACCATGAAAGCACTAAGGTGGCCAACTACTGGTAGACCCATGACTCTACTCAAAAGAATGATAGAATAGCCGATATCCTCCTTCATGTATCCCCTAGTCATGTCCACATTTCTTGTAACCCTATCTAGAGGAGTCTTCTCAATGAGGTAGGAGGATTGGATAATTTATGTCGCCTCTTTCTAGTGTTCCCTATACCACCTCTCTGCTACTTCATAGGAAAGTCTTATAAACTGATCTACCCTCAAGAGATGGAAGACTCTCTCAATGTTGTCAGGTCGAAGATCTAATACAACTTCTTCAGTTACACTCTTAACCACTCTCTCTTCAAAAACAAAATGTTGAGCTAGTGTCATAATCAATTCTACTGATTGCACTAATACTGGATGCGAAGTTACACTCACCAACCCAGAATGGATCAAGGTGGATACCAAGGTTGATCTCTCAGTGGATTTATTATAGATTTTGAGGAACTCTCCCAAATTTGTATGTCCCAGATCGGTATCTTTGATTTCTGCATAGTCGTCTTGAAACCTTGACTTTGACGGCACGCCTTGGAATTTGAATACAATGAGCTTAGGCACCATTTTCTCTCCAGATGTAGGTGCCATTTTATTTGCACGACATAAGAAAAAATGTTTATTAGTTCGAAATAATGAAAACTTAGAAAGTAAAAGGCAAAAGCATTCAACTATTTATTAACAAATAAAAGTAAAAACAAAAATAAAATGCTCAATTTTGGTGCTTTTATTTTATATTATTTTTTATTAATTTTTTATTTTCTTAAATTATATTTATTTTTATTTTTAAGTTTTTTCACAAGCATGGAGGCGAATGTATGTGGTGTGCGCTTTGGTAATGCGCAAAGGAGCAGGGTTTGGTGTTTCGCGCGAGGCACAGTGGGTGTTTGGCGCATGTGGCGCAAAGTGGTGCACTTGCAACGCTTTGTGGGTGGGGCACAGAATGTGCAGTGAAGGCAAGGTGCACACAGTGCAGGGTGCATGCGAGACACTTTTGAAAGGGGTGTGTGGCAAAGGTTTTATGATGCACGTGCGACGAAGGTTTTATGGTGCACACATGGCAGAGGGCACCTGCAGCGCATGTTTGTCATGCATTATGTATGGGGTGGAGGTTGTATTTTGTGCGCAGTGGAGGTTGTGTTTTACGCGCGTGATGACGGGAGTAGCAGCACGAGCGTGGAGCTATTTAGCGCACTGGAGATGCACTCGGAAAGGGGGTGTTTAGTGCAGCATAGGCAAGTAAGTGCACATAGTTTCACATATACACATGTCACTTTGTTGCACAGTGTCTGGGAGGTGCACATGGAGTGGAGTAGCCGCGCAAAGGCGAGAAGTGTGCAACATTGCACACATATCTTACGCACCTTATTGCAAGTGCGAAGCGCACGAGGAGGACAAAGGGTGTGATTTTTCATAGAGAAAACACAATGAAAGAATGAGTAAGAAAATTTGTCAAGGGGGGTCGGGCTTTATAGCCAAGCCCACCCGTTGTGGTGCGCAATGCACACCGCACAAGTGCGCAGCCGCGCATTGCACCCCATCGCGGGTGGGAATGTGCTCTGCGATCCTCATGAAGTGTGCGGGTGCACAATTTAAAATTTATTTATTTTTATTTTTGAATTTTATAAATTTTATATTTTTCCAAATTTTATATTTTTTGACTTTTTTTTCATTTTCTCAATTTTTTGTGTTTTTTGTTTTTTCAAATTTTTTGGTTTTTTCGATTTTTCGACTCTTTAACATTTCTTCGGATCCCGAATTGTGAGTTCAGGATTCGGAAAAAGTAGGGGGGGTCCCCATTCCTAGTAGGGAATGGGGCATGCATTGTGGAACCACAACAAGCATGTAATAATTATTTCTTTTATTAATTATTGTCATGCAACCTAGGTTTTACCTTTTAAGGTTTTGATCTCCTTTTATAAGGATTTTTCTCTTCTAATTTAATTATTCATTCACTTTTGATTAATATAAATTTCTCTTTTTTTATATCAAGAATGTTTCATCTGTGGGTCTAGGAATTCCAGGCTCCATAGCTTTTGCTCCTCTCTTTCTGTGACAGGTTTTTGTATGCAGGTGATTTTTGGGAGCTGTGGGATTGATCTTTAAATCCAATAAGGAAAAATAGAGGAGCAGGCTCCATATGGCTTTCTAAATATTACACACTGAATGATGATGATAAATTAAAAATTAAAGAAGCTATCATTTATTCTATGTACACACAGAAATTTGTTCCTATTGAAATTGCCAACTATTTTCCAGATGACCTGTTTAATAAATTATCTGCTAGATGTAAATATGCATTATAAATTGAGAGGAAAATAAGAGAAAGGATATTTGTTTTAACATTACTGAGCCTCATTATACAAGAAATTGATAAAGTTGTAAAACTGTATACGCCACAATTCGAGGTGAAGGGTGGAGCATTGATGATAATGATGGGGAAGATTCAAGAAGTGGAGGAAGAAAGTTTAAAACTTTGGAAATCATATATGAATTTCATAAGGATTAGGAAAATAATGATGCACAAGTTACTGAACCCTTGGGAAACATTCATTTGGAAAACTAAGATGTGAATCCCACGGACAAAAGAAATACAGTAATAGATGATATACCAAAAATTATCACAGAGATAGGAAAGAAAGTTGAAGTTGTCGATAATCATGATGATGATCTAGATAATAATATTAATAAGGATTAGGATGTAATGGACTTTACCAAGCAACCTAGTGAGGATACACCTCATACCAATTCAGCCACAATAAAAATTAAGGAAGATGTTATAGTACTAAAAGAAGTTCAAGAATAACCACATATTAAACCATCTATTGACAATGATAATGTGAATACTAATTCTTTTACTAACAATTTTAATATTGATGATGTTATGAATGGTCCAAAGGAAGTTAATAAAGAAACTCAAGCAATGGGAAGGTACAAATAAGAATGATAAGCAATAAGAAATGAAGCAAGGCAAGGGTACCAAAACTAATGAAAATAAAGGTACCGAGAAAAAAATGATGCAACTACTGAGAACAAAATAGATACATCTACTATTGGCACAAATTTAGGTGCAAATCCCCCAACAACCAAACAAAATAAGAAATATGAAGAAGAGAAAAAAGTAGGAAAGGAGAAATAAAAAGAGGTTACTTAGCCACCCACAAAGCAACAGTATCAACAAATAGGACACTCAAAAATACACAAGTTTCTAGCACTAAGGCCCCCTGCATAACAACGAGGATAAGAGGAAGGAAGGTAAACCTTCTACTTATGAGCCACAAAAGAAAAATGAGGAGCAATAGGCTCCAATGCAATATATGACATCATCGAGCACAAGCTCAATCACTTCCCAAGACAAGAAGAAGAAGAATATGAATAAGAAGAATAATAATAAAGATAAGGTCACTTTAGATGAAGTTATTGAAATACCACAATGTGACCCTACTGCTTTAGATCTTGATGAAATGGAAAAGTATGGCGATTGTGCAAGAGGAAATTTGCATAGGAAAAAGTAAATCAAGAAGCTAAGCATAAACAAGTTCTATCAAAAATTAAGGACATTGTTCCATATACACCCCTTAAAAAAACACAAATTATTGATCAACTTGCATCACTTGTAAAGCAAGTGAATACACCGGATATTGATGGTCTAGAAGAGATAAAGTAGATAGAAGAGAAGATGATGGAGCACAAAATCATGGACAAGGTAAATGATTGTACTGCAATTCAGTAAGTTGAACTTGATATTTTGACAACTAAGTTAGAGAATATATTGAAAGTGATTATCTAACTATTCCAAAAGTTGTGTGATATACCTCACTTCACACAAGACATTTTAGCCAAATTGAAAGATATTGATGAAGAGTTGAAGAATATTTCTACTAAGTTAACCAAGGAACCTTGGTCATTCTAGGTTCATTTTCAAAAGATCAAGCACTTTATGGGAATGTGTTTACAGTTAAGGATAGAGGGGGATAAACTAAGAACATAAATTATTAAATTCTAGTAACTCCTCATACCATTTTTGGAAGTATTACAAAAGAACATCAAGAAGGCAAGAAAGCTAATACCAACACAGAAAATGTTTTTGATTGATCATATGCTAAAACTCTCATCACAACTACATGCACAACAACTTGCATTACAAGGTTTGAAGGAAGTATGGAAATCCACCGCGGAGAGTGCAAAGAGTGCACACAATGTTTTGTTTAACAAAATGTAAGTATAACTTGTCGATTAGTTTTATTTTTGGCATTACTATAAAAATAGAGGGATAATGATGAGATAATGATGAAATAATGATGAGTTAGATTTTTGGATGGATAAGTATATGTGAATACAAGTATGCAAAAAAATGTTATGGAGAAATAAGGGTGATAAGTACAGGCTTAGGGGGAGCACTCCAATTTTCATGAAGTATAGTTTTGATTACATGAACAAGTTTGTGTCACTAAGGCCAAAGGGGGAGAATGTTACTCCTATATGCATTTGATTTTTTTCATTACTACAAAATATATTGAAGGGTGTGGTTGTTAAAAACAAGCTAGATAGGTTGGTGAACCTTGATGCCAAGCACAAGCAGTCTTATCGAACAACAGGAAGATATTGAGTCAAGTATAAGTCACCAAGCATAGTGATAACTAAGCAGTGTATAGATACTAAAAATATTTATGACTGATCATGGATATTACCAAGAGAAATTATGTATACCAAGAAGATTAGTTAGTATCTTCTGAGAAACACAGGATGATCATGAAAGTTTGTATATGCACATAAATTTATGTGTTTGAATCCTACCGAGCTAGCAAATAGTTTATGAAGATTGAGGAGATGTTTAGGTAAGATTTATTGGGATTTATTCATGAATTTATGGACCCCAAGACATAAGGGTAAATCGATGAAAATAAAGCAAGGAATATTTGTAAGCAAGAGTGAATGAGGATCGTTGATTCATTTGACCAACCATTTCAGAATGATTTGAACCCTAATTAGGTCATGTATGATGGAATCATGTGATTTCTATATAAGGATGGATCAAGATCAGATTTGAAGTTGTTAAAGAGTTGCTAGAGGAATGACAATTTGAATATTTAGCTAAGATGAAGAAGAGGAGCTACCAAGCAGAGAACAAGGATGAATGTGGTGAAATTCATCTTAGGAAGGTGATACATAAGTACAAAGTAGACTGGATTTGATCAAGAAAAGTAAGTTTCATATCATTAGTGTTGGAATACTTTAGAATAATTGAGAGGGGGGGGTGAATCAGTTATCCAAGGTCTAGATGTATAAATAAAACTTTTCACAGCTTTAGTGAACCCATAGAACATTTATCTTCATGCATGCATCTATAAGATTATGCAATTACTTAAAACTTGTAGGTTATTGTTAAATCAACTTATAGAAATGTAAACATGAAACATAACAGATTCATCAACACACTTGACACAATGATTTACGTGGAAACCCAATTTGAGAAAAAAACCATCAATAACATGCTACCTTTTTTCACTCTTCTAAAGTGATGCCCTATGAAAGGCCAACCCTATTAAAGGTTACAATACACACTGTTAAATGTGACCCTGTTAAAGGATTTCAATCACCCTGTTAGGAGTGAGCCTTGTTAGAGGACTTTAGACCATTCACTTGGAATGTCACCCGGTTAAAGGATTTCTAAATGACTATTAGGTCAACCTTAATCCAAAGGATCTACCCTAGACTGATACAATTATTAGAGAGTAATAGTAAAGTTTGATCTGATAATAACTAACAACTCCATTTGTAGATTGCAGGTCTATGTTTTAGTCTTCCATTCTACTTGGCCTTCACACTTTTTAGCTTTGATAGCTTGTTCACCCTTCAAGCATTCATACCCTTAAACCTTCTTGCTTAACATGCCATTACAGACTCTTCTCTTAGGTCACTTGATGAAGCAAAACCCTTGACTCCTTGTCTTCCTTAGGTTCTCGCATATGAAAACCTTTGCTTCTGACCAGCCATTCTTATAAATATCAATTAAGATCTTTTGTCGCTCATTCTCCATTGTCAAATTTAGGGTTAGGATAGATTAGGTAGGATACAATGAATCTACCCCTTATTCCATATCTCTTCTAGAAACTTCTCCTTGAATCCTCTTTGAATTCACCTAAAAATAGTTTACCTTGAATTTTGTGCCACTAGCTCATCAATCTTATCTTCCACTTGATTCACAAAATCCAAGAAAACAAACTTGTTGGCTCAGATCCATCAAATTCATGATCTTTTAAATAATGCAACCACTTCGCATTATCTTACTTCTGATGCTCAGCACATACTGCGTTGCTTAGCATCCTCTATGAAATTACTCGGCATGAACTAAAGTTTACTGGTGCTCGACATCAACAAAAATTTACTCAGCATTCACTATTTTACTTGGCATACACTAGAATAAACTTTTACTTGGCTCCAATTGATTTTATGCTCAGCTTGCACTAACTTTGCTTGGCACCTATTATCCACTTGGTCAAGCTTGGCAAACAAACATTGTTTAACTTGTTCTTCTAAACTTTCTTAGTGTAACCAGCCTTTGTAACCTTAAGTAGATTATCAATACATCATGTTATCACTATCTTAAATTATTCTTGTACTCATTTACATAATCATAACTCAACCTTTCCTCTAAGTTCCATTGTTACATCTTTTGATCAAGTCCTCTTCATCAATCAAATAAGTGATAGTACTTAAATCATATAAGCAGTTGTCTTACCATCAAATAGTAGGTTTGACATCAATGATAAAATAATGATTGAAATATATTGATCATACTTGTATTTTCTCAACAATCTCCCTCTTTTATTGTTTCAATCTATTCTCAGTAGTTAGATCACTTTATTGTTACTTTCTTACCAGTATAGCTAAAAATATCCTAACAAAGTGGACGTAGTAGTCTTATTATAAAATCTCCTAACAAAGTACACACTTGAAGAGTCTAGTTAAATCATCTCATGAGGTAGACTTTAATAGGTCTTATGTATTGGTCCTAATAGGGTGAGTCACCAAAAGTGATATTATTGTATGCTCCAACCAAGAAATCTTTATGCTACAATAGTGAATATTTTGTGGGTGCCAACTCCACGACACTTTCAGGACTTCTGACCAATGGTTTATACGTAACCAAATGATTGTGTCAAATGTGTTAATGATTACTTATGGTGTGACTATTTTTATAGCTATTAGATTTGTTCAATTTTATTTAGTAAATGTTATTATGAATATGCATGCAAACTGAGTTCAGTAATCAAGATGGTAAAAAATGGTATTAAGGAGTAAAAGTTTTAAGAGATATTGATTGATTCACCCCCCTCAACATTTGAACATATGCCCTCCACAATATTCTCATACTTAATAGAGAGGATCCTATATTTAAGATTGAGGTTCTTGATCTCATGAAAAGTCCATCTATCTAGGTGGAAGGGGTACATTGACTAAGATGTAGATATTTGAAGAAACCCAGGGCAGGCTCAAGCATAGTCCTTGTTATGTTCATGAATATTTTTTAATCTTTACATCATGGATGAAAGACATTGTCCTTTTTTATGAATAACTCTCCATTATTCTATTAGGGTTGAATTACTTGGGTTATATTTTCCATGTTAAGATTTCTTAACCAAGATAGTATTTACACTAGAAAATATTTTATGTGTTGAGCTTAAAATTTATTTTTAGCTCAGCCCTATAAATTTTTTTTTTTAAGCTAACCACTTCAAGGTTTGAAGAAGTTAATTCATATGCAAAGTGGCAGAATCATATATGTAATTAAATTTCCCTATCTTGAACCTATTCACTACTTATTATTGTCAATTATATTTAGGTCCACTTAATATAGGAGTGACCTCTAGTTACTCTTTATAACAAACCTACCTTTTGACAAATTGATAATAACCCATCTCATGTAAAATAAAGAGGAAGACTTGTCAACTATATCTACTCACAAATACAAGACTAGTAGCAACAATAGAGCTCCACCTATATCATGTAATGGAAATTTTGTGGTTAACTATCAAAAAAATAGGAAAGTGTATCTTCAAAACCTTAGAATCCAAAATCTTTATTTTTCCCTTTCGAGATGGATTATGAATTCAAAGTCTTCTATTATTTGAGCTATGTGTAGATAGATAATGTTGATTTAAATTGTGTAAAATAAATTATTATATGTTTATATATGAGATAGGGATCTAGTGAAAGATGGGATCAAAATTATGTGTGAATGAATTGGGCATATTTTCTATTTCATCTTATCAAAGAGCATCCTGGGCGTAAGGATAATTTTGCATCACCCAAAAATATTTTTATTTATATCTTTAACAAGGGTTGTTTCAATGTAATATTTTTATTTGTGGAAACTTACTATTTTTAGTAAGTTATTCATACAAGCTAAGAATGTTATGATTTCACAGGTGGAGGTTCATCTAAGATATATCAGTCTGGCAATTGAGTTTAGTTGCCATAGCATATGTATTGGTGAAGTTATTGAGGATTTTTATATAATTTTTTTGGTATAAAAAACTTTGAGCTCAAATTTGAAGGCCTCTTTGAAATGGGGTCAAACCTTAGCTGACAAATACTTATGTGGTCAACTATCATAGATCAGAATTGTCCTTTCTAAAAAGTGATTATAATAGCTACTCGGGTCTATGGTTCAAAAGTTATGGCCTCTGAAATTAATGTTAGCTCAATTTATAATTATAATTATTTTAAGTTGACTCTATGTAATTAAGTGTTAAAACTAATATAATTTTAGGGTTGGTTTGCCAAAAGGGTTAGGGCTAGATGTTTAGAACCTTCCCAAGTGATGGAAAATTGCCTATATAAGGAAGGCTTATAGAGTTATCTAGGGTTGTTATGAGATGTTTCTCGTAGATTTTCTTATAGAATATTGCAAGGAAAACACCCATGTGGCTTTGCATATTGTATTTCTAAAATCTGTAATTCCATACTTTTAGAGATAATAAGAAGCCCACTTTTGTTCTTGCAAATTATTGTTGTTTCTCTATTTTATGCTACGTATATGTGATATTAAGGAGAGTACCCTTCATAAAGTGGTATCAGACCAAGAGTCCCTAAGTGTGTAGATAGAATGTCAAATGTGATGTAGTTTGCACCAAGACCATGGTTTAAGGTTTTAGTAAAAAATGTAAAAAAAACACCTCTACACGGGGAACGTGACAAAAGAGAAAGAGGTGTGACACTTTAGGTTAGAGCCCTCTAGAGAAAAATATGAGCATTGCAAGAAGATATTTACAGAGGGATGAATCTTGTAGTAAGAGATGAAAGTGAGGATGAACTCAAAGAAGAAGGAAATTTTGACCAGGAAGGAGAAGGTGAAGTTTTGAACCAAGCAGAAGAAAGACTTTTTGGGTCCATTTCTAAGATTGGGAAAAGACCTAAGATTGAGGTCCTCACATTTTTGGTAAATCTTAACCTAGAGGAATTTATTGATTGGATTAATGAATTAGAAGAATTTTTTGATTATGAAGATATCAAGGATCATGATAGGGTCAAGTTTGCAAAGCCGAAATGAAGGATCATGCAAAAATTTGGTGGTAGGATATTCAATTAGAGTACAATAGAAGAGGAAAGGAGAAAATCACAATATGGGATTGGATGGCATATAAATTAAAGTGATAATTCATTCTTGTTGATTATGAGCTTAATCTACTAAAAAAAGTGCAAGGGTTAAAGCAAGCAGGAAGATCCATTCAGGAGTACACATAAGAGTTCTAACAAGTCCTCATTAGAGAATGCCATATCGAAGATGTCAAGGAGACAGTTGCATGTTACCTTGTTGGGTTGAGGCCAAGTATTTAGGATGAGTTAAGACTAGATAGAATGACCATTATTGAAGATGCATACCATGTCTCACTAAGAGTAGAAGAAAAGATGAATACGAAGTTTGAAAGTAGATAGAGTGGAAGAGGTTGTGGTGAAAGATCCATTGGATAGTTTTATGGAGGTTGAAATGAAGATCATAAAAGGAAGGATGATGCCAATAGTAGTCATAATATGAGGGAAAATAATTTCAATCATTTCCATGACCAAAATAATAGGGAACAAACAGGAAGAGGATAGGGACAAGGACCTAGAAAAGGGGATTTTTGTACAACATGATTTCATTACAAAGAAGAAGGTCATATGGCTTATAAGTATCCTCAACACCAAGGAAGGATGGATAGGGGAACTGAAGGCTAGGCCAGAGTTGTTCATGTGAATGAAGATGCCAAGTCATCACATTCTGAAGATGCTAAAAGAGGAGAAGTTGTAGTTAATAGAAGAGTATTGGTAAGTGGTGAGAATCAACTTGAGCAAAGGATGAGCTTGTTTTACATCAGGTACAGCTATGAAGATGAGTGTTGTGATGTGATTATCAGTAGTAGAAGAATTAACAATATGGTGTTAGAGGTGATGGTCACAAATTTAAAGCTCAAGTGGCAAAAACACCCATGTCAATAATGACCACAAGGTCATGGTCAATGAATGGTAGATTGGAAGCTACCATAATGAGGTAATGTGTGATATCATACCCATAGATGTATGTCATACAGTTCTAGATAGGTCATGATAGTTTGGTAGGCTTGTTGTGCATGATGATTGTATGAATACCTATTGCCTAACAAAGGGTGGAGTGATACATAAGCTAGAACCATTGAAGGACATAGAAGAAAAGTTATGTAGTAATGCAAGAATAAAAAAACATAATGGAAGAAATTTCCTAGAAGTAATGAGACATGAGCATATGTATTTTTCTATAATTTTGAAAGCTGCTAAAGAAGAAGTACAAGATGTACGTACAAATGTTACAGATTTTTTGGATGACTCTTAAAATATTCTATCCGATAATGTGTGAATGGATTACCACAAGTAAGGAAGATCAGTCATTAGATAGACTTGATTCTAGAATGAAGTTTTCCAAATAAGGTAGCACATAGAATGATACCAGTAGAAAGTGAAGAGTTTGATAGGAAAGTATGAGAATTGTTGTTGAAGGGGTTGATTTTAGAGAGTCTAGGTCTATTTGTTATACCAACAATATTATATCCAAAAAAAATGAAGAATGGAGCATGTTAGATTATAGGGCTATCAATAAGATCACAATCAAGTACAATTTTTTGTTGTCAAGGATGGATGATATTATGGATTGATTAAATAGAGCTGTCTATTTCAAAAATATAGATATGAAGAGTAGATATCACCATATTTAGAATAGAGAAGGAGAAGAATGGAAGACTGTATTCAAGAAAAAGGAAGGGTTGTATGAGTGGTTAGTCATGCCTTTTGGGCTAACCGGTGCACTAAGCACTTTCACGTGGCTCATGAATAAGGCATTGAAATAAATTTTTGGTTAATCTTGTCAATGTCTATGTTGATGATATTTTTATCTTTATTAGGAAATTGGAAGAACATATAATGCATATTGATAGGGTATTTGAAAAGTCAAGGGAAGGTAAATTGTTGATTAATTTGAAGAAGTGTAGTTTTGTGAAGAAAAAGCTAGTATACCTCATATTTGTAGTTTCATAAGAAGATTTAAAAATGGACCAAAAGTAAGTGAAGGCTATCCTCAAATGGCCTACTCCAAGGAGTGCTACTAAGGTAAGATCTTTTCATGGTTTGACAATCTTTTACAAAAAAAATATATCGTGAGTTTAGAAATGTTTTCTGACCCTTAACTAAAATAATGACAGGGAATAGGAAAGAGTTTAAGTGAACTACATGAGAAGATAAGAGTTTTAACTTGTTGAAATGGAAATTTATAGGACAACTTGCTTTAGCACTTCTAGATTTTAATAAGGTGATTCAAGTAGGTTGTGATGGTAGTGATACTGCAATAGGTGATGTTTTAAGCTGAGAAAGTAGGCATGTTTCTTATTTCAGTGAGAAGTCAAATGATGCCAAAATAAAACATTTTATCTATGATCAGAATTTTTATGCTATAGTTCATACATTGAAAAAGTAGAGACGCCATCTTCTTCCTGAGATTTTTTTTTTTATACCTATCGTCAAGCTTTACAATATTTGAGTAGTCAAGGAAAGTTGATTCAGAGGCATTTGGAATGGGTTGAGTGTTTGCAGCATTACACTTTTTTTTGAAACACACAAGTAGAAAGTCAGATGTAGATTCTAGTGGTTGGGTTCAAGGAACTAAAGAGTTTGTAGATCTAGAGGATCCTGATTTTGGTGAGGCTTAGAAAGCATGTACAAAAACTATTACACTTGATGAAACCAAGTGGTTAGATTTATTCATTTAGGATAGAATTTAATTTAGAGGAAGTTTTGTATTCCAAGGGGTTCTATGAGGGAGAATCTCATCAAGGAGAAGCATAATGGTGGGTTGGCTAGACATTTGGGTCAAGATAAAACTAGTGCTTTAGTTAGTGATAATTATTACTCACACAATTACAGTAGGATGTCAAGAAGTTTGTATAAAGTTACAGAGTATATTAGATGGAAAAAGGTGCAAATAATAATATAAGGTTATATCAGCCATTACATGTACTAGAGAAGTTGTAGGAGGATATTAGCATCAACTCTATTATGGGTTTACCAAAGACTTGGTGAGGGTGTGATTTTTTTTTAGTGGTTGAAAACTTTTAAAAGAAGACATATTTCATTCCGTACAAGAAGACTACTAATGATGTTCATGTGGCAGAATTATTTTTTAGAGAAGTGGTGAGACTAGATTGGTCTACCAAAGAGCATAGTTTCATATCAAGACACCAAGCTTGTTGGGTATTTCTTGTGCACATCATAGAAGAAGTTGAAGATATATTTAAAGTTCATCTCATTACATCATCCACATACTGAATAGACAAAGGTTGTGAATAGGAGTTTGGAGAATTCATTAAGGTATTTAGTTGGAGATAAGCCAACAAGATGGGATTTGATTTTACCACAACTATAATTTTCATACAATAATTCTGTCAACAAGAGCACTGGTAAATCACCATTCTAGATAGTGTAAGGAAGTAGTCTTAGAAATTCTTTAGAATTGAAGAAGTTGTACAAAGGGGAGATAAGTAGTCCTAAAGCTGAGGATTTTGCAAAACACTTGAAGAGCATCCATGAGGAGGCAAGGAAGCACATTACATAGATGAATACATGGTACAAGGCTAAGGAAGATCAGAAAAGGAGGAATGAGGATTTTTAATTTGGGTCATGGTTCATTTGAGGAAATAATTATTTCTAGTATGAACATATAATAAATTGAAAAATTAAGAAGTTTGGACCATGTAAGATACTGAAGAAGAATGATTCAATAAATGTTTATGAAGTAGAGTTGTCCACTGAACTAAATATTTCACCATTATTTAACATTTTAGATCCAATAGAGTATCATGACAGAGGTGTTAAATATGAGGTCGTAGAAGCACATTGGAGTATTTTAGCAACTACAACTATAAAGGAGGTCAAGGATATATTGGATAGTTGTGTTGGTAGAAGCACAAGGAACAAGATGTATGAAGAATATCTGGTCAAATAGAAAGGATGACCTATAGAAGATTCATCATGGATGATGAGGGAGGAGATAAACCATCTTATTTTTCCTCTGAATACTAGAGACATGATAGGTCACTTCTCAAATGACCCTAGGTGTCTGATGCAAGAACATCTTATGTGTAAAGGCAATCTTGCATCACCCAAAAATATTATTGTTTATCTTTCAATAGGGCTTGTTTTAGGGTAGATTAGTTATTTGTGAAAACTTACTATTTTAGTAAGTTGGTTATATGAACTCAAAATGTTTTGATTTTGTAGGTGGAGGTTCATCTTAGATATATCACTCTATCAATTAAGTTGCATTTCCATATCATATGTATTGGTGAAATTATTGAGGATTTTTTGGTTAAAAAACTTTGAGCCCAATTTTGAAAGCCTTTGAGGCTTTGAAATGGGGTTGAACCTAGGCTGACGAACACTTGCACAATCAACCACAATAAATCATAAGCTATCATTTGTGAAAAGTGGTTATCGTAGCCAATCAGGGTCTACGGTTTAAAATTTATTGCCTCCAAAAGCTGGGCTACCTAAACTTATAAATTGTAATTTTTTTAGCCAATTCTATGTAATAAAGTGTAAAAAATAATATAATTTTAGGGTTGGTCAGCCTCAAGGGTTAGGGATAAATGTCTAAAACCTTCCCAGGTTGTGGAAAATTACCTATATTAGGAACACATGTAGGGTTGTCTAGGGTAGTTTTGGGTGATTTCTTGTAGCTTTGTCTTACAAATTATTGTAAGGAAAATGCCTATGTGTCTTTGTGTATTTCTAAAATCTCTAATTCCATACTTTTGGAGATAATAAGAACCCCACTTTTTGTTCTTGCAAATTGTTGTTGTTTCTCTATTTTTGGTAACATGTATGTGGTGTTATGTGGAGCACCCTTCATTAGATACTAACTTGATTATACAATGTGGTACATGTGGAGTGGTCTTATAGTGCTTCTTGATAGATCCACACCCTTGTCTTAATATGTTTTTCTTTCTAACTATGGTCCTTTGTTTGATGTTTACCATTTAAAAACACTAGCTAGTAGAATGTGGCATAAAATAAAAGCTTGCTAAACCTAATTCCCTAAAGCCTTAAATCTTATATGTATTTTTATGTTATCTAGAAAGGCCATATAGGTACATATCTAGTATATTTAGAATATATAAAAATTGCATGCACAATACTTGGTTAAGTGATTGAGCTGGAAACTAAGGCTTGTGTTCGTAGATTGGTGTTAGTTGCAAGAGGAGGCAACATTAAAGCTTGTTGTTGAGGTTGTTACAAGGCGTTATACTGTTGATTAGGTTTCCACTGAGATGACTATTGCCAATTATTTTGTGGGGCTTTCCATTGATTGGATTGCAACTGCCAATTTTGATTAGGTTGTTGCCAATTTTGTTGTTGTCGAGGGACTTGCCAATTTGGTTGTTTTCATTGGTCAAGTCGAGGTTGTTTCCAAGGTTGGTTATTCTACATGAGTTGAGACTAAGTAGGCCAAGAAGGATAACAATGATTTGTGTTTGAGAAATTAGGATTTTTCCATTGATTATTAAAATTCCCAAAATTTTGGAGAGGATCTTGAGGCATGCCTTGTCTCTAAGCCCATGGTCTTCTTTGAGAAACATTTAGTATATCTCCACTGTCATCAATTTTATTGAACTCTATTGGCATATGTTGTAGTTGATTTTAGTATATCTTACACTTGCAATTCATCTTCTTCTCCACACAATGAGAGTAGAACTCGGCTAACATAGCATCAACTTCTTCATGTTTCCCTATGGATTTCATTGCATCCAACTGGGTTGCAACATTTTTAATAATGTCTTGCATGAAGTTAGACAACAAAATTGAAAGATCCAAATTTGGTACACCAGCTCCACCAATCTTCAAGGAATTAGACCAAATTCCTCTTCCTTTCTTTACATTAGCCCTTGGGTAATTCTTGCAATACCTTTTGATATCCTCCCTTGTGCTTTGTATAATGTTTCCTCTATCCGTGAGGTCCAAGGCTTGTACACAGGTTTCCTCCACACCCCTTAAGAAAATATTCTTTTCAGATGACTCATTCAGCTAATGTTTAGTGTTCCTTTGAAAATTATAAAGGAATCTTGAAACATAGTCTTCAAGAGTCTCATCTTCTTTCTAGTGCATCTTGAATATATCATATCCTCTCATACTTCCTCTATAATAATATTTGTATTTACAAAGAAAAAAATTCTTTGTTCCATCCTAATCTACTGTAGCATTAGCTCCTAAGCCCATGAACCATCTTAGAGTTGCCTCTTTCAGAGTAGAGGTAAATAATTTCAGCCTATGAGCATCAGTTATATAGTCATATCCTCTATAGATAATGCCAAATTCAAAGAGAAAGTTCTTAGGATCTTCATTAATTAAGCCATAGAACTTCGGGAAGTGTAGACGGAGGAATGTTTTTCATATTATTGTTAACTTGGAGGTCCAGTATGGGAAATAGAAAGGTGGTTTGTTTCATTCTGGGTGATGGTGGTGGGTTTCCTTGCTGATAAATGGAAATGGCTAAAGGATTATCCTAATATATAAGGGCAAAAAAAAGGTTATTCAAGCCTAATGATTCATTAGATGATGATGAAGGAAGGTTTACATGATAAGTTGCAAAAGTATTTTTAAATGGTGGTTCTTTTGTAACAGCTTGGTCTTCTTCTTGGCCTTCATGGTGTTGGTCTTCTTGCTTAGGATACACAATTTCTTCTATTTTGAAAGGGTCATTTTTAGGAAGAAATCTACTGAGATGGTCTCTTCGCCTATGCATATAGATAAAGTAACACTAATTTTGACTTGAATGAAACTATAAACAAATGATTATGCATAAAAAAATCCTAAAAATGATCCTAAAAAAAGGTTTAAATTGACACCATCCTGACAATGGTGCCAAAAATGCTTGGTTAAATGATTGAACTTGTAACTAAGGCTTGTGCTCATGGATTGGACATCCAAGATAGTATCAAAAACTCTTTATTAGACCCATTTACTTAATCAACCAGGGACGTAAAGTTGAAATGATGTCTAAAAAGTATGTGCTTTAAACCTCTTTAACTATCATTTCTATCCTACCGAATTAAGAATATAAACACTTAATCTATATGTAAAGTGTAAGAAACTTTAACTAAATGGAAGAAATATAAATTAAAATATGATTCTACTCTATGTTCCTTTGTTGTAGGAACAACTAATGACTCTATTACCAATGGATGTAGGGGCAACAAAGTTCTTGCTTAATCCTACCACAATGAAAACTAATTCTACCAACTAAGTTTGTTCACCACGTGGACCCCCTTGGATGAGGGAATAGCTACAAATATCAGCTCAGATATTAGAACACAACAATAAAAACATTTATTGATATCAAATCATAAAATAATACAAACTAGAAAATGTTATTGCAATTACAAACTTTGTCAAACTATATCCAAGGCTTGATTCAACAACTCTATTTAAAGCAACTACAAAAACTAACTTCCTAAGATCTAGCCTCAACAACGAGGACTTAGTAATGGAATAAATTACAATATCATGATACACATCTTGATTGAATAAGTCTTTCAGCAAATATAGGACACAATGACTTCTGAATTTGAATGATAGTTGGTAGTTAGGCTGACATGATCTTCAATGGTTCATAATATAAGGTGGTTGCACAACCTTTATATTAATCTCTTTGCATGCACTCCTTCCTTTGACTTATTCCTTCAATAGATTAGTACCCATGCAATATTTTATTGCACATATTTATTCCATTAATTCATGATAAACATTCGATGGACACATACCAATCCTTGCTCACAATAATTGGTTGTAGGAACCTACCCATTAGAAGTAAGAAAGGAAAAGACATTCTCATCTATAAATCACAAACATATATAATTCCATTTATCTATATAAGTATTAACCATAGCAATATATCCAGGAAACTATATAATGTCATGAAACTATAAAAAAGCATAGCAATTAGAGGTTTATATAGAGCATTCTAATAAAAAATCTTTCAACTTAAACAAGAGATATCCCATCAAAACTATAAAAACTCATAAACTTATGCCATTTCTAGACCATCACACAAGATAGGTTAGATTTCTTGGTGGGATGAACATTATCAAATGCACAACCCTTTTTCTTCATACATATGGGAACCTGTTAGAAAGTAAAGTAACTAGGGGGGTAAATCAATTATCCAACTATTAAAATATTCATCAACCTTATTAATCCTTAACCATGTGAACAATATAATCAACATCCATAAGAAGGTCCACATACACAATAACACCAGATGTGTTAACTAGGGAAACCCTTGGCTAGAGGGGAAACCCCAATGGGGATGGTAGCCACAAAATGATGTACTAATATAAAATTTCCTTGTAAGAGGATGGACACTATTAGGAGCCAATGAAATACATTCAATACATAGCAGTCCCTATTAGGAGACTTTGAATCCCTATTAGGAGATTCTAACCCTACTATAAGTTGTGCCAACCTTGTTAGGAGTTATAGAAGGTAGAAGGGTCCAATGTCCAGACAGCTTCAAGGGCAAGATCACTGAACTCACTAACCAACTAATCTATGTATTATTCCTTGCAGAATAATAGAAATGAATTAACCTCAACTCCTTCTCTGTCCTCTTGACCAGACAAAACCTCTTCTAATCTCAATTCCAGATCACCAACTTTGCATCCAAATAATCCCTTGGATCGCTTACATGCATTTAATGACTTCGCATCTCACTTGCACAATTTGCACTTGCACTCTTGCTCTCGTTAATTACACATTTTCACCATAAGGAAAATAACCTTCCTTAATATAATATCCTCAAAATAATTCCTTGATTTGGCTTTGATGCTTTCCCAACTAATTATAATAGGACCTCATTAAGATATTACAAAATATTACATCTTTTTACAATTATAAATCACTATCAAGTCATAGCCTTTACAACTTATCACACGTGCAATTGCACACCTTACGCACTTATTGACATCTGTTAGAAATGTTTAGAATAACTAAGAGGGGGGTAAATTAGTTACTCAAGGTCCTTAAGTACCATTTGAACAATTAAACATAAACACTCATTGTGCTACTTATCATATTGTTGCTTGGTCTCTATTGTAATGGTAAAAATATTGTCTTAAACATATCATGCTTTGCTTAATGAAAACATAATCAAATGTAAAAACATATAAAGCATTCCACATAGGTTTGACACTAGGATTTTATGTGGAAACCAATTTGGAAAAAACCACCAACAACATGTCACCACTTTTTCACTCTTTCAAAATAAGCCCTATTAGGAGCCAACCTTGTTAAAGGTTTACAATACATATTGTTAAATGTGACCTTGTTAAAGGATTTAATCACCCTATTAGGAGTGGCCTTGTTAGAGGACTTTGATCATTCCTTTAGAATTTCACCTAGTTAAAGGACTTACACAGACTATTAAGTCCTTCAAATGACTGTTAGATCAACCTCTATTAAAACAATTTCAATACAAATTATTTACAATGATTAGAAAGAAAATAGTAGGTTTTGATCTGTATTATTACAACTCACTTTGCAAGTTTAGATCATTGTTAGGTTCATGTGTTGATTCACTAATAATCTTTCCATTTCCATCTATGTTCTTGATTCACTTTTCAACCCTTCAAGCAATCAACCTTTTCCTTTAACCAACACTTAACCCATCTGCTTAGATTCACTTATCAATGACAACAACATCTACATAAGTAATACTCTTTAGCTTTGCATTCACACACACACACTTGTTTTCATCCTTGTGTGTCTTTGAGCCACCTTTCTCTATATGCCTCTCTCTCATACACACCACACCACACCATTTTTTTTGGCTCTACACCTCTTTAAATAGGAAATTCTTGCTTTACCATTTTCCATAATCACCACAAATCTTAGGGTTTATGATCAAGTTCAACATGATCCATTGCATTTGTCCATCTCCTTGATCATCCTCTAGAAATTTCTCTAGAATCCATCTATTAGGACTTTACATAATCCTCACCTTGAATTTAATGATCCAACTCATCAATCTTATCTTCAACGCGGTTTACATCTCCTACGAAAGTAACCAAGTTGACTAGATCTCACAATTTCCTCAAATTCATTCTTAACACTATTACTCAATAATCTCTAGATTTTGACACTCGGTTATCACTAAATTACTTAGTCATTGCAGAAATTTTGGCTCAACATCAACTATCTTGCTCGATCGATACTAACGCTCGATCAACACTAGATTTTCTTGGCACTTACTATGGCTCAATTGACACTAGCATCACTCGGCATTCCTTAGCCTTTTACTCTATTGCTTGGCATAACTCAACTTACTTGATATAAACAATCACTTCACTTTATCAAAGTCTATCTAATCAAATGTCCATTGTGGCTTCCTTTTCATAACTCAACCATTCCTCTAGGTGCTATTGTTATGAGCAATTTCTCAAATCCTCTTGATCAATTAAATAGATATGACATTTAGATTAGGTAGTAATATGTCTTCCTAATAGATTTGACATCAATGACAAAACAACAATTGTTCCAATATGTCTTACCAACTTCTCATATCACTTGCACAATTCGCACTTGCGCTCTTGCTCTCATCAATTACACACTTCATCACAAGGAAAACAACCTTCCTTTATACCATATCCTCAAAATAACTCCTTGTTTTGGCCTTGATGTTTTCCCAATTAATTATAATAGGACCTAATTAAGATATTACAAAATATTACATCTTTTTGCAATTATAAATTATTTTCGAGTCACAATCTTTACACCTTATCACATGTGTGACCACAAACCTTACACACTTACTGACAGCATCATCAAGTTGTCTATTATCACTATCTAACTATGCTTGTCACAATTCTATCCTAGTTAAGAGATACGATCCAAACTTCATAAACCACTTATCAAGTACTCTATCTACTTATTGTCTTTTGTAAATCATGAATAACTTATGCATAACTTTAATTCTCTATGCACGCTCTTGTCCATAGAACTAGGACATAATGTAGAATACATCATCAATTGTGCTTGACATGATCATTAATACATAGTTTGTACAACCTTATTCTTTGTCTACTACTCTACCAATTTTCACAAAAATAATACTATGTTGACATCAATGACAAACACAATCATAAATGTAACATGTCAATCATGCTTACAATCTCTCCAATGCTTAGGATACTCCCCCAAAGGAATACCATCAGCGTTTATGCTAACAATATCCCCCTTTGGCATTGATAAAAATATCTAAGTTCCAAGAATACCATATCCAATTATGTTGTTTTCATTGTAGCTCTCTTCTTTTCAAATCATCTTCATCAATCAAATCTAAAACTCACCAGAACACTGCTTTTTCTGTTCTTTCTCATTTCTTAGGATCAGCATTAATTGTTCACATTCAATTTTGTAGGAACAACTATTCATACGTGTTTCCTCATTCTTACATGGATGGGCATCAATTTTTACACTTCTCCCTCATTGATATAACTTAGTGTTTCTCCCCATTGACATCAATAAACCTAAGAACAATTCTCCCACATACTACGAGAAGATGTTTTTCATGTGATCATCTCCCTCATTGAAATCAATGACAAAGGCTTCATTATGTCAATCATCTGCTCCAAGTCTTCAATTAGTTCAAGTGTCCAAAAGACATTTTTTAATACCAACTACTAAGAGTCCTTGATAACTCTTTTCATTACTCCCCCATATAGGAAGAATTAGCATTCAATCTAGATAAACAATAGTGCTATGTACCACTAGACTAATGCATTTTCTGCATCATCTACTCAAAAGTAGGTAGGGGTATAACCCCAAGCATACCTCACAAATACTCAAATGTATCTTTAGGCAAAGGCTTCATAAAGATATCTTAAATATGCTCTTTTTTACTCAAATACTCTTATTCTTTCTTTGTAACTTTCTCTCTCAAAACATGATACTTAATAAATATATGCTTAGTCTTAGAATGAAACACAATATTCTTAGACATACTTACTGTACTTGTGTTATCACAATGTATAATGACAAGTTCTAAAAATTATATCCCAATGCCTTTTAACATCTGCTTCATCCACATGATTTATTTACAATTATTTGTTGTTGCTACATACTCTACTTTTGTTGTACTCTATGAAATATAGTCTTATTTCTTGCTTAGCCAAGAAACCAATCTTCCTCTAAGGAAAAATTCTCCACCACTGGTGCTTTTTCTGTCATCCATACTACCTGCCCAATCCACATCACTATATGCACATAAAGTAAAGTCTCTTGATCTGTTGTACCATTAACCAAAATCAGGTTTACCCTCCAAATATCTGAATATTCTCTTTATTGTTGCATAATGTGATTCTCTAAGATCTGCTTGAAATCTTTCTACTATACCAATTGCATTTTCTATATCTGGTCTAGTGTGAGTAAGATATTACAAACCTCTAATCATGGATCTATACTTCTTCTATTCTACTATAGGTGTCTCATATTTTCTAGATAACTTGTGACTAGTTATCATGGATGTACCAATAGGCTTACAACTTTCCAAGCCAAATCTTTTCAACAATTCACTTAGATACTTAGTTTGTGATAGAAAAATACCATCACTATTTAGTACAATTTGTAGTCCTAGGAATTATTTCATTTCACCAATCATAGTCATCTCAAATTCATTCTTCATTTCATTAGCAAATTTGTCACTTTCTTCATCATTACCTCCAAAGATTATGTCATCCACAAATATCAAAATAATCAATAATCCATTCTCAATTTATTTCAAATACAAATTGCTCTATGTTGTACCTTTAGAAAATCCTAACTTTTCCAAATACTTGTCCAACCTTGCATACCAAGTTATGACGCTTACTTTAGACCATATAATGCTTTCTTCAATCTGCATACCATGTCCTTTTCTTCTATCAAAGGGAATCCTTCAAGCTGCTCAATGTAGACTTCTTCTTCAAGTTCTCCATTCAGAAATGTTGATTTTACATCCATCTGACATACTTTAAATTTCTTACTTATTGCAAAGCCAAATACATTCTTACTACTTCAATTCTAGCAATGGGAGAAAATATATGCTCATAATCTATGTCTTCTTGCAACAAATATCCTTTGCATACTAATCTTGATTTATTCCTCACAACCTCACCTTGTTCATTAATCTTCTTTTTGAAAACCCATTTAGTTCCTATAACATTCTTGTCTTTAGATCTAGGAACCCATTCCCATGTTTCATTCTTCACAATTTGATCTAGTTCTTCCTTCATTTCTTGAATCCAATGATCATCCTTGCATGCCTCATCTGCACTATTTGGTTCAACTTGAGAAATCAAATACAATTCTTTGTGTACTTTGTTTGTTGTCATAATTATTTTTTCCTTTACTTCTGATAATCTGATCAGTGGCATGATTCTTTGTCAAATTCCTATTGGGTGTAGGTGTTGTTGTTTCAACTCTAGGTTCAAATCTTGGTTCTTCTCTCTATTCAATAATTTGAGCATCATTCTGCAAATCATTGTTAGTCTCAAAGAAAACTTCAATATTTCCTATAACAGGTTTAGGATTATCTTCTTCTTTATCAAAATTATAATCCAACATTCTCTCTTTAACTCCAAAATTTTCATCTATTTTTACATTTGCGTACTCAATAGTAGTCTTAGTTCTTTAATTAAAACATCTATAAGCTTTTCTTTTCAATGAATAACTAAGGAACATACCTTCATCACTTCTTGCATAACTTAGAAATATCATAATCTCTCTTTATGTAACACTTACTTCCAAAAAATTTGAGATATTTTACTAAGGGTGCATGTCCAAACCATAATTCATAGGGAGTCTTGTTTGTACCTTTTCTAATCTACTCTCTATTCATTGTGTTTAATTTTGTATTGACAGCTTCCCTCCAAAATGTCTTGGATACATCATTCTCATATATCATGGCTCTTTCTACTTTTGTTACACACCTGTTTCTTCTTTCAACAATCCCATTTTTCTCAGGAGTCTTAGGTGTTGATAGTTGTCTCTTAATGCCATTTTTTTCATAAAAGTTGTCAAACTCTCTTGAGGTAAACTCTCCACCTCTATTTGATCTCAAACATTTTATCTTTACTCTATATTCATTCTCAACTCTATTCTTAAACAACTTAAACTTTTTAAATGCCTCAGACTTTTCTTTAAGAAATGTTACCCACATTATTCTAGTAAAATCATCAACAAAAATCATAACCATAGAATCCTCTTGTTCTGGTAGTACCACTCAAATTTGTAAGAACAATCTCCAATTTTGTTGTGGTAGTGAACTTTTTGCTAGGAAAATAATATTTCTTTTGCTTCAACATAACACATTCTTTGCAAAAAACATTAGTAGGCTTCACAATTCTATGTAAATCTCTGACAACAAATTTGCTACTAGCCTTCAAAATACTATCAAAGTTTATATGAAAAAATATTCTATGCCACAACCAACTATTATCCACATTTGTAACCAAATAATTTGTCTATGTAGGATTCAATTGAAACACATCACCTCTAGATCTTGTACTAGCGCCAATCAACTTACCATCTTTATCCTTGATAATGCATGTGACACAGGGAGGACAGAGAAAAACTAGGGCCAAAGGAATACCCAACTATCCAAGCCACCTACAATAGTAAACAAAACAGAAAATAACACAAAAAATAGCAACCAAAGGAGATAGGAGAACCACAATGCTTTATTGATTTATCAAATTATCAATATACATGCCCAGTTGTATGACCTTCTGGGTTATGATCAACAATACAACTCAAATATTAACCTTCAATGATAAACTTCACATTCTACCTATACTTTTTCTCTTATTGACCTATCTTCCTACTCTCTCTCTACTACTCCTACTACCCTTTAAGACTCTACCCAATACCCTCTTAAATACATGCATGGCCACAAGTTGGCCTATTGCAAATACCAACCAAAAAAATCCTAACATTAAATGCCAAAAAAAGCCACAACTTGACTCTTAATAAATAGTAAATACCAAATATGAATTAACTTGCAAGGTTGGCCCAAACTGGAACCAAACACAAACAACTCAGTCAATGAAGAATTTAAACCAAAATATTGTCACTCAGCAACCAAAGGAACTCAGTAGCAACTTTGAACTTGACAACCACAACAAACTTAACAACAACTATGAACTCGACAACCACAGTGAACTCAGCAACCACAATAGACTCGGCACCAACTATGAACTCAACAACCACAATGAACTTAGAAACCACAACAGACTCAGCACCAACTACAAACTCAGTAGCAACTAAGGACTTAGTACTAACTATGAACTTGACAATAACTAAGAAATGGGGTAAACATGCAAGATAAAAATGCAACCCAAAATGCTTATGCATTAGACAACCAGGGTTGAAAGAAATGATTCTCCTGAATCATTAAAATGTCATAATCTGAGTTAAATCCAACTTAGATTGTGAAATCCATGTAGCATCTTCAACTAGTCTATTCTTCCACTTCACCAAGTACTCATAGTAATCTTTTCCTCTTGCGCTCTTACTAATTTTTTGATCCAACACATGTTCAACTTCTTCAATCTGCTTCTTAGGATAATCATCTAATACAACAACTTCATCATTTGACTCATGATGCTTATACAAATTAGCAATATTGAATATAGGAGATATATCCATGTCATCGGGTAATTCAACTTCATAAGTATTACCACTGTCAAATTTTTTCAAGATCTTACAAGGTCGAAACTTCTTCATCTTCAACTTATTGTATGTTCTAACATGAAACCTTCCTCTCTTCAAATGAACCATCACCTCATCACCAATCTCAAAAATATGATGTCTTCTAAACTTAATAGCATTCTCCTAATACTTATGATTACTTTGTTTCAACCTCAACTTCACTTCCTTATGCAAAGACTTCATAAAATCAACAAATTCTTATCCTGCAACACTTCTCTTTTGTTCACCAGCAACATCCCTTAAATTTCATATACCTCTAGGATGCAATCCAGTAATAATCTCAAAATGTGTCTTCCCTATAATCCTATTCATAGAATTATTATATGCAAACTTAGCTTGTGCCAATACCACTTCCCAATTACTTGGCTTATCTCCAACTAAACATCTCAACAAATTACCCAAGCTTCTATTCACAACCTCTTTTTGCCCATCTGTCTGTGGATGGAATTTAGAACTAAACTTCAACTTAGTACCCATCTTCTTCCACAAAGTCTTCCAAAAATAACCAACAAACTTATTGTCTCTGTCAGAAATAATGCTCCTTGGTAATCCATGCAATCTCACAATCTCTTTAAAGAAAATTTTACCAAAATTCTTGGCATATGATGTCTTCTTTCATGGTATGAAATGAGCCATCTTAGAAAATCTATCTCCAACAACAAATATGGAATCATACCCCTTCACTGTTTTAGGCAATCCAAGAACAAAATCCATACTAATGCCACTCCAAGGTTTCTCAAGATGAGAAATAGGTTTATACAAACTAGTATTTTGACTTACTCCTTTTGCAACTTGACAAACTCCACAACTCTTTACAAAATTTTGAACATCCTTATACATTTGTGTCCAATAATACTTATCCTTTAGCAAACTCAATGTCTTATCAATTCCAAAATGTCCAGCCAATCCACCACTATATTTTCTTTGATCAAATTAACTCTATTAGAACTTCTAGGGATACATAACTAAATTGCTTTAAAAATCATACCTTCTTGAATGAAATATTCATCATACTTACTTATGTTATCTATTAGATTTGGTACTTTGTACTCTCTCCACACCTTACAAAAATCAGGGTCAGTATCATACAACTCTTTCATTTAATCAAAACCAGGAACTTCAACCTTCATCTCAGTCAATAAAGAACATCTTCTACTTAATGCATCAGCAACTTGGTTAGTGACTCCACTTTTATGCTTAATCGCAAATGTGAAACTTTGCAAGAACTCAGCCCATTTCATATGTCTCTGGTTCAATTTATGTTGACTTCCCAAGTACTATAAAGCTTTATGATCAGTATACAAGACAAATTCCTTAAGAATCAAATAATTTCTCCACTTCTTCAAGGCTTGAACAATAGCATAAAACTCTTGATCATACATAGAATAATTCCTTTTAGCATCATTCAATTTATCACTAATGAAAGCAACAAGTTTACCTTCTTAACTTATAAACATAGCTCCTATTGCGTTACCACTTGCATCAAATTCAACTTGAAATACCTTATTGAAATCAGGAAAAGCTAATACAGGTAACTCAACAACATTTTGTTTCAAAGTTTCAAAAGTCTTATCAGCTCCATGTGTCCACTTGAATTCCTTTTTATCTCCTCTCATTATCTTAGTCATAGCATTACAAACAGAACTGAAATTTCTTATAAACTTTCTGTAAAAACTAACCAAAACGAGAAATGATTTTACCTCACCCACATTCTCAGTAACCAAAATTTATTTAACCTTCTTAGGATCCATTCTTAAACCATCAACTGAAATCACAAATCCTAAATGCATAATCTCCTCTTGCATAAAAGAACATCTCTTCAAGTTAATCATCAACTTGTCCTCTTTCAATCTCTACAATACTTGTCTAACATGCTCAAGATGTTCTTCCTTAGTCTTACTAAATATCAAAATGTCATCCAAATAAATGATCACAAACTTACCCAAGAATTTTTTTAGAACTTCGTTCATCAACCTCATGAAAGTACTAGGTGCATTAGTTAAACCAAAAGGCATAACCAACCATTCATACAAACCATCTTTTGTCTTGAAAGTAGTCTTCCATTCATCACCTTCTCTGATTCTGATTTGATGATAGCCACTTTTCAAATCAATCTTGGTAAAATACTTTACTCCACTCAAACAATCCATTATGTCATCCATCCCTGGCATAGGAAACCTATATTTTATTGTAATCTTGTTAATAGCTCTAGAATCAGTACACATTCTCCATTCTCCATTCTTCTTAGGTGCTAATACAAAAGGTACAACACATGGACTCAAAATTTCTCTTATCAAACCTTTCTACAATAATTCATGCACTTGCTTGTTAAGTTCTTCATTCTCTATTGGTGTCAATCTATATAGTGCTTTATTTGACAAACTAGCTCAAGGAGTTAGATCCATCCAATGACTTATGGTCATTACTAGTGGTAAACCATCAGGTATATCTTCTGCAACAATATCCTTATACTATTTTTAAAAAAAATCAATTTTCCATTGGCACTCAGTCAATACTACCAATTTTTGTCACTCAGTCACTACTAACTGGCACTCGGTTAATACTAGTTTATGATACTCAACTGCTACTAACACAACTTCATCCTCTAGGAATTATAGAAAAAAAAACTTGGTACCCTTTCATTTCTTTTTCAAATTGCTTCCCATTTACCATGCAAATTCTCACAGTAGTACAATTAACCTCACCTAGTATCTTAATCAAAGGAAACAATATTTATTTTCTCCCATTCACCCAAAGAGTATATTGATTCAATCTTCCATCATGTATACTTGTTGGTCTCAAATTGGTTTTGATAATTGAGTGTCAACACACTTAAGAAATTTCTAAGTTGATGCCGAGAATAATATAGATGTTGAGTCATAGTATGTGCTGAGCCAAAAATTCAACAGGTGTCGAGTCATTCAGATGCTGAGTGACTAATAGATGTTGAGCTAGTATGTGCCGAGTAAACTACATGTGTCGAGCAAGACATATTTTTATAGGAGTCAAGCAAGACAGAATTCCTATATGTGTTGAGCATCATTAATCAGTAAGAGTTGAGTAACACAGAATCAGCATAAGATTTTGTGCCCTCACAAACTAAGATGTAAACCATTTTTGAGCTGACATAAGATGAATCTTGAAGGATTAAAAGATAAGATCAAATCTATTTCATTCCCTATGCAATCAACATGCAACCAATCAAAGAAATTGAATGATTTAAGCAAGAAAGATGGATGAATCTTAATTGTAGATCCATACCTAACCCTAAGTCATGAAACCTTTTTAAAGAGGTCAAGACCCCATAATTCAGTAGTGTGAGAGAGAGTATGGGTGAAGGGAATGCATACAAGGAGTGAATACTAGTGAAAGTTTGAAGGAAGTGAAAGGGGTGAAAAGACTCAGAAGAAGAAGGATAACATTGCAGTATCAGTTAACATCAGAACAAAGCATCAGTACTTCATACAGAGTCATATCAGATCAAGGAGGATTAGATCAAATTGGATAAAACAAGGATCTGAAATCAACAATTAAAGATTGTAAGTCATCAGGTCAACACATTCTACTATACTTTCTAGCCATTGTATTAGGAGAATGAAAATCCTATGAAGATAGGTTGGTTTAACAACCATTTTGTAAATCCTTTAATAGGGTGACATTCCAAGTGAGTGTTTGTAAATCCTTTAGATAGGTCACCATTAATAGGGTGTTAGAGCCTTTAATAGGATAGGCCTCTCATAGGGCAAACCATTGATGATGGTCAAATTTTATAACCTTGACAAGTTACATATTGCTGCAGTGATAAGTTGTGGTTGTCATCTCCACCCTAGTTTTACCTTCTAATTTTGGATGGTTTTTGGGTGATCAAATATTGTGTTCTCTATTTTCATGCATGCCTTTAATTTCATGATAATTAGATATATTACATGCACGTATTAATTTCAGTCAAAAAGTTTTAGAGGTTAAAGTTTGTCACTTCTGATTTACCCCCCCTCTCAAAAGTAAATCTTCCCACTTGTAAATTCCAAAAATAGCATATCTATCATATTACCAAGGTTTTTCTAACAAAATATGATAACAATCCATAGGCATAATATCACATAGAACTTTATCAAAATATTGTCCAATCTTGAACTTCACAATACATTGTTCACTTACCAATATCTTATGCTCATCTTTAATCCATAAAACATGATAGGGTTTAGGATGCTTTAACCTCTACAACTACAACTTTGTAACCAACTCTTTTAATGCCAAATTTGTAGAAATTCCACTATCAATGATCACCTTGCAACATTTCCCAACCATCTTACATCTAGTTTTGAAAAGACTTCTCCTAAGGATAGGTTCCTCATCATTTCCTTTATTAAATAAGGTTATTCTCACCATAAAAGTTTCTCTAGCCTTAGGTCCACTTGGTGAACCCTCAATGTCTCCTTGTATCACAACATTTTTGTTATCTTGTCCATTCTCAGAGGATCTACATTCAAAGGATCTATGCCCTTCTTTACCACATCTGAAATAATTACCATGAAAACCACCTCTAGAATAAGAATTACCTCTTCCTCAGTAGGAACTAGTACCTCCTTGGTAAGAATTACCACCTTTCCATTCAGTCTTGTTCTTGTCATACTTTTCCATTCAGATTTCCCTTTATCTTGCTTACAATTGTTAGATTTGCCACCTTCTCAATAAGATCTACCTCTGCCTCTCTAGAATCTACCACCTCTACCTCTTTGTCTTTATTCATGCTTATTTGTCAAGATCTCCTTAGCTTTCAAGGCATATTGGTATGCTTTTTCCACATTGTCCAATTTCACAAAACTTATCTCATCTTGAATTCTAGATCTCAATCCATTTATATACCTTGAAATTTTCTCAACATCATCATCGACATGTCCAAATTTGATGTCCAATCTATAGAATTCCTTAGTATACTCCTTCACAGTCATATCTATTTGTCTCAATTTTTTCATCTTTCTCAACAAGCTAACTTGGTAATCATTAGGAAGGAATTTTTTCTTCACCTTGTTTATCATCTTTGGCCAAGTCTTGATCTTCTCCTTTCCTCTTCTTTGTCTATTAGTTTTAAAATGCTCCCACCATAATGAGGCATGACCTTTCAACCTAGCAATTACAATTTTTGCTTTCTGTTATCAAGAGTATTTTCATACTCAAATAACTTCTCCATATCAGAGATCCAATCCAACATAGCATTGGTGTCCAATTTCCCATCATAAGGAACAATTTCTACACCATGATTTGAATGTGCCCTGGACAATACTCTCAACAATCTTGCTTCATCTTTATCCTCTTCAAGTTCTAGATTAGGCTTTGGTGCTACTGCTTCATTATCACTCACATCATCAAGATGTGCTCCTCTCCACAACATCTAATATGGCTGCAATTTGTGTCAGTGTATCCAATATTACATTATCAGCATTTCACCTACCTCAAACCATTTTTACAAATCAGGTTCCTACAAGATCATAACCCTCTGCAAGTTATAGGTCAAATCTGCAAATCTGCAACCCTACAACCAAATTTAAATTAGGATTCTATAAGATCCAATATTCACAAGGATGAACCTCAAACTCTGATACCACCTAATATGGTAATCTATTCTTAAAATGAAAATATAATATATAAGTACCATTGAAATATTATTTGGATACAATCAAGTTATCAAACTCCTTAATCAACAAAATTCTAAATATTCATTGTAATTATGCTAACATAATGTATGTTTACCAAAAGCGAACAACTTCTTGTGGGCAGTTATGCATAAATATATACTAACAACAAAATGGTTCCAAAAAATGGAATATGAAGGACCATCAAGATGTGTTTTATGTAAACATGAATCATAAGTATTCAATCATATCCTACTAAATTTCCCCTATGCAACTACTTGTTGGGAAATTATTTGCAATAAATTAAATTGGTCCGCAACATCCCCAAATGACCTAAAGGATTTTTTACAATAATAGCCAACTAGAATGGAAAAAGTATATATAAGGACATATGGATAATTGATCATTTGATAACCATATGGGAATTATGGAAAGAAATAAATAAAAGCCTATTCCAAGACAAAATGTGAACTACAACATCTCTTCGAAATAAGATTGAAGCGAGCATTATTGAAACCTTGAATAGAAAATTGAGAAACTAAAATCACTTTCAAGGAACATTCTCTTTATAGGATGGCTTAACCCATAAAAAATGGACAAGACTAATAATCTCTCCCCCACCCCCACCCCCTCCCCCCCCCCAATTCAAGAAAGGGGAAAAAATAGCAAAGAAGAAGGACAAAATTGTAGATGGAAGCCCTGAAGAGAATGATGGCATAAAATGAGCTTTGATGGGTCATCAAGAGGAAATCCAAGAGCAATAGGCATAGACTATATAATACATGATAGTAAGGGTCTAGTCATAGGAAACTTAGCTAATCCTCTTAGAATTACATCCAATAAAAGGTAAATATAACAACATTGTCAGAAAGACTTCAACTTAGTAAGGAATTCAACATCAAATAATTGATATTGGAAGGAGATTCCCAATTTATTATCAATGTAACAAAGGTAGGTAACACATAAAATTGGGAATTGAATTCAATGTTAGAATGTGCCCTATAACTCTTAAATAATTTTACATATATTTAATTAAAATATATATATAGGGAAGGTAACAAACAGGCTGATTAACTAGTTAATCAAGGAGTAGATGGCTTAGTAACTAGAGTATGTTTTGATAAACACTCAAACATCACCCAATGAGAATAGAGTAAGAAGAGTCACATTCTGTAAACAAATTATTAATATCTATTATTTTTAGTATAGAAATAGTTATGACTAACCAAAAAAATCTATTATTATCTTAGAAATCTAAATCTTTCCTCCTTAAAATCTCACTTTTCTCACTTCATTTACCAGAAAATTATAACCTGGCCATTTAATTCCTAATTTTCACATAGCTAGATCTTATAATAATAATTGATGTACCTTTATAGTTTTCTCAACTTGAATTAAATTGTTAGTTTATCTATAGACAATTCATTTAACTCTATTATGGTCTCTCCCAATTGTATTTTGCCTTAAAGTGTCAATCTATCTAATTGCATCTTTGAAGCTTAGAGGATATTTGTTTCCATCTCCTGATATCATTACATTTTTCTATCTAATAATGATGAGTAAGAGTGAGACCAACTATGTTTGGCTCCCATCTCTATGATTAGCATCATTGTTTCTCTATCCTTCTCATTTTTTGTCAAACCTTGAGTGTGTTAGCACACACTTAGACCCCTTGTAGATAGTTAACACTTCTTAGATAAGATTGGAACCACCAATGTAAAGACTCAAATTATACTAATATCGATGTTTATAAATAATTATCAACACCAATATTTTATACAAGGTAAGTGGATGATAAGTAAGCTCAAGGTACTCGCAATTTTAGATCCTCAAAAGTCTATACATTCAAAAACATTACAGCACACTCATTCCTACACTCATTGGTATTAATTTTAAATAGCCTTGATTGATTATCATGTGGTTATAGTAATATCTCTTTTCCAAAATTTCAACCATAAGCAATTATGATTGTTAAGGCTCCTAGTGCCACTTCTCAATCATATTTCTAGCCATCTCCCAAACATTCTAGAGCTTCCTAGAAGCTCCAATGTTTTTTTTAATATCTATTCATATGTATCTTTTTCCAGCTACATGTGTTAGTTATTTGTTTTTATATTCTACTATAGCTTTTTGTCCTTATTCTACCTTATTTGGTCCTTCTCCATCTCAATATGGACACTTCCATCATCAGTTTCCATGCATATGAAGAGAGAACTATGTCCTTCCTTAGCCTTGTTAACCTTGAGCGGTGGAGTAGGATCTTCAAAAATGTAGATGATATGACTTTGATGGTTGTGAGAAGATTTAGGTGAGAAATTTTTTTACTATGGATTTAACTATCAATCAAATATTCAAGTAATAGGTTGCTTTATAGCCTGCCTCCCCTCGTGATAAGATTAACTAGTGGGACACGATGAATATTTTTGAGATTATCTTTTATTAGACTTTGTTGAAAGGGATTCACAATGTTGTTTTCAATATCAATAGTAGGGTAGAAATATTGTATCCTAAAGAATATATGAATTGTCTAGTAGGAAGTATTAACCATGCTAAAGCTCTAAAATATATAATCCTCTCCATTGGGGATCTCCCTACTTTTTAGCAAATCTAGCTAGAGATGGAAGCGAACATCCACTTTCTTCTCAAATGGTGTAACATTATTAAAGAGGGTAATAATCAATGGATTGAGACTTTCATTAAAAAAAGAAGAAGCTAAACTCAACTTTATTTTGACTTTGGATCTTTGAGACCATAATAAGCTCAAATTCATCCTCCCAAATTTTAGAAGGTCAACCAAGACAAGAAGAAGCAAATAGGCAATGCTAACTATTGATGCTAGTGAGATTTCTTTAGATGAAGACAAGGATGAAGAACTCATAATCATTCATCATCTAGAAGCCTAAGTTCTAGTCCTTTTTGTATAACACTTATATGAAAATTGAAGATCAATTTGTAATAGTTTTTGTATAAGGTTTTGCACATAATAGTTACAATCTAGATCTACTTTGATCCTTTTGGTTTAATTTTAGGTAATATGTAAAGGATTCCTGTAGGTAGTAATTGCAAATAGTGTATAAATAGGCAATGATTAAATCCTACATACACTAATATATCTTGATATATCCTTGTATAAAAGTTGTTTGGCTTCAATATAGATATATGGTTAGGGGGTTTCATTGTAAATATCCAGAGTGGTTTTTCTAATTCATTATCTTTAGAATGTGGTCTCTTAATATTTCTATTTTTACCTCCCTTGATATGTTAAAATAATTATATCTGTTAGCAACACATTGGAACTAGATTTATTGAATTTAACTCACAGTAACGTTTAGATTCTATTGGCGATTGTCACAAATGGTTTTGCATATGCCTATGCTAAGCAAGACACTCGAATGTGGGTAGGATTATAATAGAATAATTTAAATTTATATAATTAAAAATATTAAAAAAATAAACAAAGAGAACAATTATCATTAAGATCTATATATAGCCTCTCTTGGATTTGTAGTTCCATGGTTAAAAGTTCAATTTAATATTTTTGTTGATCTCATTTTGGTTTTGACAAGGTAGTGACAAAACACTTAGTCATTATTTAGCAAAGAATAGTGCAAGCCAAGTGATTAGAGTAGCCAAGTAATCAGTGTGAGTTGAGTGATCAAAGCATGCCAAGCATAAGTTTCCAGATTGTACATGTCAAGCGATATGACTAGCTAGTGTCAAGCATCAAAATGTGTCGAGTAGATAGCATGTGTCGAGTCACTCTAGTGCTGAGCAATCTATACATGTCGAGTGATTTAGGTGTCGAGTAACAATAAGTGACAAGTTATATAGAAGTTGAGTTACAATATTTAGAGCACAATGAAGACCAAGCATCAGAACCTTTGGATGCCGAGTGAACTATTTTTGGCATAGTTGTTTGTTACGGCACAAACTCCTATGTAAACCATTTTTGGCTGACATAATCATGAATTTATGATTATAAGAGATAAGTATGGAGTCATATTTTGAATCCCTATACAATGCATGCAACCAATCAAATTAAGGGAAGTTTAAGGTGCTAATAATAATCAATCTCAACCATTGATTTTGACCTAGCCCATCTCAACCAATGTTTATTTAAGGAAGGTAAACCCTAAAGAGTTTATCCATGTGTGAGGAAATAAATGCTAAGAGTAGATAGACCATTCGTGGTGGCTATAATGGCTAAGACAGAGTTATGCATAGTAGAATTAGTCTAAGAGAAATAGAGACGAGTAGTGAAAGGTTTAGAAAGGATATATTTGATCAAGAAGATCAATGTTCAAACAATAAAGTGAAGATCTGACATTAAGCAGTAGAGTGCTAACTAAAATATTAGGTGTTGAATCATTCTAACATGTGATGAAGAGTAAATCTCTTAACCAAGTGCTTACTTAATTGTGAGTTTGAAATCCTTTAGCAAGGTGAGACCTAACAGTCTTGTAAGCCTTTAATAGGGCAGACCCCTCACAAGGTAGATCATATCTTATGATCAAACACTTTGTGGCCATAATAGGCCACACTTTACAACTGCAGTAGTGAAGATGTGTGGGTGTCATGCCTACCCCATTTTTACCTTCTCCTTGGAGGGTTTATGGGTAACCAAATTTATTGTGTTATGTGTTATTTACTTTTTCCTATGGATGCAATGCATGTCAAGTTATTTTAGTTTATATGTTAAGTTATGAGATGGATGATAATGATATGTTTTAGAGGCAAAAGTTTTAAGTGTTGATTCACCCCTCCCTCTCAAAACTTACTTTCCCATTGTTATTTCCAATAATTTCAGTATGTTTTTTGCTCGTTGTTGTAGCTCTTCTCCTACAGTGATAGTAATACTTCATAAGTAGAATAACCAACAAACAACAACATAGATATCCCACTATATCTCAATTCAAGGATATTAAGGTTTTGATCTTCCGTGGATGATAGGTAATTGGTTTTTTTAGCAAGGTTGAACAATCTATTAAATTTAAATAGATGGGATAGAATGAAATGGTCAAAGGAGATAAGTATAAAAAGTGTTAATAAATAATAATGTGTTTCTCATAAGGTGAATTAAAGCTTGATGAAAAACTTTGAGTTCTTATGCATAAAGTCAATATAACATACTAATCTTTGTGACAAAAATATTCATAAATAATTCAGTTCAAATAGTGGAAACTTGTAAATTAGACTAATCATAGTCAAGAATTCAGCTCACAATTCAAATAAGATAAATCCAACCTTGTAGGTCATATTAAAAATATTTATAATATTGAGTAAAGAGGTGTTAAACAAATTTTGAACTCTTCATAAGCGTCTAAGGAGAGAAAAGTACTTTTTATTTAACACTTTCCACCAAATCAACCCTCTTATGGTTGCAGTAATTGACGATAAAAGCATAAAGATAAATGAAATATCCCATAGTCAACATTTGATATATTTGAGTATAGGTTGTGTCATTATTAGATAAAAGTATGCAATTTCCATTTACAAACATATTTTAAAATTGGTTTTAATGGAACTAAAAATGATTTAATGATTAAGTGATTAAATGACATAATATTTATGTTTTGAGAAGGTCTCTTAACTAATTTAGACAAGGATACTTGTTTTTAGTATGAACAACCTAACATCAATCTTGGTCAAGAAGCAATGTTTGTAGGTTCAAATATGTTAAGTCTCTGTAAAGAAGATGTTAATTGAAGATCTTAATTTTTTTATCTATCTATGCATTGTAATTAGGAAAATCCCAAAAGGATCTATTGTAATCTATGTAAATTCAATGGAATGCCCTCGGAGTCAATGTTCATGTTAATAGAGGTATGCCCCTATGTATCATTTTTTTAAAAATTTGATGAGTGGACAAAGTCCTTGGACAAGACTAGAGGTTTTCTTCTCTTTGTTATTTACTACTAGTGCTTGTTTTGAACAGAAGTAAATACAGATTTTTTTAATTAATCAACAAAATGACATGGCCTTGGTCATTTACCGATCAAAAAAAAAAAAATTATTATATTTAAAATAATATTATATGAGTAAATAAATAACAATAATAAAAATTATATTAAGATTAATTAAAATCTAAAAAATGACAAATAATAATATAAATGATAACATGTTATATAATTTATTGTCAAGAAAAGAATTTTTATAATAAGATTTAGAAATAAATATCAATTAAATAATAAAATTACTATGAATGAAGAAATAAATAAAATTAACCACAAGAAATGATATTGTTAAAATTATTTTAACTATCTAAATAAGGTTTAATAATAAATGATACTAACATTCAATATGAAAATAAATAATATAAACTAACTAAATCTAATGAAAAGTCAAGAACTATAAAAGGGAGGAGAGTTCATTTGGAAGAGGGAGGGAAGTAGAGGAAAATATAGCAGTAAAAGAATGAATAATGGAAGAGGAAAGTAATGTGAAGAAAATAAGGAAGTGACTTTGTCAAGAGGTATCAATGACATTGAAATTATGCGAGTCTTCGAAAGGGTCTTAATTATGAATGGTTGGGACTCTTCAAAAAAATTGTAATTATAAAGTATTATGACTATATGAAAGGATTATGATTATGAAGGGTTGTGACTTCTCAAAAGAGGGTCAATTGCAAAGGGTCAAGATTTCTCTAGGACATGATGAACAAGTGTGACCTTTCACTTATATAGATAGATAAGCACAACCTATAAAGATCATATGCAATGTATTTATTCTTGGAATCTACCACTGCATAGTTATAGTGAAAAATGATGTTAAGTGATAGGGCAGGGACATTACATGTTGATTATCTTGCATATATTCTAATGGGAAATCTTTGTGACATTAAGTGGAAAACCCTACTTGACCTGCCCTCTCAATGGAGTACTATGTTGGTTTCCTCCTTAAATCTCTAAGAGGACTTTATGAAGTTTGATAATTCTAAAAAACTTATTAGAGATACTACTTGTTGGAAACCTCCTATCCACCCTTTGTGCAAGTTGAATTTCAATAGAGCTTCAATAAAATTTTTGGGTACTAGTGAAGGTATTATTAGAGATTACATGAGTTTTATTGTTGTTGGTTACTCTAGTGACTTGCATGACTCTACCAAAAATTAAGCAGAAGGTATGGTATTTCTCTAGGGTATCAAGTTCTCCCTCTCACTAGGAATTCATAACCTAATCATCAATTAAACTTTTAGTTAACCATTGGAGCTAGTAAAGGTAAATATTCCCCTGGTTGGTCCATCCAAAGCATCATAAACGATAGTAAGAGCCTCCTCAATAGGTTGGATGACTTCAACTTACAATACATTTATAGGGAATGTATTTCATTGTTGATCATCTCACTTCTGTTAGATTAGTGATGACTCAAATCAAGTGGTGTTGAAATGATATATATCTCCCTTTGGGGACTTCTTTCATGAGACAAGAAGCCCCTGCTTAGGTTTGATGATTTTTTTCTAGTTTTGGCTTCTAGCCTTGCTTCTACTTTACATTTTTTTAAGCTTATTAGTAAGCACAAGATTATCTACTTGTTGAGTTAGGTTGTCAAGTTCAATTTAAAGTGGCCAAATCTAAAGCCTTTGGGCTCATGTGCAACTCACAATAATATTTTATTAAGGTGTGGGGGTAGTAATATTTTGAAGCAATTTGGGGGTGATGAGACTTTGGTTAAGTTTGAGACACATGTTCTTAATTTGACCATCTTTAGAATTATTATCCCTCTTAATACTTACCATTTTCATGGTTGCCCCAATGTGATAACTAAAAGCTTTGATATGGAGTACAATTTAGGATGGAATAATATTTATTATGCTCATAATTACCCTCATATCTTCTTTTTTATTACCTTCTCATTTAAAAACATTAGTATGGGGTTTGGTTTGTATTTCATCTCTACAATATTAATGATTTTGACTATTGAAAATTGCTACAATATGAGCTTCAACAAAATGGGTAGTGACCATGTGTATGTGAAACCCACAAACTATTATGAATAGAATAATGATGGTATAGTCTAATATATTTTCAAGGACGACAATATACCTCAATTCTCAAAGCTTAAGAACAACCATCAAGAAAGCCTCTCTAATTAGTCTATTAGATCTTGGGATGCCAAAGGGTGACTATAAAAGACATTTCTTTCAAATTTAATGAGCATGTGATAGATCATACTAGGAGCCTCTTTATAAAGGACCAAAAATGGAAAAAATCTAGCAAGGTTCCAAAAATTGCAAGCCTCATTCAATTTTTCTAGGTCGATAGACATCCTATGCAACTATATGGGGGCTTTGATTACAAGAAACTATTAAAAATAATTGATCAATTGTATATTATTGTTGATGTTATACAAAATTCCATGTCTTTATCAGTCAGTGTCTATCGAGCTCACTCAAGTGATAAAGATGGTTTCCTAAATCTGTCGAGTGTTCCTGTGTTTACCAAGTTCAGGAGACAGTGTCTACCAAGTTCATTTGAGCACCAAAGAGAAGTTGGCATGGAGATAGTGTCTACCGAGTTCACTCAGGCACCAAAGAGAAATTTTCAAAAGTTCAGTGTTAACTGAGCTCACTCAGTTAACAAAGGAAAGTTGGCATGGAACCAGTGTTAACCGAGCTCATTCGATTACCAAAGGAAATTTAGTTCAGGATGCAGTGTTAATTGAGTTCACTTGGTTAACAAAGAAAAGACTTTTCTGAGTTAGTGTTAACCAAGTTGGGTCGACTAACAAAGGATTTTTCTATATTAGTATATTGAGTATGTTAGATTAATTTGTTTTTTTCTAGCTGACTCAAGGGTTGATTATTGAATATTTATAAGTGCATTCAAGACGACTTGACAATGTAATTCATATAAGGTCAAGTTGAGGATTGAAGAGAGAGTATGTGGAATAAAAAGGAGATGAATAGAGTAACCAAATTGGAAGGATAAGCATAGTATCCTTGTTGAATGAGCTACAAAGAACATTCTAATCAAGGAGGATCAAGTAATCAAGCCAGCATAGAGATTTGAAATCAACAAGTTAATTGCATCAACAATCAGGACAAATCATTGTTACTTTCTAATAATTGTAGCAGTGAATCAAATCTCTTAATAGAGTTAGCTTAACATTTATTTGCCAAATCTTCTATCCTTTAACAGGGTCACACCTAAAATTATTTTTTGTAACCCTTAATAGGGTTGGCTCTTAGCAGGGCTCACTTCAGAAGAGTGAAAAACAATAACTAGTTGCAATTGGTGGTTTTCCCAGATTAGGTTTACACATTAAATCCTTGTGTCTCATGTGTTCATGTTATTTGCTTTATGTTTGTAAAACTAAGTTAATTAAGGTTAATCACTCTTAATATCATAAGATCTTCATATTCAGTGTTAACAAAGTAACAGTGCTTATATTTGATATTAACCAAGTGTTTACCGAGTGACAGTCATTCTTAGGGTAAACCAAGTGTTATTGTGTTGCACGAATGATTCAATGTAAATCAAGTTATAGCAGCAGAGTTTGGTTTTGTTTTGTATAGACATCTAAAGGGACAAGGATTCATTTTTGTGGTAATTGATTCACCCCTCCACTCTTAGTTTCTCCTTTTATATTTCCAAAAACAATGTCTTGAGCCCTGAGACTAAGTTTATTTCATCATTGTGAGGTACTTGCTCTTAAAGGAAACACTGATGTTTATTACTAATACTTGTTTAGGGGAAAAAGGAAACACTTTAATAGGATTGTAGATCTCTACTTTTCTAGGCCACTAAGCCATTCAAATATGTATGTGAGGGAAAGAGAGAAATGTCCAAATATTATTCCTCTTATAATCCAAATTAGATTAGCTAGAATACAAATTAAGAAGGGCACCAATACCAAATTAGAATTATAACGGCAAATGTAATACAAGGAAATATACTCTTTGGCCCCTATAGCATAATGTGTATGTAAAATTGAACCAATTGTATAAATAATACAAATCTAAGTGCTAAGTGTATATAATCAACCCAATTAAGATATAAATCTAAAATATTGATATGAAAGGAAACAAAATATAAAAGAATCACCTTGAAACACATAAGAAGATGTATTTTAGCTCCAAATGTTGCAGATCTTAGCTTATTTTTTAATATTTGACTATGAATTCTTGAATGAAATAACAAAAGGAACAAAACCTAGAAATCATCCATCTAGAAAAGTAGGAAGAACTAGGTCAACCTTGAAGGACCGATTCCCATAGGGTTGACGTAGTCTGATGGAACTATAAAAAATTTGAACTAACTTCTCTAGACATCTTCCAAAGAGTTATTTCTAGATTTGCATTCAAGATTCTACTATCCTGCTCCTACACATAGAAACTGAAGGGTTTTTGTTGTTTGTTAGATGAGGGCTTGCCTTGGTCAAGCCCTAGATTAAGGAATTAACCATAAATGACAAATGTAAATGGAAATAAGTGAAAACAAGATAAATTTTAGGATTCACTTTTCCTAAAACCCTTGTTAATGAGGATTTTATTTTGTAATGTGTTGTAGATCTTGAATTAGGTATAGGAATGTAGGGTATCTTCACAATTTGTAACAGATCTACCATAATCCCATCGTGGTGCCAGGTATGTAAGTATGCATCAATGTGGAAGATGATGAATGCTTCAATGTATATCTCCTCCCTTGATGACCAACAATAATCTAGATCTTGTAGAGAATATGCCCATAAAGAATTTTTCAATGCTTGATAGAAATCTCCCTTGCTTGAACTCCTTGAATAGTTTGTTTGTCTTCAAATTTTTTGGATACTTGATATGTGTGAAGTGAGATATGAATTCTTAAATGAAGCCTCTAAGCCCCCTTATATATGCATTTTTGGGTGATAAAATAAAATGAGTTGATTGGATAGCATAGTAAAATTAATTAAACCCCTGAGGCCTTGAAGGCCTCGAGCCCCAAAATCTCTAGAGATTGGGTTGACCTCATCCAGTCTAGGTTGATTGGGGTTGACCTAGTCTGAGAGGTAAGGATAAAGGAGCCATAAAGAGCTCGAGAACTTACCACAAGGAATAGAGAAGAAAGTGGAAGAAGATAGAGAAAAGAGGACATCGAGCATAGTTTCATCCATAGTCCAAGAAAGCCATTATGGAAAGGGTGCTAAAAGATCTTAAAAGGGAAGTGCATCCATTTTAAGATGGTACAGTGCTATCCTCCATTTTTTAATCATTTTAAATAGGGAAGGATTGGGAAAAGAAAATTTGTATGGTCTGCAACTGGCATAACCAAATCTTACTGCATTACCTACCCCATACCTTTGTTACAGGTTGTGTGCCTACTTGGAAGGCTTTTCCTGTGCTAGATTGTTCAAGGATATCATTATTGTGCATGCCCTATTTTTCATTTTGTGTTTCTTTATGTTCATTTCTATGCATGGTTTCTTTTTCATTAATTTCGATTCCTTAGTTTGATTTCTGGGTATTCTACATGTGGGAACCCTAATAATTAGAAGGTAAGTGTCATTCTAGGGTTCATCCCTCCTGAATCTCTTAATTGGTTGTGCTTTGTATGGAAGAATCACCCAATGATGATGGAATGGTGGGAGATATCAATGAAATTGATGAGAGATCAAATGAAAGGATATTGGCTAAAGAACATATTTTTGTTAAACCAACTTATAAAGTAGTGGTTATAGAGTAGGTGTCAACCATACTAGACACAAAAAAACTTAAAGAGAAATTATGCAAAAAGAAAGTAAGTTATGGAGTATATAAAAACATACAAGTCAACACAAATTGATATTGATCAAGAGCAAGAGATTGAGACTCAACCCTCAAAACCAACAACAAAAAGGGTGATGAAGGTAAGGTCTCATCAAAAAGTATGACCCTCACCCTCTCTCCAAATGCTGACATGGTTTTGGATATTAAAGAAAAGAAAGGTAGATTAAAGAGCATTTTTGTATTTTTTTTTTATATGGACATTACATTTCTTCTACCAAGAAAGTTATTTGACAATTGGATTAACAATACTTGAGGGAAAATAACTAAGGGATTATTGTTAATTTTAATCAAATAGTGCAAAAAGGATTGTTTGCTAGGTTTTTTTAAACTCATGAGATGCAAGAAAAAATGACAAGAAAAGGGCACTAGTATGTAGGTAAAACTTTCTTTAAATATACTTCTTGGTCTCCAAAAACCATGGTTGAACAATTCTTGAATCGTGTTTCTCATTTATGTCAATAGATTTAAAAGGAGTTCAACCATAATTTGGACTCTTTATACTCCTTATGATGAAACCAATAGGATATTTTCTGCAAGTGGAGGACCTTGAAGTTACTCTCCTACACCTTAATGCTTTTATTTTGATATCTTTGAATCAAGATATGGTTCTCTTTGACAAAATTTCTATGGATATAGATGGGGATTCCTACTGCTAGGATATGGTGAAACTTGGTGACTTAGGTGCTTGTTTTCACTATAAAGTAAATAGATACAATGGGAAGAATTGTCCTTCTTTGAAAACATTCATAATTTTTTTGATGATTCTAGTAATAATCCAAAATCAAAGAACCCTAATGATAAGAGCAATTAGGAAAATGAGGCAACTCCTGTTAACTTCACCTAGAATAATAGCGTAGAGAATCCATCTAAAAAAAATTAAGGAGGATAAGAGGGGTATATCTTGTTGAACTCAACTATATCAACCAGGAAAATGATGAGCAATGAACTCAAGCATTTACTTAGAAGAGTGTGTTGTCATTGATTGGCAACCAGTTAACAAGAAGTCTCAAAGCATTGCAAGTGTAACCACTGATAAACTGGTGTATCAATCAAGATAGTAGAGTGAAGAGAGAAGCATGAATGCTAAGTGGACTCATCCTAGTCACTATGTGGAAAAATGAGAGGAAGGTCTAAAAATGACAAAAACATGTAGAAGAATAGCACGACAAAATGCAACTAAAGTATGCAAGGTCAAAAGTCTAGCTATATGTGTGCAGACAATCAAGCTGGCCCATAAGCATAGGCATTTATGGGTAGGTAGTCATAAGTGTCTTACAGCTATGCTCATTGTCGACCTCAATATTTGAATTGTATTTTGAGCGAATAACCTTAGGGTTTTCATCCATAGTTCAGGGAATTGATTTAAAGAATCACTTGATACTCATTCTCAAAAAAGAAAAGGAGTGAAGAATTTCCTCATTTTAAAAGAAAAGATATAGGATTTTTTTGTCCACATGACTGTGTAAGCCAGAGAATCCAATCGAGAAAGATAGTTGTGAACAGGGAGCTATACTAGGTGCCAAGAGCATGAGCAGAACTAAGGCAGGGAGCAGAAGGATGCTCTCCCAAGACAAAGAAGAAGAGGAAGATTATAGTATCTTCAAGGAGATGTAACACATGATCTACCAGGCAAGGTGTGTCATTTATTTAGATCACTACATTATCTTACTTTCTATCCATTGCATCTATTATAAGCCTTTAACAAGGAAGACTTGTAAAAAATATTTGAAATCCTCAAACAAGGTAGCTCTCAGAAAGAGATCTAAATCCTCTAGCAAGGTATCCTTATCAGGCTATTGTAATCCTAATAGGTTATTGACATTCCTAACAAGATGCATTCTTAGAAGGAGAATTTGTAAGCCTTTAACAAGGCACCCTTTTTTTATAAGAAAAGGCTAGTGGGTACATTACTCCCACCGTGGTTTTCACCCTCACCTTGGGAGTTTCCATGTAAAAATATGTGTGTCATTGATGTATGCTTTCATATGGAATATTGTATGGTTTTACTACATAGCATTTATCATTTCCTTCATAGTTAATACGATAGTCACATGTCGTGCAGTAAAGAACAGTAGGCTAACTATTAGAGTTTGTAAAAATGTGCAAACTAATTCACCCCTCCCCCCCCCCCCCTGTTGGTACTAGTTGGAATCAATTATTGGCATTAGAGCACAAACCCTAACAGTGACAAGTCTAACAACTTAGGGGAAGATCCAATGACATCACTTAGAGGACAACTAGAAGAAGTGTTAGACACCATCAAAGATCTGAAAGACTAATTGAGAGAATATCTAGCTAAGTGAAAGAAGTTGATAAAAAATCTAGGAGAAAGCCAAGAGCTTATAGAGAAGCTTAAAGAAAAAAACTGTTTTGAAGAATTAGAAGAAGTTATAACAAAACTCATGGATGAAGATGATAAGCTAAAGAAAAGTGTAACATTTCTGAAGAAAGAGCAGGAACACTCTGCTATAAGATTAGGAAAAATTATGGATGAAAAAGGAAAAGATATCCTTGCAAGAGACCAATTCTATGAAGAATTGAGAGTTAAGAAGCCAAACAAAAGGTTGAAGATATGGTAAAAGAAAAAGAAGAACAGATAGCTCTCATAAAAGAGGAGCATAGATATGTAACATAAGAAAACAACATACTACAGGAGTATGATCATGAGAAAATAGAACAATTAAGTGCTCTAACTAAAGAAGACAAACAAATGGAGGATATTTTGAGAACTAACAATTGAACTCAAGGAAGTAAAGGAAAATTTTGATAGACTTTCCAAGACAGGGGAAAACAACTTAGAGGAGGAAAAGCCATTGAACACACAAGGAGAAACTGTAAGAATATTTAGAATAACTCCGGGGTGGGGGGAATTGAATCAATTATCCTTAGGTCTAGATGTATAAAATCAAAATTTAACAATCCCATCAAACTTAATCAAATTCATGAAAAATATATCAAATAAAATTGTTCATCACCATTCAACTTATCCATTCCATCTTTACTCTTTGTTCGATATGTGTTGACTAGAAAAACAATATCATAGTTAACAATAAAATTCAAACTTAAAAATAATAAGTAACATAAACACATAACAAACATCCACAAAAATGTTTCACACTAGTATTTAGCATGGAAACCCAATTTGGGAAATACCACCAAGTAACATGCTACCACTTTTCACTCTTATGAAGTGAGATTTGTTAGGAGCCAACCCTATTAAAGGTTACAAAACACATTGTTAAGTGTGACCCTATTAAAGGATTTAACCACCCTATTAGGAGTGGCCTTGTTAGAACTCTTTAGAACATTCCCTTAGAATATCATCTTGTTAAAGTATTTACAAATGAATATTAGGTCAACCTTAATCAAATGGATTTTACTACTACCAAAATGATTAGAAAGTAATAGCTAGGTTTAAATCTAATAACATACAACTCACTTTGCAAATTCAGATTTTCCATTCAGCTCAACACTGGTTTATTGACTAGATTCCATCTCTCTCAACAACTCAGATATTCCTGGAAACTATTTAACCAATCTCCCACATCAAAAACTTTGCACTTCTCCTTTAAAAATATGTTCTCCACTCACCTTTGCAAATTCCAATCCAAAAACAACATAAAATCTCATATACCTCCTTCTTAGGTAGCTTAGATCTTTTACCACTTAAAGATAACCGTGGATCTTAGGGTTATGATTAGATTCAACAAATTCAATAAATCTAGACATCTTAAGTTCTTCTTTCTTCTTCAAATTTCTAGAAACATTCCCTCTAATATTTGCCTTTGATCACTCAACTAATTTTCCCATGCATTAAATAATCCAACTCCTCAATCCTCGTCATCAACACATTATGATTACTTTGAGAATTCAACTATGTCGGCCACAACTCTTGAATTCTTTCTCAAACAGATAGTTTGCTGACACTCGGCCATAACTATATTTTTTTGCTTGGTCATCACTAGATCACTTGATCATCACTAAATTGTCTTACTCAAATTGCACTATGCAACTTGGTTGTTACTATCACTCGACATTCTCTGTCACTTGGACATATTAGATACTTGGCCAACATTGTTTTGATCGGTAATCCTTAAGTTCCTTAATCTTCTACTTTAGATACTCAGTTGCTTCACAAATTTATTTCTTATCAATTGATCTTTCTTCCTTTCTTATTTTAATGAATAAAAAACACATTATCTTTCTAATTACTAACCTATAAAGTGCCCATTTTACTTCCATCACACTGTCACATCTCAACTCATCCTTTCACTAGGTCATCTCATGATCTTTTCTTTTCAAATCTTCTCTGTTGAACAAATGATATGGGACTCTACACTGTTAGTAAATGTCTTTCTATTAAGGTTTGACATCAATGAAAACATAACAATTGTTCCATATTTTGTAGTTCTAACAAAAATGACCAACTCAGCCAACTTGGGATTCCAAGGAATCCATGCCACTGAACAGGAGAGTCCTCAAAGGCAAAAGACTTAAAGGGCACTAAGGACAAATGGAAGACAAAAAGAGGTATGTGAACATACAAACCCACTTGTCTCTACTATGGAAAAATAGGACATAAGCTAAAAGAGTAATGGTAGAGATAAGCAACAACTCGTAGGCATAACAAAAATAGGGAACTATGTAATAGTTATTGTCTTTATGGTCATAATAGAAAAGAATGCAGGAATCTCATAAATGAAGCTAGAGCAAAGAAATATTTATACTAGTCTAATATGTATGATCACACTGAAAGGGATTGTGGGTCAAGTACTGGATCACGCCAATCATCTACTAAGAACAAGAGATAGGTTTGCTTTGCCTATGACAATAATGGGCACATTGTTGTTAATCTCATATTGGTTTTAATATATGAGTGACAATATACTTAAGTCATTTACTTAGTTCATGCCAAGCAAGTAATACATGTCGAGCATAAGTTGTTAGATAGTATATGCTGAAAGACTGATATTTAGTGTGAGTCGAGTAACTAGTAAGTGATTCACATTGTTTGACACCTCTTGCTCTCTCTTCCTGATGATGGATCACGTAGTGTGATTCGAAACATTGATGAAAAATCTCTACACAATCTATTCCAAAAACTTAGCATTATAAATCATGGATTGTGGAAATTTGATTGCATTAACTAGTAAGTGCCGAGTCACTCAAGTGTCGAGAAAATGATATGTGTTGAGCTATTTATATGTCAAATGATCAATGGATGCTAAGTCATTCAGATGCTGAGTTACAGCATTGAAGTTGTAGTTGATGCCGAGTTAAATAGTTTTGACATAGTTTTTTGTAATGGCACAAACTTCTATGTAAATTGTTTTTGGGCTGACTTAATGATTGATTTATGACCTTTGTTGATAAGGACAAATCTTAATTTTGAATCCCTATGAATTACATGCATCCAATCATAAAAGGGGAAGGTTTAAGTGGTAATATGGGTGAATCTCTACTATTGATTCATACCTAACCCTAAGTCACCTAGGTCTTCTTAAGGAAGACAAACACTAAACTTTCAAAGGAATGCTAAGGAGAATTAAAATGAGTTTGCATGCACAAATAGAGCATTCATGGTGATTAAGGTGTTATGAATTGAGTTACATTGCACAATTAGTTAATGGAGAACAAAGGAAAGGAATCAGAGGACAACAAAGATACATCTAATCGTAAAGGATCAAGTACACATCAATATAGAGGTGATCTAACATCAAGCAATAGAGTGCTAACAATAAGATCATTGCTAAGATATTCTAATAGGTGAATGAGTTAAATCTCTTAACAGAGTAGTCTTAACAAGTTGTTGTAAATCCTTTAACAAGGTGCTTACTTCATTGTAAGTTAAAGTCCTTTTACCAAGCACACTTTTAGCAGGGTGTTTAAATCCTTTAACAAGGTAAGATCTAACAATCTTGTAAGCCTTTAACAAGGAAAACCTTTCATAGGGTAGATCATGTTTCATGGTCAAACATTGTAACCTTCATTGGATACACTTTATTATTGCAGTAGTGAAGATTTGTGGGTGTCATCTCCACCCCAATTTTACCATCTCAGTGGAGGGTTTCTAGGTAACCAAATATCTTGTGTCATACATGTGTTGAATATTTTACTTTCATGCTATGGATGTATATGCTTAATTTGGTATTTCAATTTATATGCATAGATTGTGAGATGGATGTGTGGTGAATAGTTTTAGACGTTGAAAGTTTTAAGTGCAAATTCACACCCCACACCCCCCACCCCCACCCCCCCCCCCCCCCACCAGAGTTTACTTGCCTATTGCATTTCCAACAATTGGTATCAAAGAAGAGTTCTCAAAAAGTAAGGCTTTGCAGCTTTGAGGAAAGATCTTGGAGATGGAAGTCTACATATTGGGAAAGACTATTGAGAATCAGAAGATTGAAATACAACTTGCCTTACATTAGTTGAATGAAGCAAGAAATGATTTGAAGATATCACCAAAGAGAAGGAAGGAAATTTCTATTGAAGAGAATGACACACAATACCAAGAGATTGACAGTACTTAATTGTTTGTTGATGGAAACATAAATGAATTTGATGCAGCAGTTGCAGATCTAATGAAAAAGAATGGAATCCCAACTAAAGAGGCCAGCAATCTAAAGAGAGAACAAGAAGTCCAATAAATATTGCTATGTGAGGTGACCAAGTAGAAAATGAAAGTTGAAGAGGACAAAGTCATGATTAAAGATGACAAAAGGATTTTGACCAACAGACTAGAAGTGAAAACATTAGAGGTAACTAGGATTGCTAACATGCAATTAGAAACTTTGGGTCAAATTGTGATTGCTAATCATGAACTAAATGCAAGGGATATTGAGATCACAACACTAAAGTTGTAAAATGAAAAACTGAGAAATTATTTAAAAAGAGAAAAGGAGTTTGTTGATAGTTTCAACAAACCTAGTGAAGCCATCAAATACTTTGAATAATTGATGAGATCCCCAAGATCCAATAATGATACTTCTAGATTGGGATACACTAGTACTGAAGAAGGAGAATCATCCAAAAGTGGCGAAGAAAGAAGTAACAAAGGTAAGAACTCCAAACCTACTTGTCATAATTGTGGTAAGATAGGTCACACTGCTAATATTTGTAGGAGCAAGACTGCAAATTAGAATCTTAAGTAGAAGTTCATGGGTCATTGTTATAAATGCAACAAACAAGGACATCGGGCACAAGAATGTAGAATCAAGACCACAAGCACACAAAGATTTGAAGGATATTTTTATAACTTTTACAAGTATGGACATACAACGTATGAGTGCAGATCCAAGCCTAAATAGTCATCAAACAAGCAGACAAAGGTAAAGCATAATGGAAACTCATATAATTGGGATTATAATATAAGGTATAGTTGTCACTACTATCAAGATTATGGACATGTTGTTTAAAATTGCATAAGAACACATTTTAGAAGTAACTACAATAGATGGTTAAGTCAAATCACATGTTTTAGCTATTTGAAAATTGGTCACATAAGCATAAATTGTCCAATAAGGTCAAAGGCACCAAGTAGGGAGTTCAACAAAGGTAAAGTAAAGATAGATGTTGAGAATTTCGTAGATGAGATGAACAAGACATGGAAGAGAAAGGAAGACTACAACACATCAAGTTCAAAAGGAATCACTTCACCCAATGGGTTAGGTGATCTCACCTCCTCCAATCAAGCAATCAAGAGGTATGTGGGACTGATATCTAAAAGATATACTATACATAAGTTCCAAGGATTTAGTTATGAAAAGATTACATATACACGAATAAAGATGCAAGGTGTTGTTAAGAATCTAGAAGAAATTTTTAAGTTTTGTTAGTTTTCATGTTATTGTCAAGCATGAAAAGTTTCACTATGGTTGTTGAGTGAAATGTTAGTTGATGTCGAGCTATCAAAGTTGTTAGTGTTGATCAAGCTTATAGTGGTTTCCGAGTGGAATGGGAACTTCATGGAAGCTGAGCGAGTCAAAAAATTTATTGATGTCGAGCTTACAGCTATGTAAGTACTAAGCATTAAATGCAAGGTTTTGAGGTCTATATGATCGATTTCTACTCATTTGACATCATTTGAATTTGAAGGAGAGCACGAAGAGTGAAAGGAAAAATTGAAAGAGATCATACCAGTGTTTGCAAGTTGAATTCAATAGTCATTCGACAACATCACAACAGATTCACAAAGATATTTATTGTGTGTCGAGCTATTCAGTTTAAATTTTTGCAAACCTAGTTTACATTATGGCATCTAGTTCTCCAATTGCTAAGGTTAAAGAGGGTAAAGAATTTTTGAATGTGCAATTAATAAGTAATGAGATCAAACAACCAAACTTTAGAGCCATACCTGATATCGCTTACAAGCAAGATCCATTTGGTGCATTGTCAATGATACCATCAAGAGTTTTGATGATTCAAAATATAAGATGATGCTATACATTTAAGGTTGGTAGTATAGGAGACATGGAAATTAGGGAAACTTATGAAAAATTATGTGAAAATGGAGCATGAAGGATGATTTCAAAATCGTAGATAGGAAAGGGTTGACCTATGCCCTAGATTTCCCCAATGTTTTGAAGACTGAATGGATTAAGATAGTCCTGAGTAGAATTCATGGTAATTCTATATGATTGGATAATGGACCAGTGAAGATCGCCAAGAAAATTGTACATAGAGTAATATGGTATCCAACACTTGACCAACCTAAAACAATGAGAAGTGAATCTAAAGAGGTCATTGAGAAGAATACAGGGGTAGTGTGAAACAAAGGAGGGATGACAATTGATACTATTTCAAATCCCCTAATTACATTTGTAGTGAGGATAATAACACATATATTCTATCAATCTAGCAAGCTCAACAGTGTACCATTTATTGTTGTTGACATGGGCTATAAGATAGTCATGAAGGATCGTACCTATGACCTTGCTGAGTTGCAGATGTAATAATTGTTAGAAAAATTGGGAGTTATGAGGAAGACCAAAAGTGCACAATGTAAATTTGGCTCAATTCTTGTATATATGTTCTTTTATGTACATAATACATTCCCCACATTTGGTAAAGTGTACTAGAAAACAAATAGATCTATTGCAATGCAAATAGGAGAGTTTATTGAGCAACTTGGGAAGAATTTTGAGTTAGTTATGACTAGTTATTTTGAGAACTTCAAACAATCAATGAAGAAGAGACTGAGGATACTAGTTTCACTAGTTGAGAAATATTTCAATGATGTTTTCTTTCTAGTTGAAATTGATTTTACATATGTTCAAGTTGTTTTTCCAAGGGTTAGGTGGCTAAGGCCACTAGGCTATGAAATCAATGTTGATGAAGCCTCTACAGCAATAACAACATTACTTGTAGAAGATGTAGATGCTAAGGCTACTACCTTTGGAAACTATGATGTGGCAAAATCTAAGATAACAATGGATTTGAAGACTGCCTTAGTCATTAGGAAGAAGAACAAAATTTTGAAGAAGTTAAAAGAGAAATTTGGTGGATTAGATAAAGAAGAGGAGGAGGAAGAAGATGAAGAAGAGGAGGATATACCAGCTCAAGCACCATTGGCCTTAACTCGAGGTCAAGGAGAAGATCAAGCAAAAGAAGTGGAAATTGAAGAAGGTGAAGAGGGAGAAGAAGCCAATGAAGCACCTAAGAGAAGAAGAGGAAAGCTAAGACACCAGCTATTAGAAAACTAAGGAAGGTAGCCAAACCTATGTCTACTATTCCCTCTACAAGAGCAAGCACAAGGGCTACTACAAAGAAGGCTCGATGAAGTCAAGCTGAAAGAGAAGAGGGATAGACCAGTTAACAATGAAGAGGAGCCTGAGAAGAGACCGAGGAGAAAATATGTTGCTCTAGTTGAATCCGATGAAGAGAAGACAAAATTTGATGATAACAACCAATTTCAAGTGGCAAGTTAGAGTCTTTCTTCAGATATAGACAATATATGTGAGAATATAAAGAACAATGTTGATTTATTTCGTCTCTCACATATTAAATTTGATACACTTGGAAAACTTGAGATGAACCAAGTAGAGCAGTCAATTTGTGCCATGATGAAAACATTTAAACAAACTCCAATTGAGTTTGCCAACTCTCTACCAAAGGAAATATCTGATAGAGTTGAGCAAAAGTGGCAATATATTCTAAACATAGAAAGACAAATCAAAGAGACTACACTTGCCAAAGTGATGTCGAAACTAGATAAAGAGATAATGGCCAAGGCATTGAAGAAGCATACTGGAAACTTTGCACCAAAATACAGAGCATTCAACATATTGCATAACAAGATTGAGGATGTTGTACAAGAGGCCACTTTGATTTGGAAATCATTAGATATGGTTTGGCAACACCCAAGGCAATAATGCAGGCACCTATTGAGGTAGGTGAGGACAAAGAAGAGAAACAATAGGTAACTAAGGTAATTATAGTTGATACTGAGCCAGTTACACAAGAGGAAGACATTGAAACAAATGTAGATACACAGGCACCATCTAAGGATGAGCAGCAAACAGAACAGAGTGTACTAAACACACTAGTGCTGAGTGCCAAACCTCTACATGAAGTGAACATAGAAAATGATGTTGTAAAGGTAAAGGATGTTTCTAATACTATCACTCAGAACATCAATCCCCTCATAGTAGATGACTTGAAGAAGATACTAGTGGAATCCACTACCCAAGCCAAAATTTGTGAGAATTTTATACTGGTGAGTGTTGATGAGATTGAGAAGGTAGACAAAGTATCTACAGGGGAGGAAGTATAGAAACAAGTTACACCTATAGCCCCTCCTCAATTTTCTATGATACAACCTACAATACCCCTTGTGGTATATCGAAGGAAGGAGCCAACTACTTTTACCATCAGTACATTGGCACAAAGTACTTCAGTCTCAATCACTATAAAGGAAAGTGAACATGATAAGGGTGAGACAGTTGGAGAGCAAAAAGATGAAACAAAGAAGACTGAAGGAACACAAGTTGAAATGGGTCAAGTAGACACTCTTGCACCTAAAACACAAGAGCAAGGTGCATCTATGAAGGTAGAGAAGGAAAAGGATAAGACTGAAGAGCTAGGTATGACTACCAAACCTGAGGAGCAATTAGCAATACAAACACTGGTAACTTTACAAGAAACTACTGCTCCTCCTAGTCAAGCTCTTCATAGGTTGAGTATAGAAGTTATATGCCTACAATCATCATGGCCAAGCCCAAGCACATCTAAGGTAGATGAAGTCACATCATTTGTTAATGTGAACTCAAATGAGGTGATTGAGTTGCCCAAATTTGATATGCAACTATCACTATTAAGCAGATGGGCATACTCCAGGAAGCTCTAGAAAAGAAGAAGAATCAAGAATTCCTTAGATAGGAGCATAGGCAAAGGCAAGCCTTGAAAGATATCAAGGACATTTTCATTGATGTATTCAGTCTGCCAACTCCAGAGGAAAACAAGCCAATAATAGAACAGTTAACCAGCTTAGTGGAGAAGCTAAATGACACAGACTTAGATTCAAATGTAAAATTACTTGAATGGTCTAAACAAAAGTTCCAACATAACTTAGTTGATGAAAAGATATCAAGCGTTATTGCATTATCACAGGTTGAGTTAGCAACCAAAATAGATAGTGTGAAGAAGGTACTGGAGAACATCTTCTCTTTGTACACCAAATTGTGTAATCCCACACTCTTCACACGAGAAATAAGGAGTCATATTCTGAGTTTGGAGAGTCATATACAGTCATCTAGTATAACTTTGCCAAAATCTCCAGCACAGAGTGAGAAGCATTTTATAAATCTCCTCAACTCCCTAAGTCAATTAGCAGTGTGAAACATAGACGAAGTGAACATCAAGGCTAAATTGATAAGCATCCAGTCAATTTTGACTCCACATATGGAGATATTGCACAAGGAAATAGCCTTTGTTGAAACACTCATGAAGAAATATTTGTATATTTCTACTCATGAAGGCTTAGTTCACCTTGCTGCTAAGCTAGCCATTGAGATCAAATCATTGGAGGTAGCTTGTGATAACTAGGATGCAACATTGAAAATCATGCTTGAGGTCCACAAATCATTTTTGGACAAACACACTTTAAGTGTATAACCCTTTGACATCAATGTCAAAATAGGGGATAAATAAGGTATGGGAGAAAGAAATAAGAGGTACGAGAGAGATAATATTTTAAAGGGTGATACAGAACAACATGATCAACTTAGGGGGAGTTATTAAATTTTGAGGTATGACTAATGAGTCATAAGCTTTTGCAAAATTTTAAAGTTTTGAAATTTTGTATGTATATGGATATTATCTAAGTTATGCTTGAAAGGCTAAAGGTTATTCTTACACGATCAATTATTTTTCCACTCATGTGAAAGGGGGAGATTGTTAATCTCAAATTGATTTTGACATATGAGTGACAATGTACTTAAGTTATTTACTTAGTTCATGCCAAGAAAGTAATACATGTTGAGCATAAGTTGTCAAATAGTACATGTCGAGCAAAAAATATTTAGTGTGAGCCAAATAAATGGTAAGTGTTGAGTCACTCAAGTGTCGAGAAAATTATATGTGTCGAGTTATTTAGATGCCGAGTGATCAATGGATGCCTAGTCATTCAGAGGCCAAGTTACAACATTGAAGTTGTAGTTGATGCCAAGCATCAAGGACTTCAAGTGCTGAGGCAAACAGTTTTGACATAGTTGTTTGTAATGGCACAAACTTCTATGTAAACCATTTTTTGACCAACTTAAGGATTGATTTATGATCTTTGTTAATAAGGACAAATCTTAATTGTGAATCCCTATGCATTACATGTATCCAATCAGAAAAAGGGATGGTTTAAGCAACAACATGGGTGAATCACTACCATTGATTCATACCTAACCCTAAGTCACCTAGGTCTTCTTAAGGAAGACAAATGCTAAACTTTCAAAGGAATGCTAAGAAGAATTAAAGTGAGTTTACATTTGCAAACAAAGCATTCATGGTGATTAATGTGTTATGAATTGAGTTACATTGCATAATCAATTAAAGGAGAACAAAGGAAAGGAATCAAAGAACAACAAAGATACATCTGATTAGAAAGGATCAAGTACACATCAGTATAGAGATGATCTAACATCAAACAATAGAGTGCTAACCACAGGATCATTATAGAGACATTCTAATAGGTGAATTAGTTAAATCTCTTAACAGAGTAGTCTTAATAGGTTGTTGTAAATCCTTTAACAAGGGGCTTACTTTGTTGTAAGTTAAAGTCCTTTTACCACGCACACTTTTAGCAGGGTTTTTAAATCTTTTAATAGGGTAAGATCTAACAATCTTCTAAGCCTTTAACAGGGCAAACCTTTCATAGGGTAGATCATGCTTCATGGTCAAACATTGTAACCTTCATTAGATACACTTTAATACTGTAGTAGTGAAGATTTGTGGGTGTCATCTCCACCCTAGTTTTACCTTTCCATTGGAGGGTTTCTGGGTAACCAAATATCTTGTGCCATACATGTGTTGAATATTTTACTTTCATGCTATGGATGTATATGCTTAATTTGGTATTTCAGTTTATATGCATAGATTATGAGATGGATGTGTGGTGAATAGTTTTAGAGGTTGAAAGTTTTAAGTGTCAATTCACCCCCCCTCTCAGAGTTTACTTCCCTATTGTATTTCCAACAATTGCATCATAGTGCAAATGGTGGATGAATTCCTATAGACATCAAGACCATGGAGTAACATAATTAAAACATGTTATAGATGTCACAAAACATAACATGTTGTCAACAATTGCTAGGTAAAGCAAAGACCAAAGAAACACAATAATGATAACAAAGGAAAAGGGAAGGCCATTGATATCGAGCAAGCCAACAAGGATTTTTCCAAAGTATGGATCAAAAAGAGGTCAGAAAATATTGGGATTAAGATTGGAGAAGGAACAGGTTCACCAACAAGTGTTGAATTCTCCCAATCAAGTTAAGCAAGAGTAAGCTTAATAAAGGTTAGGCAAGATAAGTAAGTCTTGTATTGGTACCCTTGTGCAAGCTGATAAGTTACGACTAGTGACTCAATAGAAGGAAAGTGCATCACACCTAAAGGGGGAAGACAAGTTGTCATCTAAACCTCACCATTGGTTCATCTATCAAAAAACATTTATTGCATAGAGGAAGAGGCAGGTAAGAGATAAAGTTATTGTTTGGATCACAACATCACATTTTCTATCAGATCTATAAATAGGTACATTGTTGAATGAAAAAATCACTTTTTACGATGTTAAGATTATTAGATATTTTTATTGTGAAACCCTAACTAGTAAGAAACATATTTCAAGAGAAACCTTGTGCAAAAGCTATCATTTGATTAAAAACCTTAGGTTTCACTTAGAGCAAGAGATCAATAGATAGAGTCGGAGCTACACAAATATCGATGGTAAAATCCAATGATATGTTTGAGGTTGATCTAATATATGGATAAGATGAGGAATCACCTATCTATGAGTTAATCCTGTTAGGTGCTGACAAGAAAAACATGAATAGAGTTCTATCTTCACTCCAAAGAAACATTCTACTACTCGAAGAGGCTGGCAAGTACCTCGAGACAAAGATAGTTGAAATGGAAGATACCTTGATCAGAAAGCTATACAAGAAGATCTGAGAGAAAAAGATGGTGAAAGATGACCTTGAAGTATTGGAGACCACAATCATAGCTCATGCCATAAATATTCAAAATTTATTCAAAAGGGAATGAGTGACATTCATGCTTATACATGTGCATGATGAGTACATGTGGCTAGACAAGCCATACAAAATCACAAAGGAAGTAGTTGAGAGGGTAACAAGATTCAACAAAACTAGAGAAAAGTTAACCATCAATATGCACACAATAGTAAAAGTGGCTAGACTAGAATGACATTAGCCAGATGGCATGATGTGTACCCTAAAAGAAATTCCAGATGATAAGGTGCAGTTTGCAACAAGGGTAATAACACCAATCCAAACATCTAAACAACATAACTATAGGAGCTATATATGGAGCACATTAAATAATAGTAAAGAAAACCAAGCTAGATCTTAGTGGTTGGCTACACTAACAAATGATAGAAATTCTTAAGAAGATTAAGATAGACAATGCAACACACACTTTCAAATTTAGTGCTATAATAGTATGCATCTTTTTTATTTCAAGGGCGAGTACCCTAGGTGCAAGGAGTTCAAGTGAAAATCAAGGAGCAATGTTATTGCCTAGATAACAAAGATAAGGTGGTAGAGCCTAGAAAATATTGAAGTCTACTTCAAGAAGTTTCAAGAAGACATGCAAAAAAGGAGAAGGGTACTAGTAAATCTGATAAATGGCTATAGAAGCAGTATTTTCTTCTTAGCAGACATAAATAGTTGCATGGTTCAAGTAGTCAAACCAAGAACTCATTGGTTAACAAAATTCCCTTATGAGATTGAGGAAGGACCAACTAGAAGCCCAATCACAGAGCTACTAGAGAAATTGTTGACAAGGAAAAAAAGGGTTTTGGGATAGTCGAAGAGATAGAGAAAAAGCTCACTAAGAAAAAAGTAGAAACTTCAAAACAAATGAAGCCAAAGAGGAAGAAAGGAATGAATTAGAATGAATAGAAAGCAGAGATAGAAGAAACTCAAGAAAGTGGAGATAGCCCACAGATTGGTAGGGAGAAAAGGTCTACTCTAGAACCTGAGATAGAAGAGGAAGAGGAACTAAGGAAAAAGAAGAAATAAGCGTCCTATAATCCACCAATGGTGGAAACCTACAAGAGGAAAGGTACAACAAAAGGAGAGAAGAAACCTCCTACTCGACTAGAGGAAGAGGAACAAGAAGAAGAATCTGATCCTTAAAGCTTAAAGTCTATGAAGGAAGGTATGAAACTTTTGCTACAAAATTTCATTGATGATATTGAAAATAATGGTAATTACAATACCATTGGAAATAGATTCTTGAAAATTAATAAATAAAATAGGAATAAGATAGTTCATTATGTACTAGTAAGCTTAAGAGAATTTAGTAGAATGCCACAAGATGTAAATTCCCAATTGTGTAAAGAACTATTAGAAATAATTGAGGAGAAATGGTCTAATGCCACAATTGTTTGGAAAAATATGTTGGATGAAGCACTCACTAACATAAGAATGGACTTGAGAAAACAAGAAGTCATTGATCTTGTGGATTCATGTAGACCAAACACTAACCCAACAGAGAATGTGGCATTAATCATTATAGGGTTAAGGAGGGAAGCATTTGCTAATGCAAAGAAATTTTGATCACAACTCTTTGAGAAATAAAAAGAAACTCTTGAGAAAGGAGGTGGTCAAGGCCAAAGAACCCGAGATGCACAAAAAGAAAAAGAGAGACCTAAGAGAATAGGTTTTAGAAGTGCCAAGAAGAAGCCAATAGAGAAGCCTGTTTCACAGGTAGAACATAGAGCCTAGATTAGTCAAGATCTAAATTAGGAACCAAATTAAAGTAGAGAAATGTAATAGGCATATATGACATGTTTAGTTACACAAGAGCCACCCAAAACTCACACTTAGATAGAAGAAAAAATAGGAAAATGTCATAAATGTGACTAAGGAAGGAGAGAATGTAGAACAAGAAACCACCGGTCATAATGAAATAATTGGGCAACAAGAGAGGACAAAAGCAACATAGGAGATGGAAATAGGTAATGAGGTGAGTGATACAAAACTACCTACAATGGAGGTGCAAACTGATGTAGGAGAGGAAAAAGCACGAGAAACTTATGCAATACAAAGGCAAGAAATTGTCCCACCCACTCAGCCCAAGGAAACACCAACAATTGATCCATCCTTGACACAGTCTATAGGACAAGTGAGTGTCAAAAAGCCAGAGAAAATAAAAGGAGACTCAGAGGATTCAAGAAGCAATAAAAGGAGCAAAGGGATAGAAGAATCCCAAGAACTGACAAAGTCTTACATATCAAAGGATGAAGGAGCACTATATGACTCTGATGTAACCAAAGTTGCAAAAATGATAGAAATGAGAAAATGAGTTAATGAAATGAGCAAGAGAACTAATGAAATGAACTCAAAGGAGTTTGGAAAATACACTAAGATCACTGATAAAAATAAGAAAATGAAGCAAAATAATAAAAGGTACAAATGTGCAAATACACCAACTGACACTCTTAACATTTTGAAGGGGCTTGCAACAAAAGAAACATACAATGAGAATGATGATTTGATTACTCAAATTAGAGATGTAATAAAACACATTCATGACAAGGTAGTTCAAATTCCAAGGATGGTGGAATAACAGGTTCTAGTGAGACCACTTGAAGAGGAGAAGAAACTTGTTGAAGAGAAGAAAGGGGAATTGATGACACTTAGGGATGAGATGTTAGAAGCCTTGATAGAAATAACCCCAATAATTCATAAACAAAGCATGTCAAGTACCCTAACAGGCGACCTTGAGCATTCAAAGGCAAAGGCTCAATAAGAGCTTGATACTACAACACAAGCATTTGATCCACTCTCTGGATCAACCGTATAACATATCACCAAGATACATTACATAATGTACTTGTTACACTAGTTGTGAGCTGAAGAAGAGAAGAGAACTATCAAATTAGTGGAGCTTTAGTGCTTTTTGACTCTAATGATTGGGTCCATCAGTGTATCATTGAAAGGGGCAGATGAGCTACTTGCCTTGTCACCAACAGAGAACAACAAATCATCTTAGAGGTAGTTAACAAGATTAAAGAGTGAAGTGATTACACTAAAAGATCTAGAGTCATGGGAGACCATTCTTAACTCAATTAGAGAAAAGTACAAGGACATCTTCAAAAATTTGTGAAGATTATGACACAAATAAATTTCCATCATGGGGGGGGGGGGGGGGGCACGGGGGGAGAAGAAATAAAGACCAAATATTCATTCTTCCTTCACTCATCCCAGTGTCACTGGCAACAACAGGAGGGAGGAGTCGTACAAGACTAGTAAAATACAAAGGGGAGAAGAATGATAAATAGGGGGAGAAGAGATGTAAAGGGAGTATATACCTCATGGGGAGCATGTACAAACATCCAAGAAAAATGGAGAATGGAGATAAGAGAGAAATAGTTTGAGACAAACAAGTAGAATAAATCGACTAAGCATTGAGATCAATAAAGTCACAATCTAAGTATATTGTTACCCTACAATGCGGTATAGAAGGTCTTTCCATCAATGCTAGAGGGGGAGATTATTGAAATAAGATATATCAATTAGGCAAATGATGAGAGATGAAATCAAGCACTGAGTTAGAAGAGTGTGTTGTCATTAATTAGCAATTAGTTAACAAGGAGTCTCAAAGTGTTGTAAGTGCAACCACTAGTAGAGTGGTGTACTGGTCAAGATAAAAAAGTGAAGAGAGAAGTGTGAATGCTAAGTGGCCTCAACCTAATCACCACTGATGTGACAACATGAGAGCAAGGGCTAAACATGACAAAGACATGTAACATAGTAGTTGATGTAGAGGGCTTAAGGTTCCAATTAAAGAACTTTTAGTTAAGGTCCAATATTGAATCTTCCAAAGATTCTTGTTCTTGTCCTTATCACCAATACAAGCTTCCAAGGCTTCTCCACCAACTCACCTCCTAGGGATAGTTGATTTGATGTGGATTCAACTCCCTTCTAAGGCACTAGTCCAACTAGTCCTCCTCCTAGAACCCTAACCCCTCCTTAGGATCTTAAACTTCCACCACCCTAGACTCTAATAACTATGTAGATACTCCCCATAGCCTTCCTGGCCTCACTTGCCACTCCTAGTCACAACAAAACATCAAGAAGTTCCAAACACTTCACATAGGTTAAATAGGCCTATTGTTTATTAGGTCTAATGACCTTATTTTTCTCCCATTCTTCAATTTTCTCCAAAAAATCAACAAAACCAATTTAGGAATCTGGTAGCTATCTCCTAGCACACAAAGAACCCAAATTTGCAAGGCTTTATGACACCCACAACCCTAATTAGTACCAAGCCCTAGTTTTCGGCCTTAACATTATGCCTCTTGTCTAGTTAATAACAAAAATCTCTCCAACTCCTCCAGCTTCACATTAAGCCTCCATTACTTTTTGTATGTTTGACTTGAGATCATGGGGCTTCTAGGAATAACATTGGTTTGCCTCAGCATGGTCATGGGTGTGCCCTATATTGATATTTGTAAAATTGTTCTGGCTCACTGATTCCCAACAATCAACCTAGGGCTTTAGTTTTTGAATTGGAATCCCATAAAAAAAATGCAAAAAAAAAATGAAACATTATTTACATATTCTAATCTATCACTCCCCATGGTTTTATGCATTTTCCACTATGGGTGATTAGGTTGGAAGCATTTTTGTGCATACAACACTATGAACTGATACACATGCCAATCAGCAAATAAAAACTTGTAACTTGAAAACCCTAGCACTCTAGTACCAAAATGAATATGGAAAAGAACCATTAAAAAATAATCTACCAAAAATATAAATTGGATCTACTGTGCCAATCTGTACAAGGCCATACTACAACATGAAGACATAAAGAAATCGTACAGAGATGTTCGTACAACATTGTCTCACTTGTAAAATTTGATGGCAGTTCTTCCAACCCTTCAAAATATCATCTACCCTACTCACATACCCGAGAATGGGTAGTTACAACCTCCAAAACTGGTAAATGCACTTTCTTGCAAAAATTGTAAAAGTTGCTCAAGCAACTTTTTGCTCACAGGACTTTGTGGCCAAATGGGTCCACCTAGAACCATCCTAGGGCCTTAGATAGAATACCAAGGACCTATTTGGCTAATCAAAGACCCTAGTTACTCATCCCTTCCCATATCTTCCCTATTGAGAAACTTTGGCTCAATGAGCAACTTTTGAGCAATTGAGTCCTAGTGAGCATTTTAGCTCTTATAATGGAGTAGTTGTCTTCTAAGGACATGTGGAATTTATTAAACACACACTCACACCTAAAAAACCCCTAAGCACACAAAAAAATCAAGTCTAGGGAGGTGCCTTGCACTAGTAGTGTGATGAAACACAACTAAAGCAGGGAAGGTCACAAGTCTATCTATAGATGTATAGACAATCAAGCCAACCTATGAGTGTAGGCATCTATATATGTGTAGTCACATGTGTCTTGTGACTATGTGTGCAACTCAAAATTTGAATTGCAGTTTGAGTAGGATATCCTCAGGGTTTCCATCTGTAGTCCAAGGAAGTGATTCAAAGAATCACTTGATAGTCATTCAATATGATGTTATTCTCAAAAAGTAAAGGAGTGAAGAAGTTCATTGCTTTAAAAGAAAAGAGCCAACAATGTTGAACTGTCCCCATGAATGTGTAAACTAGATAATCCAACTGATAAAGGCAATTGTGAACATGGAGATAAAGTAGATGCCAAGTAAATGAGAGCAACTAAGGTAGGGAGCAAAAGGACACTCTCCTAAGACAAAACAAAAGAGGAAGGTAAGAGTGTCTTCAAGGAGACATAATAGAGGATCTATTAGGCAAGGTGTACCATTTATTTATATAACTACACTACCTTTCTTTCTAGCCATTATGTCTATTGCAAGCCTTTAATAGGGAAAACTTGTAAAAAGTCTTTGAAATCCTCTAACAGGTGTCTCTTAGAACGAGATCTAAATCCTCTAGTGAGGTAGCCTTAATAGGTTTTTGTAATCTTGACAGGTTACTGGAATTCCTAATCAAATGCATTGTCAGAAGGAATAGTTGCAAGCCTTTAACATGACACCCTTTTTTTTGCAAGAAAAGGCTAGTGGGTACATTACTTCCATCATGGCTTTCATCCTCACCTTGGGGGTTTCCACATAAAAATATCTATGTCATTGATGTATGCTTGTGTGTGGAATATTGTATGGCATTTATCATTTCCTTGATAGTTGAAATAATAGTCACACAGTGTGTGGTAAAGATCAGTAGACTAATTGATACATTTTGTAAAAGTGTGTGTATTGATTCAAACCCCCAACACCCCCCCCCCTCTCTCAATACCAGTTGGGACCAACATATCCAACAAGGATCTAACAAATAAGGATGATCTAATTTATCCCTTGAAGAAATTGGTGTCAAATAGAAAGGATGATGGATTTATTGAGGTGGTTGGAAATTAACAAAAAACCATATCAAAGAAGTAATAGAACAAAAAATGTCAAGAAACATAATAAGATTAAGAGTGTTGAATTGCCTAGTTATTTCAATAGATTATGTAGTAACTCTACCCCCCAATAAAGTTAATCATGATGATGAACATTCGTAGTTGGAATGTCAGAGGATTAGAAATGCCAGATAAGAAGTACATTGTTAGGAATTGGTGTAATAAATTGCATTAAAAAAAAAGATATTATGTGCCTCCAAGAAATCAAGGTCACTGGTTATCATGCCCTTAACACCCTCAAGTTTGTATGGGATAAAGTTAAATGTTTCTTGTGTGGTCATATTATAGGTAAAGGTGGTGCATCCAGATTAATTGGGCCCCAACGGGTAGATAAAATCATTGATAATGGTGTATCTCCATGTCAAAGAACCATCTGTATTCTTGTGAAAATCAATGATCTTGTTTGTGGAATATGTAATATATATACTCCTAATGACTATAGATAAAGGGACATTCTTTGGGACTAGTTAACTACAAATCTTCTTAATGCTTGTTGGAATTTCATAGGTGATTCCAACATGATTGAGAATAATTAGGATAAATTAGGAGGAAAGAAATATGAGTGGAATGGGAATGACTTTTATTTATGGAACAAGTTGAAGAGAAAATTTAACATCATAGACCCCTTATGCATGATGAAAAATGAGTTCGACAATATCTAGCACACGTGGTACAATAATCAAGCTAACAAAAGGTGAATTTTTGTAGATTAGATATATTATATTTGAATCCTAGTAGATTGGAACTCATTCATAAACCTAGTAGTAATTCTATCGTAATGTCTCTAGCCAACATTTCTGACCATTCCCCCATCCACGTTTGCATTTCCTCGTGGGATCTTAGTATCCACCCCAGGAATCATGTAAAGAATAACTTGGTCAAGCTTAATACCTCCTTCTTCATGATGAGGTATCTCTAGATGCTGCTAAAGTAATTGTTATACTCTATAAATACTACTCTAAGGATGTAACTCCTAGCGTTGGATGGGAGAATTTGGTAGAAGTTTAGAGAGAAAATTTTTAGATGACTGGCAACAAGGAAGCTATAGACTAAAATTGAGAGGAAAATTTCTACCAAAAAAAGATCAATAATATTCATAGGAATTTACAAGTTAAAGGGAATTACCTAAATTTGGAGTAAAATCTCATTCATATGACCAAATTCCAACTTCATAAAATTCAAAATTACAAGACATAGGGCCAAAAAATAATAGCTTAATCTAGAAGGATTCATGAAGGGGATAGAGGGACCAAATATTTCTTTAATTTAATTAGAGCTAATCATAACACAGAAGTAGTAGATGGTATTCAAGGGGTGGATGGATACACCAAGGATAATCATGAAACCCTAAACATTCTTGTACAATTTTATAAGAGCCTTTTTGCTTCAGATTTCAATGCTGGATATTACGTAGTGTTGGATCAATGCCTTTTTCTTATCCCAAGGAAAGTAAATAATGAACAAGCTTTGTTTCTTTAAAGGAAGAATAAATTTAATGAAATAGATGATACCATTACTTCATTGGCCAATGGGAAGTCTCCTATAGACTAGATGGATTTCTAGTTGAATTATACAAAGCCAATAAGGATTGGATTGTTGGAACAATTGACTAATTGTGTATTGTCTTTGATGTTACACAAAATGTCATATCATTCCAAGCTCACTTAGGCATTGAACACAATTTTCTATGTCTACCAAGCATTCCAGAGTTTGCCTAGTTTAGAAGACAATATCTACCGAGTTCACTTGGGTATCAAAGGAAAGTTTGCGGAAGTTGAGTGTTAATTGAGCTCACTTAGTTAATGAAGTAAATTTTGAATGGAACCAGTGTTAAGAGAGATCACTCGGTTACCAAAGGAACTTTGTGAATATGTGGTGTTGACTAAGTTCACTTGGTTAACGCAAGAAAATCATTTCTAAGGTAGTTTCTGCCGAGTAGGGTTGGTTGACAAAGGATTTTCTTGTTTTGGCATATTAAGTTCAATTGATTTATTTGTTGGTTCTAGCCAACTAAGGAGATGAATATTGATTATTTTAAGATATATTCTAGCCAACTTGACAATATGAAAGATATAAATATATAGTCAAGTTGAGATTTAGAAAGTGAAATGTATGGAAGACAATTGAAGATTTAATGATGCTAAAAGGAAGTGAATCAGAAGGATAAGTAGAATATCCTTGTGGAGCTAAAAAGATACATTCAATCAAGAAGGATCAAGTATATAAGCCATAATTGAGATTTGCAATCAACAATTCAGTTGCATTAGAAATTAGGTCATCTCACTGTTACTCTCTAACCATTGTAGCAATGATCTAAATCTCTTAACAGAGTTGGCTTAACAGCTATTTGTAAATCCTCTAACAAGGTGGCATTTCTATTGAATTGTCCAAAGACCTCTAACAAGGCCACTCCTAACAGGGTGATTAAATCCTCTACCAGGGTCACACCTAGTAGTGTGTTTTGTAACCTTTAACAGGGTTGGCTCCTAACCGAGCTCACTTTAGAAGAGTGAAAATTAGTAACTAGTTACAACTGGTGGTTTTTCCCAAATTGGGTTTCCATGTTAAATCTTGATGTCAAATGTGTTCATGCTATTTCTCTTATGCATTTTCACCTAATTTAAAGTAATATAAATCACACATAATATCTTAAGATTTGCATGTTAAGTATTTGCCAAGCATTTTCAGTGATTACCAAGTTACAACATTTTTTTGTATGTTTGTTGAGCATCAATAGAGTTCAATTTTCAGAGGTTATTTTGTACTGACATCTAAGGGATCTACGATTTTTTTCGTGGTAGCTAATTCACCCCTCCGCTCTCAATTAATCCTCTTATATTTCCAACATGGATATCATGTGAGTTGTTATATGTTTATAATTTTGCTTTTGATTTAGGAACTCTTGGGGAAAATTTTAACATGGGAGTGATCAAACTCTTAGCCAAAAGTGGAGATACATCTTTAATTTAGAATTGAAGACCCATAACCTTGCTAAACATGTCATACAAAATCATTGCTAAAATCCTAGTCATGAGAATTTTTTAGATGCTAAAAGTCATTATTTGTAATACCCAAACTAACTTTACTAGGGGTACATACATTTTTTATAATCTCATCACCATTTGGGAGGCTATGTATTGGGCTAAGATGGATGGTCAAAAAAATTTCTATGATTTTTTGTTGTATCTTGAGAAGCATACAACATGATTGAATGGAGATTTGCATAGAGAATTCTGAAGGCTTTTGAATTTCCACCTTATTTCTATGAATGGGTCAAATATTATTTTCTAATACTCTTCAACATTCATAAAGGCCAATGGTGAATTTTCAAACCACGTTCCTCTAGGAAAGTTTGTCAAACAATGATGCCCTCCAACACCAACACTCTTTGTAATTGTTGTTGATACCTCATCTTACATTTTAAAGAGTATAGAGCTTGGTGCCCTTACAAAAGACATTACCCTTCCCAATAATAAAGAGCTCCTAGTTGAACAATTTGTAGATGACATTGCCCTTTTTTAATGAATTAATTGAATATTTTTTTAATAACATCCTTAGCAGACCACAATTGTTCTACTTGGCCTTGGGTGCAAACATTGCTCCAACCAAATCTATAATATTGGAATTGGATAATAATCCTCCAAATTGGTTCATAATTAAGGGTTAGAGGTGACATGGGCTTGACTTTATTGTAAGGTACTTGGGTATTCCCCTTGCCTTAAATCCCTATGTTAAGGAAATGTGGTTGTGGATCTACAAAAAGATTGAAAATAAGAATCTCAAGTGGCAAACTTATATTCTATCCATTGCTAGAAGAGCACAAGAATTACATAGATTCTTTTCATCCCATGTTGTTTACTACGCCTTTGCTTGGCTTCTATCCAACTACCAAACCAACAAGTTGGAGAAAATTACGAAAGAATTTCTTTGGTCTAACAATATGGGCAGCAAAGAGATACACTATATTAAATGGGAATTGTGCTTCTCACCAAAGAATATTGGAAGTATGAGACAAGAATCTAAAAATATAAGGAATAGCCATTACCTCCAAGTGAATTATCAATGCCTTAAATGGTAACAAGCCTTGGAAATTTTTGATAAGGAACAACATTAATAGGTCATCTATTTAAAAAGGCAATCAATGGTATAATATTCCATTACTAGAGATGGTATTTGGAGATTTTGATATCAAAGTTTCTAGTTCTAATGTTTTTTTTACTATTTGGAAGGCATGGTGTCAAGTTAGGCCACTGATTTTTACAATATTTATTGTTGGGAAAAACCCTTCTTATGTTGTGCTAGATAGGTCTAATGGTGGGGTATTTATTTAAATGATAATCCACTTGATTTAACACAATGTTGCTTGGCCAAAATGTGGCAAAATATGGGCATATCCTCTATTAAAGATGTGGTGGATGACAAATGACTGGAGTCTTGGGAAGAACTATGTTCTAAGTATAATATTTCTTGTTCATGATAAAAGAATTACACCCTCATTTGTAAACTAGTAGGGACCTTCCTTCCGAGTAAAATTACGAACTCTCAAAAGTGGCTTGATCAAGCTAGATCAACAAATGGTAGTGGATTGACTATTTGCTCTTGTAAGCAATTGTATAGCATGCTTAAGCAGAATGATGATATCATTAACAAAATCAACCATGCTTGGGGATTTAATTGGCCAAACTCTAGATGACACTTTATCATTTAATTGTTTTGGCATTCTCCTACTCAACCTAAGATAATTTAATTTAGATGGATTCTTCTCCTTTAAAAAATAGCTATTGGATTTGTCTTCTCTTCTTGTGGTCTTCAACCTATTATTGTTCCTTATGCAATTGTCAAGAAACCTTTGAGCATCTTTTCTTTAACTGCATATTTGCAAGGAAAATATGGTCTATGTTTTTTGGGCATCCAATTAGTTGGAACAGTAAACCTAGCTTCTCTCAACATGAAATCCTTGTTGCCTTTGTTCATGATTTTCATTACAAAATGAATAAGTTTTGGTTTGTGTTACATCTGAAATACTTTGGATCATCTGGAGGTAGAGAAAAAAGGAGATTTTCTCGAATAAAATGTGGGAACTTACTGATTTTACCTTTAAATTCATACTTTCTTATATTATTTCACAAGTCAAGACCACAATTGAAATTTCTAAAGACAAATTTCAATCCTTGATTAGAGATGGAGCCATGATAATTTATAAAATATATATGTAGGAGCATATATTGTTAGAAGACTACCAAACTTATACTAGATATCGTATTTGCCCAGATGAACAAATAAATTGTAGTCATTATGGATAAGATTACAAATGATACAAATAGCAGCATATATTAGGATAACAGGAAGGAGAATACTAACTCAAAGAGTTTTCATGCTAATAGATGGATCAATACTAACGAATGGGATTTTGCTAATGCTTGGCAAAACAATAATACTAAGAGAAGAACCCATAATGAAGACAAACAAGATTAAAGATATGCAAAATATAATGTCTATTTTTTATTTTAAAATTTTGATCCTATGATGTAATATGTCAATGTATATGTGTTGGAAAATTGGCTAAGTAGGACAAGTTGGAATAAAGTAAGAGTTGTCATTTATGGCAACATATGCTTTGAATAAAGAAGACATTGTGTACAGATGAAGATTCTACAGTTAGACATGGAAAATTGTCTAAGTACAAATAGTTTATCTGGTTAAACAAAGACAATTTTGATATGTGTAGTAGACATAGGAATTATTGGCATGTGCATATTTAGGTACATATAGTACAGAGTTTTGGGATGACATATGTCAGAGTGCAAGGTAATACAAACAATACTGAAGAAGTTATGACAATTTTACCCACTACGGTAGTATACAAACATGAACAAAGCATATCAAAGAATGGGTAATTATGGGTTAAGGAATTATTTTGTTTTGTGAAAAAAATTCCTTGACTAATTAGGGAAGACATCCTGAATATTATCCCTAAGAGGGCAAGAGATTAGTTTTGTATTTTGCCAGGCATGTGAAAGCTTGAAGGCTGACTCGACAATGTTTGCAAATTACAAAGGTATAAAGGAAAGATTATGATATGCAAAGTGGTATGAATGTTGCAAGTGATATACAAACTTATGTGAAAGTTGTATATATGATATGCGAGCTATATGTGATGTGAATTCTAGTGTATGATCAGAGGTATGTGAAGAATAATAAGTGTTAGATAAGATATCGAAGATATCAACAACAAGAAAGAGGTTTTTGTATCTCTCTTTGTACCAAGGAAATATATTTTATATTGCATGTTTGGGCACTGAGGTCATCTTGCATACATTTTGTACTCATCTTGCATACATTTTGTAATTGTATAGAACAACTCCTGACATGGTTGAGGCTTTTAGCGAGGCCTAGTCCTCTAACAAGGACCAAGACACTATATGCATGTAATAGACTCCTAACAGGGTTAATATTTAATATCCTTAAGTGAATATTTTTTATTAGTGGATCATTTTGTGAGTACCATCTTCACCAGGGTTTTCCCTTGACCCAGGTTTCCTTGGTTAACAAATATGGTTTTATGAGTTCTCTTAATGCATGGCTATGTTTATTGTTCAACACTGTTAATTTACTTTCATATGCAAGTTATAAGGCAATTAATAATATCTAGTTTTGGGCTAAAGTTCGTAGAATATTGATTCACTCCCCCTCTTAGTAGTCCCTATTTATAACAATTGGTATCAAAGCACAATTACTTAGAAGAGGCTTAACAACTTGAGTAAGATCCCTATGGATATGGAACAATTGCTGAAGAATCTTGAAGAAGCTCTTGAGCAGATTGATCTTCTTACCAAAGAAAGAGATAATTTGAAAGAAAGATATGAAGATGCAAAAAACTACATTGGGAAATTGAAAGATAAGATTGATAATCTCAAATCCATAAAGGAACCTAAAGATCAGGCAAAAGATAGTGATGAAGTATCAAAGTTGAAGACATTGAGGCACGAATAAAGAAGACTTATGATGAGATAAGTCTTATAGAGATGAATAGAGAAAGGGCAACAAAGAGATTATCACATCTGAGAGAACAGTTGTTCCTAAAGACCACTGTGCTCGAGAAACAAGTGGAAGAATGTCTAAAAGAAAAGACATCTTTTGATAAGTTTGCTTATTCACATTTGAATGCAGCGGAAATAACATCCTATGGGTTGTGTGCTCTAATTAGTATCTTAGATAGAGTAAAGGACACATAAGAGAAGAGCTTAAAGAGTTTAAAGACAAGCTTTGATGACTATATGTTATGCCTATCTACATGAATACAAAGGCAAAGATCTACAATTTTGATTATATATAGATTTTGATACCCTTGTCATTGATGTCAAAGGGGGAGTAATATAGGAAAATTGTGTAGAGTATATTGTAAAGGGGAGTAACAGAATAAATGTATAAGAGTATGATGTATATAGAAAGGAGGAACAATAATTATGTGAACTATTATAATGTAATAGGAGATATAAGGAAAGATGGTTATAAATGTAATGATCTAAAAGTTTTGAAGTTTTGAGAATTTTGTAAGGCCAAGTTTTGTAAACATTTTTTAACAACATTTGGGGACTTAGCCAATTATCCCATATGTTGCCATCAATACCAAAGGGGGAGATTGTTGGCAATTTAGCTAAGTGGGACAAGTTGGAATAAAGTAAGAGTTGTCATTTATGACAACATACACTTTGTATAAAGAAGGCATTATGTATAGATGAAGATTCTACAGTTAGACATGGAAAATTGTTTGATACAAATAGTTTATCTGGCAGAATAGAGACAATTTTGCTATGCACAATGGAAAAAGGCATTATTGTCACATGTGTAATTAGGTACATACAATACAAAGTGTCAAGATGATGTATGTCAAAGCGCAAGACAATACAGACAATATGGAAGAAGTTATGGCAGTTTTACCAGTTACGACAGTATACAAATAAGAAAAAAACATACTAGAGAATAGGTAATTATAGGTTAAGGAATTATTTTGTTTTACGAAACAATTACTTGACTAATTAGAGACAATGTCCTAGATGTTAACCCTAAGAGAGCAAGAGACTAGTTTTGTATTTTTCCAAGCATGTGAAAGCTTGAAGGTCGATTGGAAAATGTTTGCAAATTGTAAAGGTGTAAGGAAAGATTATGATATGTGAGGTGGTGTGAATGTTGCAAGTGATAAGTGAACTTATGTGAAAGTTGTATATATGATATGCAAGCTATATGTGATGCGAATTTTGATGTATGATTAGAGGTATGCAAAGAATAGCAAGTTTTAAATCATATATTGAAGATATCAACAACAAGCAAGAGGTCCATCTTGCATACATTTTGTAATTGTACATAACAACTCCTAACAGGGTTGAGGATTTTAATAGGGCCTAGTCCTCTAACAAGGACCGAGACACTATATGCATGCAATAGACTCCTAATAGGGTCAATATCCTTAACCATATACTTTTTATTAGTGAATCATTTTGTGGGTACCATCCCTATTGGGGTTTTCCCTTAGCCAAGGTTTCCCTACTTAACAAATATAGTGTTACGAGTTCTCTTAATGCATGGTTATGTTTACTGTTCAACATTGTTAGTTTACTTTCATATGCAAGTTATAAGGCAATTAATAATATCCAATTCTACGCTAAAGTTTGTAGAATAGTGATTCAACCCCCTCTCAGTATTCCCTATTTCTAACAATATGGCTATGTTAGTGTTAGCATAGTATAGCTATATTACTAACACCCTACTATTATATTGCCTACTCTTTCAAGTTGATAAACAATTTTAATATATATATTTTCTTCTAAAACCTCATTAATATTTCCATTCTCTCTTATCTTCCATACGCCTTGGAATAAACAATTAAACATGTTACTAAGGTAAGAGGTCATGTATTTTTTTACTATCCTCCATCAAGGGTTGATGTTTTGTCTGTATTACTTCCACCTTGCCCTTTATCCCACTCATGAAATGATTATTGAGGAGGGCCATGAGCCCTCAAACCCACCCTCGACTAGCCCTTTGGAAGCCCCTAACCCCATCTACAAGCTTAAAAAACCCTTATGTGAAAAAAGCATTCTATTTCACCCAAAAGCAAAATGTAGAGTACGTCCTTTAGTTCTTCCAATGCCAAACTGCAAAAAAAGAAGGACACCCTATTAAAACCAATTTCTTATCTACCAAGAAAGTCAAACTGCATATTGAGTTAGATGTGGAAATTACTGAAAAGACTAGCACCCTTTGTAGGTCCAATTGGCTCAGAGGAAAACCCAATAAGGAAATTGTGAAGGACATGTTCAACTTGAATAATGTGGACTTTGAAGATGTTGATGGGGAGGAGAGTTCTATCACTGCCCTTGACAACTTATCAACTCGTGTTTCTGCCAACACTATTTTTGGAGAGCCCACCCTTGACAAGATAGACTCCTAACCAACCCCCGTAAATGAGGATAAAGCCAATGCAAGGAGGGAACTCTTCATGGGTTGATTGTTGGGGAGATGGCTTTCGAGGAGGCCAAGGTGCTAAAGAAGAGACTGATGGAGGTGGAATGGAAAATCCAACAGGTGGACAAGGGTTTGTGAGAGGTCGATGAAAATATTTATAATATTTGCTACTTTGTGATTGTAACGCCCCGCTCGGGAACCCAAGAGAAATAAACCTAACATGATACAAAGTTTACTGAACTATATTTTTTTTTTGAAGTTTAAACAACATCAAGATAACATTAATGTGGAAGCAATATGAACATACACATCAAATACACATATGCAAATATGGATACAGTTTCAATTCCTCAAGAGTTTCTTTACGTTGAGTCACATTTAATAATTTTAAATTAATTAGTTTAAAATTCCAAGTACAATGTCTCAAGATCAAAAAGAAGTAACAGATACATAATCGCATAAGCAAATGCATAAGTATAAACAATACAATGAAAGTATATCCAAATAATAACATCCACTGCACATGTTGCAGGGTATGTGAAAATAGATACAATACATCAGAATACATGATAACATATATACATCATCTGAAAAGAAGTCTCTGAGATAAGAAATAAGAATGATAAAGGTACATCTTCAGCAACGAACATCCAACAGCTGGCAATGTGAAGGGGAACCCAAATGGTAAGAAGGCACTACCTCCCGACCGCGTGGTTACCTAGTCAGGTTTCCACTCCCACCGTGCAGGGAAGATAATGAACGATCCACATACGGCTAATCAAACATAAAACATTCCTAGGCAAGGTACCCCTAATAGCCAAAAATACCTCAAAGGTAACACATGCTACTCAAGAAGATAAAATAATCCAAAAGTAAGAACACTCAATCCAATACCGACACCACATAACCAAACATCATACACGAACCAAGTATAAACCAAATACCAAGATCATAAGGTAAAGTCGATGAAAGATAATCACCTCAAGTCAAAAACCACATATCAAGAGTACATCATCCATGAATCACCAATCATCCTCAATGAAAGTAATAACCACAATAAACACATCCAACAATAAATACACCACCAGAGATACACAAATCTACAGAGGAGACTCAAGCTACATACTAGGGAGTGTCATCACATGGCTGCTTGAGTTACCCTGGACTGATCTCTTAATAGACCCCGGACCCTCAAGCGTTGAGTTACCCTGGACTGGTTACTATGAACCCTAGACCCTCAACATCACACATATGGAAACTAGAAAGCCCTCTCAAGAAGACGAGGCACTCATCTCATTCCCATCCTTAGCCTATACAAGCACTCAAGGCATGGGTGGATCAAATCTCTAACTTATCTTTTTAGTGTGTTCCCCCCCATAAATTTTAATTACTAGATTATCACTTATTACATAACTTGCATTAGGTTACCCTGGTACTGACCACTTTGGGTCCCGGACCCCTATGCAAGCCACTCCCAAGTCACGTACCTAGACAACCTCTCCTAAGCACATAAAAACACAGTTGTGTCCCATACCACAACATTCATAAAGATCAAACTCGGTTCCTTAACAGGCAACTCGAAAGCAAATTGGTTCTCCAAACCCAAGTACACATAAATGTTCCATAGAGTAAACCTCATAAACATAATCTCAATATGAATCACAAAACACATCACAACATCTAGTCCCATAAATAGTATACAAGAAATCTCACAAAACCTCTGGTGTACATCCTAGACTGGTCAACACCTACTCGACTCCAAAATCCAAAGGCATAAATAATACAAGCAACACCACAGTTTCATAGTTTGGTTTGATTTGATAATACACAATAAAGTCAAAAGTAAAGTTTCAATTCTCATTTCAAAGTATGAACTTGATTGACAATATATTGTTGAGTTAATGATTAGTTCTGTAACGCCCCGCTCGGGAACCCAAGAGAATTAAACCTAACATGTTACAATGTTTACTGAACTTTTTTTTTTTTTTTCCTAAAGTTTAAACAACATCAAGATAACATTAATGCGGAAGCAATATGAACATACACATCAAATACACATGCAAGTATAGATACAGTTTCAATTCCTCAAGGATTCCTTTACGTTGAGTCACATTTAATAATTTTAAATTAATTAATTTAAGTTCCAAGTACAATGTCTCAAGATCATAAAGAAATAATAGATACATAATCGCATAAGCAAAGCATAAGTATAACTAATACAATGAAAGTACATCCAATAAATAACATCCATTGCACATGTCGCAGGGTATGTGAGAATAGATTCAATACATCAGAATACATGATAACATATATACATCATCTGAAAAGAAGTCTCTAAGATAAGAAATAAGAATGATAAAGGTACATCTTCTGCAACGAACATCCAACAGCTAGCAATGTGAAGGGGAACCCAAATGGTAAGAAGGCACTACCTCCCGACCGCGTGGTTACCTAGTCAGGCTTCCACTCCCACCGTGCAGAGAAGATAATGAACGATCCACATACAGCTATCAAACATAAAACATTCCTAGGCAAGGTACCCCTAATAGCCAAAACTACCTCAAAGGTAACACATGCTACTCAAGAAGATAAAATAATCCAAAAGTAAGAACACTCACTCCAATACTGACACCACATAATCAAACATCATACATGAACCAAGTATAAACCAAATACCAAGGTCATAAGATAAAGTCAACAAAAGATAATCACCTCAAGTCAAAAGCCACATGTCAAAAGTACATCATCCATGAATCACCAATCATCGTCAATGAAAGTAAATAACCATAATAAACACATCCGACAATAGATACACCACCAACAATAAGTACACCACCAGAGATACACAAAATCTACAGAGGAGACTCAGACTACATACTAGGGAGTGTCATCACATGGCTGCTTGAGTTACCCTGGACTGATCTCTTAATAGACCCCGGACCCTCAAGCGTTGAGTTACCCTGGACTGGTTACTCTGAACCCCGGACCCTCAACATCACACATATGAAAACTAGAAAGCCCTCTCAAGAAGACGAGGCACTCATCTCATTCCCATCCTTAGTCTATACAAGCACTAAAGGCATGGGTAGATCAAATATCTCTAACTTATCTTTTTAGTGTGTTTTCCCCCCATAAATTTTACTTACTAGATTATCACTTATTACATAACTTGCATTAGGTTACCCTGGTACTGACCACTTTGGGTCTCGGACCCCTATGCAAGCCACTTCCAAAGTCACGTACCTAGACAACCTCTCCTAAGCACATAAAAACACAATTGTGTCTCATACTACAACACCCATAAAAATCAAACTCGGTTCCTTAACAGGCAACCTGATAACAAGATGGCTCTCCCATTCAAGTACACATAAGTTCCTCCACAAGTAAATCTCACAAATAAAATCTCAATTTGAATCACAAAACACATCATGACATCCAACCACATAAATGGTATAAAAGAAATCTGACAAAGCCTCTGGTATACATCCTAGACTGGTCAACATCTAATCAACCCCAAACCCCAAAGCATAGACAATATAAGCAAAACAATATAGTTTCATAGTTTGGTTAAAGTTGAGAATCATATCATTGAGTTAATTTGAGGTTTCGTTTTCATTTTCAATGTTAGTTTTCAAGTAGATAAGAATCATCGTTTACCCCTATAACTTACCCCATTCTTATACTCAATTATAAGGTTCAATTACCCATTTTCTAAAATATTCCACAGGTAAATTAATAGAAAATAATCTACGAATTTATTAAAATCAATAATATAATGATTAAATAAAACTTATAACTTAAAGAACTTTCATTATTAATTAATTCTAATTAAATCATGTTTAATTAAAATAATTAATATATAAAATATTCATATCAATTCTAAATTCATTACAATAATAATAATAATTTAATTAAAAATTAAATTAAATATTATCATAATTTAAATCAATTAATTAAATTAAGAATAACAATTTATTAAAATATAATTTAAATTACTATTAATAATAATTCATTAATATTTTATAGATTAGAACTGAATATTAATACATATCAAATAACATATAATATTTATTAAATAATATATATTAATATTAATTAATAAATATATATATTATTAATTAAAACTTTAAAAAATAAATCAAATTTTCAAAAGCGATTTAATATCGCTGCTTGCAAGCTTTTAAGTCATCGATCTTTAATAAGCCGTGCGGAGACCTGCAGGTACACTGTGTACACTGCATTGTGCAGGCCGCCGACGATTATAAAAAGATAAGTGTGTTAGGGAGGTGGGGGGTAAGTTTGTATTATATTTTTTTAAAAATTTTTAAAATTTTATTTATTTATAATTAAAACATTAAACAATCCTCCCCCATAGTATGTAAAAAGATGTATATATAAATACTATTTTATTATTTTAAATTTTATTTACTACAAAAACTTTTAAACAAATTCTCCTCTATTAAAAAAAAGTGTTTTATTTTATTTTAAATTTCTATAATAATAATATTTTAAATAAATAAATAATTTTTCTTTACTTTATTTTATTACTTTTTTAAAAAAATATTAACAAATATAATCTGATAGAGAGAATACTATCAACCAATCAAATTTCACATTTTAGAATTTTTATTTTTTTTTGAAACGCTACCCAAATTAAATTTCTCAATTCCATTTTAATTCAAACCCAGATCTTGATTTAATACCAATTTATTTCAATTGTAGAACGATGTTTCTAAATAGTTTTTCAATGTAGATTCACAAATGAAATCGAATAGCAAAAGATTTAGAACGGAAGGTGGCAAAATTCATACAACGAAATTTGAGAAAACAATTTTCAACAAGCACGAAGAAAACAAAGATCCGAAAATATTTCTACAATGGTTCACAAACCCTACCTTGATCTGATGCTAACAACTTGTTGAAACCTTTGCTAATCCAAACCCTTCAAAGCTTTCAAAGATTTTTTTGTTCCCCTTCCAAAAGTGTGTTCCCAGAAATCTGTGTCTGAAAAACTTCCCCCCTAAATAATGACCCCAAAACCCTCTAATATAGAATCTAATTACCCTTAGGATTTCTGTCACCACCACTTCTAAATTAGAATAATTTTATTTAATTAATTCTTTCTTGCACAATTAATTCGCTGTTAATTAAAATTTTATTTTATTTTTCCTTCATGCACTTTAAGTGAATTATTAAATTACTTTATTTAACTTCCACTCAACTTCTATTTTAAATCAATTTATAACTTTTTAAATCTCATGTGCACATTATTAAAATATCTTTATTCGAGTTCACATGTTTTTTATCTTTTAAATTAATTTCTTTTATTTTCAACTCATGCATAAATCATGCGAACTATAATCTTTATGATAATTAAATATCTTTTCACTTTTAATTTCATTTTTTTAGAAACTTAATTGATAAAATATTTATTAACTTAAATAACAATAATATTTAGCATTTATTTAAAAATGCACTCTAAATATATTATTATTAAATTAAATAAATATAATCACGTTCTAAATTTAAACTTTATTTAACTTTTTAACATATTTAGAACGTTTAATTTGATAAATATTTATTAACTTAAATAACAATAATATTTAGCATTTATTTAAAAATGAACTCTAAATATATTATTATTAAATTAAATAAATATTATCATGTTCTAAATTTAATCTTAAAACTTTTATCTTCAATTTAATTCTTTATATTTAATTAATTTCTCAATTAATTAAATATAATTAAATATTCATAATATCATAATAATTTTTCATTAAATTAAATTATTAATTTAATCTATTAATTAGACTTAATTAATAGAAATTCATCAAAGACTCACAAAACAACATACGCACAAAATACTCACGGGTTTAAAAAGGGTAGACAGTCTGTTACGAGTCCTCTTTGCAGGACAAGTATTATGGGCTTATGGCTAGGATTGGACCTGATCATTATCTTCCCATTCTCACCATTTGAGTATTTGTAATAGGGCACGCTCATCATGGCAATTCAGGGAAGTCGATGCTCGGTACTTGCATCCTGCATAAAAGACGAGTATGTACATGTATATAATATATCTAAACTAAACAGACAATGGCGGGGAGTGGTTCATCGTGTAGATCCCGACTAGCAAGTGACTACGACTCCCTCTCCTAACCACATCAAACACGTCAGACAGAAAGATAAAATAAACACGCACACCATACACATGCAAGTATGAGGTAAGTATAATAATCACAAATCTAAGATCAAATGTGTACATATAATAATGCATCTCTATCAATACAACATAATCATCATTAAAGACATCATGTTAATATTTTTATAAAAGAAACCACATTTACTAATTAGGAATCATTAAAATATCATTAACAACACATGAATGAAATCAACTAAGCAACATTAACTGATACATTTGTGATCAAAGTCATGAAATAATATCATAATATTACAAATCTAGTATCTCTAAAACTAATCAATGCATAAAATCAACCTAAAAGAATTTGACAATGATAACAGAAATGCGAGCTAGGGGCAGGCACTACAAGTTCCCATTTCCAGTTGAACGTATGTTTTAATCAGATAATTCCCATAGTTTACCCTTACAAAAATATCTTGTCCCTATATCCAAATGATTTCAAGTTAAGTCCCCAAGAGTGATAATTAAATTATTAATAATACTTATTAATCCATCAATATAATAATCTACGTTTTTCATTAAAATTTGGTATTATAATAATTTAATTATCTTTAATTTAAACCACTTCCTTTACTCAATTAAATCAAATTTTAATTAAACCAATTATTATTATTTTTCATAAGAATCTATATTATATTTACAAATAATTTATTTAATTACAAAATTATTAATAAATGATAATCAAATTCAATATAATTAAAACTTAATATATTTAAGTTTAATAATTTAAAATTTTAATATAATTAAAATATAATAAAAACTAAATTATAATTAAAAAAATTTAATGCATATATCAAGAAACGTTTATAGCCCGCCGGCTAACAGTACTGGCCGCAGCCCTTAGTGCGGCAGCGCTGTCATAGCAGGCCGCTGCCGCAGCAGTCACTGCTGCGACAGCGGCTGATCGCCGTGCGAGGAGGACAAGGGGACAGGGGGTGGGTAAAACCCGCCCCTCCCCATATATATATATATATATATATATATATATATATATATATATATATATATAATATTTAAAACACCCACGTCTTTTAAAATAAATAAATAAATATATTTTAAAAAAAAAAATTTAAGAATTGTTTTATTATTTGATAAATTTTTATTTCATTAAAATTTATGATTTTCATTTCAAACAAATTCTACAAAAAAATTATTTTAAATATATATATATAATAATCTTTACATTATTAGTTTGATAGGAAAAAGACTAAGTTTGACCATTCAAATTTCTAATTTTAAATCTTTCTTTTCCTTCAAACCCTACGTGATTTAATTAATTTCCTCTATGATTCTTCTGTATAAACAATGAGAAACTAATTTTAACCAATCAGATCTTGAAAATAATCGAGATGATAAACATAATTTCAATCACCCAACAATCACGAAGCAAACAGATATTTCCAATTAAAATTGCATTCACGGGATTTCAAAACCCTATCTCGTACTGATGTTAAAACTCTAACAGTTGGATGAAAATTTCTACTGCAAGCAATATCCTTCAAGCTACAAAAAAAATTCCTTCTTTTCCAAACCCTCTGAATTGCTCTCCAAACCTGTGTGTGAAAAACTTCTCTCCCCCAAATAATAACCCCAAAAACCTCTAATATAGACTCTAATTACCCTTTAGGGTTTCTATCACCACCACTTCTAAATTAGAATAATTTTATTTAATTAATTCTTTCATGCACAATTAATTTCCTTTTTAAATTAAAATATTCTTTTTATTATACCTTCATGCACTTTAAGTGAATTGTTAAATTACTTTATTTAACTTTTCCACTTTACTTTGCTTTTAAAATTAATTTATTAACTTTTTAAATCTCATGCGCATTTAATGCGATTAAATATCTTTATTAATTTCACATGTTTAATCTTTTCAATTAATTTCTTTTATTTTCAACTCATGCATAAATCATGCGAACTATAATTCTTATGATAATTAAATATCTTTTCACTTTTAATTTCATTTTTTTAGAAACTTAATTGATAAAATATTTATTAACTTAAATAACAATAATATTTAGTATTTATTTAAAAATGCACTTTAAATATATTATTATATAATCACGTTCTAAATTTAAACTTTATTTAACTTTTTAATATATTTAGAACGTTTAATTTGATAAATATTTATTAACTTAAATAACAATAATATTTAGCATTTATTTAAAAATGAACTCTAAATATATTATTATTAAATTAAATAAATATTATCATGTTTTAAATTTAATCTTAAAACTTTTATCTTCAATTTAATTCTTTATATTTAATTAATTTCTCAATTAATTAAATATAATTAAATATTCATAATATCATAATAATTTTCCATTAAATTAAATTATTAATTTAATCTATTAATTAGACTTAATTAATAGAAATTCATCAAAGACTCACAAAACAACATACGCACAAAATACTCACGGGTTTAAAAAGGTAGACAGTCTGTTACGAGTCCTCCTTGCAGGACAAGTATTATAGGCTTAAGGCTAGGATTGGACCTGATCATTATCTTCCCATTCTCACCATTTGAGTATTTGTAATAGGGCACGCTCCTCCTGGCAATTTAGGGAAGTCGATGCCCGGTACCTACATCCTGCATAAAAGACGAGCATGTACATGTATATAATATATCTAAACTAAACAGACAATGGCGGGGAGTGGTTCATCGTGTAAATCCCGACTAGCAGGTGACTACGACTCCCTACCTTAACCACATCAAACACTTTAGACAAAAAGATAAAATAAACACGCGCACCATACACATGCAAGTATGGGGTAAGTATCGTAAAAATCACAAGTCTAACATCAAATGCGTACATATAATAATGCATCTCTATCAATACAACATAATCATCATTAAAGACATCATGTTAACATTTTTATGAAAGAAACCACATTTACTAACTAGGATTATCATTAAAATATCATTAACAACACATGAATGAAATCAACTAAGCAACAATAACTGATACATTTGTGATCAAAGTCATGAAATAATATCATAATATTACAAATCTAGTATCTCTAAAACTAATCAATGCATAAAATCAACCTAAAAGAATTTGACAATGATAACAGAAATGCAATCTAAGGGCAGGCACTACAGTGATAAAGGTCATGCACAACTCATCTACTGTGATTTGCGTGATGAGCGCTGAGAAACAAGGACCTCAAAGATGTTGAAGAGAGGAAGGACCTCTTCAAATTTGTTATGGAAGACAAAGAGCTAGGGCTGTGTCCCATGACATGACCAATGTATAAAGGAAGACAAAGAGCTAGGTCTGTGTCACATTGTTTTTTGGTTTTTGACTAATTTCATCCTTCTTGGCCTTGTTACTATTTTAGCTTTTATTAGTTTCAAAAATACTAATAGCCTCTTTAATGGTCGTTATGACTCCGTCAAGTCTATGTTAAAAAACTTTATTATATCATGTGCTTGACACTATGACATGCTATATTAATTTTTTGATCGATGTTATTATGATTCCTAATATTTTAGTTAATATGCATTACACCAATTTTAGTTTCAATTACGTTGTTTGGTATTTCTATTGGTTTACAATGACTAATGCTAGGGTGCTTACTGCTATTCACCACTGGATGAATAATATACTAGTCTTACTATTTTGATAAGATTATCTTTATGCTAACAATGTTACTGAATTGATAGTTTGTTTGTGTGCTTTCAAGCCCTAATAAATAGTTATATAAGGTTATCGCCTACATTATTTATCAAAAACATAAATTCCCAAATAAAAAATAACTTAAATAAAAATCTATAAAAAATAATCTTAAAATAAAAATAAAAATTATATATATAATTTAATTCTAATTTTATGATTAAAATTAAAATCTTAATATCTCACATGATTGGAAAAGATACATATTTAATCTTTATTAATGTAAAATTCAACATTTTTTTAATATTAGAAATAAGGAGATAAAAAATACAGGAGATCGCAGAGTATCAGAGTTCGGAGGCCAAGCCTCACACCTTCAAAAATGAAGTATATACAACGAAACAATCGAACAAAATCATAGACCATGACACCAAGTAAAGCACATCAACCTAGGTGTCCACCCAAGCCACCCAGCCCAAGGGGCCATCCATCCACACCACGCTTTTCGGATCTTGAATTTGATTCCGCATTTAAACCATCTCACTAGAAGCATTGTGAGGTCTTCTTTTAATCTCTTTGCTAAACCTATTGAAGATTTGAATGAAAGCATGTATATTATCCAGGTGCAGCCTCCAGAAATATCCATTATTAACCTCATTCGCAAAAAAGGTAGCATGACCGTCCTTGAGCAGCCTTTTGAATTTAGCCTTGTTGATTTTCATGGTCATCTGAATCTGCGAAATTTTTTTAAAGTACGTGAGACTTCGAAAAACCTCAGTAAACATTCCAGGGATATTTTGAAACCTTTCTTCATTTCTGCACTTCCAAATTTGCCATAAAATATTAGATGAGGTAATATCCCAAAACATATTAACATCTTTTCTAGCATTAGAAATAAAGCCAATAATAACTTCAAAAATACTGAAATTAGAAGGGATAGAAATGCAAAACATTAACCAAACCTCTTTGGCAAAAGTGCACTCAAAGAAAATATGCTTTCTCGTTTCTGGGGTTCTGCAAATGTTGCAATAGTTAATATTAGAAAAAGAGTTCCTAATAGGTAGCTTATTGAGAATAAGTAATCATTTAAACCATTTAATTTTAGGATCAATAGAACTTTTCCAAAGATAATCAAAAAACTTCATCCAAGAAGAAATATCCAAATTGGTATTCCAAATATTGTTAATATGATTGATGATGTCAACATTATAATTTAAAACAGAATAAATATTCTTCGCTTTAAGTTTGGAGATGATGATACCATCAGGGCATTTTATCTTCAAATAACTATTAGAGTCCACATGACAAAGGGTAGGGATATCTTTACTAGCTTTAAAAATCATACTATAAGTCTTTTTATGAGAGTCAGGAAGTTTAAATTTATTCTTTAAAACATCCCAAGGGATAAGTCTGTCCATTTCAAAGATATCAATGAATTGCTTGATTCCAAGGTTAGTCCAATACTTAGTCGAGCACCCTTGGGTAAGAGCAAGGGGTTTATTACCAAGTTTAAGGTTCCACCAAATGGATCTTTCACCAAGGAGGGTTTTATTATCATAGAAGTCTTTGTTAGTGATGAATTGCCTAACATGGTTCAAGGCTTTCCAGATGGATTTAAAAACCACCGAGCCTTGAACTCTAATGGGAAATTCACCACAAATGAGATCAGTGAAAGGAAGATTTTTGCAGAATTTAGCATTTTTAGGATATCCCCTCTCAATATTATTACGAATCAAAACTTTCCAAGGATCATCTCCCTCTAAGGCATGAAAGATCTATTTGGAGGCTAAAGCAAGACCACAAAGTCGTAGATCTTTCAACCCAAAGCCCCCAAAGAGCTTATCAACATGACACCAATTCCAATTTTTGAAAGATAGATAGATAGATAGATAAAATTTTAACATCCACGAGGCTAAAAATAGCCTATGGGACAGCAAGACAACTCAAGCAGACTTAAGTAACAATGTTCGTTGCTGGTAGGATGATGATGAGTCCACCCAATTGCTCAATGTACTCTTCGTTGAATAGGTCTATGTTGTTTATGTACTTATATCACCAAAACTAAATATAGATGCCACAATTCAAGTACTTTCAAGTCCAAAAGATTGAAAAAGCTGACGTGCTTTAAGCATTTTTCAACCCCCAAAAAAATCTTTATCCGCCAATCAGAATTTGAACGTAATTCGAAAACACAGCTCTCGAGATAACCATGGCGCCATAATTCTTCTGGAGAGTTGACACATTAGGGTTAGAATGAAGCACGAATGCTCAGAGAAAAAAAATGCAGAGAGCATTCGTACACCTATAAGAAAAGATTTTGAAACCCAGTAAACCGTTCTCGAGTAGCCCCGCTTAAATTTTTTACTTAACTAGGGTTTATCACATTGAAAAGAAACTCGCGGACTTTAAATTTAAAAACCCAGTAAACAGTTATCGAGTAGCTCCGCTTAAAATTTCTACTTAACTAGGGTTTATCACATTGAAGAGAAACTCTTGGACTCTAAATTTACAGGCAGAACGGCAGAACTGACCAGAGTTTTGAATTTGGATGTGAAGGTTTCGAAACACGGCATTAAACAGCTCGTTGGAAATTTACTCATAGTCAATGGCACTGTCAACACGTTTCTTGCATCGTCTCCCGTTAATCTCATTTTCTCTGTACCGTTCAACTCCCGCCTTTGTCATCATTCGAAAATGTCAGTCTCAGCGCAGAATGTGCACCCTGCGGTCTCAGAATGCCCGCTTCTTACACGTCTCCTCTGGTGAAAATGAGCTCAGTAGACGCATGAAAATTCAGGCGAGGAGCATCGAAGAAGTTGCGGAGGATGGCGATGGTGGTGAAGAGCCGCCGGAAAATGGAGCTTTGTTTGAACGGCCTCTGGATGAGAGGATTATGGCTGTTGAGCTTCACAAGGAGGCAACTGAGTCGTATTTGTCATATGCCATGTCTGTTTTGCTTGGACGCGCTTTGCCCGACGTAAGGGATGGATTGAAACCTGTTCATCGTCGAATTCTGTGAGTGAAAAAAGAGTTATAAGATACAAAATGCACCGTAATATGCTATGATTTTCGTTTAAAAATGTAAAAAATTGTTGATTGTTTGGGAATATTATTATAGATAGATAACTTAAAGAAGAATCTAAGTTTCTGTAATACTGGGGAAGCTTCAAAACGCAAAAATAATGACGATGATTGTCAACATTTTTGAATTATTTATCATTTTTGAACTAATGATGCCTATGTACTTCACCATGTAATTGCCATAAGGATTGATATTAGTAGTTGTTGGGAGGTCTAAGCTTACTGTTGAAGTTTAATGTTTGATGTTTTTGGATGACACGACAGGGTTTATAAAGGGACCGTGCAATCCCATTCACTCTTTCCTGCTACCCAAAACCAATCACTCGGTCAATATGAATAGAGCTAACTACCCCGTCGGCAGCCTAATGAAGCATAACCCACCCTTCAAATTCAATGCTAAAATAAATTATTAACAGTGCAGAGGGAGGATGTCCCATATGCAGAAAACGATTAGCATGTAGCAAGCAGGTGAACTACACGTGTTTTGATTCTTTGGATAATACGTGTCTTCTGTACTTAAAATCTTCACACATCTTCACACAAAAAAATATAATGAATTTGTTATAGCTCATGCATGCAATTTCAAGGCTGTTGGGTGGATATTTTGCAAACCAGTGGTTCCAACTACAGTGTCTGAGACAGAATCTTCATGCTTATATGGGAAGGCTCCCACTACCTATTGTTTCTAAAGACAACCTACACTAAACTAACACCTGAAGTTATGTAAACTATAAGCCAATTCACTCGTCATTACATTTACCATACTCTCTTCTTTCAGAGTGCGTGTTCTTCTTTCGTTGTCTTCTCTTATTTCAGAAGAAACGATTCTATCTGCACACCAATATCTTAAGTACAACTCAACGAAGTAAAAAACAAGAAGCTCAAGAAAGTTCGAAGTCTTTCCATGACTTTTTAATGTGAATTCAGGAATAAAGATGAAACATACATGCAGTTCAAAGTCTTCAATGTATACTTCACCTTACATGTACAAACACAGAAAATAAAAGCAGAGCAAAGTCTGCAAGTTGTCTCCTTTGCTTGAGCATACTACACTAGTTTCAAATTTGATAAACAAAGTCTGCAAGACTAAGTCTGAAACCAAACTATAACTTTAAATACAATCAGCAGCTCAAAATCTGCAAGATTGAGTTTAAATCCCTTTTGACTGATAGAACAATGCTCATAAACAATTTCGATAAAATGTCTTCACATGTCAACTCGAATCAGCACAAAGTCTGAAAACAACTTCTGTCTTTATTGAAAACAATTTGATCTACATCTAAGCTCAAAGTCTTAGGGTACACATGCACACTGACAAAATTATATTGCATTGCTAAAAGATAAAAATTAATGAGCACCCTCTCTTATTCTTTTTGATGGGCTGAGAGCAAATAGTGGGAGGAGTCCAACTAACTAAGGTTTATTCCTCAACTTATTAACTATAGTTGACTTATTCAACATTGTAAGTCCTATTTTATTTCAACTTGCAATATGAGTAGATGTAATTACAAATTACATCTTTGCAAGTGATATAATCACTTGCAATTGCAATTTCATTCATTAAATGCAATTTGATGCAGGTGAACCAAATTGTTATTATGAAGCTTTGCAACTAGATACCAAGGTTCAATGTTAGCACGTAATTGAATAAGAAATGGACTCCTTGTAGAAAAACTGACTTGGGATTTATGCAAGTTGCTTGCATGTAAAAGTGCTTTACAAAATAAATGGGTTTATAGGTTGAAAAAAGAGGATGGAGGCAAGTAAAGATTTAAAGCCAAGTTAGTTGCAAAAAGCTTTGCACAGAAAAAAGGGCATTGATTTTGATGTGACCTTTTCTCCAGTTGTTAAAATGACTTATATTCGCACTATTCCAAGTATTGTGGTTACTGAAGAATTGCATTTGGAACAACTTGATGTTAAAACAACTTTTGTTCATGGTGATTTGGATGAAAAATTATATATGGAACAACCACAGGGATTTGAGGTCAATGCTAAGAGGAACTTAGTGTTTAGGTTGAAGAAAAGTTTATATGGCTTGAAGCAATCACCTTGGCAATGATATATTAAATTTGACAGTTTTATGAATGAGCACTGGTACACTCAATGTCATTCAAACTATTGTATTTGTTTTAAGAGGTTGGATGATGACAACTACATTATTCTATGTTTATATGTTGATAATATGCTTGTAGCTGGGTCTAACATGGATTACATCAAGGGATTGAAATGATATTTAAGACATTCATTTGCTATAAAAGATTTAGGGGTGACAAAACAAATTCTTGCCATGAAGATTTGCAGAGATAAGAAGAGTAGAAAATTGTCATTATCTTATGCTGATTATATTGAAAAGGTGTTGTAATGTTTCCATATGGAGAATGCCAAAGCTGTTAGCACACCTTTTCCTAGTCATATGAATTGATAGGAGATTTGTCCAAAGACATTGGAAGAGGATGATAAATTGTCAAAGAAATTGTCAAAGGTACTTGATGCTTCAGCTGAGGTAGTTTAATGCATAGTTAGAAAACTCGCCAAAGCCAAAATCTCGCCAAGCCCTCCAAAAGTTTAGTCGAGAAAAACTTAGCAATTTTTTAAAAATACTCGAGAAAAATCAAGAACCTAAAAAAACCACTGAAATTTAATTAAAAATACATTTTGAGAAGATGCATCTAATAAGTTAATTAAAGAGAACACAAAAGAAACATGCAGAGTTTAGATATATATAAATGCATAGTGAGTACAAAATTGCATTCTCATGGCGGGAAGCAAAATAGTAAATAGTTTCAATCTGTCAAACTAGAAGTAAATACTAAAAGTCTAAATACATCAATACAATTACATCTTCCTCTTTCCAGCTGCACTAGCAGGAAAGCGAAGGGTCTAGTCTTTGAAGAAGTGCCCCGCCTTGGGATAGGGCATGAGCTACGTGACTGTGAAGTTTGTAGTTGCGCCTCCTTGCTCGACATCCCTATTGATTGGCTCGGTGTCCTAGAAGAGGATGTATCTCCTCCTATATGTGGCATTGGTAATGCCTCGTCCTCTGAGCTTGAATCATCATCGTCCACGTCCCCAATGTCATCCATTGTGAAATGAAAATCTATTCCAGCATCCCCCTCCATGGCCTACCTCTCCAAATCAACAATCTCATCCGGTAAAAACAATGGACTTGGCTCTTTTGCAGTTCAATCAGAATGAGGATCTATCTCTTCCAGATCAAGTGGACTAGGTAGTGCTGAACTCTGTGCCCTTTTTATGCACAACTTAAGATTATAGTGCACATAAACAAGGTCATTAAGCCGTTTTTTAGTCATTCTGTTTCTTTTCTTTGTGTAGATGAACTCAAATAAGCTCCAATTGCGCTCACAATGGGATGCGCTACAAGGTTGGCATAGGACTCTGAGAGCAAAATTATTTAAATTGGGAGTATTGCCACCCCAACTTGCCCACCAAGCATCTGCAAAACAAAATATAAAATGTTATAAAGCAATGAAAAAGATAATTAAAAAACACAACTTATCAATTTGCAAAAGTTTTAAAGTTTGACGCTTTACGTGGTGCTTGAGTAGATCTTGCTCTCTTTGCTAGCATAGAAGAGAACAAATTACCCTTCGATTCCACATAGAGTTGTTGTTTGGTCACAACAAGGTCTCTCTCTGCTTCATTGGATATCATTCTCTTAATGCATTTAGAGAGACCTTCCATGACCTCTCCGTTAGGATCCGAGTAGGAATCATCAGCCCTAAAACAAATTAAAAATGATATCAAGTCTTACTAAGCAATCTTAAAAAGTAAAGTAAAATAAAGTTTTAGTAAAATCTCAACTTCAAGGACAATCATAGTACTTGGATTTGGGGTTGAGGAAGTAGCCTGCTGCATGAATGGATTGGTGGAGCATATTGTTCCACCTCCTATCAATTATTTCCCAAATGGGGTCAAATTTGAGTTTGTCCACATGATAGTAATTTCTAACAGCCACTTTGGCCTTATCCATTGCCTCATAAAGACCTCCCATTGGGGATTGTTGCCCATGACATATGCGCAAGACTCTAACCAGGGGCATAGACATCTATATTTGAAATTTGAAAAATACAAATTAGTTAAAATACAAATTAGTTAATAACATAGTAAGTTATGAATTAATAATGAAACTTGAATCAACTAAAAATATAATGTTTTGATTCTTGAAGTTACCTCCACAATCTCCTTAGCCTTTGCAAAAAAACTATCATCAAAGACTATTCATGCCATAACCTCTCCTTCGCACTTCTTTGAGTAAGATGAAGCAACCCAATCAACACACACAAACATTTGTTTTAGAGGCAATATGTGGTTGATAATATTTTGCAATGTCAAGAACACTGTTGCAAACCTTGTCATAGCGGGTCTCACTAAATTTTTGCCTTTAGTGGTCTTTCTCATCAAACTAAGAACCTATGGGTGATTATAGATATATTTGGTGACTAACCTAGCATCTTCCACGACTGGACTCACCCAATCAAGTTTCCTATGTCCTCCAAAAGAAGGTCAAGGACATGTGTTGCACAAGGTGACCAAAAAAGTGTGGGATGCCTCTCTTGGAGGATTCTACTTAAAAGATCAGTAAAAAAACAATAATTAATTACAAACTTTCCATGTTTACATCAAATCTAAATTGAATAATACCATAGCATTACATTCATGATTCATATTGAACATAAAAAATTAAATTTACCTGCTGCCACATATGCTGCTGCATTATCTATGACGATTTACACCACATTCTCTACTCCCACCTCCATGACAACATTTTCCAACATTAAAGCCAATGTGTGTGCATTTTTCACTCTGTTGGAGGCATCAACAGATTTCCAAAACACCACATCATCTTTGCAAGCAACCAAGAAATTAATAATGGTTCTATTTTTTCCATCTGTCCACCCATTAGATAAAATGGTGCAGCCATATTTCTTTCACTCTTTTTTTGGTCTTCTATCAATACTCTTGCCCTACCAACCGCATGGTCAAGCAACCTACAAAATTTAGGTGTAATAAAGTGTTAGGAAAAAATAAGAAATAATAATTAAGATTTAAAATATAACAATGAACTGAAGTGAATCACAATTATTTACAATTACTAAATAGTAAAAGACTAACCTTCCACCCAAATCTTTACGAGTAGGCGGCTTGTACCCTTTGCTCGATACTGAAATTGCATTCACCAAATTCAATCAATAAGGACTATCAGCCACATACATTGAGATATTGTTGAAAAACCAAAAATCAGTTGTTGCAATATCAGTTTGCTCATGCACCTCCTTGAACCATCTAGTGCCCTCTAATAATGGCTGTGATCTAGCTGTGTTCCTAGGTACAAAATAACTCCCTATCCCTGATGCGCATAGTGATGAAGAACTAGGAAATGTAGAAGAAGTGGAACTGGCAAAAGAGGCATTTTGTTTGCGGATCCATGGGCCATGAAGAGATCCTGGTATGTTTTCAAGTGCTTCTTCTTCTTCTTGCATATCAAAAGGAGCTCCTTGAGATTCAGCTATGGCTGCCCTCATAGCTAATTTCGCCCTCTCCCTATTCAATTTTTTCTCTTCAGTAGCTACAAGTAGTGTATTGATGAATTTTTTTTTTTCTTCAGTTACCTTGAGACAAGGATTTGAATCATGTTTCTTTATGCCGGCAAGGTGGTATTTGAAGTGGTTTATGCCTCCAGAAATAAGTTTTTCATGAAATGCATATAACTTTCCCAACATAATTTGGAGCTTCATAGGCATATCGCCATGCCTTATCTCTTGCATTTCTAGGCCGAGTGCCTATATGTCCATATGGGCATGGTGTTTGTGGCCACTTTTCATGTGGAATTGTCATGCTTTTTTAATGCTTAACTGCTGCCCTACACATAAATTTATAGAAAAATGAATAAATAAAGAACTAGGGTTTTTTTTAGAAAATCTTACATATTCTTCAAAAAAAATTGTGAAGCATAGAGCTGAATGGCTTTCAAATGATTCAAACATAGAGTTAAAATGCTTTTAAATGATTTGAACTCATTTACAAACAATAACAAAAACAATAGAAGATTTTTTAAAACTATAAAAAGTTTTACAACTATGATAAAAAGAACATATCTAGAAAGATATTTGTGTTCTAAAACCGGTTAGAATCCTCTATAAATCCACTCAAATCCGTCTTGAATCACTTGCAATCACCTAAGAATGCCTCCAAACCTTCTTCTCTCCACACCTCAAGTCTCTAGAGTGCACAAATGCAATGAACATTGCAAAAAAATGAACTTTTTGCCCTTTATTTCCATCATAGTGCACGGGTTTTTGGATAGGGTCTGTCACTGCGAGTTTTTACTAAAGACTCGCCAATTACTCGTCGAGTTATCGGCCTTTTTTAATGCTTGGGCCAAGTTTTAACTTCCGCGAGTTGTTTTGGGAAAAACTTGCTGACCTTAAAAACTCGGCGAGTGTTCCAACTATGGTTTAATGTATGCCATGGTGTGCACTAGACCAAATATTGCACATGATGTGGGAGTTGTTAGCAGATATATGAGTCATCCTGAGATTGAGCATTGGCATGTAACCAAATGAATTCTCAAATAATTGATAGTACATTCAGTAAATGTTTTCATTTTGGGCGCTCTATAATTGATTTACAAGGCTATGTTGATTTAGATTTGTCAAGGGATCCAGATACCAGGCAGAGCACTACCAGATATGTATTTATTTTTGGAGAGACAACAGTGAGTTGGATTTCTTGGTTACATAAGGTGAATGCTTTATCCACTATAGAGGCAAAGCATGTTACTACTATAAAGGCAACCAAGTAGATGATATGACTTCAATTTTACATGGACACCATAGATGGAAAATTATTTGTATACAGATAGCCAGAGTGTCATTCATCTTGCCAAAAATTCTGCTTTACATTCAAAGACAAAAAATATAATTGCAGTACCATTTCATTCAATCAATTTTGGATGATGGACTGTTAAAGCTAGAAAAGAACATATTGATGACAATTCAATAGATATGTTTACCAAGATAGTACCAAGGGAGAAGTTGAACTCATCTTTTGCTTTGGTTGCTCGTCTAGATTGAACATAATAAAAGAATAGAGTCCAGGGTGGTTTTACATTTCGGTGGGAGGTACAGGTTCATCGATGCTATGACCAGTCTCCAGGTGAGAGGTTATTGTTGTGGAGTTTGATTAGTCTCCAAGTGGGAGATTGTTGTTATGTAGAGCCTAATTAGACTCAAAGGTTAATTTTTTCCCACTTCCTTTAGCGTAGTTTCCACCCAGATTTCTTCTACAGGGGTTTTGGGGTAACACCCCCATGATAGAGTTCAAGGGGCAGCACCCAAGGTAGGGTCTTGGGATAGAGCCCCTAGCATGCTCCTTGCCACAATTTAGGCCAAAAATAACATTATTATTACAAAAGGCATTGAGAGTTATTTTTCTATTGAATGACATATTCTAGCCCTTATATTGTAACCACCATAAGTTCTATATAAAATGGCTTAGGCTTGGGATTTTTTTATGATGTATGATGATTTAGTAGCTTTTTGCGGTGGTATTGAGTTTTAAGGGATTGCATATTGTTATCAGGTTAAAATTACTGGATAATAATATTGGACCTGTTGTTTGGTGGATGTAGCCGAGGGATTGGGTGAACCACATTAAATCTTTGTGTCTCCTATATGCTTTATTCCTTTGTGATATTGGTTATATTTACACGTGATAGTCATTTCTGTCTCTCTAATGCTAATTGATATGTGACACCAAATCAGTCCCATGGCTGAAGCATTGTCCTCATGTTCGTTTTTACAATGTTCAGCATTAAACTGACAACATACACCAAGATCGTGCATGATCTTAAATAAATAGTATCCTCTTCTTCCATGTCTAATCCAGTTTTAAGATTCCATACCAGATGTTGCTTCACGCATTTGGGTTCAACTCTTCTTCAAGAATCTTAGCTCATGCTGCAATCTCTAATCATTCTTTTGCTTCTCTATCCTGGAAGCATTTTAGGAGAGATTAGTAGAAATTCATAGAATCATACTATCATGAAGAGAAATATACAGGTCAATGCTTAAAGTATACACTATTCCTAGTGTAATAACATAAATTTATTATTAATTACATAAAATTCATAATCCATATTCAAAGACATATATCATAATAATAAAATACTCATCTTTCCGTAGCTTGATCTTCCTCACAATTCACCAATTATTCTTTTTTGATAATTGTGACATGATTTATTCTTTGTAGCTCTCAGCCAGAGAGAAACATCATATATTCCTTCAAACTCTCACTTGAAGAGACAAGCAATTGAGCTCAAAAGTTACATATGTCTTTGACAGTCGATCTCACGAGTGAATCCGCACTTTTCTCTCTATTATAGATCTTTGGGAAGATGGAGAAACATATGCTTCTCAATTGCAGGCCTTTAGAGCCTCGCCATTGTTGTTTACAAGCTGTTCATATAGCTGCTCAAAAAACAACAATTTGAGATAGAATTTAGTAGCAGCACATGAGAACTCCATTTTGAGAGTAGAGTTCCATTTGGTATCAATGTTTTGGATTGTTATTTGTTAATATTCCCAATTGTATATGTAATATATAGATTAAACTTATGACCTCCATCTTTCCTCGATATCAATAACATTGCCCACAAACAACACAATGCTCACTACAAATGAAGAGAATCAGCCACAAACAACCAACTGCAATTGTAAATGGATGTGACGGTAACATAGTCACATGGTTGTGACACCAAGCAATCAACATGTAGCTACTTGGAACAACCAAGCAATCAACATGTAGCTACTTGGAATAAATCTGTTATAATTTGGCATAACAACAACAACTTCTAACTATTGTATAATACTTGGTTCGCTTGGAGCATTGTGTTGACCTCCCATATCCTAGATCATGAGATCTGCACACATAGAGAGACTTGAATATAGAACACTTTTGTTTTGGCGTATATAACCCCACATTAGCCGAGCACCTAAACTCATAAACACCATTATTATAAACACGTTTGTGTAGGCTCACTAACAACTTCTGCACTCCGACCTAAATGGTGGGGTAAGATGATTGACGATTTTCATGATGACGAGCTCATCAAGGGTAGAATTACTTGGCAGGAGTAAACCTTGTAATTCTATAAATTTTGCTCTCATGGGAAACATTCAAACATACATAGAGGCAAAAGGGATATTTGAGTGGGAACAAGCTATGACGACTGAACATCATAGTCCTTTGAAAAATAACACTTGGGTTCTGTGAGATCTAAGGGGTCTACAAAGTCAAATATAATGCTGATGGCACTTTATATAAGTATAAGGTTCGTCTCATTGTAGAAGACTTTTCTCAACATGAAGGAATTGATTATGAGGAGACCTTAGTGCATTCTTGAATTGTGATTTACAGAAAGAGGTGTACATGATGCAACCTTTTGGATTCAAATTTGTCGGTAAAAAATGGCTGGTACTCAAATTGGTGAAAGAACTCTATGGCCTCGAACATGCTTCTTGGGATTGGTACATGAAAATTCTTAAGTACCTCACAGATAGGGGTTTCTAGAGGAGTCCCTTTGACTCAAATATGAATGTCAAGACTACTGGAAATGACCTCATCCTTTTGGTTATTTAAGTTGATGATATGATCATCATTGGTGGTTTGACTTCTTTGATTCAAGAAATCAAATAGAATTTATACCAATTTTTTGTCATAACCAACCCTTGGCTTCTGCACTATTTCCTAGGGTTGAGGTTTGGCAACAATCACATGACATCTCATCTCTCAATCTAATAATGCATGAGATTTGCTTGACCAATTTAGAATGCTAGACTAAAAACTTAATTCTACACCTATAGAATTTGGTCTGAAGTTATCAGCCAATTTGGTTCTCCTATTGAGAATGAGTCCGCATTCAAGCAACTAGTGGTAGTTTGATCTATTTCATTGCCACTAGACCTTATCTTAACTTTGCAATGAGTTACATATTCCGCTTCATGAAAACTCCTACTTTAGATCATTGGGCTTAAGCGAATTGCATCGTGCATTATGTCAAGGGTACTTCAAACTTGGGTATCCTCTATGGATGAACCAAAGAACCTAAACTCATTGGTTGCATAGATACAATTTGGGGAGTCTACTTCCGAGTATCCAATTTGGGCACTAGTGCTATCACATCGACTAGTAAGAAGTAATAGGTTATGTCTCTTTTGTCAATAGAAGCTGAATATTGGGGAATAGTTAAAGCAAGTTGTGAGGCAGTGTGGTTTCAAATGATAATTTGAACATCCATATGTCTTAGGTAGATCCTTCACCCCTATTTTGCAGCAATTAAGTGGTGCAAAACTTGGCAGAAATCTAGTCTTCCATGAGTGAACCAAGCATATTGACATTCATTGTCACTTTGTCTGACACCTGGTTGAAGATAGATCCGTGGATTTGTAGTACTACAACAACTAGTCTACCAATATTTTCACCAAGTCCCTCCTCGATAAATTTGTTAAATTCTGTGCGCTCCTTGGTGTAGTTGACATATTGACTATTAAGGGAGGATTTTAGAATAACATCTTTGAATATCTTGTTTATTATTCTTCTAATGATCAAATAGTAAATGTCCTAAATATTTGAATGTTTTCTAATATTATTTTTATTCTTCCGTTATTAGAATGTTTCTAATAACAATAATTGTTTCGTAGGAGAAACATCATTTTTGTAAAGTATAAATAAGCATCTTGCTTAGTCCACCATTTAATTAATTATTTTACCAATTAGTTTGTAATAAGAATGTGATGTACCCAAATTTTATTAGCGTCCAAATTAATAAAATGAATATATTTGTATTTGGGGTTTTGATTGATTTATGTATATCTCGGGCTCATCTTTTATTTTGGTTGTAGGTGTTTGTTATTGTGTTGACACTTATTGTGCACCTCGAGAGTTTTCCTCGAATAGGGAAATTATGAGCAACGGGTAGAATATTTTTTGGTATGCGACTTAGTTTATTTTATTTGTACGGTGAATTCCATTGGGAGTTTTGCTTGTTTGCTATTTTAAAAGTGAAAGATCTTCCCTATTTAGTTTGTATAGTTTCTATGGGTTTTTGTCCTACGCTATTTTGCTTGTTGGCATACTTTGCTTAGATCTGGAACATCTGGAGCATCATCTTCGGTTGCAATTATAATTTCTGTTTGAGCAACAAAATTGATAACTCTGTCTTGTGAGAAATCTCTGTGTCTGGTGTTTAATGTTCATCTATTTGATAGTTGGTTTTGAAGCATCGTTTGCACACTACGTCATTATTGATATCCAACAGAAACTCCTTCCCCATCATACAAAAGCCTTCCCTCATCCCTTTATCATTGTTCAAATACCATCCCCTCACGACTTTTGCATACCCATTTGTCAACACATTACTCAACGACACCATCCGCTCATATTGTATGACCTTAACCAATTCTACACCGTATGATAGTATCCTTACCCACCATGTACAATAACTCCCTCACCGCAAGCTCATTATCGTCGTAACCCATACTACTCCGACCCCTGTACACTGCACTTGCTGTACAATTTCCTCTAGACATTGTATAGACACTCCTCTTTGCTTCATTGTCCGACCCCTCTTTACCATCACCGTACACCATCTTTGCCAAACAGACACTCCTACAGTAGGTTTCCATCACCATTTTTGTCGGGCTAGAACCAGGTTTATTGAGTGGGGACTAATACTTATCACGAACCATTCAAGAACATTATAGTGGTACCATAGCTCTCTCTGGAGTGTTTCCCTTGAGTGTTTCCCCTCGAGTACTTTCCCTTGGGTGTTACCTTTGAGTGTTTTCCCTCGAATAGTTCCCCTTGGGTGTTGCCCTTAGGTCATGATATAATTAGGAAAAACCTAATATTTTATTTTATAAAAAAATCTGCTCGAAAATCCCCATATTTTTTATTTGCAAACAATCGGGCAGAAAACTTCTGGAAATGTTCGTGAAATTTATAGGTAAGTAGACCACGACTTTATTGGAAAAATTAGCCAAATATCAACCTCTGCTTTGATACCACGAAATGTTTGTTGATTGAGATACTCATTGTTTAAACAAAGTAAAGGAATTTTCCTTGAGTAAGCAATTAGAAGATCTTTTAATGATGCTCACAATTGAGAACTAAACATAGAAGATAAAGTTGCTAAACTAACTGAAGAACATAAAGAACAAGAAGCTATTAAAAACTGACTGACTGACTTAGAAAAAGTTACATGACCAAAAAACTCAATATTACAATATTACTTTAATAGTCACCTTGTTCATTATTGAAAATAATATTTTAGTTTCCTTTGAGAACTGTAGAAATTCAGTTTGTGATGTGAAGGGTGAACAATCTCTAGAGGCTACGTTCTTAGATACAATTCAACAATGTTTCTGAAAAGTAAATTGCTGCTTTTTCCTTTAACATTGAGTATCATATATGTGGCTTTTTAGGCCACAAATTTGTCAGGATCACATATAATGCTCAGACATAATATATTAAATCGAAAACTTCCAGATCTGTTTAATGAAACACGACTTCTAAAATTGGACTTCTATTTTTTGAGCCTCGTTGAAGTTTTTAGTGACTTTTAGAACTAATGTATGTTTGTTTCCTTGAAAGCAAACCATCTCGAAAATATGGAAGTGGGAAGAATTCTGAAACCAGTTTATCTATGTAACATATGCTTTCGATTGATTGGAAAATAAATGTGTAAATAGGAATATTTGATGAGGTGCATAAAACTTCTAGAATAGTTGCAATGGTTAAATCTTGTTTTTGATATTAATCAGCGGCAGCAACTAAGGTGCTGGCCCTTTACAAAACAAGATCCTGAAGGCATATAGACACCACACACTATCAACAGAAAAATATCAACAAAATCCTAGAGTTGAGCAATTGAAATTAAACAAAGGCTATAAATGAGCTTCTGATAAACATGAGAGTTACCGCCATAGTACCTAGTACTATTCAGTTATCAAAAAACAAACAAAACATCTAGTTATAATGCTACTTGTCCTGCCACTGTCGTGGCACAAACAACATAAGTCCAACAAGTGATTAAAGCTGCACTGGAAAATATAAGAAAATACCACAGCATGTTGATGGGTCGGAGCTCCACTAAATCTTTCGTGGAGTTTTAATATTGCAATGTGACTGCTGCAGGATATGAGACCAGTCATTAGTAAGGAATTTGAACAACTTCTTGCAGTTGCCCTCTGCCTTGCCCTTTCCCAGAATTTTGCTTTGCATCAATTAAATGGAGGTTGCCAAGCTGTACTTTACATGAAGACAAAATCTAGAGATGCTTCCAAGCTCTCTTTCCACCTCACTTAGTTTGTTTCTTAGGCTACTTACCTCATCCTGCAAGCCAACCGACTCTCTCGCTGAAGCCATATCAATCTAGATTGGCTTTTATCACAATTGGCAGCATATCCTTGCCATGTTCAGTAGGTCCTTCCTTTACTTTGTTAGAGTTGTGGGTTGAGCTGTTTGAAATTGTGACATAATCATTTTTTGAATTACACACAATCATTATGTAATTCCAAAAATGATGGCAATCGTGTGACACAATTACATACAATCATTATGATGCATATACGGTCATTTTTGGAATTACACATTGTGACACATTATTCAATATTGTTCATGGCATCTAGATGCTCTCAAGGACTTCATGTTCCTTGAATTTTAGAAATCCCTATGGTTGAATTTCATTTGGTTTCAACTTTCTAAAGTTTTTGTTTCTACTTACTGTCCCTCTATAATGATTTTTTTTCTGTGTTTGGTAGACATGATGTTTTTTGGTTCTTTATTTATTCAATTGTCATTATCATATGATTGCCCATCCTTCCTTTTGTTAAATTGGTGTCAAATTGCCCAATTCATTCATTCATGTTGGTGTTGACATAACATTTTAATTTCTTTTGTGTTTTTTGACAAGCTTGACTTTGCAATCCTTTTGTATTGAACATTATCAAATTATTTTTGTCATCATTTTATTGCAAATTGGTTTATGGAACTTTTTATTCAGTAACATTTCTTTTATTCTTCTTTCATTCTAGTGTTTCTTGAAGGCCTTGTTATTATCATAAAATCTGGAATATATTTCTTCTATTTGGGTAGTTCATCTTAGTGGAATAGTACCTTTAATAAATTATTTGTTCAATTTCGTTTTATAAAATTTCTTATTGGATTTTTATGTGGTATACCATTTCATTGGTGCTTTTATTGAAGGATTCAAATAGAGGAATTAATTCCTAGATGTGGATGAAGCTGTAAATGTGGTTTAACTTGTTAACATAGGAGTAGTTGGGCATCTTTGAACTTCTAAATCAGATGCTTAGGTTGATGTGCTAATTATAAGCAATAATTTGAATAATTTTATAGATAAGATATTACCCTTTTTGCTGATGTGAATTACTGTTGTTGCTATATGTGATACAGGTTTGCAATGCACGAATTGGGTCTTTTTTCAAGAAGACCCTACAAGAAATGTGCAAGAGTAGTTGGAGAGGTGAAATCTTTTATACTTGCACATTGTAATTGAACACTAGTTTGCGCAATTTTTAACCTATCTGTTTTTACTTGGGTTTTCATGGTATTGAAATATATTGTAGGTTTTGGGTAAGTTTCATCCTCATGGAGACACTGCGGTTTATGATTCTCTGGTTCGAATGGCACAGGTGAATTTTGAAGATAACTTTTACTTGACTTTGATGGATGCTTTGCGTAAATAGTTGGATGCTATTAAAGATTTTTTCATTGCAATGCATAAAGTATATGCTTCGATATCTGCATGTATACTATTTTGTTTGAGTTAATATTGAAATGGTCAAGTCTGTTTCAGTAGAAAGAATGAAATAATATTAATGTCCTTAAATGATCAAACATATGTCAAGGAAACTTCACTTTGGTGCATGGCATTGTACCTAAAACTGTGTATTCTGAATCAGTATTACTCCATGCAGTGTACTGTTATGTATGTGCATTGCCTATGAATTTTGACGTTTAATTTTTCTTATCATGTCCATTGTATTAGATAGTTTTTTAGTGATTAGACAGAGAGAGAGATTCCAGTGAACCATTGGGACGAGTCTTTCCCATAATCCCCACATTTTTGGGATGGATATGTTTTGAGGATGTGGTAGAAATGTCACCTGCCATATTGCCCTGCTGTTGCTGGGATGCCGTTGAGACTTTAGTGATGGCAAAGACGGCTGGTCTATAGCACTTAGTTGTATTTATTCAATCCCCAAAGTGGACAATCTCATTAAGTTTCTGTTATGTGAAAATCGATTGAGAATCCATAAATGATTTATCTGGTGTTGCCTTCATAGGAAGGGGAAAGTCAAAGAAAAGAGTGGGCAAGATCGATGAGGATAAGAAGTCCAAGGAGGAGGATGTGTAAAAATGTCTTGGTAAACCCAAAGTGAGACATTGGAATTGTGGTAGAAGAGGTAAGACAAAAAAGGAAGTCATGTTGAAGTAAATGGATGATTTTATTGATATATTATTTGACATTGATGGGTATGGTACTCACTTTTGTATCCACTAATATTATTGGGGTTGATTCTTGGTAGGGAATTTTGTTACTAGGAGTGTGATAAAAGGATTGGGTTTCCTAGGTAATAACAACTCATTTTTGTTAATTGTTGAGGGAAGGTAAAGTGCCTTTCATGGATGAGAGATTATGACATTCTTTGATGTTTTACATATGTTAAATTTGGGTAGAATATTTTTCCTGTCTCAGATGATGGAATTTGAAGTGCATGTTGTATTTGATAAAAAATTATGCAAGTTAGAGACATTTTGTTGCTAGCTAACAGTACGAGGTGCAAGACTTTTTTAGGCTGGAACCATACGACATAAGCATTGTGTATTGCAACCAATGTTGCTAAACTTGATTCAAGATTTATGTGCATCATTGGTTGGGTCATACTGGAGAAGAGGGCTTGACAACCTTGTCAAGTACAAAAGTGTTAGAATGTATTATAGCTTGTTTCTTGGTTTGAGTTTAATGAACGTTGGGGCTTGACAACCTTGTGAAGTACAAAATTGGTAGAATGTATTATATCTTGTTTTTGTTTTGAGTTTAATGAACACTGTGTTTGCAAATTGAAATAGGGCATGGTTTCCTTTAAAGGAGCTCTAGAGCTTGTTTGCAACTTGTATAATCCATCATTAGGTTCAGTTGTGAGTTTCATCTTGCATTGTGTTTGAAGATCATGAAGATTGGTGATAAGAAGATGTGAAAACAAGAAGAAAATGAGATAGGGAACACAACATTTTTTGTGTCTTTGTGGCAATGCATATTGCACTTGTTTAAACTTCGAGAGCTTGTGGAGTGTAAATGCAGAATGTCAAGATCAATGAAATCCTTTTAAATAAGTCCAAGAACCTAGTGGATATAAAGTACAAGGCATTGACATCTGTGAGGTTGAAGTTGGGGTTTTGAAGATGGCTCTCAAGTGATCATGATGTTTGATGATTGGGACCATTTATTTGAAGCACTGTAATACAAAATTCATGGACTATACATATCTTTCCAAGATACAAAAATTTGGATGGATTTTCTCAAAAATTATTTGTACAAACCTTTTTCCAAGTGATTATGATTTTTAGTTCCATTACTCAACAACCTATCTGCATTGGACTAGTTAATAGATCCACCTAATAAGAAATGCTTATAGTCATAAAACTTACTTTTTTCATTTTCTCATGTGCAGCCTTTAATGTAATATATCAGACATTCTCGTGGAATTGATCAAGGTTCCAGTTATGTTTTTTTTGTCTCTGTGGATGCAAAATAAAATGCAAATGTTTGTATTTGTTATTAGTTTATTTGTCATGGGTTGGGAGATTTTGAAAGTGCAAAATTAAAATTCATTGATGCCATTAATTAAATTGCTATCATTATGTATGTGCAAACTGGTGCAAGGTATGACCCATGTAACAAAACATTAATTTGACAGAATTCTCTTATTATCTAAGGAATACTGAAGCATATTTGATAAATTTTGTTAAAGTAGAAGTGCTCTATTGCTAACAAATCTTCAATGTGTAATGTTAGAGTTTATGAGAAGCAAGGATTTGTTTGTAGCAAATGCAAATCAATGACGGAATGAGTAATAATTCAAGGAAATATACAGTGGAGCAAGGAAGTTCAAACTATTGCTTCAGTCTTGGCTGTTTTGACTAAGTTGGTCATTCATTCACTCTATTGCTGACCAAGTGGGATCAATATGTATCCACATTAGAATTAGTAAGAAGAAAGATATTTGTAATGCAACCCCATTTACTTCTTCACTACCATATTATTTAGGAAGTATTCTAGTGTGCAGCCATTCAAGAGACCACATAAATAACTTTCACGCTAATAAACAATACAACCACCAAATTTTAATAAACTATTTTATTAGAACTGGTTTGTAGTATTGTAGTGGGGCATTTAGGAGACCACCTCAATATCTCCCAAGCCAAGAAGTCACATATGCATTCAAGCATTAAACAACTATTGAATTTAAATATACTTTTATATTAAAACTGTTTTAAAGTATTGTAGTGGGCCATGTAGGAGACCAGATTAATGCCTTCCTTACCAAAAAGTCACCTACAGATGCAAGCATTAAATGACAACCAACCATTGAAGTTAATTATGTTGCTTTATTAAAACTGTTTTGAAGTACTAAGAATTTTAACTGTTGCATGTTCTTGATATTGTTTACATTTGTTATTATTGCTCCACTTTGTTTATAACATTACCTTGTGATTTTAGGGATTCTCTCTGCGAACTCCTCTTATTAGTGGGCATGGAAATTTTGGGTCAGTTGATGCAGACCCTCCTGCTGCCATGCGATATACAGAAGCAAGATTAGAAGTAGGTATTTTTTTTTTTTTTCTTGTTCTAGGTTGTCTTTTTTGTTCATACTTCTATATTATCTATGATTGTTTCCACAGGTTATAATGAAGAATGAACTGATATTTAAAGATTGTGCAAACTGTTAGAAATGCAAATCTGCATGAATTTGTATTTTTCTGGTAGCAACAAACAATCTGATTAACCTTTGTTCAATTTGATTCGTAAAAACTATTTTTGATTAATTGTGATGTACTATTAAGGCTACAAAGGCTATAGATTTATAGATCTCCTTTCTAACCTAAATTGTAGACATAAGTAATTCTATGAGGTATATAGATTTCTACATTTACAACTTAAGGAAAATAAGACTTTGGTAGTCTGGAAAATCATGTAAACTTATGTTTTGACCTCTTGAATTGACATCCTTTGTAGAACACTATATTGTAGACAGTGGTCCCTCTTGAGGACATAACATTCTTCAATACAAATTGTAAAAGCTCTAGTAGTTAAGTTTATGGTCAGCAGAGCACATGATTGTTCAATGATTGGTTGAATTACAGGTATATGCCCCATTACTTGCATGCTCTTTCACATGGTTTTCCTCATTTTCTTTTAGAATTACAGGGCTTTTTTGGTCTTTCAATTTTGTTTTTGTCTGGTATGTATGAAATGCAGTAGTTGCTTGTAATTCCCAAATAGACATTTTGAGCCGTGTAAATTTAGAGATAGATAAAATGTAGAATGTCCCCTTTTTGGGTTTGCCCTCACTCTTGCCCAAGAATCACAAATTCTGTTATATTAGAATTGTATGATGGTTAGAGATTCAACTTTACCTCTTAAAATATCTTTTAACAAGGTAAACCCTGATTTAGGTCCTGCAGTCACCAGGGACAAACTAATTATATTGTTAGTGTAATATAATCTGCATTAAGCTTTACAATTTTATAATTCAAAGAGATATATGATTCTAACAAGGAGTGGGACAACTATGATCATTGCATACTTGGAATTTTAGAATCCTACTAATAGCTTTTAACTTCCATATGTATTATCCCTCACAATAGTGCCTTTCTATGATGTAACCTGTGCCCATTCCACCACAAACCTTATCCATGCCAAATTGCTTACTCATGCCAATCTTTCATTTCTCCTGTGAATGCTTAGATCACCGTCCAAAATATAATATTTTCCCTGTGCCCCCTTGTTGAAATGCAGTGGAAATGTTCTTTACATATGTTCTCTTGTTTTGAAAGACTGTGCCCCCCTTCTAGAGTTATTCCTTGATTACCAAGTGATATTACTTCATTGATCACACTATTTCATGTTAATGGATGACCATTTACTTACCTCCGAAATCTTTCTATGTTTCAAAATTTGTAAAGTTCTTGCCCTTTGATCTGACTGACTTCTATTCTACATATCTCCTAGTCTTTGAACTATTACACAAAGTAATTGGAAAAATATTTGATGTATAAACAAATGATCAAGATGATCATTATATAGTATTTTACAAATGTACAAAATAGGAAGTTTCTAATAAGAAACTTAAGAAGATCAAGGTAATCCATCTTATCTAGCTAAATTACAGCATATACAAAAGATGAACATTAAAGTAACAAATTAATAATATTCTAATACCCTCCCTTAATGGTTAATCTGTCCATAACACAATGCTGTCCCTGAATTTAACAAAATTATCTGGACCAAAAGGCTTGGTGAGAATGTTTGTAGTGAGATCCGTTGTCTGAAGATACCGTAAGTGAACTGTCCCTTCTTTAACCAACTGCTGAATGTAGTGAAAATGAATGTCCACATGTTTGGTTCTTTCATAGAATATCAGGTTCTTGGCAAGTTTGAGCACTCCTTGATTACCAAAGAGCAAGGGCGTTGGGCCAACTTGAGATAAATGCATATTGACAATCATCTGATGAAGCCAAACTGGCTTACAAGCAACCTTAACAACTTCTATAAATTTTGCTTTTGTGGAGGATAGCGAGACCACGTGTTGCTTCTTACTAGTTTAGGTGACTCCACTTGATCCCAAATTGAACACATAACCCACAGTTGATGTCTTATCATCAATCGAACTTGCCTAATTTGAATCTGTGAATCCACTCACTTTGGAATCAAGACTTCTTGTGTAAAGAAGTTCATAATCTGAGGTGCTCTTCACATAGTGCGGTACACACTTTGCTGCTACCCAATTATCAGCCTTGGGGGTTGTCACGAATCGTGAAATCTAGCTCACTATAAAATTGAGATTGGGTCTTGTGGCAATGAGATAGATGAGCCTGCCCACTAGTTGCCTGTAAGTGGTTTCCTCAATAGGAGGAGAATTAGACTTGGGTGATAGCTTCAATCCTTTCTCCATAAGTGTGGAAGCGGGTTTACAATCCTACGTACAAAATTTGTCAAGCAAGTTTCGAGCATACTTAGACTGAGAAATAAAGACGCTTCCATCAGTTTGCCAAACCTCAATACCTAAACAATAATGGAGATGCTTTGAATTTGTCATACTAACATCCTTGTATAGGTCTTGTTTGATTTCTGCAATCAAATGGGTTGAACTACCAGTAATGATCAAGTCATCCACATAGGTAACAAGAAAGAGAATATCATTACCATAGCGTTTGATATACATATTACTATTAGAACGGAAATGCTGGAAACGATGAGCAACCAAGTACTTATCAATCTTGATGTACCTTGCTCGAGGAGCTTGTTTGAGTCCATAGAGTGCTTTCTTGAGTCTACAAACTAATTTTTTTTGGCTGACAACCTTGAAACCGAGGGGCTGCATCATGTAGATTGCTTCTTGCAACTCACTGTTGTAGAAGACACCCTTAACATCCATCCGATGGACTTTTCATCCAAATTGAGATGAAATAGTGAGAAGAAGACAAATTGTACTCATCTTTGCAGTAGGAGCAAAAGTCTCTTCATAATCATTGCCCTCCTATTGTATAGACCCTCGAGAAACTAATATTGTTGAGGAGTGTATGTTGTAGTTAACAAATGTTTTATGCCTTGTGTATCACAAAAAGTGGAGAAAGCAGTATAACAAAACTCTCCCCATTATCAGACCTAAGAGATATAATAGAACAACCATACTCTTTCTACTAAGGCTTTAAATTTCTGAATTACAATAAACACATCCGATTTTTGTTTAAGAAAGTACACCCACATTTTTGTACCGAAATTGTTATCCAAAAGTAAGAAATACCTGCGCCTAGTAATAAGAGGAGTATTCATTGGACCACATATATCAACATGGGCCAACTGCAGTACCTTAGAGGCTCGCCATGAGTCGCCATCTTTGAACGCCGTCCTATGTTGCTTTCTAGCTTGATAAGCTCCACAAAGTCGTAGATTTTGAGTTTGAATTTCAAGTAGTCCAAGTACTAAATCATCCTCAACAAGTTGAGCAAGATAATGAATGTTCAAATGACCGTATCACTGATGCAAGAGACTACTGCTAGAAGATGATTTAGTTGTGAAGACATGCTCAAGAGAATCACCCATATCCACAAGTCTATATAAACCATGATTCTCAATACCAACAACAATAATTGTGTGTCGCACGATCAATATTTGAGTACTTGCGTGTATTGAATACCACACCATGTTGAGGAGGTTAACTTCCATGCCTGGAACGTAGTATACATTGAGGAAAATGAGATTCCTCCCAACATATTGTATCTAAACATTGCCCTTGCCAACAACATTATACTCTTCACCTCCAAATATAATTGAATCATTAAAAAGAGAAAAATTTGTAAACCAATCACATCTGTGAGTGAAATGCTGAGAAGCACCAAAATCTATATATGGAGGAAAGGATTTCACATGGCCTGTAGGTCTTTTAGCCATGGAGGCATAAAAGGAAAAATCTTTGTGCTAATGCGCTCAACAATATTGGCTTTAAGCTGAGACCCTCCCTACTTTTGCTATTCAAAAGCTAATCGATTCTGGCAATCCTTGAGCAAATTTCCATATTTGTGACAGTAGTTACATTGCACCTTCTTTTTCTTTGAACCATCCTGAGACTAATTGAAGCTCTTTTGTTGAGATGAATGAGAATGTTGAGATATGGCTTTATTTTTTGTGAAAGAATTTAGATAAAAAAGGCTTTATTAGAGGAGGAGGAGGTGGCATTGCTACCAAAGTGTTGTTTCATTGATCCTGTTACAAAATTTTGGTGCACAACTTTGGAAATTTCATATCAATATTAGTCAAAGTAATGTTGAGAGTCTTCTATAAATGCTCATAAAATTTTGATACTCTTGAAGGTGATGACTACCATATCTTCTTCCTCCATATTCGGACCAATAGCTTCGAGTTGATCTCGAATGTCCTAAATCTTTGTGGGATGCTCCTCCAAGGACGTGTTCATCCATCATGATGGAGAACAATTGTTTCTTTAGAAAGAACTCTCTACTCTTGTTTGATAACTCATGCAATTCCTTCAGATGCTTCCAGATGTTTGCTACAGACTTGCTAGAAGGAATTTGAGGCAAATGATAATCTATAATAGGGAGATGGAGAAGCATGGCAACTTCTTTGTTTCATTCATCAAACTTGTTTTGGTCTACTTGAACTATGGTAGGATAGGTCTCTGTGCCCTTAATAATCGTATCAAGGCAACGATATTCAAAGATGGTTAGCATGCATTGCTTCCAGGTGTTATGATATTTATCGTTGAATATCTGATTACCCTTTAATATTAAGTTTGTCAATGACGTCGTCTTGCATGTTCTCAATGCACAAAAATGAGAATTAAATAAGTAGTGATTGTACAAATTCAAAAACATGAATCCTAATGTAGAAAACATAAGCAAATGCAGGTATGGACTTAAGAAGAATGATAAGTATGGTTGACACAAATTAAGAGTAAATTTTTTAGTTGACGCACAAAAATTGGAGGAAGATCAAGAAGGGATTCCAAAAAACCCAAAATGATTTTGAAATCAGAATAAAATTCAAAGTGGTTCAAAATTCAAGGCATAGAAGCTAAGGCACCTAGAAAAATTTGATGATCGGGAAAACCCACAAGGAATATGCAATCATTTTTTTTCTTGACTTGAACTAAGTGGTCGAAACCCTAGTTGAACATAAAGGAGCCCTAGTAGTCTATGAGAGTTTGACTAAAGTAGAAAAATGTCAAAATGGAGAGTCAAAAATTCTCCAAACATAGGCACAGTGTAGTGGAGTCGCATATCCCCAACAAAAACGGTGGGACAAGACCAAAAGATTTTTCTTTTGCTAACATTGGCTATAAAATTGTCGTTGGAGAATGAGAAAAAATGGTCGCAGAAGCAAATATGTTTTTTCCCCAATGATTTGTAGAGGAACAGAGGTCAACAACCAAGAATGGGTCGCACGATGGTGTTTTGGGAAGAGAACAAAAAATGACCTCAAAAGAAAGCGCCTGAATGTAGCCAAAAAAAGGAAGTCATGCCAAAAGAATATATGCGAATTTGGCTTGCTTTCAAAAACCTTAGATGAGTTTATCATAACTAGGACTAATTGCATGATCAAGAGGAAAAAACATAGGGTTGTTAATTTTGAAGATTTCCCTAGATTTGCAGTATACCCTTGATTGGTTAAAGGCAAACTACAAAATATTCAAAGTAATTTCAAATTTCACCTTTAGAAAAAAGATCGCCCAAAACCCTAGATGCTTTGATACCAAATTATGCAAAGTAATTGGTAAAATATTTGACGTATTAACAAATGATCAAGATGATTATTATAAAGAATTTTACAAATGTACAAAATCGAAAGTGTCTAATTAGAAACTTCAGAAGATCAAGCAATCGATCTTATCTAACTAAATTATAAACTATATTATGCACAAAAGATGACCATTGAAGGAATGAATTAATAATATTCTAATACCCTCCCTTAATGGTCAATCTGTCCATTAAACCAAGCTGTCCATTTGTTACTAAATGATATTACTTCCTTGATCACACTATTACATGTTAATGGATGACCATTGACTTATCAAATATCAAACACAACATACATACTAATCGCTGTGTTTATGTATTTGTTGACAGTATCCTCCTAAATACTGACTTAATGATTTTCACCATCCTGTATTTGAGTGTTGACTGGACTATCAAGCTGCTGATTGGATATACAACGGTGGATGGATTGATTATTTATTTACATTCAATATTTGGTATCACTATAATATATTTTAGAGTTATAATATTTAATTGGCATATACGTTTCAGATTTAAAATATTGTTATTAAGTTATTAACTATACTTATATATAAATGTATTAATCTTTAGAATTCATATGGCAACTATTTATTATTTAATTGTTATTTTATCTATTTATTTTATATTTTAATGTTATTATATTCATAATAATATTTAATATGTTTGCTTGATCATTTTATTTTTTATTTAATGATTATTTGTTATTAAATCCTATTTTAAAATAGGCACATCTCAAAACGACATTATTTATTATGTGTTGATTTTCTACAATTTTGTAAATCTTGATAGTTAGTCACTATAAGATAAAGTTACTCTGGGTTTTGGGGATGGGGAAGCATCTACATAGGCCTGATTTTTGAAACCATTTTTGGAGACGACTCTCATGCCTCCATACTGTCATGCCCCATTTGAATACAATGCAGAAGTTTAAAGATATATAATAAGGGACAAGTCCCCTAACCCCTCTAGACAACAACTGGGCATCCCTTGTTTAACCAAAAAAGAAGTTTGTTTAAAAAAATATAACATTTTTCAATATTCTATTGGGTGTATTGAATGTCATATCATGCTGCTCAATGTAATGATCTTTATGATGAGATACTCATACTTTTGATATCTATGACTATTATAATTTAATATTCATATAATAGAAGTTAGAATTCTTCCATTTGCTCATTCGAGTATTTAAAATTTAAATATTTATTGTTCAATGTTCAATGTTCGATTTCATGTTCAATGCAATGTTCAAGTATTTAAATTTTAGTAAATCAGTATTTTACATCTTTATGCTTTATATTGTTATACATATTTTCATAAGTAGCATTTGAAATACAACATGTATAGCATATAGAATATACAGCTCTCCTCCCCCATCCCCTATTGTTCCTAAATCGAGGCCCCTCTGTTCCCTCTTCTTGGAAACATATTCTGACTCCCAACTTCCCCCTGTCCCCTAGGGCGGTGTAACTATGATATCTATCTGTCTATATATATATATTCTGCAGCAAAATACAATTAAAAAATGCAGAGGATAATCAACATTATACAACTGCAGTCGATATTGACTAAGGTAGCACGATAGTGATGAAGCCATGATTATTTTAATTACAAATCATCAATATAGATTATCAGTGATCTGTGCAATGACTACAATTAGAAGGAAGGATGCAGTTACCATAATAATCTAATTGATGACATAGTGAATTGAAAGAGATATTTAGGTGTACCGTGTGATGATCAGAGAAGAATTAGCAAGCTTGTTATTTAATCTCTATGGTTCTGATTATAAAGAATTGCAATTAGTAAAGGGTTAATACAGAAATAGCTTAAAAGAATAATATGTAGTCATTGGTAGAAAATGACCAGGTCAACAATCATGTTATGTACAATATCACTGCAAGTAACCAAATTAATAATCGAATAGGTATGATCAATTACAAAGAAGACTGGATAGAGAAACAGATAACCCTTACCATATGTAAGGTGAGTCCCTTCAAATTTGCAAGACATAAATGGGAAATGATTATACTTGCATGCATACGTATGTATGCATGTATATATCTATGTTTGTATGCACGTATATATCTATGCATGTGTTGATTGATTACTGATCAAATTGATTTGAATCAGTTGAAGATGGGAGATTATAAGTATTTATGATACTCTTCAGTGAAGAGTAAGAAAGTAAACTATTTACATTGCTGATAGCAATTCATGCTCTAATGTATCTCTTGAGTTTACTATTAGTTTAAGCTATATCATATCTGAATTCTATTGGTGATAAGGAACTTTTATATAATCTCTCTCTCTCTCTCTCTATATATATATATATATATAAATATATTTATATATAATAATAATAATGAAATTACAATAATTGTATATAAGATATGTCATACTTCACATATATATTAACTTCTATATAATCTCTCTCCCTCTCTCTACACACACACACACACACACACACACACACACATATCTCTCTCTCTCTCTATATATATATAATAATAATGAAATTAGAATAATTGTTCATAAGATATGTCATACTTTACATATATATTATGAGTACTAGTGTAATTACCTAATAATATATTATTAATACTAGTGTAATTACTTAATAATATATTATTTTTGATCGGTGATTACTTAATAATACATTATGTTATACTTTACATATATATTAGTAATAGTATAGTTATTTAATAATATATACTTATCCAATATCTTGATTAGCCACTAATAGCGTTAGGAAGATATGGGATTTAATGAGAGCAGAGTACGTCAGGTACATGATGGGAATGACCCAACATGAGTAAGATCCTTGTGGGAGCTCACTTATCTTCACACTATAATGACCCTGCTCAAATTTGATCCCAAAATGTTGATAAAGGTTCAAGAAAACACTTTGCATACAAGGGTCATATGACTGATATAAAATTTCAGTTTGCTTTTATGGCTCTTTCCTTCACTTAGCATCGATAAGAATGCTTGCAAGTAGACTCTGCATTGACTAAACAATGACCTAACCTGAATGTGCAACTAATTTTGGCAATATTCAATGCATATATATGAGCTAAGCATGAGAAATGAACACCTACAGCCAACTGGCATTTTAACAAACAGTTGGTATGCAAACTAACTAGCTGATAAATAATGATATTGAATTGCTCAAATTGACACCAGCAACTATTATCTCCTTAATTGCAATGAAATTTCTAATACAATGCTCATGAAATATGGCCAAGACTCTTGGCATTTACATGGATTACAAAAATGATAATGTTGGTATAATGCACACCTACAACTGAAACTTGTAACACCTAAAATGCAATGCTAACAAAGGAACCTGGTTGTAGATGGCTGTAATAATTTTCTCCAATGCTGTCTTTCTGCTTTGCTTTTTTTCTGTTCTGCTTTTTCACTTGCTTTTTTCAGATCTGCTTTTTCGCTTTGCTTTTTCGGACTACTTTTTCGGGTTGTTTTTTCGGACCTGTTTTTTCGAACTGCTTTTTTTAAAACTCAAACTCTCAGGTAGTCTGAGTATACAAATTAAGCTCAACTTGAAATGGCTGAATACCACTTCCAAAGTGCAACCCTTCAGAAGGTCTTTCACTTCCTCAGTTATGCAATCTCTTGAGAGGTATCGTTCTCAAGGATTATGCTGAATATTTGCAGACCTGAATGGTGTCACAAATGCTCAAAGAGAATGGTAGTAGAATCATCAATTCCCGTCCTTTCAAATGAGAGGCCAAGCCTTCTATTTATTTACTTTTCCAAGAAGTTACTAAGGACTTCTAGAAGCATCCTTTTCTAAGAAGTTGCTAACAACTTCTAGAAACATCCATTATAAAATCCCATTATAATGCACTTTAATAATAAAATAACTTTATAAAATAAAAAGTGCAACTCAACTTAGAATTATAACATGTAGGCCCAATATAAGAAGTAATGATAAAATATAAATAATATCTCCAAGAGCATAATAAACCATCCAATCTCCAAATAAATGCCAAAATGACTCTCTCATCACGAACTCTCATAGACACAACCACCCGTCTACGAGAGTTCGTGATAGACTGATCCACACGCAAAACGATGCCAGCCAAAACGGGGACATTACATACACACCCTAGTAGGTGTGTGTAGAGAGGTTGAGTAATTTGGTCATGCGACATGAAGCTCTTAAGATGGTAAGAACCTTGAGGGAGCCCACTTGTGTAGACTATTTCAAGTGCACTAGTACAACATTTCCAACAATCCAATATTTTTCTCAAGGATAAAGAGAATGAATTAGGACTTGAGTATGTATTATGAATCATTAATTGTTATCAATGTGATCTTATTTAATTGCATTGTGATGTAAGTTAATCTTTGGGAATTGGTATACTAGTAGGGAACATTACTTGTTACCATTCCCAAGCGACACAAATTCTAGTTGGTAAGTTTAGGGTAAATCAAGAGAAGTCCTAATAGGGGAAATTGCCACAACTTAGGGGATGTGTATATTAAATTTATAGATAATTTAGAACATATTGTATATTTTTTTAATCTCCCTATGAAAACATGGATAAAGAATACATTTATACATCATGGAACTAAACATATAACATTTATATTCAAAGTTCATTGCCACCGTGCATGCAATATTAAAACATAACATACAAGCTCTATGGTCATAGCAAAATTGACCAAAGGCTACTGTTGACATTGCTTTGCTTTAGCTCATTACAAATAATCGATTAGAGATACCTCTCATGGGCTAAGTTCTGTTTGTTGTTAGAAATGGAAGTTCATTGTGTTTCGCGCATTTTCACATGTAGGTGAAACCATTTTGTGTTTTCGTCATTATGTTAAATGGCTTATCGTTAGAAGATTTTTGGTCGATCCTGACATATAGTGTTAGTTGATAGCTCCTATTGAATAACATTTTGCTTCTTCTTTGACGTATGCTCTTGGCAGAAAACATTGTGTTTTCAATACACTGGGTCCCGGTTACTTTATTTCCGAGAATTTAAATGGCAATCATTCTTTCTGAGATCTATGGCTTAGATTTTCTCGAATGTTTGCATGAAAATCTGAGGGAAGAAATTTTTGAGTGCAAAAGTGCATTGGGCCATAAATGTTGTGTTTCAACTTTTCTTATGTTTGTGAGTAAATCTAAGGACAAGAAATTGTTGGTGCGAACATGTGTGAGGCTGAAAATTTTGTATTTTTTTGTGCTTGCATTAATTTTTACTCGTGACTAAGACATGACCCGAGAGAAGAATATTATTGCCGAACTGTTTTTTGGATTTTACATGTGATGCAATGACTTTTTCTTCCTTTCTTGCCACTTGCAGAGGGTATGGGCATAATTTTCTTGACTACAAAGTTATTTATTTGCCTATTTCTTGTCATTTTATGGATCAAATGTGCATAGAAATCAGATTCATTCTGATATATTTTACTTGGGCTGTCTCTTCCTTCTGTAAAATTCCTTCATTTCTAGGATGTTTGCTGTCATTTCATGATCAAGTGTGTTAAAGCATATAGCTTCGATCGGACAATGACTGTGATCAAAGATCTATATATATATGCATATTGATATATATATATGTGTGTGTGTGTGTGTGTGTGTGTGTGTATGTATATGTATCAGTATGTAAATCATATGTGTGTGTGTGTGTGTGTGTGTGTGTGTGTGTGTGTGTGTGTGTGTTCACACACACATATGATTTATACACACACACACACACACATATATATGATTTACATACTGATATATATAGATACATACACACACACACACACACACACACACACAATCCCATTGTATGTCATTCTGCAAATGATCGCTGTAGTTGAAACCGATGAACATATTTATATTTTATTTGAGATTATATCTCATTCATGATTGTAACATATTCCGATCCCTTTGATTTAAGATCATTATCAATCTATGTAAATATCATTACTGGGCTGCATATGAATCGAGTTCATTATGATTGGTAATATATGTTTAGACTTGTGTTAAGTCTAACTAACTCAGAATGGGTATGATAATCAAACACCGAATAGGTGTGAGAGTGAATGGTCATGTCTCCATTCAGAGACATGCCCATTCACTCTCACACCCCTCCTTGTTATATATATACTCAATCTACACGATATTGCAAGGCATCAAAATCTATTAATGCAAGCATATCAAAGGGACATAAGCATCACATATACAAGAACATCTCTGTTATTTCTGCAATACTATATATAGATTCTGAAGAAAATCATATTCATTGACATCAGTGCTTAAACCTGCAAACAAAATCATGCATCTGTCAGCATTATATTGAGAAATCTGGTAAGAAACTTTACATGGTATCAGAGCCCTGTTAAGGAAAAATCTCATTAAGTTCAAGAGATCAGATTTCACATTAATTTGCAGTCTCTCATTATTCTTCAAGATGACAAACACGTTAAGATTCGAACACCACCTTGCAAGTGCTAACAACTTCGAATCATGGAAACTTCGTATAATTATGCTATTAAAAGAGAAAAAATTAGAATCCTTTGTAGAAGAAGAAAATGAAGAACCTAAAGATGATCCAGAGAAAACTCTATGCATCGAGAATAATGACAAGGCCATGAAAATAATAGTGGATGCTGTTCGAGATCACATAGTGCCTATTGTGGCAAAACATGCAACAACATATCACATGTTTAAAGCTCTTGAAAATGCATTCATAGTAAATAACACTCGAAGAAAACTTTCTCTTAAAAGACAAATGAATAATTAGCATGAATAAAGGAGAATCAATAAATGCCTTCTTCATGAGAATCACATAATTGAGAGATCAATTATCTTCAGCCGTTTATGAGATTGACAACAAGAGTTATCCCTAATAGCATTAGGAGGATTACCAAATTCTTGGGAGTCATTTGTACAAGGTATAAGAAGAGTCGAGACTAATGACAAAAACATAAAACCTTAGATGAAGACATTCATGTTCTTAACACCAACTCTCATAAGAAGGGTAAGAAGAAGAACACCAAAAGGAGAAGAAACTTTCATGGAAAAGGACGGTCAAAACAGAAGAAAGACTTGTCTAAAATTCAATGTTTCAGATGTGATCATTATGGACATTAAGCACTCAATTGTCCTGATCGATCAAAGCTTCAAGCATCATTTGCCAAAACTGATAAATCAATCGAAGGTCAAGATTCAGAGAAATTTGCCTTCTACGCAGCCTTGTCTAGTCAAATATCAATCACGTCCAACACTTGGATAATTGACAGTGGATCTTCAAGACACATAATTGGATATCAGGATAGCCTAGAAAGCATGCAAATAGAAATAGATGAAGCTACAACTGGGGATGATTTTGCACATTTTGTAAAAGGAATTGGGACTTGCACCATCAAATTAAAATCAAGAAAATCTATTAAGCTTTCTGGAGTTCTATATGTACCAGACATTAAAAGGAATTTAATATCTATATCAGCACTTGAAGATGATGGTTATAGAATTACATTCATAGAAGGCAAAGTACTAGCATGGGCAAAGAATTCAATTATAAAGAAGGCTCAAACAATAGGAGTAAGACAAGGACTACAATATGAGCTTTGCACTAAGATAAATCATGCACTTGTTCATGAGATCTTAGATTCAAATGAAATCTGACATAGAAGATTAGGTCATATAAACTTTCGTGTCCTAACATCTATGGGAAAGTTGGTAATTGGAATGCCCAAATTAAGTCAAATTCAAAATGAATTTTGCAAAGGTTGTGCCTTGGGAAAAAACACAATAAAGTCATTTCCTCATAGTTTGAGCAAAACTAAATATGTGTTAGAAGTAGTACACTTTGACCTATGTGGACCCATGTCTGCACCAACCATAGGAGGGTTCTTGTACTATTTGATATTTGTTGATGGTTTTTCAAGGAAGATATGGATATACTTTCTTAAGTGCAAAGAATCTAAAGAGATCCTTTCTAAATTTAAAGAATTCAAAACCATCATTGAAAACTTCTCAGAAAAGAAACTTAAAATTCCAAGAACAGATAATGGGAAAGAATACACTTCTGAAATATTTAAAGAATTTTGCAAACTTGCTAGGATTAAGAGGGATTTTACATTTCCCTACAACCCTCAACAGAATGGAGTTGCTGAAAGGAAAATAGAACCATTGTAGAAGTTGCTAGGGCTATGATAAATGATAAAAAGTTGAGCATGTCATTTTGAGTTGAAGATCTAATACAACAGTCTATATTCAAAATAGATGTCCTCACTCACATCTAAACAACAAAACTCCTGTAGAAGCCTTTTCAAGTACAAAATTTGACATTAGTCATTTGAGGATATTTGGATGTCTTGTGTATGTTTATATACCTAAGGAGAAAGGGACAAAGTTAGAACCTACTGGAAGGAAAGGAATTCTTATTGGTTTTAGTGAAACAATAAAGGGTTACAAAATCTACATACTTGGACAGAAACAAATATAACTCAATAGAGATGTAATCTTTGAAGAAGGTATTGCTTTCAAAAGAGCCAAAATTTCAGATGAACTAGATATGGGCGACTTATCCTGTTCCCTAGAAGAGGCTCCTACTCCTAAGATTCAGAGGGAGTACCTTGAAAAGACTTCAAATGAAAATGAGATACTTCCTGAGACTCAAGAAGAGAGTCTTGACAATAATTCTAAGGGGCCACTATGGACAAGAAAAATTATAGAGGAAGGAGATGAATTTGTAGCACCTTCAGGGGCATTCAGAGAAAGCAAAAGACCTCGAAAATTAACATACAATGCATTCATGTGTGAGATTCCAAACTCTAAACCTACTAATGATTCCAAAGCGCTCTTAAACATCAAGTTTGGAAAGATGTAATGGTAGAAAAATATCAGTCTATACTAAAAAATGATGTTTGGGATATAGTTCGTATACCTAAAGGTAAATTTGTTGTTTCATCCAAATGGCTCTTCAAAGTTAAGTATGTTGCAGATGGTAGCATTGAAAAACATACAACTCGTTTTGTGGCTAGAGGATTCTCTCAAAAAGAAGGAATAGAGTTGGAAGAAACTTTTGCACTAGTTGCTAGGATACCTCAGTTGGAACAGTAATAGCCATTGCAACAGCTAAAGGTTGGAAAATTCCTCAAATGGATGTGAAAATTGCTTTTCTAAATGGAACGATTGAGGAAGAAGTATACATGGAACAACCAGAAGGATTTGTGACTCATGATGCTGCCTCTTATGTATGTAAATTGAAAAGGGCTCTATATGGACTCGAACAGGCTCTCGGAGCTTGGTATGAAATGATTGATAAATATCTTTTAAGTCTTGGATTCACCAAAAATGATATTGATCCAAATCTCTACTTTAAAGTAACCAAAGGTGATATATTGATTCTAATCCTTTATGTTCATGACCTTTTGATTACAGGAGAAGACCATCTCATTAATCAGTGTAGGAAAGAATTGACTTCTGAATTTGATATGGAGGACTTAGGGATTCTTCATTACTTCCTTGGATTGGAAGTTCGTCAGAAGTATGGAAACATCTTCCTATGTCAAAAGAAGTATACTGTCAATGCTCGAAAAAGATTTGGAATGTGGAACTGTTGATCTATGTCAACACTTATAGAAACCAACTTACACAAGCTAAAGGAAGCAAGTACTGAATCCAGACTTATTGATCCCACTTTATACAAACAAATTATTTGGTCTGTGATGTATCTTGTGAACAGTCGACTAGATATTTGCTATGCTGTGAATGCATTAAGTCAGTTCATTTGTGAACCTCAAGAAATGCATCTTGTTGCTTTGAAGCATATATTAAGGTATCTTCAAGGCACTATTGGGTATGGACTTAAATATGAGAATACCAGCTTGGAGTTACATTGATATACTGATTATGATTGGGCCGAAAGTGTAAAAGACCGAAAAAGCACATCAGGATGTTGTTTAAGTTTAGGATCAACTATGATCTCATGGATTTGCAAGAAGCAAGCTTCAGTCACTTAGAGTTTTACCGAGGTAGAGTAAATTGCAATAGCAATGGGAGCAAGAGAAGCAGTGTGGCTTCAAAAATTGCTTTTTAGTTTATTTTGCGAGCCTCTAAAACCTACCACTATTCATTGTGATAACCAAAGTTGTATCAAGTTGTTTGTGAATCCAGTATTTCATGATAGATCCAAGCATATATAAATCCCTTACCACTACGTAAGAGACATGGTGGCAAGAAGAGTTATTCAATTGAAATATATTAATACAAGTGATCAAACAACTAACTTTCTCACCAAGCCTCTTCGTAAAGTGAAGGTTGATCATTTCAGAAAAAAACTTGGTATGGTTGAAATGTAAGTTTATGAGATTGAGTCTCAACTTTGTAAATTTGTATTATTTTTAATAAAAATGTTTAAAGTGTAAACTCTTTTGTCATATGTGTGACTCTGACTTATGGGCCTACCCTATGTACATTATTAAAAAGTGACAATCTTTTATAATGAAATGTTGACTCTAACGTTATAAGGTGACGACTTTATAATGATTAAATTACTATCATGATGAATATCATGTGACTTGATATTCATGGAGGTCATGATAGTCAAAAGGACAAATTGATAGATATCATGTGACATAATATCTGTAGCAGATCAGTATGTTCATTTTATCATAGTGGGTATTATGTGACATAGTATCTATGGATATACCATGATCTCTTATGGTAGATATCATGAGACTTGATATCTGTGTACACACCATACTTGGAAAGAATATCACGAGACTTGATTTTCTTAAGTATATCACTAACTAGGTGATATCACTTTTCAAATAAGGAGAACTTATATATATGCATTTTGTCTTCCCTAGCTAAGAGGGAGTGTTAAAGCATGTAGCTTCGGTCGGACAATGACTGTGATCAAAGATCTACATATATATATATATATATATATATATATATATATATATTTTATCTGAGATTATATCTCAGTCATGATCATAACATAGTCCGATCCCTTTGATTTAAGATACATTATCGATCTATGTAAATATCATTCTCGGGCTGCATATGAATCGAGTTCATTATGATCAGTAATATATGTTTAGACTTGTGTTAAGTCTAACTAACTCAGAATGGGTATGATAATCAAGCACCGAATAGGTGTGAGAGTGAATGGTCATGTCTCCATTCGGAGACATGCCCATTCACTCTCACACCCCTCCTTGTTATATATACTCGATCTTCCCGATATTGCAAGGCATCAAAATTTATTAATGCAAGCATATCAAAGGGACATAAGCATCACATATACAAGAACATCTCTGTTATTTCTGCAATACTATATACAGATTCTGTAGAAAATCATATTCATTGACATCAGTGCTTAAACCTGCAAAGAAAATCATGCATCAGTCAGCAATATATTGAAATCTGGTAAGAAACTTTACAAAGTGTACACATACAATCAGATTTCATGTGATATTTCTTGACTTGCATTTCTGTAACTAACTTTAGTGTGGTTGGCGTGTTAAGTCAACTGTAGTAATTTGAGTTATGCTTGATTTCTTTAAAAGACAGCTTTGTACATATTTTAAGAGGTTCTTCTCTCTCTTGTAGTAGTTATGCTCTGCATTTGTAGTTTGCTTTTGCCTTGCATTAATAGAAATCCTTGTTTTGCTTTTCTTACCATTTAACTATCTATTGCATGTTTTGCCTTGTGTTGAATGTTTCTATTTTGTATTTCAAGTTTGTATATTGTGGTTAGTCTGATCATGGATATTGCATTGTGGATATCTCTTTTCTTGCAGCATTAATTATTTCCAATGTGTATACGAGTCCTTGGGGGTAAATTAGAGTTAAAATTTGTTGTGTTTGGGAGGCCTTATTAATGTTATGTGCAGTTATAGGCAAAGATCCACCACAATTTTAATTTGGTGCATCACTGATAATGAAATGTCCAGACTTGAGAAAAATCTTTAACTTTTCTATTTGTTGTTAGATTGCAAGAATTTCTTTTTCATATATATGATACTGATATTCAGGCCCTTTAAATGTTTCTAATTTGTAACCACATGTTTCTTTTCTTCCATTTGCAATTTCCTGTAAAAAAATTGCAAAGGCCGTGTACTGTGAGATGCATCAGTATATAAGACCAATGGTATACCTGATTTTGAAATATGTAATGTTGGAAGATTTTGACATTTTCCTTTAATTTGTTTCACTTAGTGTTACCCCAAATTCTTGGATGGGGGCAGCAGGGAACAGGGGGATGAGTTTCTGATATGACAAATGTTTTTGCCAAGTTTGGGGATGGGAAGGAGATGGCCATATAAATAGAGGAAAACATTTAAAATGTATAGGAAAGTTTTCATATATACATTACGTTCACATGAAAACATGGATAAAGCATGCCATTTAAACATTAGAGAATCTTAACATGCAACACTTTAATTGTCAAAGTCAATAATCGATATGCACTCACAATTTGGATTTCTTTGTCAATATGCATGTAATATTAGAATAATAAAATACAAATTGAATAAACCCAAGAGCTTAATTTTGAATTCATTGTCACAGGGTTCATTAACCATATCTACAACACAATTAAACATAATCATAATGGATATGCATCTGGACTAAATAACCATTGGCAACCTATTGGTAGTTGCTAATAAACCACAAATATTGAAAATTCTTGAGGCATTCAATGACTTTTTTCAAAATGGGTTATTAATTTTGAATTTACGAGTTACAATATCATTATTGAGATAAACCAAAGGAATTCAATATCACCTTGTAAATCATTAGCTATTCATAGTTCTCATTATTTTTTCAAGATATATTGCCCTAAATTTAATATATATTTTTTGGACCTGGGAATAGTAGAAAAGTATTGTAGACCAGATTTGTGAAAGTATCATTTGATTTTGCAGGCATTTTCTGAAGCCTCACTTCTGGCCGACCTGGAATTTGATACGGTTAGTAATAACCTTGTTGATGTATTGTTTTTTTTCCGATGTATCATGAGAATGGGATTATTTTTCGTCATTTTAGATTATTAACTGTATTTTAGATGTTAAATGCGTGCTTTCTGGCATTTAACAACTTCTGTTTTGGAATTAGTACTATTTACCATATTATGTATTGAATATCTAGCTATGTTAGCAGTCCTTTTCATGCATACTTCTCTGATATAAAATCAGTATTTTTATTTTGCTAATAGATACATGCTGTGATATTGCTACCATTATTCAACTATATAGTTGTTTGAGTCAAACTCATTTACCCATGGTTCATGAGTAGTGGTTCACACAAACCCATCCATCATGAGAATGAATGGAACACTTGGCACTCATTGCATCTAGGTGATGCTCACAGAGGTGAAGCGCTGTGAATTTTTGGGGGTCACCTCTTTGAGTACTACGGCGTTTCGAGCATGCTTAACTACAAAGCTTCCATGGTCAAACCCACTTTTCTTGCAACCCCATTTTCAAAACCTTCAGCAAGTGCTCTGCCTTGTGAACCATTCATTAGAAATCCCATTAGGATCGTCAATTGATAAGTAGTAAATAGTTTCTACAAGTAAAATTGTGATATTGCTATCAGGATTCAAATATGTAGTTTTTTGAGTCAAACTCATTGACCCATGTTTCATGAGTAGTGGTTCCCAATAAGCCATCTTTCATGAGAATGAATTGAACACTTCACACTCATTGCATATATGTAATGCTCATAGAGGAGAAGCATCGAGACTTCTTGGGAGATCAACTGTACTAGTACTACTTCTGCTCGGGAACCAGATTTGCAAAACCTTCAACAGGTGTTGTGCTTCTGAACCATTCATTATAAAGCCCCTTAAGCTCATTAATTGATAAGTAGGAGTTATTTTCCACAAGTCAAATTTTGATATTGCTATCATGATTCAATTGTAGTTTTCTGAATTGAACTCATTGACTCATGTTTCATGAGTAGTGGTTCACATGAACCCACCTCTCATGAGTATGAATGAAACACTAAGCACTCATTGCGTCTAGGTGATGCTCATAGAGCTGAAGTACCGAGACTTCTCGGGTGGTCACCTGTCCTAGTACTACTTCAGCTCAAATGCCCATAATATACAATTTCCTCCAGGGTTAAACCCACCTTGCATGCAACTCCATTTATGATGTCCCAAAATTTTAATTAATAAGGTAATAAAATTAATTAATTAATTGGTCTAAGAAATAAAATAAAGTAATAAAGGGCCTTTAATTAATCAATAATGAATATGGACACAAATTAATAAAGTAATCAAATAATTAATATTGTCAATTTGTTGTAAATCTCTAGATGCTTCTTGAAGGCCTTTATAAGGAGATGGCTGGGCATTGTAATTCATCATGAATTGGAATTAATTTATCTTTGTGTTTCTAGAGGCTAAAGGCTAAGGAAGTTGTGCCCTATTCTAAAGATGTAAGACCCTCCCTATTGTGCCTGCTGTAGCTTTAGTGATTCAATGCCTCCCTATTCTGCTATTGGAGGTATCGCTCGGATATCTCATGTTGTGTGCTAGATTTGTCAATCGTCACTATTTGACAATTGCTTTGCATATGCTTGGATATTGTTTGATGTCTATGAAACCTTGATGTGCTTATTGGATATGAGAATATTATTTGTGTTGTCGAACTTGATAGTGACCCACCATTTATGCAACTTAGAATTCTAGTGTCTATGCGTGTGCAAATTCATTAATTTGTATTGGGCAGTGAATACATTCAGTAATTGTCTCTGGCATCTATTTAGAACATTCATGGTATCACTAGTGTTTGACACTCAAAGGTTGATATTCATTATTTTGGTATTGGTGAACATCTTGGAACATCCTATCACCTCTCGACCATCTACCATTGTATGCCACTTTCTACATAGCATATAGCTAGATTGCCTTCACGTACAAACAACCATATGCTTGGCCTAATCTTCTGTACAACAACACATCCCTACAGATTGTACACTACCACATGCTATTCCATACAACTATCTCCAAATCATCGTAAGTTTTTCTTTCATCCCACTTTATTGTACACATTAGTCTCCGCGCTTTCTGTCGTACAGCCTCCAACGTTGCCCTCAGGTACTTTCCTTCGGGTGTTGCCCTCGGGTACTTGCCCTCAATTGTTGCCCACGTGAAGTTTCCCTCGTTTGTTGCCCTCGGGTACTCTTCCTAGGTCATTCCCCTTGAGTGTTGCCCTCGAGTACCTTTTCATCGGGCATTTCCCTTAGCTACGTTTCTCGGGTGTGGTCCTCGGGTTCTTCATACGTAAGTTTTTCTCGAGAAAATGCATGTGTGCCATTGGGATTATTTCAGTGGTATGTCAGGCAATTGAGACCAATTCATCATGCCAAGTGATAAAGAAGATGCATTGAGGGAGCTAAAAAGAAGTCAAATAGAAGCTCTGTCGGGCCCTTGCAAGAAGATAATAATGAATGGAGGGGAGACTTAACCTCTTGACAAAAGCAAGTACAAAGAGAGATTCATAACGCTTCAATACAAGGTCAACAATGCCAACCTTCATTCCCAAGATAGAGAAACAGGGAAATGCATGCATTTACTTTGGCTAAGTCATAGAAGTAAATCAAAGAAGATTGGGTTGATGGTGCCTGGCAAACAGACATATCGTTCAACGCTTATACAGAATTGCAAATGAAGTACTCATCATGCATCATTGTTTGAAGCAGGATATTGACATTTGGCTACAAGATGAAGCTGTCCTCAACTTCAATGCAACCATTGGAGGATATGGATAAGAAGAGGATTCTGATTATTTCTTCAGATAGAGAAGTTGTGGATGAGTCAAAGGAAAAGAAAGAGGTCAAGGAACAAGACAAAATCGCAGATCTGAAACAGAATGACAAAACAAGTCAATTTTGAAGTTGATCATCATAATGTTGTGAGTGGGAGGAAAGAGAGCAAGGCGGTGAATTTTCAGGAGAGTATGGGTAATGATTTGGAGTCACATTTTGGAATCATGAACCTAGAGGTGTAGACGTTACAGAAACTCATTTGCAGGAACAATTGCTACCTTTATTTGATACAAGGTGCATTATTCGATAATGTATAGTGACCTTTAGTGTCTTTGATTGACACAATTGGTATAGAAAACAGAAGTCAACGACTACTTATTACAGTCTCTTTTGGGTTCATGGTGAACTTCATAATTTATAGTCTTTGTGTGATTTCACGGAAAAATTAATTCATGCATTTGTCCCCCTCAAGTAAATGTTTTCTCTCTTTAACTGTTATCTTTGTTCTAGATGTTTGAAAACTGTTTACTATTTATGTTTGTCACCCACATTTTGCAGCAAAATGAGGAAGGAATGTAGAATCCTGGTAGGTTGACCACAAAATGCTTTCCAAACTTGTTCTGATGATGCTATTAATGAGTGCACAGAAAAATGCTTTTGAATTTCTTGGTCATTGTTGTTCCCAGTTTTAGCAATCTACATTGCTGTGCAAGTATAATGCTAATGTTTTTATTATCTCTTGGTTACGTGCCTGTGGTTTAGAGTATTTGATTTCTGTTGTTAATGAAACTAGTCTTGATTTTTTTCGTAGTTGGACAAGTTATAAAGTTTTGAACGTTAGGGGAGGTGTTATCTATCATTGTTTTAACAGCTGCTGCACCATTTGTGAGCTGCTGTATATTTGTAACAGTTGCAATACAATATTTATTTGCTAAAAATTTGCATTACTTGTAGGGGGTTGGCCCCTACTTAAAATTCTAGGGCAGGCATTTCCCTTCAAATAGTGAAGCATTTGGATTCAAGGTTTTTGTTGGTAAAACTAGTTAACATTTGTGAGTTGGCCAAAGGGATATGTAGTTTCACCCCTTGAGCAATATATATGCTATGCACTTGTATGCCAGCGTCGTCATTTTGCGAATGAGAAGTTGTGTGGGCATCGTAAGTCCGATACATATATGGCTGTAAGGATTTAATGAGATTAATAAAGAAAGCTTGGTGTATTCTTTGATAATTTTGTTGCATTATATTTCTTTTTGTTACTATCTATTTTGTATGTGTTAAAACAAGTTACTCGAAGCGGTAAACATTTGGCGCCTTTGCCTATAAAGGAATTTGGAGTGAGAGAGTGGTATATGGGAAACAACACATAATGGGACAACCCATAAACGAAGGTAGTTGTGTAATGTCCCTAGTTCCTCCATTTAGAAAATAGGGACATTATTCTAAAAACCTTAATGTTATTGATTATCTTTCCGTGTTTCCATATATTTTCTTATCATATTTTTTGATGCCCTTCCTTTTAAATTTGTTCTCCATCATATACCCAGTCTATTTTAATCTCCAAAAGACATGACCGATCATAAGCAATTATTAATATTAGTTTAATAATTGTTCAACTATAATTATATTTATAATTTTAGATTATATTTATAATTATTAATATTTATAATCATATTTTACCTTTGATCAATTATGTTTGATTAACATTATCTTATATCACCTTTTTAATAATATTATATTTTATTATAATCATCTTTATTATGATATTCCTTCTTGATATTATTATAATATTATCATAATATATTTAATAATGTTATTATAATACTATGATAATATTATAATATTATTATTATGTTTTCTTGTTAATTATTTCTTCTTAGCTAATGTCATATTATATTATTATTATCAACATAATTATTATAAAATTATGTTCTCTTTTAAAATTTATTATTTCTTTAACTCATTATATTCTTGAATTTTATTAGAAAAATAGGGGACATGACAGTCTACCCTTCTCAAAATTGCTTGTCCTCAAGCAATTCAATATTCTCCGCTTGTGATTTGATCGATGCCTCTCAATATGGTCTTACAAAAATAATTTCAATTTTGTGATTAAATCATTATAAATATATAAATTTAAAGATTGCAAAATTCAATTTAAATTACTAGGATCGATTTAAAGAGAGAACTTATCCTTATGTACTAGAGCTCCATGATGATTCTTGACAAATGTACCCCAAGAGAGACTTTGTGTTGCCTCAGGCCTCTAATTAATCCTTAGGAGAGACTTTATCTCTTCCTAAAGCCTTTTATGGATATCCCTTTAGGATTATTCCTCTCTATAAAACTTAGGTGAGACTTTATCTCATCCCAAGACCTATAATATTTTCTCTGTAGTGGGGTGCCTTAGCAGTTCTCCCATAATCATAGTGTAGTAGGGTGCCTTGCTAGCAATTCTCCCTTTGCTATCACTATGATAGGGTGTCCTCAGCGGTTCTCCCTCAACTATTCATGCAATAGGGTGCTCTAGCGGTTCTCCCTTAGTTATAGAGCAATAGGGTGTCCTGACCACGGTTCTCCCTACTTACCGCTGCAATAGGGTGCCCTAGCTATTCTCCCTTAATTGCCCTCTTAGGAAGGTGCTAACAATAGGGTGTCTTTAGCAGTTCTCCCTTAATTGCCACTCTTTCCATATATATATATATATTTTAGTTTCTCTCTAAAGAAACTGGAAGGTGCTAACAATAGGGTGTCTTTAGCAGTTCTCCCTTAATTGCCACTCTTTCCATTTATTTTTCAGTTTCTCTCTAAAGAAACTATACTTCTAATATATTCTTCTTACATCATATTATTCCATACCCCCTATTGCCTTAGCAAAGGATTGATCAAAATATCTTTCGCTCTGAGAGTAGATGTCGTTCCTAATATCTTCCTTATAATATATGTAAATTTACTTCAGTAAACAGATCTGATCTAATTGCTTATCCGATATAGTGCTTGTAATCATGATAATATGATATTAAGCTACCACTATTTCAAATGTATGCTCCGACACTTATGCGATATTGGATCACTGTCTCTGATTAATTCTTATTGCTTCTGCGATATTATTGTGGTGCTATTTTGTTCAAACAATCTCTTAAAAATGTGCATCCATGACTAAAAGTATAAAATCAATGGCTCACTTTGAGTGACTCGTATGATAAAATACTAAGAATAAATCTTCACACGTCTTTCCAATCTCTCTTCCCTTATTGTTTGATATCTTCCACATGCCCTATTGGAGAATAACTATTAATCATAATATCATATTGCCACTATTGATAATATTGCCACTACTCTTTGTCTTGATCGCTGACTTCAACATGATCAAAAGCACTATTCTCTTTGCTTATTTCGAATATAACCTTTCCAGCAATGATGACTTGCACAGTAACTTAGAGCCCTCCAATACTATATGTATATGATACAGGCTGCCAGGATTTGCAGGCCTGAAGTAGATAATTGATTTGTTGATCTCTTTAGCTTCTTGGAAACTTTTGTAGTTGCAGCGTTTGCCAATATAGCCCAATATAATATACTTCTATCTCCTTCCATTTTAATTGATAACTTATGGTAAAACACGTATGTATATTGTGATTGTGGTGAATAAATGACCAGTATCGATATTGGCTTATATCGAGTGTTTGACTGCATCTATGGTATTAATTAAAGAAGTCTGATAAATCCTTAGTAGTGGGAATAGGAGCCCAATCTTTGATTTATTCTAGTTCTCAAAACATATTTAATGTATTCTCCTGTTTTAGTAAATTTTGCAATTTACCATGAAATGGTAATAATGTTGTTAAATCTGCCAATGATTCACAAAGAAGTAATACCTTTTCTTCAATTTTTTTATGCCTTCTATCAACGGTTCCTGATTCTTGTTGGTTGAGTTTGTTATATTCTTCCATGTCGTGTCCTCAATTCTGATTTTTTGTTTGAACTGCATTTGAGATCTGGAAAATTCACATCTATTAGGGCATACTTTTGTGCTTCTGTGGCAGACTTTTTCACCTCTAGGACAGTCTTCTTTTAGTATTCAAACCGCTCCTTGCCTGATATAATGGAAACTTCTTCCAATCTCATCCCAAATCAAAAAGAAAATATGTATAATGAATCTCGATTCGTGGCTGGAAGATTCAGAAATGTCATTTCCAGAACACAATTAAAAAGTCGTCTCAGTCAGATCCCCCTCAACTACTAATTGAACTCATTCTCGAATGTTCCCCTCATCATGCACTTTGGAACTTAACTTGCAACATTTAATCATCTTCAGAAGAATGAAATAACTCACAGTCGTATCCACTTGAGAATATTCTTGTCTTAATACACAGGCATTGTATAATTTACAATCAAATAATTCGCCCTCTAGTAGTGGCTTTTATATTCTTGTTGGTGAAACTTGTCGGCAACCTGAAGTTCATTCGGCGCTTTACCTTCATATCTAAGATCTTTCTTAGATCATGTCCTTGAAGAGTACTGTTGATGCATATGAACACGCATTAATATATAATACAAGATTGTTTCCTAGTCTTCTCCTCCTTTTATGGGCCAAAGTTTGAAGACAAATATTCTTCCATTAAACATAGATTGAACTTGCCTCCAAATTTAATATTCACTGATCGTGTATGAGATCACAAGACTGCAAGTAATTCTGTATTCTTGCATTTGCAACCTACTCTGATACCACTGTAATGTCCCCAGTTCCTCCGTTTAGAAAATAGGGACATTATTCTAAAAACCTTAATGTTATTGATTATCTTTCCGTGTTTCCATATATTTTCTTATCATATTTTCTGATGCCCTTCCTTTTAAACTTGTTCTCCATTATATACCCAGTTTATTTTAATCTCCAAAAGACATGACCGATCATAAGCCATTATTAATATTAGTTTAATAATTGTTCAACTATAATTATATTTATAATTATTAATATTTATAATCATATTTTACCTTTGATCAATTATGTTTGATTAACATTATCTTATATCACCTTTTTAATAATATTATATTTAATTATAATCATCTTTATTATGATATTCCTTTTTGATATTATTATAATATTATCATAATATATTTAATAATATTATTATAATACTATGATAATATTATTATTATGTTTTCTTGTTAATTATTTCTTCTTCGCTATTGTCATATTATATTATTATTAACAACATAATTATTATAATATTATGTTCTCTTTTAAAATTTATTATTTTTTTGATTCATTATATTATTGAATTTTATTAGAAAAATAGGGGACATGACAAATTGCCATAGCAAAGATGATATGTTCTAGGGTTTATTCAAGGGAAAAGGGCATTGACATCTGATTTCATCTCATCATTGCAAGCGTCAATAGAAACTCACATCTAGAGAGAGGCTACATAAGAAAAACACCCCAAGAGTGTAGTGTGGCAATCTCTACGAGTAAGCTTTGCAATCTATCAGTTGATGAGCAGACTCCCATGTTTGTTGGCACAAACATTTTTGGCACTGCAAAACTCCCATGAGGAAATCAATCGAGAAAATAAAGGACAACAGGTTTGCGGAGATTTTCAGAAAACAAAAGAAGAGATATAGAAGAGAGGGACACGAATAGAAGAAGACAAGGCAACCCTTCAGAGAGAAGTAATTAATGCTGAATCTATTGAATAAAGGCTAAAGTTGGAAGGAGCATATCAACGAGTTTGAGGCCCATTCTAAGGGCCCAAATACTAGAGTAACAAGTGGAGCGTTGAAGAAGACTGAGAAGACTTGCTAAGGGATGACCAAAGGGAACCAAGCAAGTGCCAAAATGAGCAAACAAGTCAAAGACGTAGGGTACGCTATGGAAAGAGGGTACCCTATAGAGTACTAGAGTGTAATGTCCCCGTTTTAGCATTCATAGCATGATGTTATCGTTATCCTATTTCCCCACGGTCCCGTAGACTAACCAAGACATTAATGGGACTTAGAGGCCATTGGCCTAGATAGTTTTAGTTGTAGGTTTTTCTGAGGGGTTTTGAGGCAACTTTGGGCATACTTACTATTTATAGTAATTCATCTTGGGCATGGGCGGACATCCAGTGGCAACGATATGTCGATGGTAATTGTTTAAAATCGACAAGAAGACTTGTTTATCATTAATAAGATTTGTTATGCATTGATAAAGCTATTTTATAAAGTTAAATTTAAATATTTAACTTTATTAATGCATAGATTATAGTTTGTGGGAAATATTTAAATTAAAAGAGTCCCTTTTATTTTATAACACATTGGAGACATAAGTTACATAAAGGGAGTTATGTTTTATCCCACATTGAGAAAACGAAGGATGGAGCCCTTGTCAGAACACTATAAAAGAAATGGAAGAGCTTCTTTTAAGTATGCTTGGAAATATCAAAGAAATTGGGAAATTTTTTGGAGATTATGTCTCAATAGTTTGAAAGACGAAATCCCTTCAAGCTGGAAATCTTGATGCCATTGAAAGATATGGTCTTGAGATTCAACATGGTAGCAGTCTGAAAAAGTAGATATGAAAAAACAGCCCGAAAAAGCAGAACCGAAAAAGTAGGCTGAAAAAGCAATCTGTAAAAGCAGTTCAAAAAGCGGATCCGAAAAAGCAGTCGAAAAAGCAAATCGGAAAAGCAAAGCAGAAGGGGCAGCATTGAAGGAAATTATTACAACCATTTACAACCAGGTTCTTTTGTTAGTATTGCTTTTTAGGGTGCTATAAGTTTCAGCTGTAAGTGTGCATTATACCAGCATTATGATTTTGTAATCCATGTAAATGCCAAAAGTTTTGGTCATATTTCATGAGCACTGTATTAGAAATTTCATTGCAAATTAAGAAGATAATAGTCGCTGGTGTCATTTAAGTAATTCAATAATATTATTTATCAGCTAGTTAGTTTGCACACCAACTGTTTGTAAAAATGCCAGTTGGCTGTAGGTGTTCATTTCTCATGCTTAGATCATATATATGCACTAAATATTGTCAAAATTAGTAGCACACTCATGTTAGGCCATTGTGTAGTCCATTTGGAGTCTTCTAGGACAAGATTCTCATTGATGCAAATTGAAAAAGAGTCATTTAAAGCCAGCTGAAATACTATATCAGTCATACGTCCCTTGCATGTGAATTGTTTGATGAAATTTCTTGAGCTTTCATCAGCATTTTGTGAGAGCAGATTTAAGGAGGGCCATTCCATAGAGGAAGCTAGAAATCAGTTGGGAAACCCTAGTTTCACCCTAAGGGAGGAGACAAGCAGTGCCTAAGGGAGAGGAGAAGAGGTTGAGAACATTGGTGTAAGGGATACAAGGGCACAATAGTGAGAGCAATTTATCCGTCTCTAAGACATCGGCTTTAGAAATGCACACAATACCAATGGTAACCAAAACTATCGTAATGTCTCAAAAATAAAATGTTGGCCAAATTTGCAGCCGACAAGAAGGAAGAACCCGTGCGACAATGTAGAGCTGTGATAAGTGAGCCAAACACATTTGAGCTACGTTGCATGGAGTGGCCATAGATGTTACTCTTAGTTCGACAAAGGTTAAGTGACCATGTGGATAGACTTGAAAAAGGAATTCTAGATTGAATTCTAGACTTGAATAAGGAATGCCCATATAACATGAAAACTCATGATCAACAAGTGTTATTGACACAAGAGCCATTACATCCACAACAATGAACAACCTTTAGTTGAATAACACCACCACATTGTCTAACGGCTACTTGAACAATCTGTCCTTAGAGGAAGGAACAATAATAATAAAAGTTGGGACTGCATTTAGTAGGATGTAAAAGGAGGACCAATGATATAATACTTCACACTGAGGGGAGAAACACCATGACTCTTGTGGAGATGGTGGACCAGGGCACAACGAGGATGCCAGTTGCCCGAAGTTCGGTGTTAATTTGTTGAACATTGAGAAGACAAGCACAAAAGAACAATTGTTGGTAGTCATCTATGCACAAGCAAAGGAGGCTACATACCTGATCCCCTATATAGAGAAGCGAAGAGTACACATTGCCAAGATCGACATCGAGAAAAAAATGATTGCTGAAATGAGCGGAACACATGAAATGGTGAGCATGTAGTTGGAATAAAATATTTGTTATGTTTAGTACTTGTTAATCTAGTCGGGTTGGGTAGTTAGCCGGTGAGGAAATGCGTCGGTTGGTTTCCAACTGAACGACCGTCTATAAATATTTGTAACATTGGTAATGCACTAGTGTGGTTTTATTGGTATTAATAAAGAAAGATCATTTCCTTGCCTATCATTATAATGGTAAGATAGTATCTGCGAGGTTTTACTTCTTGTGTATAAATTGAACTGTTCAATAGGATTAACATAGTTTTGTATTTGAGATCTTGCTGGTAATTCCATTCTATAGAGCACCTCACTATAGACGAAGGTTGAGCAAAACATTTTGAAACAAATGATGTAGATGGATGTCTTGGTCAAACTTAAAGACCTTTGGAAACTATACCACAATTATGTGCGACACTCTAAACATTGTACTGATTCCAAAGCATACATGTTGTGGAGTCTGTATAGAGGATTCTAGTGGTCCCTTGACAAACCGGGTTTTCTTGGTAGACTACACTAGAGGACATTTTGCGGTGGTAGAGATGAACATTCTCGACACCACCCTAATGGACACCATTGTGGATAGAGGGTTTGGTGTGAATGTACTCCTTGAGGATATATGGAAGAAGTTGGGACAATGTACATGTAATGTCGCTTGATAATTTGATTTTTTAAATTTTTCTTCAATTATGAATTGTCTCATAAATTGGTCCATAAGTTAATTCATTCCTATTAATATCCTTTGAGATCTTTTTTTTTTGTATGTTCATATCCCCCCTTTTTTCTTTCTATAACAATATATTATTCTCTGTTACTGTAATGTTGAAACCTTTATCTTTTTTGTTTTGTCTCTGTCTTCATCTTTTTTGTTTTGTCTTTGTCTATTATGTCAAACGTGGACCTTCTGGTGACTGTCTTGTAATACTCCTAAGAATTTTCCTAATTCAGCTTCCTCGCATATATATTCTCATTTGATTGTTTGTACTTCTCACTATTTTTGCCATTGGCATGATAGAATTGAACATCCCACTTCCCGTATTGATATTTCTTTTGTTCTTGATGAAATGAAGTTGCACATGTCTCAGACTCTCAATAGATTCCTTAAATTGATATAATTCATTTATGTTGTCTATTCTTTCTTGGCTTAGCTATGATGGATTGGTTGACCTCAAATGATTATTCAATATATATATATTTTTATAAACTAATCACAACCACTATATTGATCTCCATCAAAAATAACCCTTAATTATATTCATATCTTCCTTATATGTCTATTCCTTTAATTACATATGGTCTTGTATATTACTATTTTCCCCTTCTTTATATACCTCTATTTCTTTTCTCTAATTTTATCTCTTAATCCACTATATGCATATCTAAGACATTCTCTATTCATAATTTTACATTTTCATGTATCCATATTTCATCTTATATTACACATCTGATAATTTTCATCTCTTCCTTTCCAGATCATACATCCTTCAATAATAATTTGTGCGTGCTATGTTAAGAATATAGATGTTCTTCCTTAACTCTAAATTTTTGAGTTTGAACATCAAGTGTCATTTATTATGAGAACTTTGATTCCTATCCAAGTAGCTTCTGACTATAGTCCCAAAGTGTTGATTTGTCTCAGACAAATCGACAACACTGTTATTGTTTCCAAACAATTTACAACTCTTATCATGTTCCATCTTCCTTGGTCTATTCCCCATGTTAAAGTCACTGCTTATAGTTTTCCTTGCTGACTATAATAGTTCATGTTGTTCTAATTCGCAATAAGACATTTTATCTCTATCTGCTATACATATAATTTGAATGTTTTTATGTCCTCCTATTTTATACTGAAGGAGCATGATACACAGGAGTCCAACTCATTTCATTCGTCCATTCCTCTCAATAATCTTGTCATTTTGTACTGTCTGTTAAAGGCCCATGATATTATCGATATCCTGTATCTTTATTTCCTTTGCCAGTTATCCACTATATGCAATTACTATTGGGCGTAGATCTCTCCAACATGGACTGAGTGATGAAGTGCCGAGTCAGGTTTGAATTATGATGTTTATTCCTTATGTCTGTAGTAATTAGTCCATATGAGTATTCCGAAATCCTCTTTTTCCTTTTCCCTGATAAGTAATCATTTTCCTCTAATATATAAGTCTGAGCTAAAAGTTGTGACTATTCGTATTATTTATATTATATTATACTATTTTCATTGTAACATAATATATTAATTGATATAATATAATATTATATCAATTATTTATATTATATCATGTTATAGTTCCTTTACTAATACAATTATTTATATTATATTATACTATTTTCATAGTATCATAATATATTAATTGATATAATATTATATTATATCAATTAATAATAAATTACAATATTTGTGTATTTATCTGTTATTATTTATTAAGTTCAACCTTAGAAATGTGGTATTATTATTTATTTTACTTTATCAAGTGCAATTATAATTATATTATATTATATTATATTTATTCCTTATATTAACTCTATTGTTAAAATTGATCTTGGAAATGGGGACATTATAGTACACTGTGGCCACAAACTTTTCATTTAGTGGGTGTAGACCAAGATAATATCAAGCCTATGGGGACATTAATAACGCAAAGCACAAAGGGTAATGATTGGCACTTAGCTGTTTGTATTCTTCTTTTTGGTGATCACACTAAAAAAGGTGGTCTATGATACAATCCTTGAGAGAGGGTTGGCTAGTTGTAGCAAAGGTGAACCCTAATTGGAAAAGAAGTACCCTATCATGGAAAAAGGTGGGTGAAATTTAGGATTGATCTCAAAATGTAGATGGTAAGCTAGGATTTGACATCCTCGTTGAAGTATCAGACTAGAGGAGGTACACATGCAAATATGTAGGGGAGCAGTAGATGGGCCCCGATGAGCGTGGTATCATGGACTTGGAGGGCTTCTGAACGGACGATCTAGATTCATTTGGAAATGGAAGACTATCAATTGTTACATTGTAACATGCTCCAAGTGGATGAAGGAGCAGAGAAGGACGCGTTTCCCCTAATGTACAAAGAGTATATTGAACAAGAGGCTTGAGTGAATGAGACACTTGCACATGAGTTTGACATGGGTAAGTCAATTCGGTATAAGGAACCTTCATTAAAAGTTACAAACCTCGACAATGAGGCAAATCCAAGAAACATCCTGGTGGGGGATGAGTGGACCTTATTTTAAAGGTTGCAACATTCAAGATTTTTACGGAGTATAAAGATGTGTTGGTTGGATGTGTAAAGATTTGAAAAGAGTACCTCCAGAGTTATGTATGCATCGCATCTTGTTGGTACTTGGAGTTGTATAGGTATAGAAGAGACTGTACCAGATGACAACAAACTATGCCAAACATGTTAATAAAGAGATAGAAATTAAACTCTTATTGAACACAACTATTGTTTGTAAAGTGCATACAAGTGATTGGGTGTCTCCCATACTTAAATCCCTGAAGGAGTTGATCCAAACTTCGCGTGTGTAGATTTCAAATGCCTCAATGTAGTCACCATCAATGACCCCTTTTCGATCCCCTTCACAAACCTCATTCCCGAAGAGGTGGCTTGCCATTAAATTTAATTATTCATGTATCGAATTTCATGATTCAATCAAATATTCATAGTTGAGGGGGATAAATTGAAGATGATGTTCATGGTGGAGGATGATGTCGATGCGTATAAATGGATGCCATTTAGACTTTGTAATGTGGAAACAATATTATAGAGGATAATCTTGCACATATTTGATAAAATGTCTTTTGGAAATCTCGAAGCACGTTTGGACTACGCACACACTTGGTAGCTCTTTGAGATTGCATGGAGAGATTCAAAAAATTGAGGATGACATTGAACCATACGAAATGCAGATTCATGGTGCCACAAGGGAAGTTTCTAGGTATATTGTGTGTAATGTAGGTCTGAAGACATGCCCTAACAAAGTACAATTGATTGTAGAAATGAAAGCACCAACGAACATCACAGGGGTAAAGCTATTCCTAGGGAACATAGAGTACCACAAGAGGCTTATCAATTTTTTGCCCAAGTATCCTACCCATTAGATAAGCTAACATAGAAGGAAGAGCCATTACACCTAGGGGACAATAGAGGAGGAAGCTTTTCAAAAATTAGAGATGAGGGTGGCAGGGGCATCAATACTAGCATACACAAACTAGGACTAGGAGTTTCAAGTACATGTGGATTTGTCCAACTTTGCAATTTGAGCTACACTAGTGTAGTTGAGAGATCGTGCACTGGACCACTTGATCTATTTCAACAGAAGGTTGTTTTCTGAAGTAGAGAAGACTCACAACACAACAGAAAGGAGCCTCACAGAATGGTGTATGCCATTTAGAAATCTTGACATTATTTGTTGAACACACTATTCACCTGTGGACCACCAAGCGTTGATGTATTAGGTGAACAAACTAATCATATAAGGGAGATCAAGCAAATGGTTGCTATTGTTGTAGGAATTTACTTTTAACACCATTATATGACCGTAGAAGAGACACGAGATTGTTGACCAACTCTCTTGCGTTAAGTTTGGAGAGCCAATAGAGGGGGTGAATGATGACTACCCAAACATACACCTATTTCATATTGTCATATTGATGATGTGGTACACAAGTATTTGGGAGTACATACCTACATCCCAATGTCGGAAGGATATGCCAATGTAAGAGAGAAGGAAATTGGTAGTCAAGAGTAGGACATTCTAATCGATTAATGTGCTATTGTACAAGATTGGACTAGATGAGGTATTACAAAGGTATGTCATGGAAGAAGCCATCCCGAGTGTACTTCAGGAGGCACATGAAGGCTCCGCGAGTGAACAAATGAGATCAAACACAACAACTAAGAAGGTTTGTTCTTGCAGGTCTATGGTGGCCTATGCTATACAACAATGCCAAAGAGTGGGTCGTGGGCTATGGTATGTGTTAGAAGGTTGAGAAACTATTAAAGTTCGACTCCATGCCTTTGAACCCTTCACAGGCACATGAGCTATTTGAGAGATGTGGAATTGACTTCATTGAGCCATTGAATGCTAGCAAAGTGAGAAGATGCAGATTCATTGTAGTGGAAACGAAGTACCTCACCAAGTGGGTGGAGGCGCGGGACCTACGCAACAACTCCACATTGAGTGCAACTAAGTTAATTATGTACAAATTATAACAAGGTATGACATTCTAATACAACTAACAAGAGATCAAGTGTGCCACTTTGTAAGTCATGTTATTTGGTTGCTAATCATAGAATTCAAGATCTTTCATTCCTTGTTAAGTTTTTATTACCCACGAATGATTGGCCAGGTTGAAACCACAAACAAAATATTGGTATTGCTGATCTATAAAGTGCGGGTTGTAGAAGGAAGATTGGGAAGAGAAGCTATCGTTGGGTCTATGGGCCTATCGTATTACATACAAAGTAACCATAGGCTAGACACTTTCAATTGATGCACATGTTAGAAATAGGGAATACTGGGGTGGGGGGTGAATAATTATTACACAACTTTTTGTTCAAATATGGATATTGAAAATTAACCTTAAACTTGCATAAATGATTAAATTGAAAAACAATAATAAGCAAACCACAAAGAAACTCATAACACCATAGTTTGTTTACTAGGAAAACCTTGGCCAATGGAAAACCCCTATGCGGATGGTACCCACAAAATGATCCACATATGAAAAGTACCTTTGAAAAGGTTTTGATTTTGTTAGGAGTTGTTTACCATACAGGGTAAATGGATACTTATCACATTAATAGACTAGAATGTAACACAAAATAGAGACTTTATTCATATAAGTAGATATGCAATTCCAATTGTAATTGATGATTATTCATAAATCCATTCGGACGATGTACATATACTTCCCGAAGGGGTGACTCAACTGTCACACAACCTTTCAGATACTAACGCAACCCGTTGACTACAATATAGTTTTTACCGACAACATCATCCCCCCCAAAAGTAAAGTCGTCTTCGGATGAAAAAATAGAGACAACTTATACATCAAAATTCAAAATATGACTCAAACTACTAATTACATCAAGACTCATAAAAAACTAAGAAAAGGGATTCATCCTTGGTGTGGTAGACGTCTTTTGTGTCCTCAGCTCGTTCAGTTGCACCTGTAACTCATGCATCCGTTGTGTTCGAGCGTCCAAATTCAGTTTGGCCTGCATCTGTAATTCGAGTGCCCTCTTCATCATGTGAGCTATATTTCGGAGCTCTACCTCCTTTGTATCCAATTCTTTCTTTGCATCCCCTACTCGAGATACAATTGCTCCCTTCTTAGCAAAGAGTGTTGCACGCTCCTTTTCCAAAGCCGCCTGTTGGGTGGCCAAACTCGCTTGTATTGAGGCCAGTTTGGTAGCTGTCTTCTCCCAAGCCCTTACTATTGCTACCTGATCCGCCTCACTCTTGCGCATAGCATATTACGCCTCCCCATATACTTGTACTATCCCTCACATGAGCTGCTCAACCTTGCTCTCCACCACAGGCTCCTGAGTATTCCACTTGTCGCATTTCTGAGGTCTTTATGTTCGGCCATCCCCTCAAAACATACTGAGAAGGCTGTAGGACAACCAACCTACATAAATGCTAAAACCGTTTCTAACTCCCATATCACTGGCTCCAAGGCACGTCTTTGTGCTGAGACTACTACTCATTTACCTCAAGTTAGTACATCTGCTAAGTATGTCTCGATATCCTCTTCTTGTATGGTTGTCAAAGGGTCAGATGGTGTGGTGTGCTTTGCGGCCATTATTGTCTCTACCGTCTCCAACATCCCCTCAGCAATGCTCTCTGTTCGAGGTGGAGTGGTGGTAGCTCCACTGTGACAGTAGGATGACTCTCTACTAGGGATGGAGGATCTGTCACCTTAGGTATATCTCTCATGGGTGTGATAGTGACAAGTGTCGATACCACCGGTTTGATGCTAAATCTTCCACCCAAATATCCATTCAGGTCCTGCTCACTTAGGTCCCTGGTTGCAACATCCTCAATTGTGGCCAACAATGCATCATCTATCATCACCACTGCATTAGATCCCACTACATCTAAGTGAACTCCGGGTGTCCTCGAACCCTAAGTTGCCTGTGTAGGTACCTCAATCATTCCCTCCTGGTATAACTGCGGCTGTATGTGTCTCAACCCCTATCTCCAGTAGGACTATGACTATAGTTGGTAAAGCCTCTCGGTCGACTGAAGGCTCAACAACCCTTGGAGGTGCTAATGCTGGTCGGATTGATGGCCGGGGTATTGGCCGCACTGTTGGTCTGGCAGCTACGGTGACTGAAATCGTAACTATAGGCTGCCTAAACTATCCAAATCCAAGAATGTGCATGCTTGCTAGGACTAAGCGAGAGTGAGATGTAGTTGCGAGGGACCTTGGAAATAATAGTGGTGGTACTGTGATGACCTCGATGTCCTCATCATCCTCCTCATCCTCCACCTCTTCCTCTGAGAAATCAATGTCTTTGGAGAATGTGTCCTACCTCCCACTATCAGTGTTCCCATGCTCTTAGCTCTCTACCTCTTGTCTCAACCTCTTCTATCTGATGGCCTTTTGCCCTCTTGGAGTATCAAGCTGCTTCCGCTGCATGATCGGAGGCTCCCTTGGTTCTATCGGACCTAGCTTGATCTCCAGTCTATCAGCAGGTATCATTTGTGCTGTGGCGTCGAGAAATAGGTCGATGGTGTCGTGTGGCATATTGAATGTTTTGTGTTGCAGTGTCATGAACTCATGCATGCGCTTAGCCAATAAAGATGCCCAATCATATGCTCTGCTAATCATGATGCTGTTCATCATGCTCACTTGTGGGAATGAGATATCTGATGCCTTACTCGATCTAGTTAGTCCACTTTTTACCTGGTCCATCAGGCAACGCTAGTTTCCTTCTTGTATATTGGATTTCTTCAATCGTTTTCCCTTCGAAGTACCTAATAGGGCTTCGTTTTTTGCTTGAGGCCGTTTGCCAAACACCATTTCTACTAGCCGTGCCTTCACTTCTTGACTTAATTTCTTTGGTTTGTTAATTTTTCTCCCTCCTTGTGCATGACTTGGTATGCTGAACACCCTGGTGAAATTTGCTGCTTTAAAAGATATCACGAGGTTATGTCCTAGATACAGAAATGAACTTGTTCTCGAAAATCAGTCCTAGGTTTCTAGCATGGTGCAGAGCAAACCCTTGAAGTTGCGAATGTAGAACACTGGCATTCGCAACGCCCATTCCTCTTGCACCCTCTGTATGCTTTCCTTCGCAAAATGGTCATTTGAGGTCTCCTGCCACCACTTCCTATACTCTAGCTCGTTCAAGCCCTCGAACATCACATTCTGGGGTATGGGGTGCGTAGTTGTAGCTGATTGTACTTGTGCCCTTGCCTTCTTTTTGCTTGTACTTCTTGCAATATGCACTTCCGATGGTAAAGCTTGTACGTTCTTGTTCATTGTGCTACCAGATGAATCTTCTTCTAATCTTTTCTTCCAAGCCCTTTTCCTTTCACTCTCCATGGCTGTCCTTGCTTTTGTTTTGCTAGAAATGGTTTACGAGAGCGGTTAGAACAGTTTCCCAACTACCGCACAATGATGCACTTCTCCCTTCTTGCTTGAGATATTTGTGGTGGCCCTACGGTGTATTCTTACTCAAGGAGTACAGATTCCTCAATCAGTATGCATAGTGCCTTTTACCATGCCTTTTCGGTGTTTGTACGGTAGACTCTACAATCTTTTGTTTTATATCAGCTGTACGACAATTCAACTTCCTTCAACTTGATCGATTGTACGGCTGCACAGTGACTCCTAGGTTGTACGGTATTGGTTGTGTTCTAGCAGTACGGTGCTCTCTAGAGTCATACGATACACATTCACCCTTTCTTTTGACCAAGGCTGGCTGTCTGGTGTTTGGTGACAAAACAACCTTGAATTCCTTTTCTTGGGTCCATACGGTAGTTTCTTCTACTTGATCTCTCGATTGGCCGTACGGTGTCTTTCTCCTGTGCTTTGTATGGGTCCACGAATTGCACTGTGTACTTTTCTTTCGTCCAACAATCAACCACTTCACCTTGTTTGCAACAAGTCCTCACATCGGCAACAAGAACTTCGATGCCCAACCAAGAAACAACTCCCAATTCCTTTCCTCTATGTCCGTACGGTCTATGCAATTGAACCTTTCCACCTAGCCCACTATTCTTTCCATAGCTCGTACGTTGGATAAACTATATATTTTTCTTGTTCGTATGATGGTCTGGTTCTCTCCTCTCTCAACATGTTATGTATGGTGGGCAGCCTTTATGTATTTCATTGCTCGTATTGTGGTCTAGATAGTATACTCCATACGGTGCACTAACTCTCCTTTATAACTGCCTACATGGGTTGGGTTGACCATACGATATCAGGATTTGGCCGTACGGTGGTGTCCCCTTTTCTCGGCTTTACTTGTACTTCCTTGCTTATCATGTTTGTACAATAGTGTCATATGGGTGCCTGTTAAAGTGATCTCTTCCGAAAATAAATTATAAAATAAGTAACTTTAATCTGAGTCTACTTTGCTTTGACTCTGGCATTTGTCTCTTATTTTTATTATTATTTTTAATATATAGATATTATTATTATATACTACTTACTATTACACATTTTTATACTACCTCTGAGTTATTCGTTCGAGGGAGGCTCCTTTTCTCCTGGAACCTTTTTTCTTTCATGATAGATTTTTAAGTTCGACCCATTTACTGCATCCGTCACCTCCTTTTTGTCCAAAGTCCATAGTTTTATTGCTCCGTTATGTCCCACTTTACGAATTTTATATGGCTTGACGCACTTCACTTTAAATTTGTCCGATTTGATTTCATTACGCCTGTTGTACTTTAATACTAGTCGACCTGGTTGAAACCTGTTCAGTTTCAAGTGCTTGTCATGCCACACTTTGCGTTTGCATTGTGAAACTTTAGTGGCCCATTGTGCTTGTAATCGCCATTCGTCAAGTGTATTCAGGTTGTGCAATCTTTCCTTGAGACTTTCCATATCTCCTAGCTGCTTGTCAATTGCTATTTGCAAACTTGGTTCTGTTGGTACTACAACTTCCAAGCCATACATCAATTGGAACAGAGTGTGTCTCGTGGTGACTTTGTAAAAGGTATGGTATGCCCATAATAACGATGGCAGCTTTTCCTCCCAATCCTTACCTTCAACTGTGCACGATTTGTAGATTACTGCAACCAAAATTTTGTTAGTGGCTTCTACTTGTCTGTTTGCTCTAGGATAGTATGGGCTCGATAGAGAATGGTATATTTTGAATTCCGTGGTCAGTAGCCGAATGACGTGATTAACAAAATGTTCCCTACGGTCGCTTGTCAACTATATCAGGATCACCTTGTGATGATCTTCTCGTAGATGAATCTCGCCTTGCTCACTGCAAAATTGTCTGGTAGGGCTCGCGCCTCTACCCACTTGGTACTTCGGTACTACAATAATGTATTTGCATCTGTGGGTTTTGCTTACCTTGAGGGGTCCGACAAAGTCCAACCGCCAACGTTCAAATAGTTCCTGAGTGCGTGAAGGGTTAAGAGGCATGAAATTCCTCTTCAGTGGCTTCCCAACCCTTTGACATGTATTACATGTAACGACCCACTCCTTGGTGTCGTTGTGCACATTTGGCCAACATAATCCTGCCAAGAGTATCTTTTGTGCAGTTGTATTTGGCCCCATATGTCCTCTTGCAGGTCCTTTTTGTGCTTCCTTCAACACCTTCAAGACCTTTCTTTAGAACACATCGTCGTAAAATTTGGTCGGGTCCCATCTTATACGTCAACTTGTTAATCAATTGGAACGTTCGACTTCTCAACACCAATTTCCTCCTCTCGCTCGGCGACATTTCCCTAGGAAATTGACTTGTTGATAGATATTCCTCGATTCTCGCTTACTAGGATGGTAGTACAACAATTTGGAATAGTTGTGTCGGGAAAATCGTTGTTGACTCCCTCCAGCGGTTCTTCGAATTTGATCCTCGATAAATGATCTTCACTTAGATGGCTTTTCCTTGGCCGTACCATAATTTTAAATGGAAACACCTGCAACAATAGTAACCATCTGCTTATTTGTCCTTGGATGATTGGTTTGTTCATGAGATATAGTAGGGCTTGATGATCTACGTAAAATATGAATGGAGTTGCCAGTAGATAATGTTTAAGCTTCTGCACGACGTACAACATTTCGAGGGCTTTCCGCGCTGTTGTACTATAGTTCTTTTTTGCTTTAGACAATAGTGTACTTGCAAAGTACAATGGATGGTCCAATCTGTGTTCACCTGTTTGTGCCAATGTTGCTCTAATTGCGCAGTTCGATGCGTCAACATGTACATGGAACTTGTTGTCCCCGTTTGGATAAGCCAGGATAAGTGTTGTGGCAACGTTGTTTTGAGCTTATGTTCTTCTGTGATGGATATCTGGTTGTATTCGGAAAATCCATCCATGATTGAATAAATTTCATGATGCGCCACTTCTTGCAAAATACTATTAGTAAATGGTATCGGAAATGGGTCCTTAATCATTATTCCATTCAAGCATTGAAAGTCTATGCATATCCTTATTTGATTGGTGTCTTTTTTTAGAGATATCATAATTGGGGATACCCTCTCACTCGTTTGTACCCTAAAAATAATGCGTGCTTCAAGCATCTGATTATTCTCATCTATAACCCATGCGGCATAATTTTTTTTCATCCAGTACAGTCGTTTCCATATGGGTACTGCTCCTATCAGTAGGATACGGTGGACGCCTAATTCTGGCAGTTCCCCTTTCAGCTCTTTACATGTCCACACAAAAACATATTTATATTGCATAAATATTTTAAATGCTGCTTCTTTCAGAATTGGATCCCAGTCATCCCCTACAAATATGTTCTTCGGGTTAGCCTCGTCCCCTAAGTTCATCATTTTCACTGTGGGTTCTTCATATTTAACAGGCTTTTTCTCACTAAATGCATGTGCAAGTGTTTTGTCTATTTGCGCCTCTCCTTTCACTTCTCTATATTCCTTTGGGAATTCGTTTTCCTCTTCTTTATTACCTTCCTCGACCCCTAACCTGTGACAATTGGGGAAGAGCTCATAGTTCTCCATTTGCCAATGAAGTAGGCCGTTTAGTGAATCCAAGTCGTCATCATTGCACCCTCCTCAACTCCTTCCAGTTTGAGGATACCTTCTTCATTGGATTTCATTCGTTTCTTCCCTTCATCGTCTCCTTCGCCATTGGAATTTGACGATGTTGCCGCCTCTCCTACCATCTGTGTACTCAGGTCAATTACAAATCTATGACCTCCTCCTTCCATGGATATGGTTTTCTTTTTCTAGTCATGTTTTACTTTTGCTTGTACTAGCCAACCCCTTTCGAGGATTGCGTCCTCTATACAACTGTTGGGGTCTGAATAGCTATTGGTGCTGCCTCTTCTTTCGTTTGATCTGTAGTGTTATTTTGATGAACTCTCTTGGCAGAGTCATCTATTGTGGGAAATGGAGATCCTTCTTGAAATGATTGCATACTTTGATCTTATTTCCTCTTGTTGTTTTGCTTGCCGATGGTTTGCTTCGTCTTCTTTAGGCTCATCTCGCTTGATTTCCTCATCTTTGTTTCTGTAATTTCTGCCATTTATGGCTTTTGCTATACACACTGCTTTTGTTTTAATACTTCCAATCTCTCCTAGATTCCCAATATCATTTACATTGTCTTGTCCTCAAAGTTCCTAGACTTGGACCCGACACTGACTTGGCAACGATAACTCAACGTATGAACTGGCTCGAACTCGGCCGTGACTCAACAGTGACTTGGCAAAGGGGTAAAACCCTTGAATTTTTAATGGAGATTTACCCTTTGTGTTCACCCTTTTGCTATCATATATTGAAATCAGCAGAGCTGACCCAGCTCATTGACCTAGACCCGGCAAGGCTGACCTTACTCACCAACCCAGGATACTCACCTCACTCGCATAGAGCCTGGGAACCATGCTTATCCTAGGTTCTGCTTGTCCTCTCCATAGGCTGCATCAATTGATATAGGTATACCACTAATATAGAAGTCAGGTTGCTTGACATTACTGACAAATTGTTCTGTCTTCCTGTCATTGCTTGCCAAAACCCTTGAAATTTTTATGAAGATTTACCCTTTGCAATCACCCTTTTTCTATTATATATTGAAATCAGCAGAGCTGACCCAATTCGGTGACCTGGGCCCGGACCCATCAGGACTGACCTGACTCGCTGACCCGGGATAGTTGCCTCACTCGCAGAGAGCCTGCAAACCATCCTTATCCTTGGTTCTACTTGTCCTCTACAGGAGCTGCATCAAGTGATATAGGTATACCACTGATATAGAATTCAGGTTGCTTAACATTACTTTCAAACTGCTCTGTCTCCTTGTGATTGCTTGCCAAAACTTTAGGTTTGTTAGTTGGCATTGCAACTAATTTCTTCTTTGTCTTTGACTTCATAGCATTTTGACCCTTTAGTATCTCAAGAAGTGATTTTCAGTTTCAACTTGTACTTGTTTATACTGATCTGCCATAAGCTTGAGTGTCCTCATAGAAGTTCTCAGCATAGGTTTCACATTCTCTAGAACATTATGCATTGCATCTTAACTGATCAATGAATATAATTCACTCATTATGTCTTCTCTCATCTTTTTGTCCTCTTCAATAGCTCTCAGTCTTCTCTTCTTGAATTTTCCAAACTGGTGATCAGGTATACTACGTTGCAATTCTACAACATTCCTTTTGAATATTATTAAATAGGCATTAATGGAATTTTAGAGTAATCTTTGTTGATCCTCATTATACCTCAGTAGTACTTTTGTATTTGATCTAAATTGCCATGATGCTCAATTCTTGTTATGACTTTCTACGAATCTGGTTTCCACTTCTTCCTTCCAGCTTCTTAGTCCATTTATTGCATTTTAGGTTTGTCAACAACTTCTTCGGTTTCTTGTTCTGCAACTTCTTTCTTTTCTTTATCCCTAGTGCACTGTGCTCTTAGGTTTCTTAAAGCTGGGGTCATGGGTGTAATGTTCTGCAGATTCTGAGAATAGATCAGACTTCAAATGTAAACACTAGATAGGCACAAGGATAACCTTCAGCAATAATGCTGATATTCAGGTTTAATATGCTGATGAAATTACTTTGGATCCTGGTACAAGTACGAACTGGAGTACTGAAAGTTGCAAATAAACTCGTGAGCCTATGCAGACTTGGAGATCAAACTGTATGTTTTCTGTGTGTCCCCATACTGTCTTCACAGCCCACTAATATATCCATTTCAGAGGGTATGTCCATTAAGGGACATGACCCTCAGCATTTAGCAAATAATTATTTTACCCTAAGTCGACGTCTTACTAACAGTTGTTAGTCTGATCTTAACTAAAGTTAGTTAAGGCACAAAACTAAAGACTATTATACCCAGATCGCCGGCACTTTTAGAACTAGTATAAATAATTATAAAATGCCATTTCCAGTGGAATAATTATAAAATGCCATTTCCAGTGGAATATTATACCCAAAGACCTGTGGATTACCAGGTTAATTTCTCCCTCTTAACTTGATAATCCTACAGAGAGATATTATATCTAGCAACATCAATACAGATGTTAAGCAAGAATTAATACTCTATATCTGTCTATCTCTTCTCAATACACAGTATTATAAAACATATAATATAAAGTCATATTACTAAACCTGTGATATGACAAATCACTGCTACTAGTGATAAAATACATGTTGTGACTCATAGAAGCTGGTACTTCGAAATCACAACTAGATGCTGAATTTAAGATCTACTAGAATATAGGGTAAACCTGAAGAATGTCTAGAATTCTTTCTTTATCCAATTTGTGACCCATGAACAAATCAATGTCACAAGACGATCTAAAATTCACTTGGATCTTACAGTAAAATCTACTGTTAGGACATTATCTAAGAGATCGTCACCTTTCATAATGCGTATTGCACAAGTATTCATTATTTCAGAGATCGTCACCTCTTAAATAATGATTACATATGGTGGAGCCCATAACAGTCAATAGCCTGACAAAATAAAATTTATCATTTTATTAATAATCAAATAGTACAAAAATGAATTACAACTCAACCATACGAAGTCTCTTTCTGAAATGTTCTATCTTTACTCTAGATAGGGGTTTGGTGAGTATATCTGCTGTCTGATCTGTAGTACGAATGTATTCCAATTTCATAGAATTCCTGTCTACCATATCTTTTACATAATGGTAAGCAATTTCAATATGCTTGGATCTATCATGAAAAACTGGTTCACTGAGAGCTTGATGGAACTTTGATTATCACAATGAGTGATCGTAGGATTCATGGCTTGACCAAATAATTCCACAAGCAACTTCCTCAACCATATTGCTTCTTGAGAGGCCATTGCTGCAACACTGTATTTGGCTTCTATGGAGCTCTGAGCTACTGAAGTCTGCTTGCTGCATATCCATGAAATCATAGCTGATCCTAAACTGAAACAACATTCTGAAGTACTTTTTCTGTCTTTAACACTTCCACCCGAATCTAAATCAGTGAATCCATGCAAATCTAAAGCAACTCTCATATTTGAGTCTATAATTAAGAGTACCTTGTAGGTATCTCATAATATGTTTAACAGCGACTAGGTGAATCTCCTTAGGTTCACACATAAACTGACTTAAGGCATGGACTGCATAGCAAATATCAGGTCTTTTATTTACTAGGTACATCAGAGACCAGAGACCAGATTATCTGCCTGTAGAGAGTAGAATCTATTGGAGGTGCTTCTGCAACTGCTTCTTTAAGTTTATGCAAATTGGTCTCCATTGGAGAAGACATGGACTTGCAGTTCCACATTCCGAATTTTTTCAAGATATCTGAAGTGTACTTCCTTTGATTCAGTATGATACTATCAACATTCTGTTGCACTTCCAATCCTAGGAAGTATTGGAGAAGACCCAAGTCTTTCATCTCGAATTCTCTGATAAGATCTTTCTTGCACTAATCTATAAGATGAGCATCACCTGTGATTAATAAATCATCAACATACAATATCAATATTACTATACCATCTTTATCTCTTTTATAATACAAGTTTGGATCGGCTTCATTCTTAGAGAATTCTAAGCCAGTGAGATATTTATCAATCCTTTCATACCATGCCTTGGGAGCTTGTTTAAGCCCATAAAGAGCTTTCTTGAGTCGGCAAACAAAGGCATTTGGATCATGTGTTTCAAATCCTTCTGGTTGCTCTATATAGACTTCTTCATAAATCTTCCCATTGAGAAATGCTGTCTTTACATCCATCTGATGTACCTTCCATCGCTTAGAGGCGGCAATTGCTAAGATAGCTCTAACGGTAGTATATCTGGCGACAGGAGCAAAGGTGTCTTCATAATCAATTCCTTCTTTCTGAGAAAAGCCTTTGGCTACAAATTTGGCTTTATATTTCTGAATACTTCCATCAGAAGCATGCTTTATTTTGAATAACCATTTTGAAGAAACAATGGATTTTCTTTTTGGCCTTGGAACTATTTCCCGAACATCATTTTTCATAATTGATTGATATTCTTCTGTCATAGCTTCTTTCCAGGCGGGATGTTTAATAGCATTAGAAGTATTGGTTGGCTCAGTTTCGGATAAATTAATCATATTTGTTGTATAATCAGAGAATCTTTTAGGTCTTTTACTTTCTCTGATTGATCTTGAAGGTGCAGCAAAATGTTGAGCTGCTTCAACTATTTTTATGCTACAAAGTGGCCTTTTCTTTGAACTTTCTTCAAGGTTTACTTCATCTTCGACTTCTTCTAAGTTCTCCTTCCGAGATTCAGACTCACTTATTGTTTACCGTATGGATTAATTAAGCAACGCACACAGGAAATAGACACGAACACCGAACAGCAAACAGCAGAACTATTATTATTATTCGCATATGCCAACTGTACATTATGCTTCCATGATAAGATATGATGATCTGTCTTCATTACAATGCTTCCCGAAGGGGTTATAAATACTTTTCGAAGAACCTTCCCGAAGGTATCCGTTGGCCAGATACATCATGTCCGCTACAAACTATTTACCATCGGCTACATAACAAGAACTTTCCCAAAGGGACTCGTCGGCTGATACACAATTTCCTTTCCGAAGGGACCCGTCGGCCGATACACAATTTCCTTCCCGAAGGGACCCGTCGGCCGATACACAATTTCCTTCCCGAAGGAACCCGTCGGCCGATACACAATTTCTACCGACGACATCATCCCCCCCAAAAAGAAAAGTCGTCTCCTGACGACTATTACAAAATCTCTGAGACAAATCAACAACCAAAATACATTGACTGATTAACTGGTCTTCAACACTGTCACCTTAGGCAATCTGACATCTGACCTTGATAGCCACCTGTGCCGCTTTCTGCTTTCCAATTCCGAGTACACTGAACCAAGTGTCGTTGCACTGCCTCCAACTGGATGATCAGCTCCTCCCGAGCTCTCTACGCATCCACCAAGACAGCCTCATGGCCAACACCTACTCTCAGTGCCTCTGATACACAAACGCTCCATGCCTGCCGCAGCTCCAAGTCTTCTCAACTAGTTAGACTCCCACGACTGATATCCGCAACGATTGGGGGTCCAGGGGGCAACGCCCCCGGCGGGGTCGAGGGGCAGCGCCCCGGGTGCACTCCAATTTAGCACTCTGAAACCCACATAAAACTGCACAGAACACACCATTTTTGTCATTTTCTGCCGATTCTACACTCTTTCTGGCAATTGTTGATTCGTCCCCTTCCTATGGTATCATCTGATATTCATTCTGAGCATTCTTGATTTGTCGACGTTTTTTTTTTTTTTTTTTGTTTTTTGTTGTTTGTTATTACAAAACCTCCGTCCACAATTTCTCTAACCCTTGACAAAGATGCACAATATCGGCTACTCCATGCATTAATCTTTCAAACATATAATTTAAATTTTACACTTCGTACGCCAAATTGTGGTTGAAATCCGTACAGCTTAAAGTCCGTACAAGCATGAAAAAACCGTACACAAATCTGGAAAGCTTAACCGCACACCAAGCTTGAAATCCATACGCTGAACTGAGAAGAAGAATCCGTACGGTGCAGTGCGTGATTGACAAGAAGCTAATACCAAATCCGTATTCCATAGTGAACAAGCTTTGTCGCCAAAATCCGTACGGTAAAGTGATTGCCAAATTCCGTACGCTAACTTGCAATTCGTACATTGTAGTCTTTATTGCAATTTCTGTATGCCACTTTGCAAATGAACTTGAAACCCGTACGGTTAATGACCATTAAAAGCCGTGCGGTGACATGTATTAAAATCCGTACATTACTCATGTTTTAATAAAGATGTACGGTCAAAGCCGTACAACCTCTCAAAAATTAACTTTAAAAGACCGTACGAGCTAAAATCCGTACAGTGCATCAGCCTTCAGGAAACCGTACGGTGGACTTTCAAATTGATGTTACAATATGCAGCTCCTGAAACCCATACACTATCTTCAAATATTGAAACCCGTACACCAAATGAAAATCGTACCTTTGCTGGAAATCCGTACATGAGAAAGCCGTACATCCTAGACTTTACAATCCGCAAAATCGTACACTTCCTCCAAAATCCGTACGGTGCTTACACCAGTTCCCATCTCAAAAACCGTACAACTCAAAAACCAAGTGAAAATTGTACGGTGAGCATACAAAATCCTTACGGTGCTTTTCTTTAAATTTTTTTTTTTATAAATTTTCAACAACAAGAAATAGTCAATTTTCCCTTCGACCGTCGTCCCCGTCAGTTTGCAGTGACGGAGGGGTCTCCCGAAGGCCATTTCCTGATGCAAAAGTCTTCCGGTCGTGATATATCTTCAACTTCGACCCATTCACCGCCTGAGGCACTTCATGTCCATCCAAAGTCCATAATTTGATTGCTCCATTGTCCCTTACTTCTCGAATTTGGTACGGCCCGACCCATTTAATTTTGAACTTGCCTGGTTTAATCTCATTCCAATCGTCGTACTTTAATACCCATTGTCCGAGTTGAAACTTGCTACGCCTGTTTTGTGTCATCTCCATACCACCCAGTTTGTTCCCGAAGCTCTGTAGCATGGACTCCATCAGTTGCCCCTTCTGGCCGCCAATAACACGTCCACTCCGTACTGCTGCAACTTTTATTAGACCCTTCCGCTTTGTTTCTTGTGTAAACCGTATCGTGTGTCTTCGTTGCTGCTGGTACCTTTCTGCTATATTTGTGGTTTGACATAATACTTTCTTCCTGCGCAGTCGTACAGTAGAATCTTTCCTTCTTTTGGGTTCGTACTGTATGTTATGTCCTTCAGCTTCAGTCATATCCGCGTTTTCTTCTTCGGCTTCTCTATGTTGCTTCGAACATTCATTTCGTCCTTCGGCTTCTCCATGTTCCTTCAGACATTCATTTCCTCCGTCGGCTTCTTTGTGTTCCTTAGGACATACATTTCCTCCTTTCTTACCTTTGTCGATCCTTAGCATATTACAACTTGGAAAGAGTTCATAATCCTTTATCTGCCAGTGGTAAAGACTATTTACTGAATCCAGGTCATCATGTCCTTCCAATCGTAGGACTCCCTCCTGATCGGGTTCCACACTCTGCCTCCTCTCATCATCTTCTCCTTCGGAATCCGACGATAGAGCTTCTTCTCCAACCATCTGAGTGTGTAGATCAATGACATACTTCCGGCCTTTGCTTTCAAGTGATAAAGTATTTTTCTTCCAATCGTGTTTTACCTTGGCTTGTATCAACCACCCCCGGCCCAGAATGGCATCATATCCTCTCCGCTTTAGTGGGATCACGACAAAGTCCAACAGGAACGGTTGTGTTCCAATCGTCACTGGTTGTGCTGTCAGGACTCCCAATGGCTTGATTCCATGTTGATCGGCCGTTAGCAGCTGGAATGTAGGCGGCCATAATGTCGGTTGTCCCAACTTTTTCCAAGTGTCTGCAGGCAACACATTGACACCAGACCCTCTGTCCACAATTGTTTTCGTCAATACAGTCCCGAGAATTCCCATTTCGACGACTGCTGGATGACGTCCGGATGAGAGGGCTAACAACATCGGATCTTCTGCACTTGCGCCACTTTCCTTCTCCTTTTTGTGCACTGTACTTGCTCCACTTTCTTGCTTCCTTCCATGTTCTCCTAGTAGTTGAGTAGCGGGAACAATGTTTGTGAGTGCCGATCGGAGCTGAGGCATAGTGAGCACCAGATCACTTATCCTGATAGGTATCTCGGCTTGCAAAATTTGCCAGACAATGTTCTGTTTTGCGCAGTTCCGTACGGAAGTACTCGGCATGTCCTTCAGGTGTGCCGTTTCTGCCTGTGTTGCTTTCTGGATCTCTACCCGTGCTTCTTCCAGTCTCTTCTTTTCTTCCGCCGGGTCGGGGTACACTTTTGCTTGCTTTCGTGTGATGGCCAAAACCTCTTCTTCGTTCGTCCCGACGGTGATCAAGTTTACTCCTGACTTTGGACACCTAGCATCTTCATGATCACTAGGTCCACATCATCTGCATAACAACTTCGGTGTGTTCGCTGTTGTACACTCTCGGGCGAAGTGACCCCACAGATTGCATGCGCGGCATTGAACTGTCGGCCAACCATTCGCATCATACTGAATTTGACTCCTTCCGCCATTATTGTTGTTGCTGGTATTGTTGTTATTTTGACCGTGCCGGTTGTTTTTGTATCCACCCGATGTGGCAGCTTCCGTACTGGTGTTCCCGTTCCCTCCGGACGGGGAGGCCTCCTGTGTCAGAAACACTTGCTGCGGTGTTCTTGTTTTCAAATTGAAAGGGCATTCCTTGACTGAGTGTCCAATAATCTAGCAGATCTCGCAAAATTGCTCTTTTGGGCGGGATCCCTTCGTATGGCCTTCCTTCTTGCACTCCGTGCACCATAGTTCATTGCCCTTAGTTTCCTTGTTCATGTTCTTGAATTCCTTCATCATCCGAATCATGTCTTTCTGAAGGGCACGAACCTTCTTGTTGCTTCCTTCGTCATCGCTGCTATCATTTCCTGAGGATGCATCGTCATCTGAATCGGACGAGCTAGTCTTCTTCTTCTTCTTTGTCTTTTGGTCACTTTTGAGGTTCATTGCTCGGTTGTACGCTTCATTGTATGTGGATGGCGGCACGATCTTCATCTTCTTCCGCAGCTTCGGGTGAAGGCCTTCAATGAACCATCTTTTCTGTAACCCTTCAGCGGGCTTATTTTCCATCTTACTGATTAAGTCCTTCAACCTCCTGGCAAAGACCCGTACAATTTCATTCTTCTTTTGCTTGGTATTGAATATCTCTGTGACAATTTCATTGTCATCACACAAAAGTTGAAATTCTGCGATGAACTCCTTCTTAATGTTATCCCAACTATTTAATTTCTGTGAATCGGCATTAGTAAACCAATCAATGGCAACAACCCGTAGGGTTGCGGGAAATTGTTGGATCCATTTGTTTGTATCTGTTATGCCATTCGCCCTCCAGATCGTTTCACATGTTTTACAATGTCGAATGGGATCAGCTGCTTCATCACCATCAAATTTAGGCAATTTTTCCTTCGGACCTGCCATTATTACTGTATGTCGAGGGTTTTGTTGGGTACCTGTGCTGTTTTGCACTCCCGTGCTATTTTGAGCACCCGCGCTGTTCTGAACACCTGCGTTGTTCTGTACACCCGCGCTGTTCTAGACACCCGCGCTGTTCTGCACACTCGCGCTGTTTTTTGCTTCCGCGCTGTTTTCAACACCCGCGCTGTTTTCAACACCCGTGCTGTTTTCTGCTTCCGTGCTGTTTTCAACACCCGCGCAGTTTTGGACTTCTGCGCTGTTTGGTGAAGAAGAGGGTTTGTCAACCGTAGCTGTCCGTTCCGGAAGTATATCTCGGACGAAGAGGTCACTCCACGCTCGTGCTCCTTCGGCACTCCGAGCCGTGCGAGTCGATCTGCTTCCGTCAGGACTCTCTTCTCGTGGCGTATGCAGGTTCAGAAACTCCTCCCTCGCTTCTTCCACCAAATCAAGCCGTTGTCGAGTCTCCTTCAATAATCCTTCTGCGCTCTTGCTTCCGTCGGAAATCTTCTGAAACCTCCTTCGACGCTCTATCTGCTGAGCCAAAATTAAATTTTCTTGTGCAACGCGTACGTCATCTTTTTCCTTAAGCTTACTCTTGTCTTTGTTCAACTGATTCGGCATTTAATTCATCTCCACCTGCCTGCGTGCCAGGTCCATCGGGCAACGGCGCCAAATGTTTACCGTATGGATTAATTAAGCAACGCATACAGGAAATAGACACGAACACCGAACAGAAAACAACAGAACTATTATTATTATTCGCATATGCCAACTGTACATTATGCTTCCATGATAAGATATGATGATCTGTCTTCATTACAATGCTTCCCGAAGGGGTTATAAATACTTTTCGAAGAACCTTCCCGAAGGTATTCGTCGGCCAGATACATCATGTCCGCTACAAACTATTTACCGTCGGCTACATAACAAGAACTTTCCCAAAGGGACCCGTCGGCTGATACACAATTTCCTTTCCGAAGGGACCCGTCAGCCGATACACAATTTCCTTCCCGAAGGGACCCGTCGGCCGGTACACAATTTCCTTCCCGAAGGGACCCGTCGGCCGGTACACAATTTCCTTGTCGAAGGGACCCGTTGGCCGATACACAATTTCTACCGACGACACTTATGCTTTCAGAATTTGATAAATGAGAGGGTTCATGAGAATTTATTGCCTTTTTAAATGCAAGATCTTCCTCAAAGACTACATCCTTGCTCAGTTCAATAGTTTTCTGTCTAGGTATGAAGATTCTATATGCTTTAGAAGTTTCACTATATCCTACAAAGATACCCTTCCTCCCAGATGGTTCCAATTTGGTTCTCTTTTCTTTTGGCACATGAATGTATACAGGACATCCAAAGATTTTGAGATGACTTATATTAGGTTTTATTTTAGTAAATCCTTCTTCAGGGGTCTTATCTTTAAGAAAGGAGTGAGGGCTTCTGTTTTGGATGTATACAGTAGTACGCTTTTGCCCAAAGATAGTATTTTAGATTTTGGTAAAAAATCATAGCCCTAGCTGCTTCTATAATTGTCCTATTTTTCCTTTCAGCTACCACATTTTGTTCAGGGTTATAAGGAACAGTATACTCCCTCTTGATCCCTGATTGTTTACAAAAAAATTTAAACATATCTGAGGTATATTCTCCTCCATTATCTGTTCTAAGGGTTTTAATTTTATGTCCTAAATTTTTTTTAGTTAATGCGTTGAATTCCTTAAATCTTTGTAATATTTCTTCTGATTCTTTGCATTTAAAAAAATAAATCCATGTTTTTCTAGAGAAGTCATCTATGAATAAGACATAATACCAGAATCCTCCAAGGGAGGGAACAGACATGGGTCCACATAAATCTGAATGAATTAATTCTAGTACATTATTTTTTTTTCTAGTACTATCATAAAAAGGTCTCCTAGTACTTTTACCTAGGGCATACCCTTTGCAAATACTAGGGTGATCTTGTTTTAATTGTGGTAATCTAGTAACCATTTTTTTCATAGTAGATAGGGTTTTAAGTTTAGGTGCCCTAATCTTCTATGCCATATTTCATTTGAATCTTTTGCTTTGTGAACAAGAGCTTGAATGGGTTCTATATTTAGTTCATACAAATATCCCTTTCTTTGACCAATTACTTTGGCTTTCTTGATGGAAGAATTCTTTGCCCAAGTTAGTACTTTGCCATCCATGAATGCAACATTGTGCCCATCATCTTCTAACGTTGTAATTGATATTAGGTTCCTTTTTATCCTTGGTACATATAGTACATTTTTCAGAAGGAGAGTATTTCTTGTTTTTAGCGTCAAAGTGCAGCTACCAATCCCTTTAACTGAATGTGTTGGGTTATCACCAATAGTAACTTCATCGCTGACTTTCTCGGACAATAAATCTAGAATTTCTTTGTATCTCGTTATATGCCTGGAGGATCCACTATCTATTACCCATGCCTTAGTTGAGATTTCATTTGATAAGGAGGAATACAAAACGCGATTCTCCGGATCATAAGTTTCTTCTTCTCTAACAATATTTGTGCTATTCGCTTGTTGTTTGGAGTTTTCTAGAAAATTTGATCTAAAGTGTCCAATTTTTTCACATTTTTCACATTTTATTTTTGATAGGTCTTTCTTGGACTTTCCGTTCTTCTGATTTCCTTTATTTTTCTGGAAATGCTTTTTCTTGCCTTTATAAGAGATGGCATTGGGAACGTGAAGTTCTTGATCTTCCATTTTAGGTTTTCCTCCTTTCTTTAGTTTTCTTGATTCTTCCTGAAGACAATCTTTCTTAAGTCTGTTAAAATCTGGAAGCTGATCTCTAGCACTTATACCTTGTGCAAATGTTTCCCATGATTCTGGCAGTCCATCTAAGGCCATGAGCGTTAATTCGGTGTCATTTATGATGGTTCCTATGCTTGCCAATTCATCTCTAATACCAGCAACTCTTAGAAAATAGGTATTGATTCTCCTTTCTTTATTTTGATGTGATTTAGTTGTCTCTTTAGTGCAAGGACCCTCGTTGCATTATTTACTTCAAATTCATTTTGTAATGCATTCATCATATCGTAGGCAGTTAGGTGTTTTGCAAGCATAGGTACGATGTCATTCTTAACTCCATCCAAGATGATTTGAATGGCTTTCCTGTTTCCATTGGACCACATGGATTTGTGAGGTTCAACAGGTGGCTGTTTGGATGCTCCATCAACAAACTGTTTAACATTATTCTCTTCAAGAATCATCAAGATTCTGAATTTCCATGCTTCAAAATGTTTCTTTCCATCAAATCTATCCTCTGGCCTGATTGTATATGCCATTGGAGATGAAGAATAACTACTGGATATGAACAGGTCTGATATGTGACAATCTGCAGATCGCTAGATCTGATAACAGGGCTCTGATACCATGTAATGCTCTGCAGATTCTGAGAATAGATCAGACTTCAAATGTAAAGACTAGACAGGCACAAGGATAACCTTCAGCAATAACACCGATATTCAGGTTTAATATGCCGATGAAATTACTTTGGATCCTGGTACAAGTACGAACTGGAGTACTGAAAGTTGCAAATAAACTCGTGAGCCTATGCAGACTTGGAGATCAAACTGTATGTTTTCTGTGTGTCCCCATACTGTCTTCACAGCCCACTAATATATCCATTTCAGAGGGTATGTCCATTAAGGGACATAACCCTCAGCATTTAACAAATAATTATTTTACCCTAAGTCGGCATCTAACTAACAGTTGTTAGTCGGATCTTAACTAAAGTTAGTTAAGGCACAAAACTAAAGACTATTATACCCAGATTGCTGGCACTCTTAGAACTAGTATAAATAATTATAAAATGCCATTTCGAATGGAATATATAGTGATGAGAGTAAGGTACAATCTGTACCCAAAGACCTGTGGATTACCAGGTTAATTTCTTAACAATGGGCCTTGTCATTTTGCATGGTGGCCTTCCTTGGTTGATCATAAGTTTTCTACTTCTGTCCTTACTGCTTGCCTTGTAGATCTTCTAGGTGTATGAATCTTTGGGATAACCTGTGGTGGCTTGTGCAATAGTATCATCAGTAGTAGGATTCATAACCTGCTCACTGCTTAATGCTTCGAGTTTTTTTGCATGAAGTTTACTTGCCATTTTTGTTGCCTCACGTAATTCTTCTTTTCTCATTCCTTGTTCTTTAGTGATGTTTTCCACCGTCCTCTCACTTTTTTTCTTTCTTGTTCCATTATACAAGTTCTCTCTCGTTATTTTCTTGATATGTACCCCATCTTTCACAAGTTGGGTCCCTTTGTGATTCCAGGATTACTTTTGCATATACCTCAAGCAATTCTAGTGTCACTTCATATCCCATTGGATGAATAAAGATTTTCGGTTGCCACAGTGCTTCCATATAGGTATAATCTGTCTCAACCATGAAGCAAATGCTCTCTGCATACTTTTCAACAACTGATCTGGGTATCCTATCTCATTGTTTCATTTCAATCTAGAGTCCTTTGACTATACCAAATATATCTGCTGTTATCATTGACTTGTTTTGCGCATTGTAGTAATTAGTGATAAGTTATATGGCACACTTGTTAGTTATCCATGCTGTATCTGGCATATTTGGTAATTTGTGCAAAATAGGGAAGAACAAGTACTTAATCAGGGACCCAAATCTGAATGGTTGATACTTGTCATTCTTAATTCTATTGATTTTTTGAAGTTATTGTTGTTTCAAGATCTTGCAAACATCAAATTGTTCTTTATTAAATACTGTTTATTATGTTGTTTGGAATCAACTTTGGGTATAGCCTGCTGCAATAGAGTTGTGCCTAAAACTATAGTTCATTTTGTACCCTAGAATTTTTCATATCAATCTTACATTTGTTTGTCTAATATCAGATAGGCTTATTGCTCTCTTATCCCACTTTGCTTCTGTATTCTTCAACTTGCTTCTTGACTAGCTTAGTTGCAACTGGAATTGTGCAAGTGTTGCTTAAACCAGTCACCTTATGCATCAATTCATTGGTTATCATAGATGGCTGATCTCCCATCCAAAAATATCATCATGTACCCTAGACTATGCTTATCCAATCTTGTTCATCAAACACTTTATAGTCATTGTAGTATGTTAAGGTCTTCTAAATGCTCAAAGCCTGGTTTGAATGTCTTATCATTATGATATGCTTGATCAAGGTCTGTTCCTATATCCTCATCTCCAATTGATTCAAATTTGCAGTGAATGTGTGCTCTTATATCTTCTACGTGCAGGACACCCTCAGGGGCTTCTGAAAACACACCCGCAGGGTCGTTTCCCATGGAAATAAAAGGATGCTTCTTAAACCGATAATGAGGTCTCTCATTGACATTGCTGAATTGTGGAGTTGACATTGTATCTAATCCCTTTAAATGATTGAAACTCGAGACTTAAAATTACTTTGCAGGATGATAAATACCTTGATTTGTACAGCGTTAAGGCATCCATCAAATTGTTATTAAACACTTCAGCTCTCCTTCAAATTGCTCTGTTTGCTACTTGCTTGATCTTTGATGCAAGTAAGCAATTGGATTCACCTAATAGAGTTAAATCTCTCTAATTTGTTTCTCTCTCTTCCGTAGATTTACTTCTATTATAATGGTCACTCTTCTTCTATGTTTCCTATTCTCTCTTTGTTAAATATGGAAACATTTCCTGTTTCTATTTCCGTTCATTTGTTTGTTATAGAAACATTCCTGTGTAAACTTGTTTATATAGATCATTTATGATCTTTGTTTAATAACATTCATTATTTTACCATAATACATTACCAAAGCTATTTTTCCCAAAGTAATTTCATTATTGAAACTTTCTAAATTATTTTTCGAAATAGGTTTTGAATATCTATAATTTTTTCATGAAATTTTTCAAGTCAGATTTTTGAAATCTTTGGTTAGGTGTGTTAATTTTTTTTCTATTTTTGCAAGAATTTTTGTTTTGTTTTGTGCGAGCCAATTTTTTTGGCATTTTCAACCTGTTTTGCTGCAAATCTTCTGCAAGGGTGGTGTCTAGGGTATTTGAAACCCTCTGTCTTTGATTCTTGTCTAATAGTTTCATTTTCCATTACATTTTTACAGTCAAATCTGCCATTTTTTGGGTTTTTCAAAAACAGATAAGGTTTCCTGCAAAACCTGCAAATTATTTGGCATTTTGACATTTTTTTTTGCAAAGTCCTGGTGGGTTATTTTGCAGATCTCAACTAGGTTGGACTTCTTTTTTTTGAGTGCACCATTAATCGTGTCTTGATTTTTGAGTCTGCAGATTTAGAATTTAATTCATTTCTTTCTCGGTTTTTTGAGCTCTCTTCTGGTTATCCTTACATTTTTTCTTTGTCTTCCCTTAGTGTACCGCGAAGTTTGTGCCTTTTCAGATATTCACCTTTTTTTTTTTGAATTAAAAACATGTCATGGCATTTCTCATAAATCTTCTCTTGAAAGGCAGTTAGTTATTCAACAGAAAGAAACACTACACCTGGAAGGAGAGAATGATGACGATCTTTGAGTACCCTCGCCTTGAGGTGCTTGTTATGGGTATTCACACTCGTCCTACCACAGTCCCCTGCAAATTTTTGTTTTGAAGTTGGATGGAGCATTAAAGGAGGGTATTAGAGTTAAATCTCTCTAATTTTGTTTCTCTCTCTTCCGTAGATTTACTTCTATTTTCAGTGGTTTTTCTGTGTTTCTATATTCTCTCTGTTCAATATGGAAACTTTCTCTTTCTCTCTTTAGGATGTTTTTATTTCTCTGTCTTTGTTCGTTACACAAATATTCTTGTGTATACTTGTCTATATAGATCAGAAATGATCTATGTTTAATAACATATTCATTATTTTACCATAATATCACCATATAAACAATATTTGCTAAATTAATAAGTTTGGACGACATCAAAACTCTTTAAAGATTCTCTCATAACTGTTGCAAATGATTAGATTCCTTTTTACTAGATTGAAGATGAATGAGATAAGCTTGTTTGTCCAGAGTTATAGCCCAAAATAATTTGCGGAATACAAGTTATTGCTCTTTTACCAAAACTGCTTACATAAAAATCAGATTCAGATTAGTCTGCACTACAATGACTGTAACGTCTTCAAATTAGGACGAAATTATATCTAACGAAAACCAAATTAAAGGTGCCTCAAATATCTTTCCAAAAATATAAGTCGCAGGTCTATATCATTTCATATGTGCTCGTACCAACAAAAACTAACAGTCAGATTTCCAGAAAAATAACACAGAAACTTAGCATAAAACTTAGAAAAACAATATTCTCTTTATTTCATTCCTTTTTCCCAACTCATCCAACTATTTCATTTTGTGAATCATGAGCAATACATGAGATTTTATTGCCTTCTCAAATCCTTTAACCTATTGGCTACCTCGTATGAACATTCATCTTCACTTTTACATCAACTTTTCATATTGTCAACATTTTATGCCAATATTCTATTACATTTTGACTACATTTCCTCTATCTTGACAATATGACCTTGCACATGATAAATGACCCCAATACATATCAATAGGATTAATTTAATCCGTTTACATCAATCAACCTACTATAATAATGGTTGAACAATAGCACCCAATTGACATTACAATGTAAAATTGGCTTATTGGGCTTATAACACGAGTTAGTTTGATTAAATTTGACACTTAAATGATCTAAGAGAGCTCGTTGAATTCAAAATAAAAGACAAATAATCCTTAGAACCTTTGTCCCATGGGTGCTCTTGTATCAAACTGTTTCTTCGAATGGTGAGGAATGCATCTGATTTTTATCTTCAAATCATTTTAAAAACAATTCTATATTAATTGTGTTCAGTAGAAGTGCCAAAAAGATGATAATACTTACAGAGTCAATAAAATCTTTAGCTGTCTTCCAATCCTTCGAGTTAGATTCTGCGAACTGATGATACCTCACAATGCTATACCGGATCTTGCATGACTTGCTTCGATCATTCAGGGGTCTGATGATTTATTAATGAAGATTTCTCCTTTATGACTGTAAGTGTCAATTCACAATGAAGGTTTAGTGCTGAGCACTCCTTCCTGCTTGTTCTCTGTGTTCTCCTTTGACTTTTCCTTATATACGTTTGTGTTCAGTGAAGGTTCTTCTCTCAGTAATGTCCTATCAATGATTTCATCCTGTGTTCTGTTCATATTCTCATTTTTTCTTCTATTATTGATGTTCCCTCTCACATTGGGTGTCCTCATGTTGTTATTGAATCCATTGTATGTACAGAATCTTGCTGTATGTCCTAAGTTGTTGCAAATATAATTCCATTTTTGATAATGTTGTTCATTCGCAAAGGTCTTTTAGCTGTTATATTAGTTCTTTCATTCATCCTTATAATTGATTTCTGATTAAGCTTCTTGCATTCATGTGATTTCTGTCCATAAAGAAAGCAAATGTAACAATAACCAGTTAAGGGTTTAGTATTTAAGGCACCTCTGTAATCTATCTTCATGTGTCCATATTTGTTGCATGTAAAACATTTGCCATTGAATGGTCTCCTCTATTATCTAGGTTGCTGAAATTGATCTGCAGATTGCTTGCCCTTGTATGATGTACGATTATATGTGTTTCTTGATTCTTTTGATGATTTTCCTTCAATGTAACTAATCCTTATCATATCTCCTTTAGGTTTTTGTGCCATCAGTTATTCATCAAATTTTTCTGTGCTTGAATATAACTTCTCAAGAGGTTGCTTAGTTTGGACAAGTTCTCTCTTCACAATGCTATTGTACTTCTCAAGTTCAATATACTTCATTTAAGTATCATCAAGTTCAGATGTTACCTGTGTAAGCTGTGAGTTTAGATTGGTATCCTTGATGTTTAGATCTACTTCTATGTTTTGCTCATTTGTTATCATACTCATCTTTAGTGTTGCGAATTTAAGTTCATGCTTTAGTATTTCATTTTCCTTCTTGATCTTGGTAACTAATTTAGAGTCCTTGATCTGTTCAATTAGTTCCTTTCTCCTGGATGTTGAATTCTCAGTTTGATCTTTCAGTTTCTGAATGAAATCTTCTGCTTCTCTAAGCTTGGTCTTCAACCTATTTCTTTCATGATTAGCCTGATCTAATTTCTCAAGTGTAACATCAAGGTCTCTTTGCAAATCTTCTGAAAATATAGTAATCTCCCTCAAGTTGTTGGGCTCCTTCTGAGTAGCTGCGCTCTGATACCAATTGTTAGAAATAAGGAATATTGAGGAGGGGGGAGGTGAATCAGTATTCCACATCTTTTTGCTGAAATATGGATATTGGAAATTAACCTTAAACTTGTATGAATGATTAAATTGAAAAGCAATAATAAGCAAACCACAAAGAAATTCTTAACACCATATTTGTTAACTAGGGAAACCCTAACCAAGGGGAAACCCTAGAGGGGATGGTACCCGCAAACTGATCCACTAATCAAAAGTACCTATGAAAGGGTTTGATCTTGTTAGGAGTCTATTACGTACATAAACTATATTCGTCCTTGTTAGAGGACTAGACCTTGTTACAGGCATCAACCTTGTTAAGAGTTGTATTATAAAAAGGTGAGCTCATTGCTCTTATAATAATATTCAAATTTACAATTATAAGATATTAGCAAATTGTGACTATGCTGATATCCCAAACATCTGATCAATCCTTTTCCATTCCTTGCATCTGATAAGGTATATAAACTTGTTCTCTACTCTGATTGCCAAAATAGCATCTAACCAAGATCAATAAAGTGCGTATAAGATAATAGTATCATAGCATAAGCATTGGCATGTTTGTATAACCCTAAGGTCTTCCTTTATTCACTTTTCTTTGCCTAGTCGACCTTGATTTATACTAGCACGTTACCAAAACAAATTAGTAGTTTTTGCTAGCTGAGGGTTAACATCTAGGATGTCGTCCCTACCTTTTCAAGTTCTTGAATTAACAAGTCCATTTCCATTCCTTGACTAAAATGATCGTACTGTATTATATGCTATGTTTATGTGATAATAAACTCTCAATAGGATTGTCTTCCAGAATGTATGAAAAACACAAAACTATCTTAAGCAGCCTTGGATATATCAATTAGATTGTCCATATTAACATTTGTCAAAATGACAATTCTTTATCTGCTTTCAGTGTAGCTCGTTGAAAGAAACAATCTGCCTGTTCACTGATTTCTTGAGTAACACTTACACAATTTTCTTCATAAGCATATACCAAATTGAATAATCATCTTAAGCGGTCTTACCTGTGCATAATGTTGCCATTTTTGCAACATCTATGAACTTACTTCAGCCAAATTGCCTATTGTATGTTATGGTAAATTGATGTTGTTGTAGTTGTATTAAACAAAGGAGATTAAAACTCCTTATATAGATTTACGATGACAATGTTTCTAGAAGAAATAATCACGAATTAAAGACAAAAATAGAAACTATTTAATAAACGTAAGACTTAACTAAGATCACCATTGAAGAAACATTATAGTATTCTAATACCATCCCTTAATGGTCATTGTATAATTGATGCCTTTTGGTCACAAATTCTTTAAAACATTTTGTTGTTGTTGATACCCTCCCTTGATCTGAAAAATGTTAAGGACCGAGAAGATTCCTTTTGTAGGAAAAATGGCAAAACCCACAAGATAATTTTTGAGGAAAAATTATAAAGCCACAAAAGAATCTGACGCAACTTTGTGAATTACAGAATCAGAAATTTTTGAGGAAAAAATTATAGAAACCTATTAGAAATTGTTTTAAGGGAAATAATTATGAAAACTTCCCAGAATTTTAAAGGGAGGCAAAACACGAGACTTCGCATGGTAAAACCAGCACATGCAAGTACATGCAACCCTGCAAAATTGGAGCCTTTATTTCAACTAAGAAATCATAGAATCAAAATCCTTAAACAGGCTAGTGATTTCCAACAAAATCATTGAAGACAAACCACACAAGTTTGATAAAAAACCTCTATTATGTTTTATTCTAAACAACCAAAAAGTAAATTTCCAGGAAAAATTCTAGATCAAAAGAGGCTGGAATCTTCCTAAAATAAAAATTGTCAAATTTTATAATATCCCATTGACCTACTCGGATACCATGTTATGGTAAATCGATGTTGTCATAGTTGTTTAAACAAAGGAGATGAAAACTCCTTATATAGATTTACAAAGACAATGTTTCTGAAAGAAACAATCGTGAACTGAAGATGAAAATAGAAACTACTTAATAAACTTAAGACTTAATAGTGATGACCATTAAAGAAGCATTATAATATTCTAATATAGTATGACAAAGAACTATTATATCTATGAAGTTTATGATGCCAAACTTACGTATATCAATCGAGATGTGTTGCTTGATATGGAAAGCCTTAGGGAAAAGTTATATGCCTTATAAATGTTGGATGAGCGTCGAATGATGATGTAGTGGACAACATAGATAGCTCAATAGAGGAGGAGGGTATGGCATGCCAAACATACGAGGTGAATGCAATTGACTTCATGGCAACTTGAACTAAATTATAATGGGAGGACTGGAAATAAACCAAGGAAAAGAAAAGTCAGAAGTTGGAGAAAATGATGCTATTAAGTTATGAACACTTGAAAGAAATGAGATTCTAGATGCGGTAAACGAGTCAAAATTGAAGCCCTGTCACAAAAGGAGAAGGTACGGGGAAGGGTGACTAGGGCCAATTGAAGGATGCATTAGATCAAATAAATTGTATTTGTTGGTTAACAGTTTCTCTTCCTTGACTCTTTGAATGCCCAATGGCTTATGGAAAACAAATAAGTTAATCAACAAAATAGGTCAAAGTAGTAATCTATCAAAGACACTTGAGTTGAAAGGTAGAACTCCCTTATGAGTGCAAGATATGCAATGAAGTTGTCTTTTGGCTTTGGGGATATGCTCTTAACCAGAGAGCAAAAGAGGCAAAAACCAAGTTGTTCAACAGTTTGAACAACCTAAGAAGGGGGACTCACTCACAAAATGCAATCTATTGCAACCTAGATGCAAGAAAGGAAACATGCATAACTAACTATAATAGTAGGAAGACAGGAAGAGATGATGAAATAAGTAATTCTCGGATTATGCATATATATAATTGGCGGTGTTCCCTTTTTCGTATAGTCTTTGGTGAAGTGGCCCCAGAGGTTGCACGGACGACATTGTATCATTGGCCGTCCAGTTGGATCGTACTATATCTAGCTACGACCCTCATTATTGTTGTTACTGTTGTTGTCGCCTTGTCCGCGTTGGTTGTTGTTTCAGTACCCTCCTGAGGTTGCTATGTCCTTGCTCATATTCATTCCTGAGGTGGATGCTTCTTGCGTCCGTAATACTTGTTGGTGTCCTTTCGTTTTCATATTGAACAAGCATTCCTTGGAGGAATGTCTTGCAATTTGGTAGATATCGCAAAATTGTTTCTTAGGGCACGAGCCCTTTGTGTGGCCCCCCTCTTTGCAATCTGTACACCATAGTTCCCCTTCTCTTGCTTGCCTAGGATTGTTTTTCATGTTTTTGAACTCTTTCATCATATGTAACATGTCTTTCTGTAGTGGCCGAACCTTTTTAGTTGATTCCTCATTGTTGCTGCTTTAGGAGGATGATTCTTTTGAATCTGACGATCTGTCTTTCTTCGTTTTGCTCGTTTTCTGTTCACTCTCCAAGTCCATTGCGCGGTTATATGCTTCGATGTATGATGCTGGAGGTATAATTTTCATCTTTTTTCTTAGTCTTGGTCGTAGCCCTGCAACGAACCACCTTTTCTTCAACTCGATCGCTGGTTGGTTTCCCATTTTTCCTACGAGCTCTTTCAACCTCCTCTCGTATACGTGGATTATTTCATTCCTTCCTTGCTTGGTATCGTAGATTTCTGCTACTATCTCATTATCATTCTTGAGTAGTCGGAAATTTGCTATAAATTCTTTCTTAATGTCTGATCATGATGTTAACTTCTGCGGATCAGCGTTCAAAAACCAATCAATCGCTACACCCCGTAGAGTAGCCAGGAACTATTGGACCTAGTCATCTTGGTTTGTTATGCCATTCACAATCCAGATTGTTTCAAATGTTTTACAATGTCGAACTGGGTTGATTGTTCCATCGCCTTGAAATTTCAGCAGTTTTTCCGTTGGTCCTGCCATTATTAATTTCTTCAGAATTTGTGGTATTTTTTGCACACTCGTGTAGCTCTGCGTACTCGTGTAGTTCTGAGTACCTGCGCTATTCTACGTACTCTTGTTATTTTGACTGCTTGCGCTATTCTGTTACCATGTTGTTTTGCACAACCGTGCTACTTCAGACAACTGCCTTACTTTGGACAATTGCGTTACTTGGTGTGAAGAGATCTTCTCCAAGCGGAGTTGTTTGACTCACTACTTGTATCCGTTCGTCAGGTGTATCAGGAATGAAGAGTTTAGCCCACGCTTGTGCTCCTTCGGCACCTCAAGTCGTGCAAGTTCCTTCCCTTCTGTTTGGATTCTCTACTCTTGGCATATACGAGTTTAAGAACTCCTCCCTTGTCTCTTCTACTAGATTCAATATCTGTCACGTTTTTTGAAGCAAGTCCTCGACACTCCTCGGTTTGCTAGGTGAATATACTTTGTTGGTCAGTGCTCCTTCACCTTGGTGCGTGTCGGCAAGGTATTGAAACCTTTGCCTTTGCTCCGCCTATTGTGTTAGAATTAATGCTTCTTATGTTGTGCATATATCATCCTTGTCTTTTATTTTATTCCTATCTTTATTGAGTGGATTCGACATTAATCTTCATAACACCTTTTGTACTAGATTCGACTGGCAACAACGCCAAATGTTTACCATACAGGGTGAACAGATACTTATTGCAGTAATAGACTAGAATGTAACATACGACAAAGACTTTATTCATATAGGCAAATATGCAATTCCAATTACGATGATGATGATTATTCATAAATCCATTCATACGATGTACATATACTTCCCAAAGGGGTGACTCAACCGTCGCGTAACCTTTCGGATCCTAACTCAACTCGTTGGCTACAATATAGTTTACCGACAACAGGAGTCTATTACATACATATAGTGTATCCATCATTGTTAGAGGATTGGACCTCGTCAAAGGCCTCAACCCTATTAGGAGTTCTATTACAAAAAGGTGAGCTCTTTGTTCGTGCAATAATATACGTCACTAGGAGCATAAGATATTACCAAAATTGTGACTATGCTGATATCCCGAATACCTGATTAGACCTTTCTGATCCTTGCATCTGATCATGTATATACACTGCTATTCTTCGCTGACCATCAAAATAACATCTAACCAACATCAATTAACTGTGCATAGCAGTATCATGTCATAGCATAAGCAGGGGCATGTTTGCTTTAATGAAACGTTTAAATTTATATACTTTCCTTTGTCTAGTCAGCCTTGCATCATATTAAGAGGTTACTAAAATCAATTATTTATTTATGCTAGTTGAGGGCTAACATCTAGAATGTTGTCCCTACCTTTCTGAGTTTTTGAATTGACAAGTCGATTGAATTCATTGACCAAAATGATCATACTGAACCATATGCTCTGCTTCTGCGATAATTAATTGACAATAGGATTTCCTTCCAAAACATATAAATAATAGAAAACTCTCTTAAGTGGCTTTGGATATATCAATTAGATTGTTCATACTAACATCTCCCAAAATTACAGCTCTGTATCTGCTTCCACTGAAGCTCGCCCAAACAAACAATTTGCTTGTTCACTTATTTCCTGAGTAACATGTAGAAAATTTTCTTCATAAGCATTTACCAAACTGAATAGTTATCTTAAGTGGTCTTACCTCTGCATAATGTTGCCATTAATGACAACATCTTGAACGAACTTCAGCGAACTTGCCAACAATGTCTCCATTTGACATTGACGGCAACAGTGCGAAGAATTGGCTAAGTAAAAGGATATCTTGAAAATTTCAAAACTTTACAAACTTTGGCCATACAAAAATGTAGATAATATTACAGATCATCTATGTAACAGCTGTACGTACCATGCTCTTCCTTTCATCATACTTATAACTCTATCTTTACTCCCCCTTTATATATAATTGCTTCTCCCTTAACCTTACACATTTTCTCTTATGCATTTTTCACTGCCTTCGCTCCCCCTTTGACATCATTGACAAAGCTGAGTCAAAATTTTAAGTATATGTCAAAATTGTGTTCCTAAACTGCTCTATAAATCAAAAACCTGTGGTACAATATGAGAAATTGCTTTTCGAAGTCTCATATTCCACATCCCATGTCTTCTTTACAGATGCTGTTGTATGTACTACTGCACATATTCCATATGCAACAACTTGTACTCTATGCAAGTCCATAGGGATGATTTTTTCATAAGACTCCTTTGCCTCAAGTAAAGTACCCAAGTGCTTTTGCAACATGTCTATCTTTGGCATCAAGATGTTTCTTAAAAGATTAAATCTTGCTAATACTCTATTCCTCTCATGCTCCAATATATGAAGAGTGTCAACTGTTTTGCTCACTCTGTTATCTACATCATTTATATTCTCATCATTCTGCTCCATTTTTCCTGCTATCTGCTCTAAGTTAACCTCATCTTCTTTTATGCATTTAGAGACATCTTCAATATAATGATGTGATCTGGTGCATGCTATATATATCTTATTTTCTTTTGCTGTACACCCTGTAATATCCTTAATGCATATGTCAATGACTTGTAGATCATTATTTATGTCACCACATAGCTTCTGAAAGTGATTTACTTCAAATTCTTGTTGAGCTCTTAAGTTAGCTGCCTTTGTTAGTGAAGTGAAATGATCATCAAATTCTTTAATCACTTTATCCAAGTTTTCAGCAATATCTGCTCCTTGTAACTGCAATGAAAGTAAGGCTCTTTATCGCCTGTCTAATGCTTTTTCAAGTACTGATTTCTAATTTTCTGATTTCTTTTCTAATTTCTCCTTAGCTTTGCAATAGGCTAACCATGACATTTGCATAAAACTGTCCTCATCCATGTCTTCTTTGATTAATTTGGTGATAACCTGTGACATGCTAGGACTTGCCAGCAATGTTTGTACTGTGGTTGTGGGTGTAAAAGATGTATCAATATATTTATCTGTTTCAACTGTCCTCTGTACAACTGCTGGGGTCTGAATAGCTGTTGGTGCTGCCTCTTCTTTCGTTTGATCTGTAGTTGTATTTTGATCAACTCTCTTGGCAGAGTCATCTGCTGTGGGAAATGGAGATCCTTCTTGAAATGATTGCATACTTTGATCTTATTTCCTCTTGTTTCTTTGCTTGCTAGTGGTCCACCCTACCTGCCCGAATTGTCTTTTTTGTTGCAGCTTGAGGAGTAAGTTCTTGTTCTCCTCTGCATTTGAGTCGAATTGACTGGAAGAAGTATTTCCAAGTGCAGAGTTTATGTACTCTACTAGCTCTCTGTTTGAGGCCTTCAATATCTCCTTATCTGCTCTAAGCTCTTGCAGCTTATTCTGAATTTTCTCATTAGTTGGCTTCCACATATTCACCATGGAGTCGTGAACTGGAATGGCAAGATCCAATGTCCTGATTTGGATGTCGTCCTTGGAGAGCTCGTGAAATCTACCTTCTTTCTGAAGCTTAGCAATCTCAACTAGCATGTGGCCAGTCATTAAATTCGTAGCTAGTGTTGCAGTGGTCTTCTGCTTCCTTGTTTTCTTTGATGGCTGGGAGGAGGTGACTCTGGTGATCAAGTCCTTTGATGGGGCTGCATCCTCATATTTCCTCTTCTTCCTATCAATGGTCTCCTCGAGCCAAGACTCTGTTGAGAGCACATTGATAGCAGATTGCAATGCAGATGGGTTGAACAACTTCCTTGGAATCGATGGAGTTGGCTTGCTCTGGGAAGCAACAGGGAAGGCAACTACCTTGGTTACCAAAAGGGGTAATGTATCCCCTTGCTGAGATGGTTCTTGTTCCTGGCCAACCATGGGTTTAGTATCACCATCCAAATTGATGACTTGAATAGGCGAAGATGGCTTAGCCATTGATTTTTCTTGTTCCTTCCCCTTATCCTTGTCATCTTCCTTCTCTCTAGTGTTCCTGATGTTTGGAAAAGGGCCAACTCTGCAAGTAGGGGTGAGTGGCGCATTCTTTTCCAAAGGCTAGTCTCTGCCTTGGCCAATAGATTGTAATGGCCCCGCATATGTTGATGTAGTGGCTGTAGTGGTGGTTGTTGTGGCTGATTGGGTGGCTCCAGTTGATACTCCATTCGAGGAAGCAATGCTCCTTGTCCTTGCTCACGTCCACTCCACTCATTTGTCTATTCTTTTGATTATACCTTGCATGAGAGCCTCCATGGTGTCAATGATCTATAGGTGGGGTAGACAAAATTGGTGTGTTTTTGATCTTCTCATAAGATGTGGGGTGCATGTAGGCTCCATCATCTGCAAGGTCAGAGACATCAACAAAATCGTTATACAATTTTATTTCATCAATAGTTAGTCTTGACCAAAATCACTCCTGAGTTTGGTACTCACTAAGACACTTAGACTATAAATCTTCAATATTTGGGACATGCCTATAGGCACATCCCAACTTCAAATGATCCCTTACAAAGTTAACTGGATCATATTGAGGCCTGAGCACCTCATAATCTAATTCTCACAACTCTTTACCAAATTTTGAGCATCTAATCTGGAGACACATGAGGACGGGCCTACCACTATAGAGAATGGAATCTTGACAATCTTCTTTACATTGGAACATAGGGTGTTCACCTCAAGTATTTGTCGACATAGCTCAACAAGAACCACCTTGTCCTCCGGATATCTGGGCAACCTCTTGGGAAAACCATCATAGGCACCTATTCGCAAATAGGAGAAACTTGGAAATTGGATGAATGAGCATCCAAACTGGCTTATAGTTGAAATTACCTTTGGTGAGAACCTCCTTTCAGGGTATCCTTGCAATTCTCGGCACAACCTCATTGTAAAAGCATCATTGACAACAACGTAGTCCTCTTAGCTTCTTTGCAATTGCAGAGGAGGGTAAAATTCATAGACTTTGGTGCGCTGATTATAATTTGGGATGCTAGGGAGGCTGGGCCACAAATGGTGTCTTGCCAAAGCATAGATCAAATAAGGGGACATATAGAATTGCTTGAATCCTTTGGCAAAATTCAACCATGAAGCGAGCTCATCACATATGATCTGTGCCCAATCGATCTTCATATTCTCAACACATGTTGCTTGTTCTAGGAAGAAGAGAAGTGTGAGAATGTCCAAAATCTCTTGTTTCAGGTTTGTGCCAAACAGAGTCTTAGGAATTTTGCTCTTCTTTGAGTAGCCAGTTTGGAACCAGGTTTGCTGCATGTCTTCTCGTTTGAGGTTCTTCTTTTCATTGAACATGGACGTGGAAGACCCAAAGTCAATATCACAATACTGCTCTTGCACAGGGATGCCAAATGCAGACTGCATAAGCTCCTTGTTGATTGATATGAGAATGGATTGGTTCGTAAACAAAATTTGCTTTGTTTCTGGGTTGTATCTATTTATACATTCCTTCACTAACTCAGGTGCATGAACTGCCATTGGAAAACTGGCTGCTTCTACCAGCCCACTCTCTCTAAACTTTTGAGTGATTGGGTGTATGGGTTGAGTGTTAAGTCTCCTATGAAGATCACCCAGATTGTAGAATTTGAAGGACATATCTATAAGCTCTTATAAATCACTCTCCAAGCCAATCAACCTATCGTAACCAGTAGCTTTGATTGCCATTCGCTATGATTGCACAGGATGTAGTTCTTGATAAATAGTCATTTAAATATGCTCGAGGAAACCAATTACATGCAATTATGATGAAATAGCTTTAGGAATTAGAATGTTGGCACCACATGAACGAAATTAGGTTTGGCCAACGATTATAACAATGGGATTTGCATTTAATTCCATGAGTAACGGCTATTTGAACTTTCTGTTTATTTGCACATAATATACTAAGTTCCCAAGAGCACTCTTACTTTACTTTAAGTAAAGTGATATGACTAAAAGTCATTAAACAACACAAATACTTAGCTTTGTGGGAAGTGCCTCACGTCGCTTCATAATCGAGAATGTAGATAATCTTAACAATATTAACATGTGCGGGAGAGAAAGAAACACATAGCTTTTCCACAAACCAATTTCCTTTTATTCGGAATCACAGCATGGGGAGTAATCCTTTTGCTAGCTTGTGCACTTCGTTCTTCCACTTTCCACCTAAGGCTTTTAAAATTGCTTTTCCTTCATAATGGGTTCACATCTCCACTACTTACTTCTTTGTAAGTTTCCTCTAAGCATCGCCGACGGATATTTGTATCTTACGATAACTTGACTTTCTATTCTAAAAGCCCCTGGAAAAGCAACCCTTTTTGTTGCCTTGGGGCGGGAAACTCCTTTCTTAGCATCATTTCTTGGACTGAAGCACAACAAACAACATTCAACCTTATACTTAAATCTGATGGCCTCAAAGTTAAATCTTGAGCATGCCTTACTGGGTATGAGCCTTTAAATAGTTCTTTCAACATTATGTTTACACTATTTAATCTTTTGAGTTGAGATTTGGCTCAAGTTCATACAGCCTCGAAAACAAAACGAAACGGTTTCATTTCCATGAATATGTAGCAGAACAACCATAAACCCTTTTTCCCTATTAGTACTTGAGCATATCTCCACATATCTGAATGAGACTCACCTTGGCATCTATCCATAGCTTCATAGGCCTTGGCATAGATAAAATCATATTCTTAGCTTATTACTCACTGTCACAGCTTCATCTGTCGGATTCACACTTGATGTATTTAATACAAGGGGAAAATTAGCTCAAAAACTTGAAATCCGTAGGATATAGAATGTTAGAGCAAGATTACAAAGAATGAAATGCAGAACACTTACGTCTCATCGGGAGGACGCTACATCCCACCCCAGCAATGCCTAAATCACCTAAACCCCGTGCGCATTGGAAAAATAGGAAACCCGCTTAGAAAGATTAGGTAAAGGTAATGCAAAGGGAGACTCGAAAAACAAAGATAGCAGAGTACTGTGGGAAAGATGAGAAGTAAGTGACTGAAAACATACTTAGACACTTCTCTCTTGGAAAGAGACTCACTATAACCAACGACCTCAAACTTTAAAAGGGTAAGATAAAACTTGGCAACAATATTTTTTTAAGAAAAGGAAGAGGAAAGTAGAGGACCTACCTCACGATAGATGTTGTGTCATGGATATGGTACGGCGAACATTATATGATGGGCCCGTGTGGTAGATATTGTGCGATAAACACTGTACAGGTCATCTCAACTCAAAATAAAAAGGGAGCACGTAGACAGAGGGAACATGCAGACAAAAAGAGGCAAAACAAGATTGAAGTTTGTTTGTAGGTATAGGGAATATTTAGGACCGCTCAAAGAACACCCAATTTACATTGCATAAGTCGAATAGTAAGGACGAGAGAATATTGTATAGTGTTGTTGGGGAGGGGGAGGGCGGAAGAGAAAATCATGCAATGTAGAGATGATGTTGGTAAAGCTAGTTGTTAACATTTGTTAGTGTGTCCGAAGGGATATGTAGTTTGGGTTGATACCTTGTATTGGTAGTCATGTCCCATTGGCGCGATATGTGCTATGTACTTGAATCCAAGCATCATCATCATTGTGAATGAGAAGTTGTAATTGTGTTGCATTATGTTAATACCTATTATGTATGTGTTAAACTTGTTACCCAAAGCGATAAACAGAGGTTGCCATACACAACAAGTTTGCTGAAATTAATTGTCTAGGCTTCCATATAGCTACCAAGAGTTGAGTTTTGTAGGTCAAATTACATCATTTTTGTGTTGGTATTTGAATCACAATACATGACACCTTTGCTGAAATTCATTGTTTGGGTTGCCATAAGACCAGCAAGAGTTGAATTGTCGATTTGTGGGATGAATTACATCATTTTGTGGTGGTATTCAAGATGATCATTAATTGTTTTAGTCCTTGGATAATTGCTTATGGTTTTAAACAATTTCCCACTTCTGTTGTACCATTTTATATTGCTTTACCTTGTCAATTATTGCTGTTCAGGTTGTTCCAATATCACTCATAATAATATTGTGGTTGCATACTAATGTATCTGCTAATAATAGTCTAAATGTGTTGTGTACTTGCTTAATTTGATTTTGAGTCTCCAAAAATATAAATCAGCATTATGGGTATTGTATTCGCTGTTTGGGAATTGCACATTTGCTTTACAAGGGCTTTCGACAATCATATTTTCTTATTAAAATTGATTTGAGTCGCATTGTTGTATCCGCAATTGGGCATTGTATTTGTTTAACATTTTAGCTTGCAGATTGTTTGAGATTTCAGAATGGGGATGTTAGAAATTCAGATGATTCATTTAAAATTTATATTCAAGGATCCATAAATAGAAATGCAATGATTGTTAACAATGTTGTTATTTGAGAATTCCTCTTTCTATTTCATACCTTTTCAACTTATGATATATTAGTTTGTAATGCTCTTTGTCAATGTTGTTTTCAGGTGAATTTTGTGGCAAATTTTGACGGTTCACAGAAGGAGCCTTCCGTGTTACCTTCAAGGCTTCCAAATGTCCTGCTGAATGGCTCATCGGGTATAGCGGTGAGCTACTTTAGTTTTTGTACTTCATATGTTTTCCCTTTTGCTGGCTGGATGGAGCCCTTCTTGATTTTTTCAATCTTTGGGAGTTAGTCTTGGCTTTGAGTTTTCTATTCATTGTCTATCGTGTCAAATATGTGAATTTATGTGATATCATTGTCATGTTCATATATCTCAGGTTGGCATGGCAACCAATATACCCCCTCACAATCTAGGAGAGGTAACAGATGCCTTGATTGCTCTTATTCACAATCCTGCTGCTACGGTAAGATGGCTATTGCCTAGATTACAGTTTGCAAAAATGTCATGCGTACATATTTTCTCTATGTGGATTTTTGTGATATTGCTGATTGATATTCAACCAATTTATCTTTCACTTTTGAGTTATATGGGGTGCAAATAGATCATGCTTGCTCCTATTTTCTTTATCATATTCACTCCGGGTAAACTGTTTAAGTGGATAATGCATATTGCTAGTAGTTTTTTAGATTTTTAAAAAAAAATCTCACAGGACCTTATACTGTGAACTTCTCGAAAGTGTGTATTCAGGAAGTGAGTATCAAATTAATTTGCTGTGTAATTGTACAAATCCAAATTAGATATTTTCCAAAGCAAGATGGTTTTCTTGGGGAAAAGAGAGGGATTTCTATTTGAATCAATACTGTTTTATATGCATTCACAAATGTCGTAAATTAAGAATAGAATACCCCATCAATCCCATTATACAGTTATATGTAATTTGATTGAGAGCAAATAATTTAGTCTTGAGTATTTCTCCCCTTGGTTTAGCCCATATTACATGAACTATCAATAGATCTGTTGATTGCAGCTGTTTATTGGATTCTTGGGATATACATTGTATGGTGCTGTTTAGAGTGAAGTTATCCTTCTGCATTGATTTATGCAGCCAAAGTTGAATATATATTATTTCCCTTGTTGAGAATCCGCAGTGTGCTTTGGAGGCTTGGCTTTTGCCTAAAAGGTTATTTTCCTATGGATATATCTTGTGTCTTGCATTGGTTTTTTGCTATGCTCCACGGGGACGCGTTTCCTGCCTCTGTACCCTAGTACCCGTACCGGGTACGAAACGGGGACGCGGGTACGGATTTTGGCCGTACCCTGCGACGTCCCTTTTTTGAAGAATTCAGAAACGTCCCCGAAACGGCCAATTTTTTTGGGCAGGAAACTTGGGGACGGCCAGCAGTATCGGGGACAGTTTTGCCGTCCCCTATCCGTCCCCGAAACTGCTGGCCATCCCCTTTTTTCCAGTCAATCTGGTAAAGGCAAACCATCCCCAAAAAAACATTTTTTCCTAATTTTTGTTGTTCGTGTGGCCCCTAGTCATCTTAAAGACATAATAACAATATGCAACCCATATTTGGTCCATTAAAACACTAACTCTTCTACTCATTTTTCGATTTAACATACTTGCTAAGAGGAAGGAAAAAAACATAAGAGCAGTAGCAGCAATGAGCAAAGATTGTGTTTAGTGAGGCAAGACTGCGTTCGGTATTTACTATTTACCAACTATTTTAGTTGGACTTCTCTTTATTTCATTCTGATTTCAGCATGATACTTGAAGCCTTTAGGCATTTTAATTTTTGCTATATATGTATGTGATATTGTTATAATGGAAGCACTTAGTATTTGCCATTTGATAATATTCCATGTATTTATCTTCTAAAATGTCTATGGTGAATGGTTTATCAATGTTATGATATACATATTTGAATTTTGTCTCTATATTAAAAAAAATCCCCTATGTTTTTAATCGCCGTCCCCTGATGTCCCGTCCCCTAAATTTTGGCTTCGACCCGTACTCGTACCGGAAACACGTCCCCGTCCCCTAAAACGTCCCCGTCCCGGAAACTCCGTGGAACATAGGTTTTTTGGCTTTTACTGCGTAGACATAAACCTAGTTATGCGGCTTCTCTGATAAGATGAATGTAAAAACATTCCAGTTTCCCTTTGATACAATTACCTTCAATTGTATTTCTGTTGAAAATTTAGTTTATTCTATTGATACATTTTCAATAATGTTTTCTACAAACAAGATGTCCAGGAAGATACCTTTTTGTTGATCATCACAAAGTATTTGATCCAGAAATAGGAGCAGCCAAGAAAATTAGAGATAGCTTAAAATGGATACTTTGAAACCCCATTCGATGTGCCTTGCGCAACAGCAGTACCTGTAGTAACATCCTTTGAATCTTGTTTGCTTTGATTTGTTGGCAAAACTTTGGAGATGTGATACGGTTGGTCGAAATTGAGTCCCATGATTTATATTAAATATCCAAAATGAGGTTGCTCTCTGAAATTAATTTGTCAATTTTTATCAACCCCTGATCTGGAAATTCTGGTTATGGTATATAACTTGTCTATGTTCTCAACATGCTAAGCCTCTCCAAGTCTGCCCTTTACCACACTTCAAGATTCAGCTAGATATTTGTACTGCTTATATGATTATCAGTCTCACCAGAAATGACAGATGACAGTGATGTCATCAAAAATGCGGGTTGCTGTCTAATCTCATCTGATTTACTGTTTTGGTTGTTAAAGATGATAAAAACCTTGTACAAAAGACAAAGTAGAAAATTATACCGTTGTGACCAAATTAATATATGGACTTTGGTCTTCTTTGGCACTTTCTATGTTGCCTATTTTGACGAGTTTCATTGGCTTCAGAGTATAGGCAGGTTTAATTTTCTCTAGGAAACCCTCATAGATGGAAACAATACTCAGCATACCACACTTAGTTCTTACCCGTTACGACTTTTGCATTAGCAAGCAAAGCATGTAACCTAGCGAGTAGTTTTGACCACTGTTCATAAAATTTATTAACTTCTCTCTCTATATTTATTCCATTGGCAAACAATCGGTCCATAGTTTTGCTTATTCATTGAATGTAAAAGGTGTTGTAAAATATCTTTGGAGTTTGGTATAGCTGGAGGAGATGTGTAATTATTTCCTTGAGCTGCTTGACTACTAATTTTAGTGCTGCTCAATCTTTAGCATCTTTGGTGCGCACAAAGGTGAACTCACAATAACATAATTACATTATCACAACCTTTCTGTTATCTGTGTCGTCCTAAAGGAATCTGATCATAGCAACAATAACTTTAACAATATCTAGCAGTTGTAAAACCACATTTTCATTTATGATAGTTTGATTGGTTTCGTTTTATCCTTCAGAAAAGTATTATCAATCTCTTTACTTTGCGGCGCCTAAATCTATTTCGATCCAAATATAGTGGGTTTATAAAATCTTGGAATGGTTTTACCTTACTGTTAAGAATTTGCTTCTTCATCGTCTAAATCCTCACAATAATAGTAAGTGGGACATAGTTTTCAAGCTAGCTAGCCAGCTTATTGGATTATAAATCATTAGAACTTTAGTGCCAAAATTAATAAGATGCTAACAATTTTCTATTGGCCTCAGCTAGCACAAGAAATACATTTAGTTGTCTCCAACATGTTTTCATTGGATGTTTAATACAGTTATTTTTTACATGTTTATTTTGAAAGAGGACAGTGCAGGCCACCTTGCTCAAAGATTGTTTGTCCTCTTTATTGAGTATGTTGTCATTGATGTCAAAGTTTGATGATCCAAGTTGTATAAATCTCAAATGAGCACCGATGTACAAACATCAAAACCATAGAGCACAAATGGTCTGATCAAAGTGTCCATAAGAGTCAGTTTGGATGCCTTGTCATGAAAGTTATACTTGAAACATTGCCACTTAACAAGGGCCAAAGAGCCATACGCTTTGTCGATACAAGGCTGAACTGGTGGTCTCATGCTGAAACAACAGTTGAAGACAATTACCTTGGTCTTACCCAAGTTAACTGTTTCATGAGTTGCCTAAAGAGGCATCTCTATAACCCATTAGGGGAGGAGGCAAGGAGGACAACGTTGTACGCAAAAGGAAAGATCTAGGTCAAGACCTGGTGTAAGGAGCAACCATCATTCGAAAGGGAGTGCACGTCAAGATAAGCCTCAAAATGCAATGCAAACAATATGGGAGATAGAGGGCGACCTTGCTTTACCCTAATTGTGGTCCAAATAAAATCAAACATCCCATGGGGATCTGTAATTTGCCTAACCACTGTTTCCTAAAGTCTCATGATGGCCGTCCAAGAGTCTTAGAAATGCCAATGTGTCAAAACCTCTATAAAAGTGTTGTCCTGGAAAGCGAATGAAATGCCTTGTAGAAATCCAGCAAGCAGCAATAAACCATCGAGGAGCGATGGCACACTTCCTCGATAATCACCGTGAGGGTCATGATGTGGCCCATGGTTTGAAATTCCTAGCAGGAACCAGCCTGCCCCTGCCCCTGATCCTGAATATGCCTCCATTCCAGCTCCTAGGAAAGAACAACATGCAAAACAACAAAATATCTTAGTTACCGATTCGGGATACGAATCCGATTCGGGCACGTGAATCGGATCCGTGGATTCGTGATTTTTTTTTTTTCCCGATTAGGATTCGTGGAGGATTCGTGAACATATATATATATATATATATATATATATATATATTACTGATCTTGCCCAAGCCCCAACTAGTAACAGATATATATATATATATATTACTGATCTTGCCCAAGCCCCAACTAGTAACAGATATATATATATATATATATTTCTCTCATTTATTAGTATATATAATGCATAAAAAGGTCATTTTAGCACTAGAAAGCCAAAAAAATATATTTAAAAAAGTCATATTAAATAATTTAGACTCACTTGAACCTGTTGATCCTTGAGGATTCATGCTGGATCCTTGAGGATTCGTGTCTGGATTCATGCAGATCCGGGCAGGATCCTTGTTTTACACAGTGGATTCGTCAGGATTCATGGCCCACGAATCCGGACGAATCCACTGTATAAAACAAGGATCCTGCCCGGATCTGCACGAATCCAGGCACGAATCCGGATCCGGATCGGACCCGAATCCGGATCCGGCCTCTAGGGCACGAATCCGGTAACTAAGCAAAATATTGTTTAAAGAAAGTGTGCCTAATCATGATGGTGCTGTAATTGTTGGGATCAAAAGTAGGCCTAACCTTATGAAATGGGTGGATGGTATGTCGTGACCAAGAGGAGAGGAACCTTGTGCAAACCACTTTGTAAACAAATCTTTAAGGAATGAACCCAACACCTTGATGCCATACTTGAATAGTTTTGCTTGGAACTGTTACTCATTTGTAGATCTACTGCTGTTTAGGCACCTAATTACCTTGTTGAAGTTTCTGATGTTGAAAAGGTGACAGTGGGGGGAGCATTGACAGTAATGAAGGACTGGCCCAAAATTTTGTAAAGGGTAGAGGTGTGGGAATCCAATTAACTGTGGTCTAAAGCAAGGGAGAAGGGTGATCTGTGGGGGAAAAGGGTATGCCAGAGGGCCTCAAGGGACTGCAGGAGCTAGGTTCGAAGGGATCGACTACGAAGCGAGATGTATATGAACCTTTTATTGTGAAGGAATTGGTTGTAATACTCCTTCAACTGCGTGTTGGATGCTGGACAAAGGGTGGAGGCAGCACATGCAATGCAGTGAAAGGACTTGCAGTCATCATTAAACTATTGGTTAATGGGGCAGGTGTTCTTGGGAACAGGTGAGGGGTTCAAGGGGGTGGTGCTGTAGGGGATAGAGAGGCAGGGAACAGCAGTTGTCATTACTCATATTTTCAGATTATGTCTAAATATTAAAATATATTATAAAATTTGATATACCCAAGTATCCCCATCCCTTTTTTGGAAAATACTTGTACGCTAACTACCCAAGGACCCCTGTCCCTGTGCAACCTTGCCATTAACATGAACGATGAGTTTATGAAGTAATTATGTGGCAGCAATAATGGCAATAACAAACAAATAGAGGAGACAATAAACAAATAGTTGAAAATATTAACTACATGTGAATTCTTAAAGGGTTCAATTTGAATATAGAGAAACTTGGTTAAGTTGTTTTCATTAACAAAGGTTAATTCAGTATATAAACACTAATTCCCTTGGAATAGAGATCTATTCCAGATTTTCCATCATGGAAGACATTTGAATGAGGGTAAAAAATATTCAACTTGTGCTAAAGTATACATGGATCCCACAACTTAAGTATAAAATGGTGTGGAATCCACATGGATACCCCAACCCAAGAAAAACATTAACTTCCAAAAGTAAAAAATTCTTCAGCATAGATTGAGAGTGAGCCAGCAGGGTTCATTGCATTTTTGCCCAGCCCCGTGGGTCCTGATTGGTTCATGGGTTTGGGCATGGGCCCTACCCGGACCGAGAACACACCATTTCACAAACCTGAATCTTGTTCACCCTGGACCCGGTTTGAGGGCCATGGGTGCAAACCAGGTAACTCAGGAAACAATATTAGTGGTCACTACCAGTAGGGCTTCATCACTTCAAGTGCTAGTGATTCATATAGCCACGACGATGTGAATTTTGCTTCTATATCTAAATATTTATTTCACATAATAAAAACACAGTTTTATATTTACAGAAATTTGTGAACTTTTATGAGCAAGACAATTTTCTGATGCTTATCTAGGTGTTTCATGTTGGGGACATGATAGATGTTTTTTTATAGATTTGTAAGGATTTTAGTAAATCCAAAAGTTAAATTAAAAATAAATTAAACTTGAATGCACACATATATATTACTTCGCTACAGGGTGTATCTCCTATGAATGCAAAAATTTGAAGAAAGTAATGGCTTTGTCTTTGTCATCAAATATGAGATCTTGAAGATTGTCATCAGCAAGCAGTCTCTCACTACATGTTGTGAGGGCAAGTGTAATCTCTGCATCTTCTTTAAAACAAAGAAAAAAAGTTTCTGTTTTATATAATAGGCAGTAACATGAATATGTTTTAGTTCTTTGTTTCATGTTTGATCAACAATCTGCCACATTTATTCATACTTGGTCGTATTTGACCCATGGAAATTTTTAATCATATCTTTGGCCTTATGCATGCCTCATATATATATCTCATGCAGTTTTGATCCATCCACTTATCTTAAAACTCTAACCAACAAATTTGATTTTAAAATATCAGACTTTTACAAGATCTGCAAATTGAAAGTAAAAAAATTGAAACAGGAATACCCTCCATGAGTTTGACTAATTTATCATAAAAAAAGGGTCTTTGTAGGTCTTTTTGCTTCAGTTTCCCTATAAAAGGAACTTTATAACTACCTTTTATGACAAACATGCACCTATTTGTGTATTCTAGCTAATACACTTTTCAATGTGAGGAAACTGTAATATCCTGAGCTATTACCTACAGCAGTTTAGATAAATTCCATAATGTTCTGACCCTGAAATCTGGCAAATGCTGTGTTAATTTTGTGAGGTAATTCTATCAAACAGTCACAATTTCCTGTAGTAACTCCCGATCTGCCTAAACCTTTCAATGTATTTAGAAATCCAGTCCAGTTATGAGATAACAGAGATAAACATTTTGACAAACAGTTGTCCAGTATTCATTTACTGCTCTTTCCATGGAAAATATGAGATTTAAATTCTGTCACTGTTAATGCACTAGTGCTGATATGAGGTGATTGTTATAAATGCAAAGCAGTCTGGAGCCCAGTCAAAGTCTTAATAGACTATAACATAAATACAAATTCAATCAATGCAACTTAATGTACTGATAGATAATACCTTATATTCCCAATGAGTGCTAGCAATCACTAATCATACCGTGGCCATAAATATGTTGGTAACACTCCCTGTCGCTATATTCATCCAGGAGAAGGCTCAGTGCACACGCCTACCCAGCAACCTGTTTGCAGGAAAGAGGATGATATCTGCTGACCATATATAAATTTATGGCTTTGCAGAATTCCCTTCTGCCTGTGACTCTTGTTGAGTTTGAAACTGTTGTGCTGTAAACCCTTCTGGAGAAGAAGTTGACTACTATTCCACGTTTATTACTGGTGTTTACGGCTCATATTGTGATTATGCTGTCCGACTAGGAAAGCATCACTTTCAACTTGATCTGCACAGCTCCTGTTCATCCGCTGGCAGTCAAAACTCATACCATTACCCAGTCCAGCGACCGTTGCACACTCGGAATACAGAACCCAACCTCCTTCAGTGTTGTTTTTTCTACGTAGAAGATTTCCCACACCCAGAACATCTTGACTGAGCTTAAACCCGACTGTGTTCTATCCTGTGTGAATGTCCACCGTTATGCATAAACGACTGGCAGTGGACCTAAAGCCCACGGGTTCTCAACTTGAAACTACTGCAGTAGCTTTCAAATGGCAAAAATGCTGTCTAGCAGACCACCAATACACCTTCACTCCAGTTACCTCAACCCACTGCAAGTTAGCATACACTTGAGGAATGCGTATACCCAGCTTGAATTTCCAGTCACCTGAACTTCCTGTGATGCTAAGAACTGAGGGCTGAGTGTTATGTTAGGAGTGGTTATGGAAATCCCGTGGCCACTACACCTGGTGTTTTAAAATTCCATCCAACCCGATTCCACCTAATATTGATAGAACTTCAAACAAACTGAACTTAGAAACAGTGCAGCAAGAAATTTGTACCTTCTTCCAAGGACTGTGACGATTATTCAAAGACCTCCATTAAACTATCCATAAAATAAGTGATTCAAGAGAAGCTGGGGCTACATCCAATGTCTCTTATTTTTGCTCCAAGGGTTTTCGTCCTCAAAGCAACCAGTCACATTTAAACAACCAGAAATGCTAAAATGCTGAGCTCATAAATTCTTCTTGTGTGTTAATCCCAATGCAAGCACGTGCATATATAACCTCAGAATGAGGGAAAGTACAAAGTACAAAGGATGTGGGATTAAACGACATTTTCATCCTGTAGTCACTTAAAGCTATTATAAAGTAAATAACTTAAAAAACATTCAAGTGACTTAGCTCTGCTTCATTTAATAAAGTTCTGGAATAAATTAAATTAAATTCCTCATTGTGACTGGAAAGCATCCTGCGGAAAAATTGATATTAATCTATCCGGATGTGGAGATAGATTAATTCTGTCTCCCTGAACTAACAACGAGAAGGGGACATTACAGAAACTAGTGGCAAAGTGCATGCTCTATCTCACACAATTATTTTGTCCTTGGTATTATCTCTCATAAATTTTAGATCCCATGTGTGTTTGTAAATGTATTTGGGGATATTTCTTGCATTTTCAGTAACATTCTTCAACCTAGTTTCTGTTCTCCTCGCATACTTTTCATTCAATGTCTTCTAACCATACAACTAATTTTTACTTTTTAATAATGTTTATATTCTTTTATATTCTAATTTTATTATTATTTATTAATAGATCCTATGTCAACAAGGTGACATTCAACTTCTGACCTTGTAGTGGAGCTACAATATTTTAAATCTACTGCTTCATGTAAAATGTTATTCATTGATGAATTCAATTTGCTGCTTTGTTTTGTAATTAATGTTACATATGTTCTTATGCCATAATGTAGTCACTGCCTTGCCAAACTAACTTCCTATATGTACATGTCACAAACATAATTCAGGTATGTGGCAGGTTCAAATTGCTGTATGGTAACTAGTGTAAATTTATTTAGTATGTGAACAGTAAGAGAACATGTGTAAAAGAAATGTTGGGAAGTGATAATTTAAATTCACATTTGTAAATATCAATGACATTTTATCTGCCTGAGGTTGGCTTCTGAAGATGAATTAATTGGCTGTTGATTTTATTTGTGTGCTGGTTTTTAGTTATGGATTTATGCAGTGTTATATCGTCTAATATGTGCATCATCCATAATATGTGGTTTGTAGTTTCGTTGTAAACATGGATTTGCTTGCTATCTCAAAATTTGTTCTTGGTGTTTTGAAGGTCCAACAACTGATGGAATATATGCCTGGACCTGATTTCCCAACTGGTGGAAAAATAATGGGGGATGTTGGGTATGAGATGCTTGCGTATGTGTTTTAATATTTACACTTTTGAGATTAATTGCATCTAACTTTTTTTCTCCTGGTTGTCTGCTGTTAACTGCTCATTGATAAAGGATATTAGAAGCATATAGAACAGGTCGAGGAAGCTTGATACTAAGAGGAAAGACAAATGTTGAGGTGCTTAATAAGAAGGCTAATCTCTCTGCCCTCATTATAACTGAGGTAGGACTATTTTTGCTTGCTTCATTGTTGTAGCATGTATTTGGCCATCACTGTTATTTACAGCTCAGTTCCGAAAACAGAGTGAAAGTAGTGTAATAAAGACAGAAAGTATCTGAAGAAAGCAGTTATGACTAAACAGATAGCTATGGTTGGGTCAGGTGTGGTCCAATTGGCCTCTTTCTGTATGAATGCTTTTTGATAATTCTGCAATTTGCTTAGAGGTACTCAGTTTTTTAGTTGGGAGTTATGTTTATTAACTTGGTTTATTTATTTTAAAATCATATTGCTACCTAGGTGGCCAGCTTCCTATATTAATATAGATTATAGATGACTTATAAAAAATCTACTGGTGGAAGGGGAAGATCATTCCTTAAGTTGAAGATACCGTCCAACTGTGGAGTTGTAAGCAGCGACATTTTTAGCCTGGAAGTTAGAATATAGCCTATAATGCACTCTAAATTACTTGAAATCAGGTTTCTAAAACACAATTACAAGCGCAAATTGTATATTCCCATTGCACATATGAAACACATTTTCATTTTATCCATTGGAGAGTAAAATGCACATGTTTTACAAACTTGTAATGCAGTTTTCAAGACCTAAAATTCACTTGTAACCCCACTTTTGCAATTTATTCAATCTACTTTTGTTGGTTCTGTTTGTACACAGGACCTACCAAATCAATAAATCAAGGCATGAGCCTTATTTTGCAAGCAAACTCCAAGATTGGAGAATGACACAAAGCAAGAACTCCACGATAGAGCCATACAAGGAGGTGGATATGTGACAAGAATGATAGAAAACATAAAATGCTTTCAAGACTGAGATGGTCACAAAACATTGACAAGATGCTTTACTAATAAGGATCATTGTGACGCAGAAAAATTAAGAATGGAATTGGGACGAAAACCTTTACCAAGCTCAGACTCTTTCAAGTGCCAGCATCCTGCAGCAGCGTGAAGATTACACAGAAGAAGTTGTAATTCATGTCTTCAGACACTTGGATACTTTTCAATGTTGCACCTGTAATTTTGTTTTGACAAAATACACATAATGTTAAGAATTGTAATTGCAAATGATCATATCACTTGCAAACTTGCAACTTGTAATTGCATGTAATCACATTGGCAGGCTACTTACAATGTTGAATAAATCACCTACAAACAGTCAGTTGTGGAATAACTCTTAGCTAATTGGACTTTCCCACTTTCTTCGCTCAGCACCTCACCTACTTACAGTTAGCTTCGGAATAACTCTTTTCTAATTGGACTTCTCTCGCTTTTTTTGCTCAGCTCCTCAACTACTTGCAGGAGGACTCTTCATTGTAATTTAATCTTCGGACAATGCACCAAATTTGTGTCAGTCTTTATGTGCACTCTAAGACTTTTAGCTTTTGATGTAAATCAAATAGCTTTTGGTAAAGCAAGCTACTTGGTTTTAGGCATTTTTTTTGATTGAAGGTGTTATGTGTCGATATTTTGTGGAGATTGACTGTGAGTGTTGTGCTTTTGTTCAATAGGTATTTGAATTTAATCTTGCCGAGTCTGAACCACTTATTGTGGTTAGAATCATAGTTTGGTTTCAGATTTGGTCTTGTAGACTTTGACCTTTTTACCAAATTCAAAGCTATTGTAGAACACTCAAACAGTGAGGTAACTTACAGACTTTGTGCTGCTATTATTTTCAATTTTTTTAGTTTGTGGAAATAAGGTGAAATATATGGTGGAGACTTTGGGGTGCATGTATGTCTTATCCTGTTTCCTGAATTCACGTAGGAGCTGTGGAAAGAAATTGAGAATTCAGAGGCCTCTTGTTTTTAACCTTTTTTCTATTAGAAATAGTTTACGAATTACATCATGGATATCATCTTACTTACCGATGCGTCTGGATTTGCCCTTGGTGCGGATGCAGATGCGTGGCGGATGCTTCCAGGAAGTGTCAACTTGGCTTGCGGATGTGTGCGGGGTGCTCCGGAGAGCATCCGGATGCATCCCGTGAGCATTCGACTTTTTGCACCGCTCAGTCACTTAAGTGACTCAAATAACATGTGTTTTAAATGGTTTTTTATTGTTTTTTTTCCTTCTATTTGCCTTAAAACCCTAAAACGGCCCTTAAAGAGACCATTCATCACCCATTCTTCCCATTTTGTTTTCAGCTGGGCTCTCTTATCATTTGGTCTCCATTGTGAAATTCTGAAAGCAAGGTCATTGTTTTGAAGAGGATCATTCCTAGGGTGTCTATTGAGCTTCCACAAAGGACGAATAAGCATCTAAGGTAAGCATCCAATCCATTTCATGAGTTTTTTTTGTGATTTTTTTTAGCTCTTCATGAATTTTTCAAGTTTTAGGAGAATTTTTTCAAGAAATTTTGTTTTTTTTTAAAAAAAGAAATGAAGGAGTAAGTTTTTTAAAACATTTCTAAGTTGTTTTTTTCTCTTTTCTTATTAGATTTATAGTTTCTATTGTGCAAGAATGGCCACTACCAATAGTCAAAGTGAGCAGCAGGGCAAGAACGAAGTGATAACTTCAATATTGAAGTGGCATCTCCATTATGGAGACACACCACAAGATTATCACAGGTTTCCGGAGGTGTGTCATACATTTGGAGATGGAATATATGTCATAGTAAACCATTCAACATCTCATATTCTCAGGTCAAAGCTCATTTTATGGGCCCTACCGGTAAAGGAATAACATTGTGCAAGGGAAGTAAAGATGGAAAAAGGTTGAACGATGCACAATTAGCTGGATTCATAAAAGAACAAGAGGCTGCTGATCGTTTAGTGAGTAAATCAAAAACAAGTTTTTACAAATCTGCATCTACAAAGAGCAAAGTGAATGTGTCCCCTGATCATGTTGCATCCTCGAAACATCCATTCTTGGAAGTGGCAAAGGATGATGATGAAGTAGAAGTTATTACCTGCAAAAGAGGTCCATTGGATTAGGCATTCAAAATGGAGGCAAGAGAGATTGCTGATGAAGCAATTGCACGTTGCCTTTATGCCAATAGTCTTCCTTTCAATTTGGTAAGATCGCCATATTGGAGGGAAATGGTTGCAGCCATCCTTAAAGCACTAGTTGATCACATTAGCCCCGAGTATGAAAAGGTGCGCACCACTCTTTTGCAAAAAGAAAAGATTTCTATAGACAAAGCTCTTCAACCAGTTAGGACGTCTTGGAAAACTTCCGGCATAACAATAGTATCTGATGGATGGAAAGACACAAGAAGCCGACCATTGATAAATGTGATTGCAATGTCCCCCAAAGGGGCAATGTTTTTGAGGGCTATCGATTGTGAAGGACAAGTTAAGGATTCACAATTCATTTCTAGAATTCTCATTGAGGCAATAGAGATGGTGGGTAGTGAGAATTTGGTCCAGGTTGTTACAAATAATGCCACGAATTGTAGGGGTATAGGTGCTTTGGTTGAGTCTCGATACGAGCATATTTTTTGGACACCATGCATCGTACACTCTCTCAACTTGGTCATGCAACAAATTGGCACCCAAATAGATTGGGTGAAGCAAATGTACCAAGAGGGAGAGCAGATACAAATGTTTGTGACAAACCACCACATGTCACAATCTATATTCAGATCATTCTCCAAGTTGGAGTTGTTGAAGGTAGATTTAAAATTGTAATTATTTAGTTTCATTTATTTATTTATTTTGAATAAGTTTTCTATTCATGTTCAATATCAAATTTCTTGTTTATAACTTCGTTTTATATTTTATGTCATATTGTCAACTTGCTTATAGGTAGCTGAGACTAGATTTGCATCTCATATTATTGTTTTGAAATGACTCCTCAAGGTGAAATCAGCATTGGGCCAAATGGTTATTTGTAACCAATGGGTTATATGGAAGGCTTCAAATTCAGAGAGAGCCTTGAAGGTCAGGGGTATGATCTTGGATGAGCACTGGTGGGCTTGTGTGCAAATTGTGTTGGATTTCACTGAGCCTATCATGACTATGCTATGCTTTGTCGATACAGATGCACCTTGCTTGGGGGATGTGTACGATGGCATGGACACCATGGTAGAAAAGGTAAAGCTTTCCATACAAGCACATGAGACTAACCCCACAGAATGTGAAGCCTTGTGCAAAAAGGTGGAGGATATCATTCATCGTCGTTGGGAGAGGATGACTACCCCATTGCACCTCCTTGCATATGCCTTATCTCCAAGGTACTGTAGCCAGGAAATACTTGCTATGCTGGATAGAATTGCACCATATGTGGATGAAGAAGTTGCTACTAGGTGCTACACTGCATTTGCAAGACTCTTCCTAGATGAGGAAATGCATAGAAAGGTGAGGCAAGAATTTGCTTATTTGCTTCAGGATCAAAGCTTACTCCATATGCAATAAAGGACCAAAATGACATGAGAAGTATCACATGGTGGTACCTGTATGGTCAACCATTCAAGCATCTACAGCCTCTTGCAATCAAGATCCTCTCACAAGTAAGTTTTCATTTATTTATTTATTTCTAGCAATTGTATTCTACACTTTAGTATTTAACATTCTCTAATTTGTTTTTAAAATTTTATGAACACTATTCAGGTTGCAAGTTCTTCTGCTGCTGAACAGAATTGGAGTACATACTCCTATATCCGTTCAGTGCAGAGCAACCGGTTGGGCTCAAAGAAATCTGAGGACTTGGTTTACATACATACCAACTTGCGTCTTTTGTCACGTAAGGAGGATGGATACAAGGAAGGGTCAACCAAGCTTTGGGATGTAGCCCCTAAATTTGCAAACTTGGATGCAACACTTCAGGATCTTACGGTGATGACGGATGATGATGTTGATAACATCATAGCACATGCATGTAGCAAAATTGGAACCATGCATGGTTCAAATGAATTTGCAAGTGTTGTAGCAAGAGGAGATGATGAGAATGTGGATTTTTTTGAGAATCCTTATGATTCTGAATGACTGAATGTGATTTGTGAATCTTGAGCATTGACTCTTGATTGATCAACATTGAAGTTTTGAACCATGAACTATGTTTTGATTTTGTAATTCAAACTACATTGGAATCTTGATGTTTTGATTACTATTATAGTATTATAACGAATTTCAATTTGATTATTCTAAATTATAATGATTCAATGAATGGTTTATTTTTGTATTATTGTATATTTGATATTTCTTGTATTTCTTTGCATACATTGTCATAAATTATAGTTGACAATTTTACATAAATTTTAAACCAAAAAAAAAAAAAAAAAAAAAAAAAAAAAAAATATATATATATATATATATATACGGACGCACCCAAACGCATCCAAAATCCCCCATAAAAAATCCATGCATCCAGCACCCCGCACCCACATCAGCATCATAACCAGAATCGGTAACTTAGGATATCATATGACTTTCACCACAAAAATCTGTCATCAATGAACTATATGAGCTGTATGCTCCAAAACTAAACTATCAATATCATATAATGATACATCAGAAAACAGATAATTGAACAAGTTCAAGTAAAACCAAAATGAAAGAGCTCTGGTCATTACTCCGAAGGGTCCACTATACTATTGCTTCCTTTAGCTTCATCAGTCTTGAAAGTGCCCAGTGGTGGATCAATATCTGGTGCTGCAACATGGTCCCGACTCAATGCATCCTTTTGCCTTGCTTCTTTGTTCTTTGACTGGATGTCAACTCTGAAGATTTGTTTATTCTGTAGAACCTGTCCTAATGCTTTTATTTCCTCCTGATTCAATATGCCTTTATATGCATGAAAGAAGTAGGCTGATCTGACGTGGGACTTGTATAAAATCAGTCCTTCTTTGGCAAGGATCAAGAATCTTCTCTTTGGATTTTGATGACTGCAGAGACCTGTGTCATGATAAGAAGATGAGTGAGTTTATGATTGAACTCTGTAAGCCTTCTCCTTTTGTGTTGAAAGACATCTTCATTCCTTTTGGACCAAAATAATCATAGTATTTCACAGAATAATACAGACCAAATCACATTAAGATTATCATAAATATTTTTCTGTAAACCTAGCTAAAACTTCGACCCATGACAACCCAGGATATGTGTTCCAGACCATAGATTGTCAAAGGAAGAGTGACCACGCTTGCGAGGCATATGAGCATTAAAAAAATGACAATTTCCAGTCTTAGGAACATTGCGCATGGAACACGTTTTCTGGCCCTCATTTCCAAGCCCCTCCAATTTCAACTTGGAAGGTGTAAGGTCATTGATTATTCTAAGAATTAACTGTGTATTCTGAAACAAGAGAATATGATGCAAGAATACCTATTCTGAAAGATGAGAGAATGATGGTTATAATGCACTGTCAATTAGCTTAGTGTACATAATCTTAGATTTAGTTTAGTATTTGTTTGTTTTTTATAACATCAGATAGGGGGAGACATCCCTTAATTAGGAGACACTATGTCTAATGTGCTGTGGGTGGAACCACTCTTTTGGAATTGTCCATAAAATTGTTGGTTGAAAAGTATATACCCGACGAATATGTTACAAAGAAGGCTTTGTTGATTTAATAATTCAATTGTATTAAGTCGTGGCTCAAATAATATATGTTGTATTTATTTAAAGTTGCTGACTTAAACATGTTTGTCATTTTTATTTAGTAAGCTGAATATATTCAAGCTAATTATGTGACTTTCCATTGTCAAGGGTATTTCATATGGGCATAAGTTATAATCTTTCAAGGTGTAATTCATTTGTTTCTACCAAAGTCTTCATTTGGGATGCATAAAACGATTTGCGATTGGCGTGATGCTCTTATTTGTCTGTGCCATCAACCCAACAAATATGTAACCAAAATTCCTTCGTTGATTTAATAATTCCATTTTTATTAAGTTGTTGCTCAAATAATATATGCCTAATTTATTTAAAGGTGCTGACTCACACATGTTCCTCATTTTTATCTAGTAAGCTCGTTATTTTCAAGTTAAATATTTATGTAACTTTCCATTGTCAAGGGTATTACAGATTGGGATAACATTTCAAGGTGCAATTCATTTGTTTTTACCAAAGTCTTCATTTGGGATGCATAGATCGATTTGTAATTGGCATGATACTCTTATTTGTGTGTGCCGCTGAACTTAGTTGAGCGTAAGAGACTTAGGAGATTGGAATCGTAATATTTCTAGCAACTTCATTATTGCTAGCGTGATTCAAAGGCAGCATGCTAATTCTTCTTATTTAGTTTCTTATTTTTATTGGAACAATCATAGTTTTCACAAACATTATTTACATTTTGAAATTGGGCTACATCTGAGTGGAACAAGGTTGGGAATCTAGGAACCTGGGTTCCTCCTTGTGTCCTAGTGTTGTAGGGCTGGGGTCATGATTTTGGGTTTGATGCAGTTCCCTTTGGGTTCTGATAGAGTGTCCTAAAAACTTGTTTTGGCCCTGATAAACTGATGCGTTGATCTGATTTAGGTAAGTTCACAGTTGGTCAAGGTAAGCCAAAACAAGTCTAATGGCCAAGTCCTTAAATGGGTTAGACAATCAAGTAGCAGGGTAATGGTGTTCACAATCCCACCAAACACCTCAAGCTCACCCACTCCTTCTCCCACACACAAGGCTTCATCCAAGTCCAAGATGACTCTTCACCTTCCCACCAATTCACAATAGCACCCCCTAGCATCTTTTAACACCAGCATCTCCAAGACATCCCCCAAGCATACTAGAGGCTTTAAGCAACTCAAAACAACATAGATTCAACCAACTTTAAGGTTACAAGTCTCATTTGAAATGTCCACAAAATGAAGTTGTCATACAAGCCTAAACAAACCTCATTCAATTAGGCTTCCATAACGAGTATTTTGCAAATAACTTTAAATTTCTCTGAAGCACCCTTAAAACAAAATTTACATTCTGATACCCATTTGGGAGGAGTTGTTTAGGATTTCAAAGATTGAGGTCTCCAAGTTGTTGCTAAGCCATAGAATCACAAACCTAACAGGATAAATCCTGCATGGATATGGTGAGTGGTAGGTCTTTTGCTGCGTGCATGCTCTTATGGTACATTGGACTTCTTCTCTTTGTGCAGAAGCTCCTGATTTCTCAATGGTGAAATCAAGAGAGATACCCCATTCTTTGCCAAAACCCTAGTTACAGGTTTACTAGTAATATTGAGCAGCTAATTTATGGTTGGGCAGCCTTATACAAAATATCAGAGCCTCCTTACAGGTTGTAAATGTCATTTCAGAAGTTTGTTACCGAGCAATTGTGCAACTTATTAGATGCTGCACTTCTGCATATTATCTTTGTATGGGTTGTGACATCTGTGCATCATATCTGATACTATTTGGGACTGCAAATTGGCAACAAAGATTCTTGTCTTTGGGCGTTTATCAGGTTCTTGGCATGTGATCTGTTTAGACTTAGTAGCGAAATTGTAATTTATATTGTGATTGAATTTTCAAAATTGCAGCAATTATTAATTGATATTGTAAGGGGTTATGAGGTTGCATAACAACTGTTTGATGAAATGTCAACTTGTAGTTATGTGTTTAAGTCATTAGTACACATGCCAAGTGTTTGTATGCCTAATAGTCATAGGCGCATATTGAGATGTGTGGCAAGTGTTTGTCTTTGTGTTTATCAGCTCTAATAGTTAATTTCAGGCATGCAATTGTTTGTCAAAGGTCTGAAATAACTGTTATATCATTTTTATAACAGCCTTGCATTCCTAGAAGTATTCAATAACCTCATGTGCAGCCTTTGAACTTAGAGAACACAATGTGGAAATAAAGTAGAACAAGATTAGGCTTGCACGCAAAGTGTTTGACGAAATGTCCAACATCCAAAAGTGAAGCAACTTGGTGTTTGCCAGAGTAATAACTAGTTGGGGTTATTACATAGTTGGTCTTGAATAATGATGGCATGAACACAAGAGTTACCTTGTGTAGAGATCTTGAATCTTTTGAAGACATTTGTCTAATTATGAAGTCTGAATTCATGAGGTTATCAAGTATAGATGATTGTTTTCTTGATCCTTCTGGGACAAACATAAAGTTGATGCTCATAAATGTTGGTCTTGTTGGACTAACCGCCAATATTCCCGTTCGGGATTCTTGAGAACACTTAACTGCTTTCTGTGTTCTATAAGTCTAATTGTTGCATTACGCATGGACTGTTGAAAGTTTAGCATCAGTCAAAGTAATGCTGAGTATCTGAATCTATTATGCTCTGGTGTGTGTGTGTGTGTGTGTGTGTGTGTGTATATATACATACATATATACGTACACATGTTTATATGCATACGTATATATGTACAAATATGTATGTAGACAAGTTACATAGACATGATTCAGATCAGGCCTCTCTTACTGTTGTTGTTATATATGTACAAATATGTATGTAGACAAGTTACATAGACATGATTCAGATCAGGCCTCTCTTACTGTTGTTGTCGATTCACATCGGTTTATTTTCATCATTGATATTATAACACTATTATCTTCGATCAGGGATCAGGCTCCAACTATATTACCATTGATATTCATATTGTTATCGAACATGTTTTATTGGGCGTGGTTAATCGAAGGTTGTTTATGTTAACTAATGGTTGTGACCACGTAGGGTCATGACCCTACGTGGCCTTTTGGTCACGTAGAGTCAGGCCACGTAGAGTCTTGCCCCTATGGCGACATGATCCTTCACCTTATATAGGTATTTGCTCTCATCGGTGGACAAGGCAATATCAATACATAACATGCTTGCAGTCTCAGTATCGGTAGAGTAATACTGCAGATTATCAAATACATTCTTTTCAGCATTCAGTATTCCAAACAAAGCACATTGGAGCAGTCTGATGGTACACTCCTGCTACACACAAACAAGAAGTAAGTAAAGTTTGATATAATCTGATATTCATTCTATTAGAGATCCTATAAAAAATAACATGGTATCAGAGCCATTCTTATAAGAAATTTTATACAGAACTCATATATATATAAAATCTCAAACTTTACCATTTTTTGATTTTTTGATTTTTCTTTCAAAATCAAAATGGTTAACCATGTGAGGTTATAGGATAGATTGGAGGGGGCATCAAATTTTTCTTCATGAAAAATATGTGTCATGATAATATTAAGAGAAATGGAATTATAAGAGTATGTAGAATCAAATAAAACTATTCCGGAAAATGATCGAGACAAAACAACATGGAAAAGGCAAGGCACAACAATAAAGCCATGAAAATAATTGTAGACTCCGTTAAGGATCATATTCTCCTGTCTATTTCTCGCCTTTCTACTTTAAATGTTCACTATCAAGAACAACTTTAAAATCAATAATACTAGCAGGTTGCTGACCTTAAAGCAGGAATTATTATACATAAAAATGAATTGGTGACAAACTATCACTTACTATTTTCTAAGAATCTCTGAACAAAAAGATCAACTTGCTACAATTGGAAGTCAAGTTGATGATAAAGAACTTACCATGATTGCCCTAAGGGGACTTCTTCTATCTTGGGAAACTTTTATTCGAGGACTAAGCCCTCGACTTGAGCTTCCTAAATTAGAATTACTCAAGAATGAATGCACTCAATAGGAATCAAGATTAGTCTGAAGGGGGATAAACTTAAATCAAGAGGGAGACATTCATGCACTTCAAGTAAGCATCAATAGAAAAGGAAAATTCAATCGAAATAGGAGAGAATCCAACAAACCTTATATGAAAAGAGATTGGTCAAAAGTGAGACATTTTAAATGCGACAAAATTGGTCACTCTCATAACGTCTGTCTTGAACGAAAAAGAATTCAAGCTTCTCTAGCATAAATAAAAGAAGAAAAGGAGGAAGTAGAAGAAAATCATGCATTTTATCTAGCACTCTCTAGTGAGTTAAAGTCAAACAAAAACACTTGGATCATAGACAGTGGAGCATCTTGACATATAACATGTTTTAGAGACAAATTCAAAAACTTCTCAGAATACAACTCAGAAGAGGTAACCATCGGGGATAACTCCACTCATCGAATTAAAGGTATTGGGTATTGTTCCATTCATCTAAATTCAGGCATTACTCTTCAACTTAACAATGTTTTATATGTACCTGGAATTAAAAGAAATCTAGTCTCTATATTTGGCCTTTCTGATCAAGGATATAGAATCACTTTTCAAGAAGACAAAGTTCTGTCTTGGCCTAAAAATGCTAACATCAAGAAAGCTATCACTATTGGAGTTAGAGATGGGAGTTTTTATAAACTTTGTAATCAACAAAATTTTGCACTAAATCATGAAATCTCAAGAGTCTACAGAAATCTTGCATAGGAGATTAGGTCACCTACATTTCCAAGCATTGTCATCTATAGGGAAAATTGTCAAAGAGTTACCTAATCTTAAATCAGATCACTTAGGTGTTTGCAAAAGCTGTGCCCTAGGTAAAAATGTCAAGAAATCCTTTCCCAAAAGTGTTCATACATCAAAAGCAATACTTGAACTCATTCATTCCGACCTATGTGGTCCTATGTCTGTACCCTCTCTAAATGGGTGCCTCTATTATGTAATCTTTATTGATGATTATTGTAGGAGAACTTGGATCTATTTTTTGAAACAAAAGGAATCTAGTGAAGTACTGCCAAAATCCGAAAAATTCAAAGCCCTAGTAGAAAATCAATCAGGAAAGAAAATTAAAATTTTAAGATCAGATAATGGAGGAGAGTACATCTTTGAAATTTTAAAAGATTTTTGCATTACTATTGGGATTAAGAGGGAGTTTTCTGTACCTTATAATCCTCAACAAAATGGAGTTGTAGAATGTAAGAATAAATCAATTGTCGAATCAGCCAAAGCTATGATGCATGATCAAAACCTTCATACTTCGTTCTGGGCTGAAGCATCTAACGTTGCAGTTTACATTCAAAATCGATGTCCACAGTCAGTCTTGGAAAATACCACTCCAAAAGAAGTATTTACAGGCATCAACCTAGATCTAAGTCACCTAAGAATATTTGGGTGTCCAGTCTATGTTTACATTCCTAATGAAAAGAGAACAAAGTTAGAACCATTTGGGAAGAAAGGAATTCTCATCGGGTACAGTGAAAATTCCAAAGGTTATAGGGTCTATATTCCAGGTCAGAGAACAATTGAAATTAGCAGGGATGTTAAATTTGAAGAAGACATTGCCTTAAACCTTTCTAAAAATAGTGATGAGCTATTCACAAAACTCACCATCGAAACAAATGAAGATCATCCGATAGAGTATGAGATCAAGAATGATACTTCATCTCCTGTACCTACTTCGGATGATGTTCAAAATAATAACAATAAAAAGGGACCACTTTGGGCCAAAAAATTCACAAAAGTAAACCATGTTGAACTTGATGAAGTATTAAAAGAAAGCATGAAAACAAGAACTCAGTCTTGTTATGTTGCACTAGTAACAAAACTTATCAAATAAGAACCTTCTAACACTAAAGAAGCCTTATCAAGTCAACCTTGGAAAGAAGCTATGATTGAAGAATACAATTCAATATTAAAAAATGATGTATGGGATGTTGTACCCAGACCTAAAAACAAATTAGTAGTTTCTTCCAAATGGCTGTACAAAATCAAGCATGCACCTGATGAGAGCATTGGAAAATACAAGGCAAGATTTGTAGCATGAGGTTTTTCATAGAAGGAAGTTATTGATTATGAGGAAACCTTTGGTCCAATTGCTAGGTATAATTCAGTCAGAACCATCTTAGCCATTGCGGCATCTAAAGAATGGAAAGGCCATCAAATGAATGTTAAGACAACTTTTCTAAATGGTGAAATTGAAGAAGAAGTGTACATTGAGCAACCATAAGGGTTTATTACTCACGACAAGAATACTCATGTATGTAAGTTAAAGAGAGCACCATAAGGGCTCAAACAAGCTCCCAGAGCGTGGTATGAAAGAATAGACAATTACTTTACAAAGCTAGGGTATTCTAACATTGAAGCTGATCCTAATCTATATTTCAAAATAGATAGAAATGACATAATTACTCTTGTGTTATATGTTGATGACTTATTAATGACAAATGAAGAACATCTAATAAGCAAATGCAAACAAGAATTGACAGCTGAATTTGACATGAAAGACTTAGGCCGTCTCCACTACTTCGTAGGATTGGAAGTTCGGCAAAAAGGAAACTACATCTTTCTAAAGCAAGGAAAATATACTATTGATATTCTAACAAATTTTGGAATGATGGATTGCAGACCAACTTCTACTCCTATGGAATTTAATCTACATAAACTGAAGGATGACATGGGCAAATCAGAACTTGCTTATCCTACTCTCTACAGACAGACCATTGGTTCATTGATGTATTTAGTGAATACTCGTCCTGACATATGTTATGCTACTAGTCAGTTTATGGTTTGCAATATCCCTTGTCAATTCGAACCTCAACTTGTTGATTTGTAGGTTAAAGAAAATTGTCAAACATTTCCAATACGATCTCTATGCTTGCTGTTTTTGAGTTTCAGACTGATTATACTTGCTTGAAATGATATCAAAGGGAATCTAAAAGCCTGTAATTGATTGCTACTATATCTAAGAAAAGAACTAAATGCATATGCAATTCTCATTTGGCTTTTCAAATGCATATAGATGAATTCTAAATGAAAAATCTGCACTTACAGCCAATTGGTATTTTGTCATACACTTGTCATGCATACTTGGTATTTTATCAAACACTTGGTATATGAATTCAATGCTTACCATAATATTCCAAGGCTCTTGGGTTTGCAACCCCAAAAAAGTGAGTTGAAATGACATTATAAATCTAATATAAAATGTGCATCTACAGCTACTTATGACAGCCACCTTTACAATGCCAAATGACCAATTTAAATGATGCAAATTGATTATAGAACTTGATATAAAAATCGTCCAATGAAGGAGATGAAATTGCAATCATAATCAAGCCAAGTATTGCAGGCATGGGTACTGTTCACGACACTATTCACGTGACTGTTCACAACTGTGATGTCCCCGCTCTAATATTTAAATTAAATAATAAATAAGTATTATACATAAAGTGATATTAATAAAAATATTAAAGTAATAATATTTTATATGTAATATTATATAATAATATCCTTGCATTATAATAGCACTATGGAATTATGAAATTGATTAAATAATAATCTCATATAATAAATAATTATTATATTATAATGATTAAAATATGATTTAATATAGAAACACTATTATTATAAAATATTATAATATAATAATATAATTTATACAGTTGATATATTAATAAAATGATATATGTTACAATATAATAATAATAATTATTAATTATATTAATATTACAATTACTAATATATTAATAATAATTAATGTTACAATATATTATTATTATTATTAATATAATATAATTGATATTATAAAAAGACGCAACTCTTAGAAATGAAAACTATATATACATAGAGGAATATAATATGGAGTGATATATGATAAGAAGGAAAAATAAAAAGGGAAATAAAAGGGAACCAATCGTAATTTGGGATAAGAAGGAGAAAATTATACATAGTAAGGTTATGAATTCTAATGTTCCAAAAATGGTTCATTACAACAACACTGTAGCAGGCAACAATAAATGTATTCTCCAATTTAAGCACAAATAAAACTTTAGAATGAAGCTCTCCTAAATCCCAAATTCAGTGGTTATTTCACCACCTCAAATGGTTGCAACAGTGAAGAATTGACGCTCTGCAATGGCTAACTGAAATCAGAAACCTTTAGTTTCTTCTCCCAAGTTTATATCAAATGCAATCGACAATAATTAGATGCCTAACAATGAAGCTCTTGCCTCTACTTATTCTTTTCCTTCAGCCTTCTAGAAGGAAATAAAATATATTAGTTAATTGTACTCTCTAGAAGCTTCCCCCTTTCCAATACAATAATTAGTTGTGCTTCTAGAAAATTAAATTAATTAGATATAAAATCACCTTTAGATTTATTTATTTATTGACTTTAATTTAATTTATTTCTCCACTTATCCTTTGGAGAACGAAAAGCTAAGAACTCCATTGAGGATCTAAAAGATGGGGGACATTACATGGTTACTCCGAAGAAGATTCACCTAATGGCAGCTAAACATATCCTAAGATATCTAAGAGGAACTATTGGCATGGGAATCAGATATGATCAAGTTGAGATAAATCTTCATGGTCTTTTAGATTTAGATTTGGCAGGCAGTTCTACTAAGTGTAAGAGTACTACAAGATGTTGCTTTAGGTTTGGATTTGGGATGATTTCTTGGTTCAGCAAGAAACAGTCGTCAGTTGCATTGAGCTCTACTGAAGTAGAATACATAGCCTCTTCCTTAGGAGCTAGAGAAGTTGTATGGCTACGAAAGCTTTTATTTGATTTGTTTAAAGAACCTTCGAAGCCTACTATCATTTATTCTGATAACCAGAGTTGTATTAAAGTTTCAACTAATCTAGTTTTTGACAAATAGTCCAAGTGTATTGAAATTCCCTATCACTACATTAGAGATATGGTAGATCAAGATATCATCAAACTTGAGTACATCAGTACTAATGAACAGACGACTGATATTTTTACCAAGCCTCTTGGTAAAGTGATGTTGGTAGACTTCAGAGAAAAACTTGGTATGATTAAATTGTAATTTTGAACATTGCATTTAATTTCAATTCATGTCTTTATGCTTCTATGGTTGTTGCTTCATATATGTAATGAATGGTGACGATCTTTCATGGACATATATATTTAGAAGGCAATCTTAGTAATGTGACTATCTTACAAATGATAGGCCTGTTATTAGGACTTATGGTCCGTATATTCCAGAAGTCATGAATAGCAAATGCATTATGATTACTCTAGATATTGTTTCGGACGATTAGAGATCATAATTTATGTTATGATAGTGTTCATAGCATGGTGATTTATGTTATTTGACGAGTCTCTATTTCTTAGAGTGGTAGTGTCAAATAATGTATTATGTGTAGATATTCTAATATCTAGATTCTTTATTAGTTCACCCTTGCTAAAGAGGGAGTGTTGAAAGTTTAGCATTAGTCAAACTAATACTGAGTATCTGAATCTATTATGCTCTGGTGTGTGTGTGTGTGTATATATATATATATATATACACACACACATACATATGTACACATGTTTGTATGCATGTGTATATAAGTACATATATGTATGTGTACAAGTTACACAGACATGATTTAGGTCGGGCCTTTCTTATTGCTATTGCCATTTCACGTCAGGTTACTTTCACCATTGATATTATAACATTGTTATCTTCGATCAGGGATCGGGCCCCAACTATATTGCCATTGATATACATATTGTTATCAAATATGTTTTATTGGACGTGATTAATCGCCAGTTGTTTATGCTAACTAACGGTTGTGACCATGTAGGGTTGTGACCCTATGTGGCCTTTTGGCCATGTAGAGTCATGCTCCTACGGGGACATGACCCTTCACTTTATATAAATATTTGCTCTCATCGGTGGACAAGGCAGTATCAATACATAACATACTTGCAGTCCCAGTATTGACAGAGTAATATTGCAGATTATCAAATACATATTTTTCAAGAATTAGTATTCCAGACACAGCACATTGGAGCATTCTAAAGGTACACTCCAGTTACATACAAACAAGAAGTAAGTAAAGTCTGAAATAATCTGATATTCTTTCTATCAGAGATTCTAAAATAGCATGGACAAGGTTGATATTTTGGTGCAAAGACGACCCTAACTTGTAACAAGTGGTATCAAAGCTCAGTTGCAGGTTCAAATCTCCTCGAGTAATGCTGAGGGTGGGATTGTTGGACCATCTATCAATATTCCCCTTCGAGATTTGTGACATGGATTAATTGGCTAGTGTGTTCAATAATTCTAGTTGTTGTATCAAGCATTGACAGGGTCGATCTTTTGTGGCATTGACAACCCTAACTTGTAATAAGTACGTCTATGGAGAATCATACCAATGCTGACAACCTATTGCCATCAAACTTTTCTCTCAAGTTCTTAAGATTCTAATTTCTCATTGTTGAATCTATATTAAAAATATTTATTCACAACTCTTAAGTCTCCAATTTCAAAATTGGAAATATTTATAGGTTTCTAGGTCAATGTCATCTGATAGAAAGTGGAGCACCCGCTCCTATATCAACTCAGTAAAGTACAATAGATTGCACTAAAAGAAAGTGAAAGACTTGGTCTATGTGCGTTCTAACTTGGAGTTCCTATCATAAAGAAAAATACCTAGAGAATGGGGAGACAAAAGAGTGGGATATGATCTAGAGCATGTGGTGTTGGACGATTTAGTTACCTACCTAGTTGCACTTGTAGTAGATGATAACCATGAGCTACCCAGTGGTCATAAGGTTGATCCTGAGATTGCTAGTATTGTTGTCAATCCTTGTGCTAGTGCAATAAGTCTTCTAATTTACTATGTATATTGATATGGATGATGATGATAGTTTTAATGATATTTGATTATGAATGGCTGATTGTTAACAATTGACATTATTATTTTTGAACTAGAACATTGATATGTTGGTCTGTTTTGGCATTGTCAATGTTATTTGGACCAAAATATTAATATATATCATGGTGTATTTGTTCTATGTTGAGTGTTAGCATAGTGGTGTATTATTAACTTAATTGCTGTTGTATATATGTGAAAGGAGTTGAGATGGCCGTTTTGTCGAAAAGATGCATCAAGAAACCACTAGCATCTCAGTTAAAGATCTCACGGGAGGCTCTTAGAACATATCATGAATTTCAAGGGCATATGGTAGATGCTTACTAATAATCTCCCTCTCAACATTACCCGAAGGGATACAAATCTTTGAACTTGTGTTGATAGCTTTTGAAAGGATTTGTGCTAGCTGTTTTCTTCAAAAGATGCATCAGGAAACCACATAGGAGGCAGTTGGACGATGTTATGAATCTTGAGGGGATATGCTGGACACTTTCTAGCAATATGTGTATATTTTTTTTTGGTGTTTTGTACGGATGGACATGAAAGTAAGCCAATACCCTAAACTAATTGATTAAACCTTCGAAGTCGAAATTGGCCTTGAATTAGGGTTTTCACAACCTAGTTGGAATGGTTTCGTTGAATGGTGCAGTGATATTCATGCTAGCACAATGCTCTTTGTTCATACTATTTAGGTTGTGTGGCATCATTTTCCTAAGGGAACCTTTCATGGTTATCTTTGGTAACATGATTATTCGAAGTAGAATTCTATGCAGATTGTGAGATTCTTTTTTGAGTCATGGACTTCCTTGATGATTTCATTGGAATGTATTGATGCTGTTGAGAATTGAAAGGAGTGGGATTGGCAATGGTTCAAGCATAGGATATTAAATTATTTACTGATTTGAAGATGTGACGAAGCTTCAAGCATATTATCGCTAGAACATTAAGATATCATCTACTATTCAATATCAACAACTTCAAACTCTATATATTGATTTTCTCCTATGGAATGTAGTCTACGCGCATTGTAAACTAGGACAATGTCATTTAAGTGTTGTTTTGAAAATTTATCCTTTCTATTTATATTCTTTCTTTTAATTCCTAAAAGGAATTAGTATCATTGTTACAAGACTATGACTTGCCTTAGACACATAAATTTGATTTTTCACTCGGACTCGTACTTGTACTCGGTGTCCAAACTCAACATATTTAAAACCTATGTAATTCAATGCTGTTAAGGGTGTCACTTTTTATCTAGCATTATTTAGTTAATTAACATCAAAGACACAATAATTGTGATAAATAGAAGCTACTTTGCAGACACACACAAGCTTACATTGATCACACAAGTATAAAAATGAAATAAGTTAAACTAAATAACACATTAGAAATGTAAATAGTGTCACTCCTAAATTACTACAATATTCATGGAAGCTAAAGTTCAAAACCTGTATCAAAATAAAAGCTAAAGCCTATAAAACTATGGCTCTAAGTAGCCTTTATCACTGAGGAGTAAACCCCACAACCTTCGTATGCGTACACCTAAGATAGGTCATGGAAGATTCTGCAATCATATTTTTCCCATGTATATAAGGCTCAACTTTAGTGTTATCCACATTCTCATCATCATCCTCGTCACTCTCAGCCTTAAGGTCCTCTTGGGTCTCCTTACTATCTAGCCTATATTGGCATCGTTATTGCATCTACCTCTCGATCCAGTTGATTAAGCCCATTCCATATCTTCTTCACTAAAGGAAACATTATAAACCTCAACATTCCACTTTTCCTATTAATCAACCTCTTGTAAGATGATAGTAGATGTGTCAGTGGCCAAGATTTGTTTGTCATAGGGGCAAAGGTTGTAATGAACAAAGACAAGATCGCTTATCCTATTTATTGCTAACATGTTGTGCTTTTCTGAGTGTATATGTTCAAACATGCTCGAGTTGCACTTTTTTGAGTGTGTATACTCAAACAGGCTTTGATTACACTAGCATCTTGAGGCACTACATGACTAGCTCAAAAATATGAAATACAATTCTCTGCATATTTGGCACTTAGGTTCTAAATATCTCCAACCATGCATCTGAAACAAGAAAGTTTAAGAGTCAATTGTATAATCTTTTTTATAACTTTGATTTTACCATAGCTATGCAATCTTGGGGGACAGGGGGACGAGGGAATGGAGGGACAAGTTTTCGAAACAATGCGACAAAGGGGCCTTAATTTGGAGATGGCGGGGGGACGACGATGAGGGGACCGGGGGGTTGTATATATTATACATATGGACTTAAAATGCTAGTTATGAAAAGATTTATTGCAATATAAGATATGAAGATGTAAAAGAGTATATAATTGAACATTGCATTGAATTGGAACATCAAACATTGAACATAATTAGTCAAATCAACAAATAGTTAACACTGGGACGTCCCCCCATCATTGACAGAGGTGGTGGAATTTGTTGGCACTATTGGGGATGGGCGAATAGAGTCCCCAAGTCCCTGGTGCGTTGTAGCAACCGGATCTCTTGGGTCTATTTTATCGTTCAACATACTCAAGGAATACAATTACTTCTTCGTTTCATAGGAAGACAGTTATATCGTTCATGTTCATGTGAATAAGATTTACCGTTAAAAACAAATATACAAAATTTCTTAACTAAAAACTTGAATTAACATCAAATGAAATTACTACAGAAATTGAAAACCGCATACCTTGGAATATTGAGTTCGAATCAAACTAGGGATGCTTCTTTGGTTCGTTTAGGGCTTCTGATATCGCTATCTCACTTATGGTTTCCACTACTATGGATTCATCTAGGGCTTCCGATACCACAAATTCAATTAGGGCTTCCGATACCATTGATTTAAATAGGGCTTCCAATACCACGAATTCAATTAGGATTCCAATACCATTGTATCATTTAGGGTTCGAGTCATCTCTCATATCAATTAGGGCTTCTGATCTCTTTTCCTTCAGACTACTTAACTGTGACAGTAACTCAAGAATTAGAAATACTCTTATAATTGATATTCATTTAAATGAAAAACAATCCATGAATCTATCTCTTAGATCTAGATGTAAATAACAGTAAGAATGAAATCCACTCAAATTAATATTACCTCTTCATAAATAATAATGATAATACGTGTTTTCAATAAACATAGGAATGCATAGCTTTTCTCTGTTTGGCGCTTATCCGACATCTCGAGAGAGGTGAAACATTGTCAAGAGCTTAACCACCCAACCTTAGGCCACAACTTATCCCCACATGATCTCTAATGATTAAGGCCCTCCCTACCTGGAATTGACAGGGGTCATCTTGCCATCCACTGGGCTTCCTGATAATTTAACTCACCATGCGACTTGGCAGCAGGAGATCACAATAACAAGAATGTGCATGAGGTATTATTTAATTCATGTTAAATGGTAAATATTGAAATGTTATAATTGATACTGATTCATACTATTGAGGATTCCTAATCTCTTACCTCATCACCCATCTTCATGGCTACATAGCCGGGTGAGTTCCAGGTATTCGGGTTTCTCAGAGCAGATGGCTAGTTCATTTATTCAAGAAGATTACATACAACCATCATTTCAAATTCTATGATTATGTTCTTAAGAGATCTCAAAATGTCAACATTCCTTCATGCTTGAACTAATGCATTGTTAATTTTAATATTTATTTGATTTTGATATCATTCTTGTTTTTATAGTTCATCTACACCTCATCACCATAATCAGGCCTTCTTGTCAGTGAATCCTTGGTGCCATCAATTAATCTTTTCAAATATACATTGTACCTTCTTCACCATGTTCTAGCTTCCAGCCTGGTGAATTCCTTGGTACTCTGGTTGATATTCATCTAAGATATAATCAATATATCAAATTGTATTATAACTTTTATCATGGAAAAAGGTCATTCAAAAGATTTATTGATTAATACATGTTCTATTATTATGATGATAACAGTCTTATATCTAAACAACATTATGGCAGTCGATTAAACTTGAAAGATTAAAATAATCTTGAAAGACTATAGTCGGCTTCACCCAATATTCATGCATCATTTATAAGTATAAAGGTAGGCTGAATAAAATACGTATGGCTCTATTTACTTGTTCAATTTCTGTTTATACGAGGAAACAATATTCTATCAATCTTACTGGAAACAAGGAATTTTTATATTGCTCATATTTAAATTCGACTCAACAATTTAAAAAAAAAGTAATAAACAAAACCACTCCTTACGGGACACAATGTCACTGTAGTCGGAGAAGGCTCCTGCTTGGCTTTGATTTGTCTCTGGTTCTGAAATCCATGGCAAGTGATAATGGTTAAATGAGGTGTAAGAAAACTCAGACTCCGATGCTAATGGCACAATATACTGATTAACAATGTCCAACAAACAAATCGTGCAAGGAAGGAAAACGATTTCCGGATATAAGATTTTATCACAATGGAAAATTAGAACAGAGTTCTGATAGTTTGATAAACACAGATTACTTATGTAATCTTCAAAGGTCTACCGACTCAATCAAAATTAAAGAAAGGAACGCCAAAGCTAGGTGCTAATCAAGATACGACAAGGATGCATAAATAATATTGAGCCGACTATACGGCTACCTAGCAGTTACAAGAAAACCATCCGAATACCAATCAAATCAAATTATAAAAAGAAGGAAAAATAATTAAAAGATTGGAAAAGTTGAACGATTATACAATCCAAATCGCCAAATATTAAATTGATTTGCTATGCCAAGTGTTATCATTTAAGAGCAAAGAATATTAAATTGAAAGGGAATAAGTTGGAAAGTTGTAATTCGAAAATTATAATAATTCTAAAGTTATTGTAATTCAAATACTATCAAAATCTTATATGCACTTATAAACATCACTTAATTGATTATTAAATTATAATGGTGTTAAATGATTTTATATTTAAATATATGTTTATAAATATTTATTAAAAACAATCTAACGAAAGATAAATTAAAATACTTTTAAAAATTAAAGTCCTTAAGATATGTTTTTATATTTTAACTCAATTATTTTATTTAAGTTATTTATTTAAATAACTCATGCAATTCCACATATGTACCCTGTTTCAAATTGCTAAGTCCTTTACCCGTCTGCTAGTGATGGTGATACCTTGCCTAATTCTTTTCTGACAATGCTTCCACCGCTTTGACATGCTTCCTGCAAGGAATTCCTCTGTAATTAAATTATAAATAATCATATCAGTTAACCTTTCATCTTAATTCCATGAATTTGCGATTAATGATCAACTAACATGTCATTTCACTTGAAATCATAATGACTATCTATCTTACCATTTCGCTAGATTATATCAAATTAAACTGCCAACTGACTTCATGTGAACCTCAACGGCTATATTTTAAGCTAGGTCAAAATTTGGGATGTAACATGCGTAAACAGAGAACGGCCTAGAAACATCATTCGAGGGACGTTGGAGTCCTATACTGATCGGATCCAACTCAAAGGTGCAAATCGAAGTAGAGACACAATTATGTATAGGAGTCTGAAGATTTCTGGTTCGTGCATTGAAATCGCCAAGAATAATGATGTCACCTAAGGCTGCAAATTGTGAGATACTCTCCTGAAGGTTATCAAAAGGGACTGGATCCTCGACATGATTTATGGCAGATGGAGAAGAGGTCGGTGGAAAATAACATACTACAAGAAAGATGTTCTTTTGTCGGTGATTTCGAGGGCCAACACAGACCCACATGAATCTGGCAAAGGCATCAGAGTGAACCACTAATGTGAACCTGAAAATGTCATCTCTAATCAAACAACAAGGTATATCGCATAGTGATTGTTTATATTCTAACAACTCCCTTGATAGTTTCTGAATGACAATTGTTTGTGTAATTTGAGAGTAATGGAGGTTGGTATGAAAGAAATGATTGAAGCAATATCTGACAAAGAACTTGTAGCGGGTCATGAGGCATTGATATCTATATTGATGACAAAAATAATTGATTATAAAATATAACACAGGAAATCAACATATTTATGGATTGTAATGTTCTTGTGTATCAATGGTAATTGAACTAAGTCTGCCACAGTTGCCATAGCAAAAGAGATGTGGAAGGTTGAAAAAGATAACATGGAGTTGTTGAACATAACCGGGCTATACCTGAAGCGTTAGGCTATTTTGTCAAATTAATTTAGCTTTGGTATCGTGGTGATTCTCATATAATGCCAAAGAATATATTGTTAGACAATTGTTATCTGGGCATGCTACAGTAGCCTGAAGGAAGCAAACAACTGGCTTCCACAAGAGGGTAAATACTATCATTACTTGTCACATAACAATTGGAGAAATTGATCGAGATCACTAGAACCCTACCATGATATTTGTTTCGTCTCCAACATTGATGTTCCAGTATGGTTGAGTGTTCTCCTAATATTATGGAAATGACTTATTTTCATAGAAACACGAGAGCCCCATGCATTGGGGACTTGGGGACTCCGTCCCCAGCGGCACCACTAGATTCCACCACCTCCATCGAGGATGGGGGGATGTCCCGGTGTTAACTATTTTCTGATTTGACTATTTATGTTCAATGTTTGATGTTCTAATCAATGCAATGTTCAAATATTTACTCTTTTACATCTTTATATCTTATATTGCAATACATCTTTTCGTAACTAGAATTTTAAGTACCATATGTATAGTATATACAATTGTAACATCCACATTTTTCGAGTCTTAACTAACAACTAGCATATCAAAGAAATACAGTTACAACTTCATATTCATAGGAAGACATAACAGTTATGTTCATTTGAATGAGATTAATGTTTAAAATCAGTTAAACAGAAATTTCATAGCTAACAATTGATAGCATCATCAATAAATGTCAATATAGAATGAGTTTTTTATACCCTAAATTCAAAAACCGGAATCTGCCTAGGGCAACATCTGCAAAACCCAGGTTAATCCACATATACCACTTAGGGCATGAATAGTTGTACCACTGTCAATTACCATCAAATACCACTATATTATTTAGGGCATCAAATACCACTGTATTATTTAGGGAATCATATACCACTATATCATTCCTTTTATTTCTATTGCTAACTATGGCAATAACATACAGTTAGAAGATACACTCATATTCACAAATGAAAGACATAAATAACAATCCATCAGATAGACCTATCTCTTGCAAATAGATATATTTTATGTTCAGTTGGAAGATCAACTAATCTAAGTGGTTACCAACTACATTGATGTGAAAAATTGCTTTAATAAGAGGAAATAACTGAATCAAGGACATAAATCAATCCATCATATCTTCAACTTATAAAAACATTATAAAAGTAAAATACTTCTTACCAACAAATGTTTGAATGCATAACTTATCTTTGACTAGTGCATGTCTTGGCATCTTGTGAAGAGGGGAAACATTGTCAGGGGTTTAACCTCCCAACCACGGACTCTTAAAATATCCCAACATAATCTCATTCGAGAAAGACCCTCCTTACCCAGAATAGACATGGAACACTTTGTCTAGCCATTGAGCATCCTGGTACTTAATTCCACCACTTGACTTGACAACAAGGTACATATTGGACAAACATGAGCTTACTTGGGAAATCTGTAGAATTTTATTATAAAAATATCATCTATGGTAGTTCTGATTTCTATTCTTCCTTTGCAAGGATTTTCTTTACCTCTTCACCCTCTTTCATTGGCCATTCAAGCCAGGGTGAGTCCTTGGTGATGTTCAACTTGTTAATCATGGTATTCTATCCATTGCTGCGTACACCGTTGGTATACAATTGATGTAAAGATGTACTTCAAATTAGGCATCATGTCATTCTTGTGATTCAGAACCACAATTATTCCAACAAAAGACATATCACAAATGTATCACAATAAGGAAAAGACTTGTTCTTTATGAAAGTCTCTCATATGGTATATCGGGCCCAATCTAATATTGATAGTTTGTATTGATCTTGAATGAAATAATGAGTTGGCAAAACATAAGACGCGTGTATAGACAATGAAGGTACAACTCGTGCATAATTTAAAAAGAGTTGAATGCATGATTTATCCATCAATAAAATATTTGCATCGATTAGGAGGGATGAAGAAAGAATATAGAAACAACAACATAACCTGAAACAAATGCTTTATGGGAATTAAGGAGCCTCTGTTGAGCGGCTTAAGCTGACTTGACTGTGATTGAAATGCGATTACTCTTTGGAGAGGTCTGTGTTGAATCAAAGGTATTATGCCCAGTGCATAGATAGAACAACAAGAGTAGAGATAACGACAAGAATGCCGTTTTCATCAGACGTGAAATGTTTTAAATCATCTTTGGGCTCAAGTGAGCCGCCACTCAAGGTGGTAGTTCAATCAAGACCATTGGTTTCAAGTTCAATTTAAAAGAAAAGATGGTGCCAAGTGTACATTGTCGCCTTTCTTGAAGAGTTATAAGTTTTGAATTATTATTGAGCTCCATTAAAAACATATATATATATATATATATATATATATATATATATATATATATATATATATATATATATATATATATATATATATATATATATATATATATATATATATATATATATATAATTTTTAAATGATTCCGTCATGCTATTATTGAATCTAAAGTTGCACTCAATAAAATACGTATAACTATGTACATGTGTAGTTCAGAGGATATGGTTTTTTATAACATCATATACTCTTGATGTATGCACGTGTGTGTGTGTGTGTGTGTGTGTGTGTTTACACACAAACATATAAATAAGTTCAAACTATAGATATTACTTTAATATCCTGGTAGTATCATATATATATATATATAGGTGATGACAAAAGAAATTTTTTAAAATTGAGATGACAACACCAAACAACAAATGTAATGGTTGTGAACATGAATTTTGATAATGATAGCTATATATTTTTTATATGTTTGACCAAGTAGCTCATGGTATTACTCAACGCACACTCTTGCTTGCCTAGTCATTTACCCTTAGCCATGGTGATTCAAGATTCATACCTATTTGCCCAGTAATGGTGGTGCCCATGTGCCCAATTCTTTTCTGACAATGCTTCCACCCCTTTGACGTGCTCCCTATAAGGAAATTCTCCACAATTAAATCATATTACCATAACAAGCTATTAATCATAAACAATCATAATGGCTAACCACCTTTTTAATTCCCATAAATTCATGATAAATAACCAACTTTCCAAAATAGCATTAAAATATCATCATAACGGTTAATTAGCATGCCAACTTTATATGAGATTATAATAATTAACAATCTTATCATTTGACATGATTGTAACTAATTTTACCTGTCAACAGACTTTACATGATATCTCAGCGTTTATATGAACATTTCAAATAGAGCCAAACATTGGGATGTAACAACCCCCCCTGGGTCCCCCTCTACCGTCTTTGTTGTCACCCTGCCGTCCCCAAATTAGGGCCCCTTTGTCCCCCAATCCCAAAAACTTGTCCCCCCGTCCCCCTGTTTCCCAAGGTGGTGTAACTGTGCTTATTTTTCATTGTATTTTGTTAAGTTTTGTCTTTGTGAGGGGTATGGACATTGGAATTAAGGAAAAGAAGCATTGCCCATGAATAGTTCAGAATTAATCTTCATCCCAACCGTCTGAACATTTAATTAAAATAAATAGAGAATTTATGTACATTTTGCTGTACAAGCTTGGTTAGATTTATAGTTTGGGTTGAGGAAGTTTCCCAAGCATTCAAATTCATTAGCAGGCTATACGGTTGTTGAGAGAGCATAAGTCAAACCTTTAGGACTTTGAAGAATAATTTGGAGGTTACTGTCACATTGTCTTTTGTCTGCTTTAATTGTGCTAGTATTAAAAAAGCATTGTGTTGGAGTTACTAAACAAATTTACAGTAGAACCCACAATGGTTGCTGAAGAAATATATGTTGACAAAGGTACAACTAGACACCAAACAAATTCTGAATATTAAATACATCCAACCGTTTGACAGAAGGTCTACATGATCTATGTGAGTTTGGGCATTCTCAGAAATTAAAAAAGAACAATTTTTAAGAAAACTCTTCGTCAAAATCATAGCTAGTTGGAAGTCTGTGAAATTCAAGTATGCAAAACATTATTTAGTTGCAGAAGTAAAATTATTACAACTGGCGACTCAGAATTAGAAAATATCTGTTGAAGGCATTTAGGAATGTGTGTATGTGGTGCAGAGAATTGCTTGGTTGTTTAACTTTAACTTGTGAACAATCTAGTAAATTGATGGATGGCACCATATTGCAACCATATAGCAGATCATACATTCTTAGTTCGGGCTGTGTTTAAACAGTAACAACTCTAGTTCAGTGTGCAAAAGAAGAGGCCAGATAAACATACATTTATTGTTTCTGCAGACAAAAGATTTCATTGCAACTAATGTTTTGAGACATAATGGGATCAAACAACAGTTTTGCCAAAGTACTTTATGAAATAGGTAGCAAGTTGGGGTTGGATTCACAAACAAGTGAACATACTGTCACCACTTTGATTAAATTAGAAGGATGTTTGAGCATGGTGAGAAAACACCCTCTGATTTACTGCAGATTGCTCTTGTTCCTATAGTGACTGCATTGAGTCCTCACAAGTGGTTGAAGCATTCGAAGGGTGAGGTAAGACTTCTGGTTACTTCCCATCTAATGGAGGTCATAAGAATCTTAGTCCCTTAGGAACCTTACAGGGAAGACATAATGAAGTATGTACTTATGGAACCTTACAGGGAAGACATAATGAAGTATGTACTTAAGTTAATTGTTTTATAGTTTTTAAAATCTTGGATACTTAAACTATTTTTATTTTTCTAGAATAGCTGCCATACTAAAACAATTTACAGAATTCAGATTGTATAATCTACTACATGACTTGGGATTGTATGATTTAATACATAGAATGTTTTAACATCTGTTAGGCACAATCAGGGAAGAACATGATGCGGGTGTTATTGCAATCATGGAAAACATTATGGTTATGACAATTAATGAGAGTGATGCTTATTTCCAGCCACTTCTACAAATGTTGTAATCAATTTCAAAAAGAGAACTAAAGGCTTTAAAAACTGTTTATAATTTGGTCAACAAGGTGCTCAAACAAATGTGAGCCAGAAATCAAAAGTACAAAGAACATCAGGCTAAAGAAGAACTAAAAGCAACGGAATTACAAGTTATAGAATCTTAGGAAATGAGCAAGGACCACATGAGGAAAGAGCAGATTTGTTTTACTTACAAGCATATCTGGTTACTTGATCACACTTGTAAGGACAACAAGGAAGAAGAGTCAGCTCAAGAAGTGCGAATCAGAGTTGAGGAAGTTCAGGACTCGTTAGTCCAACTTCAGTATCATGAAAATCATGAGCTTGAACCATCTTTGATTAATGGTAAGGATAATTCTATCATCTTATTTGGGTGAGCTAGAGGTTATCATTGACAAACATTATTGTGATCATAAGGCTGAAAATGAATATTTCCATGAAGATGAACTATGTAAAAACAATGACGTAGTAGTTGATGAGGCAATACATTTGGAGATAGAGGAAAACCATGAAAAGGATGCAGCTGGAAATGAAAATGAATCTAGTATTCAAAATGTAGAGCAAGATGATCTTAATATAGGGGCTGATTTGAAGGACCAATTAGAAATTCCATTTCTGGTTGGTGACTTTGGATCATATCATTTGGAGGATAAGCTGAAAGTATTAGATGATATTGTTATTGTAGGCTTAGTGCACTTTGATAACACTCTTAAAAGAATTCAAAAGGCATTGTGGGAAGTTCAAATTGATGAAATGGAAAAAGGGATAGTGAATGGAATTAATAGTGAATATTTGCATACACCCAAAGGGGCATTGGAAAGAATGAAACCAAACTAATTGAAATCGCTCAAACAAAAAAATATAGTTATCGAACATGTAGGAGATAAAGAGGAGATAGATGAGTTAAGTCTCCAACTTAGTATGACACAACACTCATTATATCAGGCTAAAAATTAGACTTCTAGGATAGCCACTTACCAAGATGATGATCAAGAACCTAGGAATAAGGAGATCATACAAATAATAGAAGGTTTTCATACCCTCGGCGAGAATGAAGGAGACAATAATATATAGGCTACACCTTATCTATATGAGGTTCATTATGCTAGTAATGATCAAAAGGGCCAATAAGAATATAGATTCAAGAATTTTGATTTTTACAACAACAGTTGTATACCTTCATGTTATCATGAGACAACAACGTCTCTTCATTAGGTTGGGGAAATATTAAGGGGTATTTGTTTTGAAATTTCATGTGATGATCATCTCCTCGGTGAAGAGGGTGGATTGATTGATGACTTTGTAGTGACTTAAAGAGCCCATATTTGTTATTTATACATAAGGCAACTATAGGCCAACATTAGATATGTTACTGAGTTCTTAGGATATGGCATCAATTCACTTATTGATTGGTATTTTTTCCTCATCCATACTTCAGCCATTAGTGGTTGTCCGACTTGGTAACTCACGGCATTTTCAGATTTGACCAGGACTATATGTAGTATTAAGTTGCATGGTTATGACTCAAGATTAGATATTGCACCTTAGTTGTATTTCTTTACAACGCTTGGGATCAATGTTACCTTCAACATCATTCTACATGTTAACATATCTTATGGCAGCGACATTTGGAGATATGATGAGTTGATTTGCATACATATGGGAGGCGCAATTGGGACCTACTTGTTCAATTGGTTGATTTAGGAGGATGGTGAATTGTTAGACATCAATTTCTACGCCCATGATCAATTTGATAGGTTGATTTAGGATCCAAGAGTAAACAAGGTAGATGCTTTGTACCATGAGGATTATGTTGTGATACTACAACATTTGAGATGTGATGCAGTTACGGTCAGAGTTACACAACCTACAGATGCACCAATGTTTCATAGACTGACATGGGATCAACGGATCTTATTGATAGATGAGCTAGATCCTTATTTTTTGTTTTGTAGTATGGTACATTTTGATTATGTAGTTTCTAGTACAAGCTATAGAGCAACTTGTAGATGGATATGGGACCCTGGCATTAGCTTATGGACTCATGATTGGTTTAGGGCAAACAATGTTGAGGAGGGAGGATTGTAATGTCCCCTTTGTTGGACATTAGAGATTTAATAGGCCAAATTACAAATATATTAACATTGACTTACTATATAATTATTTAAGTCCATTTAATGTAAAAAATGGTTTAATAAGAGATGAGTTATCAAAAGGACAAGAAAAAGGAGAGGGAAGCTGAAGAGTCACAGGTTGGGTCCTTATGAGGAGGGGGAGGAGGAGTTAATTTTGTTTATGCTTGGATTTTGGAGTTTCTTGTGAATTTCTCTTTGAGAGAGAGGAAGCTTTGGTTTTAGGTTTCCAAAACCTGAGGACAAAAACCTTCTAGGGTCTTTTCATTGGGTTGGACTTGAATCTGGTTCAACATTGGTGGTGAATTCACATCAGGGTTCACATTGGAGTTACAAGTTCTTTTCTCTATGTTTCTAATCTGACTATAACACTGTTTTTAAGATTGGATATTTGGTGTTTTTTATTGTATTGCTGATGTATAATGCAATATCGCATTTTGAAGAATTTATATGAGCATTTGCAGTTTATTTGCTGGTTAGATCTGAAGTTTATGCCATAAAGCTATCTGTTCACATTGTTAAAATTAATTGGGGGTTATTGGGAAATAATATCAGATAGATATATTAGAACAAGAAAATCCAGAAGAAGAATCAAAATAATAATGAGTACCTTGCTGCATGAAACAGAAGGTTTTGCTAGAATGAAAAATGTGCAAGTATCATTTTTGCAGCCTTTTGCTTCTTATTCCAACCCATGCTCTCAAGCGATGGTTGGGCAACCAGAGTTGTACATTGAAAAATAAGTCAATCTAGTGTGGATTTCTTCAATTGAATTTGAGGTGCAGTGCTCACACTCACAATTGCACTACTAGATGGAGGTAATGGAGAACACAATTTTTAAGAGGCATCTCCCCCAATGTTTTCCATTTCTTCCATATGCTTCTGTTTTTATTCTTTTTTCCCTTTAAATTCTTTTTAACAAGCTTGCATTACATGTATAACATCTTGGGGTGCTGCTTTGGTATCATGCCCTGATACATGTGTAAGGTGATATTTTAATCATTTAATACCTCTCCCACTATAATTAAATTGCAATGCCAACATAATTTTTTTTTGAGATGGGGGTGGCATGTTTCCAAGCCTTACTTGTTTGGCATATAACAGGGTCTACATTTGGGTTAGAATTAGGCTTAGATGCACTACTACTAGGCTCTGACATTATGCTGCTGCTGTAATATATCATCAATGAAAATTTAAGGACCTACAATTTCTACACGTTAGAATTAAGTTGAAATAAACAGAATTTGTATAGGCCTCCTCAAATGCTTCGTTTAATTCCTATGAATGCGTGAATGCAAGCTACTAACGTGCATAAACAATCCAGAATGAAGATATATGAGCCAATCAATCTGCTGGTTTGCTCTCTAAAACCCCAATATTCTCCTCTAATCCCTTATTTCCTCTCTTTCTTATCTTTGGAAATGAATGAATGCTTTTTTTTTGTATTTGAGGAATGCCTAAAAATCTAATAAGTCAAAGAAAAACGATTAAAATTAGTTTCTTCCACTTTATAATGCCTGTCCGCTGCAGCCAAGTCATGGGCTTGGGACTAAATAAGTCAGCTGAGTTTGGCTGACTGGGCGAGTCAGCCCAGACTTGGTCTGACTTGGCCGAATCCAAGTCCAGAGGCTAAAACACCTGTTTTTTTGGACTCAACTCTGAATTTGCGGAGTCCTGTAACTATGATTGATTATCATTGTCAAATTCGCAAACTCTGAAGCTTTGAACAAAACTGAGTAGCATTGGGAGTTAGATGAAATTCAGAAATTAAAGTCATATGGTAAAGATAACAGAGGTGTATAGAAAGGATTCTTGCAGAGTGTCTTGTTTTGGACATTAATTGAATTTCTTCTGTTATTTTGAAAGGAGAATATATTGGGTTTTATTTTGAGTGGAGAATAAATTGTTTTTCTAATAATGACGAGCTTTGACCGCTCTTGGGTAAGCACAACTGTGCTATGCATCATTGCCTCCATACAGGAAGATGATTTTAAAGTTTATAAAATATGCAAGTTTCAAATATTACCTTCCACTGCATTTGTATCTCTAACAGCATTATATCTTATTGAACTGTCATTTATTCAATTCATTTAGGTTACTTAACCCTGCAGGCGTTTGTGTGTATGCCTATGTGCATGAATATTTTGATGCTGTCATTGATAATTACTCACTGGGAAGCCTGAATTTATGATAAAACTCTAATCTTTTTAAAGAATTCTGTTTGGTTGGTGTTGCATCCATTGCTATTCTCCCTACAGTTGTTAGGAATGATTACAGTTAGTAATGCTCATCAGTTTATCAATCCACCATTCTCAGTGTTTCGCAATGTTGTACTGGATCACCAGTGTCTTTTTGTGGCTTGAGTTGTCTTTTTTGATGTGATTGCAATGTTTGGTTCTTGTCTTTGAGAGTATTTTTCAATGGTTGCTCAAATTTTCATATTTTAGTTAGGTGCTTTGGAATGGTGTATTGAATCATCACTGACTTTTGTGGCTTTATTTGTGTTTCTTGATGTGATTGCAATGTTGGGATTGTCATCTTCAGGAGTATTTATCTTATGCTTGTCTGAAACTGTCATAAATATCTGAATACTTGATCAATTCAGTAATTTTGGAAATTTGGAAAACTTCAAATATTTTGATGATCTATATTATTCCTATTTTTGAGGTAAAATAAGTATTGATAAAGAGTACATTTCTGATCTTTATATTTTTCCAATCTCTTACTGGCAGATCTAACAGCTTGTATTTACATATTGCTGATCGTTTTTGTCACACTGCAGCTACCTTACCAGACTAACAAGGCAGTATTGGTAGAAAAAATTGCTCAGTTAGTTAATGATAAGGTAAGGAGATTCTGCTGGTGAGAGTAAGAAATTTTAATATGTATGGTAATCAAGCATCTTGAATCAGGATAATTCACTATCACTGGATTTGAAGCATTTGTAAAGACTCGTTGCCATGACATATGGAAATCATGAATTAATTAATGGGCATTGATTAAGAGTGTGTAAGCTACACAATATGAGTCTATTGCCACATTATTTCTTTTTTTCTTCTATCTGCAGTTTTCTGAATTCTCTATGAGTTTTATTGGTTTTCCCATATTCATATGAAATAAGGTTTATTAGTAACATTTCTTCTGTTATGGATAGATGACAATAATTGGTTGCAGGTTTTATCAGTAGATGATAGTTCTTTTATGTTTTTACAGGAATTAGAAGGTATTAGTAGTATTCGAGATGAGAGTGATCGTACAGGAATGCGGGTGGTATTAGAGGTATCCTCTTCTGCAGGTTTTGTGAGACTGATTTCCTCCAAAGTTCAACCATAGCTTAATGGCAAATAATGTTGTTTCATGTATGATGATTTCTGATGGTGTCTGTGATTGATTGTGTTTTTCATTAAATGTTGTCAACTGATATTATGTTTGGTTTTCCTGTTTTGAAGTTGAAAAGAGGTTCAGAACCATCTATTGTTTTAAACAATCTTTATAAGAGCACAGCACTTCAATCAAGCTTTAGCTGTAACATGATTGGGTAAGAATGGTGAAGCTCTAATCTATTTTGTTTTATTTTTCTATCTTACTAGATGTATACTTCTTCTGGGCACGATAGAGTTGTATTAGATCAGTTGTGATTTATTTAACATCAGTTAAAACAATCTCATATAAATTAAATATGTTTTAAGTGCTTAGGCAAGTAAGCTCAGAAATATCCAGAATCATAGGTCAAAAATCGACATCAATGTAGTGGCAAAAATTCAACTTAATGTTTGGTTCTACATATGTCTATTATATTCTTGACAAGTAAGCAAACACTTAATAGACAGCTTGCAACTGTCCATTTTAGCACTTTATTTTGTTAGTTCCATTTAACATACAAGAAGAATTTTGTTTCATTTAGTTTATCAACCTACTCATGCTCAACTTTAATCTTCTTCAAATGGAAGCACTTTTAGTTTATGTACTTTTAGATACCATTCACAAAATCCCTCAACATCTGCATGCGTTTTCTTGCGGTGTGTTGATATATTTATTCAATTTGTTTTCTTGTAGACTTCTGGATGGACGTCCTAAATTGATGGGATTGAAAGACATGCTTCAGGTATATGTCTATACTGTATGATGTTGCATATTATATCTGTCAGCAAAATTTATCAGCATGAACTTGATTGCAAATATGCAAGAACATTACAGTGTATGACAGAACAATTATGGCCCAGGTATATTAATTTCAGCTAGATTTGTGGGGAGAAATGACAAGTATAACTTATCAAAAGCATCCCTTCATATTCCCAAGTATATTGAATGTATTTTCATTTTATTTGACTTTGGCCTTTTATGGTAAAGTGCCGTGGGTTGCTGGTGTAGAGATATAATTCAGAGATATTTTTTTGTTGAAATATCTCACACTATCTTGAGATTTGAATTTCCTACTGCTCATATCTCCTTCAGCCATCATGATCTGTCTTGACTCTTAACTTCGAGGTGTCTTCTCGTCAAATATGACCTCCATGGTTTGAGTGGAAGAAGAATAGCTAACAGTGCCCATAAATAGGCTTGAGTTGATTCTTACCCATTGATTGACGACCCTAAAAAATAATGGGTCAGCCTTCCTTCTTGAGAACTGCTCCAATACCATTACCAGAAGCATCACATTCTACAGTATAATCCTTAGTTAAGTGAGGAGTACCAAGAATTGGAGTAGTGTACGGATTCTCCTTGAATCTCTCAAATGCTTCATTGGGTACCTCATTCCCTTAAAAACAATCTTTCTTCAGTGATGCTGTGAGTGGTGCTACTATACTACCATAGTTCACAAATCTTATATAGTATCTACTCAAATCCCAAAATGCCCCAAAATCTCTCATATAATTTTGGGAACGTACCATTCTACAATAATTCTAATTTGTTTAGGATCCACATTTCTTCCTTGTGAAACTCTCTGTCCCAAGTAAGTAATCCAACTCCTTGAGGCCAAAAGCGTTTTTCGAAAATTTAGCATATAGCTGGCAATGTTGGAGAATTTGTGGTGCTTTATCACCATGATGTAAATGTTAGCCCTGTTTCTTTTTATAAATTAATATAGCATAAAAGAACACTAACATTCGGAATAAATGTCTCACTCTGTCAAAAACACAAGTTCATCCAATTCATTTAATAAATCACCAACTATTGGAATAGGAAACTTATCTTTGATGGTATACATTTTTGCAATCTGTAGTCCAGATACATGCACCAAGTATCATCCTTCTTACACACCATTACCATTGGTGAGTAGTAATAACTTTGGCTATGGATAAAGATTCCTGATTTTAGCTTCTCTTGAACAATTTTTTTAATGTCACGTTTTTGTAAATATGGGTGCCTCCAAGGCCTTCTGTTAGGTGCATAGATAGGGGAGTCAGACTCGGCTCAAACTTGGCAAGGGTAATCTGATCTGGGGCTCAAGACTAGGCAAAAGCTCAACAGGACTTAGCATTGACAATTCAACTTTCATATATCAGAAATTAACCTACATACTTTATGTCTTGTCCAATGCTCTCACTAGATTTTTATCATTGGAAGCATTCTCTCAGTAAGTAAAACAGCCAGAATGCCCGGTTGTATGAACTAAAAGAAACTCAAATCATAGCTTATGTCAAAGAAATAAATGAAGGTCTCTTCTTAGAATTTTTGTATAGTTTTATTTTCTCTTGTGCACGTGTTCAAATCTAATAATTTGAGAGGACAATGGCTAATTTTTATTTATTTATAATGTTTTCAGGCTTTTCTAGATTTTAGATGCTCTGTTGTTGAAAGACGTGCAAAGTTTCTTTTGAGAGTGGCTGAAGAAAGAGATCATATTGTAAAGGTGATTTTTTATATTTGGAATACCTGACCATATCATTAAAACGTATTTTGCATGCATATGTTTCTATATCAATTTGAAATATTTGAGCTTTTTTATGTGAATCGTAGCATGCACAGTCTCTGATATTTTTGGGTTCTCAACCAGCTGGCCTTATAAGTAGCTCTGTGCATTCAAAGTAGGGAAGCTTCCATCTGCCCTCGTAGGTTCTGTCTTGGCAATGCGACTTATATTTAGTTGATGTGATATGTCATACAGGGTATATTGGTAGGCTTGGGCAATCTTGATCAAATCATCGATCTTATTAGGGAATCCAAAAGCCATTCTGAGACCATCACTGCTCTCAAGGAAGGTTTGTATTAATAGTCCCCTGTTTCAGATATTGTTCTAAGTGATAGTTTGATGATCATTCAGATTTTTGTTTCCATGGTTGAATTACAGTTTTTGTGACATCAACATGTCTTTTTTAATTAGCTGCTGTAAGTAGCATTTTTTTCCTATGACAAATTAAATAACCGTCTTTATTTTGAATAATCAAAAGCAATAGCTAGGGTTTGTTTTAAACTATCTCATTTCAGTGACAGCTTACAATTTGAATTTTTGGTAGCTGATTGTCTATGTAAAATGCAGTTTGTACTCCTTTAAATTTTGATTCAGTAGCATGAGTTATTTTCACTGAATTGCAATTTTGAAGGGTTTGGTATTTTTCCTTCTGAATTATGCCCTCCTATGGTATTTGATAATTTCTAGTTGGCGAGACTCTGTTATGCTGATTAGACCGGACCCTTTCGTTACATTTAATGTTCTAGTATATAGAATTATTTGGCTTACAAAAACACCCTAAATAGTGTGCTATTCAAGGAAGAGAGAACAAATAAATACATTATTAATGACTTAAAATGTCCAAGGTAGATATGCAGCTAATACAACATCTTTTTTTTGATTGTTAAAAGGCCCACTGCCAAGATATTATGCATATGAATCTCTGGTCCATAAATTAATTTAACATTTTGTATTCTTCTTTGCTTTCATTGCCATGTCAAACTATGATGCTTTTAATAGAGTTTCCGGGTATTCTTCTGACACAACCTTAAAAATTCTTAGCTTTGACTAAGATCTAGTAACTACTTGTTAGAACTTTGAGGGAGATTAGCAAAATCCTATTTGTTTTATCCATTTTCCTTGGTTAATTTTCCAGGTTTCCTAGTTTAATCCATTTTTCTTGATTACATATCCTTTGGTGAGTTGGAAAAATAAGTTAAATTAATAATTAACTAATTAATTAATTAATAAGAATTACTGTCTGAATCAGTCCTTGAACTAAAAACAAAGAAATGTTTAACTTTCCTTTATAATTAACAAGTCAACATACAATTCCACAACCAATCTACTAATATGCATTCTAATATAACAAAATTTATAAGCACACTGTCCTTACTCTATGCATACTACTTGGGATGATGAGAACATTATACTTCTAATTCCACAACTTAAAACAAAGAGACAAACACCAATCCATAATTCGAAATAGCTAGATATCAAAAATAGCAAAAGGAGCAGAAGGGAGAGAACAGACCATCAGTGAAATCCAGCCACCACTAATATTGAGAAAGGATGCTTCCCCATAATTATTGTACCTCTAGAGCCATTTACTTCTATGGGTACATTAACAAAAGGGGATGCATCATTAACCAAAAAAACTGTAGACAGAACTAAGCACTGAAAAGAACCAGTCAAGCAAACCAAAGAACGAGACAAAACAAATGAGACACATCTATACTACCAGAAACTAAAGGGGAGAGAGAGAAGAAGAGGAAACATAAACTGCATGGAAGGAAGGATAAATGGGGCCTAAACATATGAAACTAAAAGAAAGGAGTAGAAGTGGAAACATACAGAGAAAAGGAAGGCACAATAAGGGGATCTATCAAGCCTAGAAAAACGATAGGGAGGGGGAAACCAAGATGCAGTGAGAAAGAGAGGGACACAAGGATCAGCCCTACAGTATAAAAAAAAACTAACCAAATGCATCTAGAGAATGAATGGATACCCTGAATTAATGCATCCTTAAATTCAGTAGTTTTAGCATGCAACAACAAAAGGGGATGCATTCCAAACCAAGGGATCAAAGAAAACCGATAGAGGAAAAAATCGATGAGAAAACATTTTTCGGCAAAGAAAAAAGAAGGAACAAGAAAAGACTTGCTGGAAACCTACGCGCGGAGCAAAAGAAGAGAGAGGGAAGAAGATGAAAATCAAAGAAATGAAAGCTGTAAATGGTGATACAACAACAAACTCTAGAGGAAGGGAGCTTAGGAAGAGCCAAGAAGAAGCGGAAGCGGAAGCAAGGAAACCAGTAAGAACACACAAGAAGGTAGGACCATCACATTTAATGAATATGCACTTTGATAATCTGAAAGCCTTAAGAGATTCAGATTATCCAGACCATACAATTGCAGGAGAAGAAGGATGACAAGAAAGAAAGAAGAACCGGTAAAACTAACAACGGGAAGCTTAAAGGAAAGAGAACGGAGGAAGGCCTAAACAGGGGAAAGAGAGAGAGTAAGAAGAGATAAAAAACCATGAAGGAGAAGCTAGCCATGAAATGCTTGAACCAAATGCAGAAAAAATCTCTCCAATTGCATACCAGTGACATTCTAATAGCTCTGATCCGATGTAAGATTTCACTATGAAGGTAGCTATGCAATATCTAGAGGCAATGGAAACCACAATAGCAAGAGAGAATGAATATGGCACAAATACACTGTATTCTCACCAAGAATGAAATAGAATAATTGGAATGGAAATGGACAGTATATTACATAGGGGAACCTTTGCTTATATAGCCAAGACAAGTAGAAAAAAACAAATGAGACAATATAAAGCATTGTTGTCTCATTACATGATAATCAAGACATATCTTATCAGCCACATAATCAAGAGATAACTTATCAGCCACCAAGGTGGAATCACATGTCCACCAGAGGTGGATCATTCTTTAATGTATAATAAAGTTTGTAGAACACGTGCAACAAAGGTGGAGGGTGGTAAAGTGATAAAATCAGAAAAGGTGGATCTCCCACTTAGTGTCGAAAAGTCCATCCATTATAAGTCGATACGATAAAATAAAAACATGGTAAGTCCACATAAATTGGAAATGTTCCAACTACTCCTATGCAATTCTCTAAGCAAGCTTAAGTAAAGTCTAATTAATACCTAGGTGAGAAATAACCTTGGTAAAATATCTTGCTTACACCAACAAAAATCAGAATTTTAGAAAATATGATGTTGGGGATATTACACCACATCATTCTTCTTATCATCTATGCGGATGATCTCAGCATTAGTTCTAATAGGACATAGTTTCTTGAGCAAATTAAAATTAATTTGTGCAAGGCATTTGAGATGATTGTTTTGCATCTACTGCATTATTGACTTGCTGTAGAGGTTTGGCAGAGTGTTAGCAACATTTTCATTTCCGTGTGGAAGTATGCCAGGAACTTGTTAGATAAGTTTAGGATGATAGATTGCGACCTTGATTTACACCTATGGAGAAAGGGGTGAAGCTATCAGGCAAATCAGATTTGCATGTCGTGAACAAGGTCATTTTATGGCAACTAGTTAGCAGTCTCATCTATCTTCTAACCATTAGACTTGATCTTAGTTATTCTGTGAGCTACCTATCTCATTTCATAACAACCTCCGAGGCAGAACAGTTGGTGACGACGAAGTTTGTACTGAGATATGTGAAAGGGAAACATGACTTTGGCATTGTGTATAACAACAGAAAAGGCCACCGGCTGAGTTGTATAAGCTTAGATCGGGCAAGTCCTGTTGATGATGGGAACTCTACTTCTGAATATGTCTACAAATTTCGTACAGGTGCAGACACATGGACTAGTAAGCTATGGAGGATTCTTTCTGACATGAAAGTCTTTCAAATAGGCCCTTCACCCTTGTTTTGTGACAATCAAGTGGTGCGGAAACTTCCCAAGAATCTAGTCTCCCACAAGTTAACTAAACATGAAGAGCTTCATGTCATTTCATCAGACAACTTGTTGGAGATGGAATTGTGATGTTGCAGTATGTTTCAACTATGGATAGAACCACAAATATTCTACCGAAGTCCTTGAGCTTTGACAGGTTTGTAAATTTAGGTGGCATTTTGGTGTAGTTAATAAAATAACCATTAAGGGAGGGTATAAAACTAACATTGTCTTATTTATTAGTTAATGGTCATTTATGTAATTAGTTTTAGTAACTTTCAGTTTGCTTCAGTTCAATATTGTTGCTCTTATAGAAACATTGTTTCCAAATTGTTGTTTAAGGAGCTTTTGTGTTTTCTGTTATGCATTCAATACCATAACATTTTCATTAACATGCATCAAAGTTATTCCTTTTGCTCTATCATTTATCTTTTTTTCATTTAACTCCATATCATCTTTCATCGTGATCAATTGTAGTCATCTGCTCTATATCAAAATTTCCATATCTTCTTTCCATACGATATAAATTAACAGTAGTACTCTGTCAATGTTCATTGAAGGGGCAAAATAAGTTGTGATAAATGGCTACAATCTAATGCTCTTAAAGACTTGGACCAGAAGATTAATAACTGCAGAAATTTGAAGTGCATTTCAACCCTAAAATACAAATTCTGCCATGCAAAGTTGCAAAGGTAACTGGACTGTCACCTCTCAAATTACAGACTCCAGAGCATACTGATGGACCTGGAAATGGATAAAACTAACAGTCAGTCTCCAGAAACCTGTCAAATTGATTTAGCTTTCAGTAGCTAAAAGTACATTTTTGGCATGAACGTCTTTCTGTTTAGTATTAATAAGCATTCTAACATTATTTTACAAAAGCATCACTGTGTTAGATCTTCACAAACAACATCTGACATGGAGAAATTCACTTATGCTTTCCATGCTCGCAGAGCTGGGGGATATATTCTGATAGTTAATTTGGGATATCTGTTACCACTATAAATTTGAACCACCAATAGCTGATGTGAGCAATTGTTAACATTGAATACTACTAGCCCTAGTGCTGTTTACTTCATATAGAATCTAGTTAACATTTACTGATGCTCATGTTTTCTGTAGTCACTGGGACACTAAGTATTAGCACTTGGGTACGTGTGCGCATCTGTGTGCCTAAATCTTTTGATGACCATATTTCTATATAATATAGTATAGTTCTGTTCATTTACTGTATCTAACATTCTCATTTCAAAGCACATTTCTGTTTGATGTCTAGGTGATCATGGTTTTCTTTCATCTGGTAATATGTAATAAAATCAATATTATATGAAATAAAATATGACGCAGAAAATTTCTAGCTGTAACACAGCATAGCATGCCTCATCATAATGCATATACATTGGTAGTGAAATTATAGGGTGCTTAATTCTCTGTTTTTAGTAGTTTTGTGGTAATTGTTAATGCCAATAGGTAAAATTGTCTGTCATTGGTGTTACAAGCATAGTGAGTACTGAGTACTATTAAGGATAATACCCTCATTTGATATATCTTCACTTAAAACTGTCATTGACCTTGCAATTTTTTTGAAATGTTGTGGAATCTTTTGTTTCAGTAAACAGGAAATCTTCATTGCTTAGCTGAATTTTATATATTGCAGGATATAGTTTATCGGAAAAGCAAGCTGAGGCAATCTTAAATATCACTCTTCGAAAGCTTACATCACTTGAGGTGAGTTCTCTTGTTCTTAAATATTGACTGACCTTGAATACTGGATGGTCAGATTGATTTTGAGTTTTAAATACTACTGTCTTAGAAAAGAATTCAATGAGTTAAATAACTGCGTAGGTAGCTTGTTGTACCAATTATTGCCTTCTCTTGTTTCTCATTTTGTGATTTCTATGCAGCGAACGAAGTTTATTGAGGAGCACAAATCACTAACTGGAGATATTACAACCTTGCTAGAGCTTTTAGGAGACCGAAATATAATTTTACAGGTACGACATGGTATTCAATTTTTTTTTCCCTTAGATGAACACAACTACTATCTAGTTTTCTGTGTGCTCGCACAAGTGTATCTTTACATTGGAATATAAATAATAGGATATATTGACCATTTCAAATGGTCATCATGTAGTTTTCTAGCAATTTATTTTCTTTTTTGAAATGATATATAATGTGAATATGCTATTTACCATTATGCAGTGCAGAGAAGATAAGGTAAGATAAGATAAATTTATTTATGTCCAACATAAGACCACAAAAAGGTCTAAGGGAATGAAAGCATACAAGAAGGGCAACAAACAAGACATAAAAAGACCCACAAAGGAACACTTAAGGTCCTTTCCAGGCAGGAAAATGTCTGACACCGAAGGATAAGGTCTAGGGCAGGAGTGGGCCCTAGACCGTCTCAAAATACCATTGGAAGAGGAGTGTCACTAATGAGTGAACTCATGAGTTCTCAATACTTGATGTGTGTGGAAGTGGGAGTATCAAGCGACCGCTTCGTTCCCTCGATTGGGGGCATCAACGAGAAAAAGGAAGTGATGCACTGATCAAAATTCTGCGTCGAAGGGAATAGAACTTGTAGGGTATGAGTGCGAAATGGCATGACCTCTTGGAGGTAAAGAGCGAGACACCGGTTGTCGATGTAACTGAAAAAAGACAAAAGAAACTTGTAGTCTCTGAACAGGTAGTAAAACCTCCCCTTGATCTCATAATAGGTGGGAGATTGGAAGATGAAGTGAATATCAGTCTTGACTCAACCAAATAAAGGAGGTGGATTTGGTGGTCAGTCTGGATGTAGAGTTGGTGGGAGTTGACATGAAAGGAACCCATTGAAATGCGGAGGGCATGGCTCTAACACCAAGACAAGTATAGAGGGCACACAATGACTCCATCTTGATTATTTAGAAAGTGCTTAGCATAGAAGGCCATCTGTGGTCAGAGACCACCCAAAGGATTGCACCACATCATGGTAATGTACTATCTGTAGATGTCAAGTTTAACATGACGGTTCAACTCTTGATATGAGGGAAGGTGGGTAGGAGCATCCAAAGAGTACTGGAAGGGAGGAAGACTCAATCTCGATCTCGGTCAAAAGCTTGTGCATACCAATAATGGGCTTTACCATCAAGGCTGAACTCAAGAATAGTTGCAGAGGAGTATTAGGCCAAGTAAGAGTATCTATGATGCCCATTGACATAATTCCCAAAACCTCGAAGACAATGAAGCAACCAGACCAGGTCAAAGATGATATCTAGTCTGAAGGGATGAGCTCTGAGATTGGCCTAAATAATGCTGTGAGGAGTTTATCAATTACATTTGATGGTGCACTGATGGAGAAGGATCCGAGCTCTCTTAATGAAGGTCCAATTCTTGTCCAGAAGAGAGGGTCCCACTCATTAGAAACATAGAGTATAATCGGTCTAACCAAGGAGTCCAGGACAGATAACCTGGACATAGTGTCATGAAAATGTTGTCGGAAGCACCTTCTCACAAGCATAGCGAGGGAGCCTAACCCCTTGTTGACTCCGGGCTGCATGGTAGGTCTTATGTCGAAGCAGGGACTAGAGAAGATGACCCCAAAATGAGTGCACAAGGAAGCAATCTCAATCTCAATCTCATGGCCTTAAAAATAAAAGTGATGATGGGAGGTCTTCAGGTAGTTTAAGACCATTACACTGGTCTTCCCTATGTTCACAACTAACTGACTCACATCGTAGAAGGAGGCCTAGCCATTAAGAAGCTGTAGAAGAGGCCAAAACAACCACATCTTTCACAAATAGGAGGATGGAGATCGAGACTTGATGCAAATAGCAACCATTAATGGGAGTGAGGAATCACAGAGGAAAGCCTCAAGCTCATCAATGTATATGCTAAATAAGGTAGGAGAGAGAGGGCAACCCTGCTTGACCTTGATGGTGCTTTGAATTGGGTCCAGGAACCCCTAAGAGGTCCTAAATTTGCCCACCATAGACTTATATAAATTCATAATAGCCACCAAGCGACTCGCGAAAATCCCAATATCTCTAAGTCGCTGAAACAGAGCCCCATAGGACACATAGAAAAGCTTTGTGAAAGTCTATGAAGCAACAACAAACTTCATGGGGCTCAATGATAGCTCGTAGAGTCAAAAGATAGTCTGTAGTCTGAAGATCAATACAAAAACCAATGTGAGCCTCTCACGAGAGCTCATGTTGTCACACACTCTCGATAAAATAGTGCTCAACATTGTAGCATACAGATTGGCAATAGTGTGCCCAATCATGATAGTCCTATAATTGTCGGGGTCAAAAACCAACCCTGCCTTATGAATAGGATAGATAACGCGTCTCGACCAAAAGTCATGAAAAGTTGTGCAAACCACTCTCTTAGAGAGCATAGAGAGGAACGAGGCCAAGACTATGTAGCCAAGCATGTAGAGTTCTGTTTGGAACCCTTGCTCATCTGCAGTCCTATTGCAGCTCATGGAACTAATAGCCTCATAAATGCTGGAGAAGGTAAAGAGGTTGCAGCGGGTCGATTACGGAGCTGTGGTCTAAGGTGAAAGGAGGGAGGGTGGTGAAGGAACATGTGCGCCAATCAAGACTGGGGGAAATACAAGGAGGCAGAGAGAGATTGAGACTGTGGTGAAACGAACAGTTGCTTGTTGTGACGAAGAAGTTAGTGTTAGGAGAGACATAACTAGGCGAAGGACAAAGATTGCGAGTTAAAGGGTGAGCAAAGCAAACAGTGGAAGGACTTAGAATTATTATCGAACCATTGATTAATAGGTCAGGTGCTCCTTTGCTTAGGGATGAGGGAGAAAGGGCTAGTGTGGTGGGGGATGGAGAGAAGGATAGATTCCCAAAGTGCAGTCATGAGAAGATCAAACACGGAAGAGGCATTTATAGACACAATGAAGGAAACTTGGGAAAGTAGTTGCCTAAGATGGAGGGTAAAGCGTTCATGATCGCTCTTCGAAAAGTGAAAGGTTGTGTATGTGACAGACAGAGGAGAAGGAAGAGGAAGTGGGGAGGCGCAGAAACAGAGTTTGAGTAGGGAGTTATCGACAAAGGCAAGGCAAGGTACAATGAAGTGGGTAATGGAGGGGATGAAGGAGGCATAAGAGAGAGCATAATCTACAATGATCACACCCCCGCAATGGGGCCGACAAGTGAAGAGCCAAGAGGAAAGATATTAAGAGAGCCCATTCAAAATCACTGAATCTACAACCTACTAAAGAAGATGATGGCTATAACTTGTAAGAGGTCCTAGATTGTCTGCAGGAAAGCATTGAAGACCCAAGCTGGTGAGATTTGCCTCATAAGTACAAACCAAAGCGGACCTGTGGTCATGGAGGGGCTTTTAAGATCTCTGGTACATGCATCAAAGTCCCCTAAGATGATGATGTCATCTATTGTTGAGAATCTAGAGATTCACTTGTGCAAGTCATTAAAAGGGTCACCATCATCCGCAGTATGTAATGCATAGGATGAGATGGCCGATGGGAAATAACAGACATGAATAATGATATCTCTATGGTGTGAAGTAGTACAACCAATGTGGATCCATATGAATCTAGCCAAAGTTTTAGAGTGAACAATCAATATAGAACTTTAGATGTGGTCATAGATTAGGCAAGCAATACCACTAGAACCTCTAACCCCACTAGAACTCCTGACCTCGTCCATACAGACAGAGAGCTACTAGTACTCGTGAATCTAGGTATAGGACAAGCATGACTCTTCGGAGTCTCAATGACAACAGGATTACCTGTAGAGCCAAAAACATCTTAAAAAGGGCAAAGCAAGAATAATATATCATTAGCCGTGATTAAACTAATTGACCTAGCTATTGCTCCATAGTATAGGAATGATAGTGGGCAGTGCAATTTCTTGCAATATAGGCAAGCTAGAAAGATAGGGCAGCTTTAATAATGCCTCCTTGATTTAAGAAATTTTTGGAGTCTTTAAGACCATTTATTGAAAAGTAAATTTTGATGGTTTACTTGGTTATTACGTACTAGTGAAACCTTGGCACATGTGATCGACTTTTAGGGCGTCATTGTATTTGAATCATTTTGGACACGAGACAATTTCATTAGTTGTCAAAAAGGTAGAATGGATGTCTTAGAAACTTGGGGATTGACCTAGGAAACAAAAGAGGATAGCCCACCATCTCGAGGAGGTGTGAAGACATTTGTGATGTCGCCCAACCATATTTCTCATTGCTAGTTGTGCGAGTGAGAAAATAATATTTAAAATGTTGTAAGTCATAATATTTTTTTTTCTCATGCTCGACCAAATGGTCCCGCTGAAATTGCTTTTGGCTTAAGCCTGAGGCTGCACCCAACAATCCTACAACCACCTGAAGGCTTTGCCTTGAACTTTTTGTCATTCAAACAACTTAGGACATACAATATATTGTTGTGGTATTCATCAACAATTGTTTTGTCAAATAAGAAAGCCTAGCTTCATGTGTAGACAAGCGTCGCCTCTCAATTCATCCTAAAGGATTAGGAAATTCCCAAAAAATTTCATTGTTTTTTCGTATTTTCCTATTTTTATTGGAAGTCAAACTTGTAGAATTTTTGCATTTTTGATAACTTGGTGACTCTTTTTTTGAATCACTCAGAAATTCAATTAGTCATGAAAGTAGTTAGGTTTGACATTTGCTAATTTGTTTAACTCTGATGTGAAGTGCCAATTCAATACATGCAGTTTCTTCAAGGATATATGATTTGTGCTCTATCAATGTTATGCTAAGTTACCCTGTTTGTTGGAAAGCCTCTTGAACTACACAAGTTCAAAATAGTACTTGGTCCTGGTACAATTTGTCTTATGGTTCGAGCACTGCTCAATTTTAGCCATTTAGTTTAAACCACCCAATTTTCCCTTCGTTCTCGAGCAGTGCTATCAGAAACTGATTGAACTAATGTTAAACTTATTTATTCTTCAACTCAGTTGTAGGAGGATTTATACAAATTTAATGTTTAAGTATAAGTTATAATTTAAGTTATGTTTGTATAAATACTACCAAGATGTTTGAGATGCGTTTCAACTTCATAAGAGGTGAAATGCAGATTCTAGATTTTAAGGGTTTTTGAAAAATTGTAGTGTTAGCCAATTTTCAAGATTCAACATGCCTTCATCAATGTTATCTTCTACAACCTACCTTGGCATTTTGAGGTAAAATTAAAGTTGGGACAAAGATTTTCTAAAGATTCTAACTCAGTTCCTAACAAATCACTTGTTTTCAATTTTATATTCCTAACCAAAATACCGAGAATCAGAATAAACGAGGCCAAATTGAATCGCGAATCGACCATGAATCCGAATGAAATCGGCCATGAATCAGCAAAGTTAAAAAAACCCTTGAAATTTCGCGATTTTAACAATTTATAACTTATTTCATGCACCCTTTATTGACATCATCAAATAGAAGCTAACATACATAATCACAGAACATAAATGATAAATCTATTACATACGAACATCGTTAGCTAATTTGTAACGGAAGACAATGAGTTTGACTTAAAAAATATACAGTTAAATTTTGATAGCAGTATCACAATAATTTGTAACGGTTATTTATTTACAATTTTTTTCGGTTTCACGAGATTGTAGTTTGTAAAATAAAAGAGGGTTACAAAGGGCCATTGCAAACTTGCAAACTAATATGCTAGATTATTATATAGACAACATTGCTAGTACTATACACATACACGCACACGCATACACCTTTTTAAAACTATAATTATGGAGTATAACTTGTAAATATTATTTTTTAAAACTATGATTATAGAGCGAAAGAGAAGTGCCTCGAGATCCCTCGTCGTCTCCATCTGAGGTTGCTCTCTTGACTTAAAGAGATTTTTTATATAGCTTTTTTGCCAAATTAGATAAATGATCCATTGAGTGAGGATTCAAGGAAATATGTTATTAATCATGAAGGGAAGATACACCCACCTCTCTGATCCACATCTATTCCGATAACTTGTAAGTAATATAATAGATGCTATGCTACTATTACAAATTGGACATTAAGATCTGCATTTGTATGATAATTCTAATTAGCTAAATAGTATATATCAAACAATCCCTTGGACTTATATCTGAATCTGATCAGAATGCAATCAATCTGTTAACAAATATCCATCTCTAATTCAATACTTACAAACAACACAATTATGAATTATGTGAATTTTTCAGTGGGCCTACAAAAGAAACCCAATAGTTTGGCGGATTTTTCGTGATTCATAAAGGTGATTTTGGCAATTTTTTGCATGAATCGCATGATTCAACGATTCATGCGATGGAATCGCTGATCTGATATACTGGTTAAAAAAAGGTAACCATGAATGGAATTGCGAAATTGATGATTTCATAGCGATACTTGTTACTAGGTGCCTAACAGACTTAGCTCAACCACTAGCTCACACCCATGACAAACATTACATTTCAGTAAGCCAAAATTGCTCAAACTCACTGTTGAATTTGGACATTTAAAAGTTGCTACCACCTAAGGCCATTTAAGATGAAACTACCTAAGACTACCTTAAACATGTTGCCAATAGAAAAATCTTTAAAACACAAGTCAAGAAGATGAAGAAGATTATGAAGAAGAATATCAGTGAATTTTAAACAATGATATTTGAACTTGATTCCATGATTTAATTATAATCTGTTGATTCTTTGATGTTGAACTTGTAGTAAATGATGCTACGATCATGATTCCTAATTCTATGATAACAAGTTTATGTTGTTTATGTAATGCTAATTTCCAGCATTGGCCAAGGGAGTGCTTGCTCCAATCCAAAATACACCTTAGGAATCAACTTCTATTGTGTGTAGAGGTAAATCTGTTACAAGCTAGAGTTGTCGTTGCACCAAAAGATTAACCTGTCAATGCCCTATACAACCACTAGACTTATAGAACATAGGAGGCGGTTAAGCCATGTCACAAATCTCGAAGGGGAACATTGGCGGTTAGTTCAACAAAATCTAGTGTCCGTACAGTTAGGGGAGAGTAGTGGTCGTAGGGTGGCAATATAGTAGGGCCGTACGATGGGGAATGCAACTTGTATGGTGTCAAAAAGGTAGGGCCCATATGGTTAACGATGCGAGCTGTGTGGTGTTAACAAGGCACACTCGTATGGTTAATGATGCAGGCTGCACAATGGTTCCTACAATAGCTGCTGCAAGTTCATATGGTGATAGGGGCATGCATATGAAATGATGATTGCTGGAGGTTGATAGGGGAATGTGTACGAAATAATGCAATTGTTGATCAATCAGAGAGCAATCAATAAAAACATGGAGCACACACTGCTACACGAATAAAGATAGATATGTTCCAGAAACAATGATATTTGCACATAAGAATGATGGTTTGATTTGCTAGTTCTGAGCCAAGTAATACATAGACGGAATAGGTTGAGGGTTGAATCACACTGAAACCAAAAAGAACCAAATAACGAAGGTCTCACTTCCGAAATGGCGAACACAGAGAACTCCAACAGGAATTCGCAGTATAGAGAGAATAATCGAAATCACATACTAATTACTACCTATATGATGTGCTTAAATACCCTTCAGAGGAATTTGCCGAGGATTTCCAAAGATAGCCGACAACCATACCTACGAAAACAATTAAATAAAAATGGGTCTGACATATACTAAATCAGTAGGCCCATAAACAATAGTTTGATTAATTATTTATTTTATGATAGGAATATTACAGTCCTCCCATCCCAAAATTTACTTGTCCTCAAGCAAATGCAATGCCAGATGCTGCAAAATGTGTTCACCTTCCCAAGTCGCATTGTCCAACAAAAAGTGTTTCCACCGTACCAAGTATTCCCTCAGGCTATGGTTTCGCAGAGTTTTCTCCCGTACATCAATGATCTCGGCCGGTTCTAACACGAGCTTCCTTTCTTCAATGAGCGGCGGAAGATCTTTGGTTATTGTGATATTCTATCTCATCACTTTCTTCAAGCAAGAGGCATAAAAGACGGTATAGATGCAGCTTCCTTCTGGAAGTTCCAATTCATAGGCAACTTCCCTGATGCGGCGAGCTACACGATCAAGACCATAAAAACATGGGCTCAATTTTTCTTTCCTTTGCCTTCAATGAGGATTAGGCATATGGCTGGAGTTTGATATAGACCACATATCCCACTTCAATACTTCTCTCAGTCCGGTGTTTGTCGGTGTAGATCTTTTGTTAATTTTGCTCCCTTTGTAAGTTCTTCAAGAATCTCAGGGTATCTTACCCTTCTTGAAGCTAGTGCCTCACCCTTGGTGTGCATCTGACACCCAACACCATGTCGATAAATCAAAAGAGTTCATTCTCGTATAGTGCTTTGAATTGTGCCATCCCAATGGACATGTGATAAGTGGTATTGTAATAGTATTCCCCCAAATGCAACCATTTGACGCATGCTCGTTGTTGTGCTGAAACATAGTTTTGGAGGTAGCCTTCTAGCCACTTGTCCACAATCTTTGTTTGATCGTCTCTCTGAGGGTGGTAGTTAGTACTTGGCGACAATTCTGTTCTTGCCAACCGAAACAATTTTGTCCAGAAAATATTGAGTAACCGACCATACCTGTCACCAACAATGTTCTGGGGTAACTTGTGTAGATGAAGAACTTCTCTGAAAAATATGTCAGCTACCAATGTGGCTTGGAAATCTTAGGAGATGGCGAAGAAGTGTCCATACTTTGTCAGTCTGTTAACCACCACTAAGCTACAATCCTTCCCATTTACCTTTGGAAGTTCGGTGATGAAGTCCATAGAGATACTTTCCCACTTTTGTTTTGGTATAGGCAAGGGTTGCAGTAACCTGGCAGGGAAAGTGTGTTTGAATTTGTTTTGCTGATAGGCTGTACATTGCTATACTCTGCAATACATCTCCTTTAAGCCCCTTCCATGAAAACCTCTCCCTGAGCTGTCTATAGGTTTTGTGAAAACTTGGGTGTTCGACCAAGGGCGAGGGATGTATTTCCTTCAAGTTTTTCTACTTTAGTTTGGATTCAGGCACCAAGTATATCTGATCCTTATAGTAAATGATGTCATCAACCACCTTGTATTGGTCATCCTGAGTGTTGCCGTCCATTAGCTTACATGCAAATGTGTTTTTGGAATATTCCACCTATAAGTGTGCTTTGCAGTTAGCTAAAATCTGAGATATTAAACAGATGGCAAGTTTTCTTGACAGGGCATCTACAACCGCATTGTTCTTTCCCTTCACATATTCAATGTCCAAATCAAAAGACTGAATCTTACTTACCCATTTTTGTTGCCTCTCATTAAGATACTGTTGCTCCATAAAATATCTCAAACTATTATGATTGGTACGAAGGACAAACTTGGCACCTACCAGATATTACCAAAACTTGGCCAGTGAATGCACAATAGCCAACTTCTCTTTGTCATAAATGGAATATAGACACTCTGCTTGTGTAATGTTCCTACTCTCATAGGTTATAGGGTGTCTGCCTTTCATTAATATCGTGCCAATGCCCTCTCTAGATGCATCACACTCTAGAATGAATGGTTGAGTGAAATCGGGTGAGGTGAAAACCGGGAAAATACTCAGAGCTTCTTTTGACTCATCAAAAGTGTGTTGTGCTCTTTAATTCCATTGGAGGGATCCTTTCTTAGTCAGAGATGTTAATGGTGCGCTGAGCTGAGAGAAACCATTTACAAACCTCCAATAATAATTGCATAGTCCCAAGAACCCTTGCAACTTAGAGAGCGATTCTCGTGGGGGCAAATCCAAGATAGCTTGAATCTTCCCTTGGTGGATCTGCACTCCATATATATTGACAACGTGCCCTAGGTATAATACTTCTGTCATTCCAAATTTAAACTTGGATTGCTTGGTGAACCAGGACTGCACCTTCATGATCCCTAGGACTTCATTCAAGTGTCTCAGGTGTTCTTCCCAAGTTTTTCTATAAAGAAGGATATCATCAAAGAATACTAGTAAGTACTCACGCAATTGTTTGTTGAAGATGCAATTCATGCAAGACTGCAAATTGGCTGGTGCATTCGTTAATACAAACGACATGACTAGAAACTCATAATGCCCGAAATGACAACGAAAAGTCGTGTTCTCCACGTCTTGTTCTCGCATGTAGATCTGATGGTATTCAGAACACATCTATTTTAGAAAAATAAGCCGGATGATTCCTCTCATCCAATAATTCCTCGATCCTGGGAATAGGGTATCTATTTTTAATTGTCTTCATATTCAGTGCATGGTAGTCTACACACGTGCGCATCATCCCATTCTTCTTTTTCACCAATACTACTGATGATGTAAAAGGGCTAGAGCTAGGATTGATCTATCCTTTCTTGACAAGCTCCTGAATCATCTTCTCGATCTCATCTTTGAATTTTATGGGGTAGCCGTATGACGTGGTGATAACTGGTTTGGGGCCAGCTTCCAACTCAATGGTATGCTCGAACTTGCGATGGGGTGGTATGCCAGGAGGAAAGTCTATAATTTTTTTATCATGGGTACTCAAGATACTCTGAAGATCACCATCCCAGTGGGGTGTCTGTTTTCCTTTTATTGGTTCTGCCGAATCAAAACACTCTGCAACCCATACAATGTGATCATGTCGAAAAATGGTTCCATCCACTGTGCCAAAACTTCCTTCGGTTCCTCATTGGCCATCCCACAAAAAACAACCTTCTTTCGATCGACAACAAAAGTGAAGTCCATCTACTTGAAACTCAATGTATTCATCAAGTGTCTCTGTGCACTGTATGCCCAGAATAACCTACATATCATCTAGCTCCACTATAAAGAAATCCGCTGTCACAGTGTGGTTAGCCGTGGTGATACTTTGTTGGGAACATGGTGCACACATGGTAAAAGTTTACCTCCGACGACCATGACCTAGAATCTTGCGTGCATCTCAGTACGTAGACCTCTTCTTTTCATCGAAGATTAGTTTATGAAGTTTAGAGTAGCTTCGCTCTTGAGCATCACAATGACCCTCTGTCCTTAAAGGGTTCCCCATACACAAAATACTGTACATCTCAGGCTCCCAGCTACAACGATGGTTCCCCCATGCCGTACCAATGCGACAATACTCTCTGTACAGTTCAAATTAACCATTTTGCAATCCTCGTGGGGGTGATCATCTTCTGTTGGTAGATTCTTCTGATTGTCCTCATCATCAGATACGACTTCAATGTAGTGTATTTTCCCTTTAGTGAGGCATATGTGCCTGGGTTCCCACGGTCCCTTGCAATTGAAACATAATTTCTTCCTTTGGAGCTCTTGTCTAGTAGCTTGTCCAACGAAGGCTTCTTTGGAAAAGGTTTGTTATCTTTGTCCCTTGGAGATATTGGCGGTTTGGAGTGGGAGTAACCTCAAGAGGATCCCTTGCAATTGAAACATAATTTCTTCCTTCGGAGCTCCTGTCTAATAGCTTGTCCAACGAAGGCTTCTTTGGAAAAGGTTTGTTGTCTTTGTCCCTTAGAAATACTGGCGGTTTGGAGTGGCAGTGACCTCGAGAGGATGATGTTGATGACGATGCCATGCTTTGCGCCTTTTTTATATTCTCCTAAAGGGTGGTTTCTGAAATTTTGTGATGTATTGGTCGATTGATGCAGGTTGCCTCAATTGTGCCAATCTTTTAAATTAAGTTCTGGATCTTTACCATCAAACCGATCTATCAATCTTTCAGTCAATTCAGCATAAGTATTTACTTGGTCATGCCCTAGCAAAATAGTGTCATGATGTCACCATTCATGCGCCACTCTCTCCAAGTGGAGTGCTGCAAATTTAATTGCTTCTTCTTCTGGCATTGGATTAAGTTAGAAGTATTGACCTTTGTTATCCGTACTTGGGCAGATATGGATCCGGATCCGTCAAATGGTGACAAATTTATTTTACTCATTTTTCTTCTAAGATTGTCGTTAAAATATATTTGGTTTTCGTCTCTGGAATATCGCATTCTCAATTTTGCATAGTCTTTGTAGGATATGTCCTCTTCCAAGTTTGCATTCTTCTAGTCTTCTTTCAATTGTTCTTGAATTTCCTCAAAGGCTGGTTGCCTTCATTCGTATGGTACCTACGTCCTTGTAGGAAAAGTCGGCATGGAAGGTCGAGAGCTTGACGAATGAGGATTCACCTTTCTTGAAAAGGAGTCTAAACTATGACCATTTTGTTACCCATATATCTTATTGTCTACCAGTTTTCAGAGAGTTTATTCCACAAGTTGTTGAGTGTCATTTATTTGTGCTTGATTGCTCGAAAGATCCTTCAATAATGTCATTGTCCACAGGTTGGCAGGATCTTTGGCTCAGATACCACTGTAATAATCCTTCCGACAATAGCCAAGGGAGTCCTTCCTCCGCTCCAAAATGCACCTCCGGAGTCAATTTCTGTTGTGCCTGGTGGTTAATCTAGTGTTTGTGCAGTGAGGGGAGAGTAGTGGTAGTACGGTGGCAACAAGGCATGGTTGTAAGGTGGGGAATGCAAGCCGTACGATGTCAACAAGGCAATGCCCGTATGGCTAAGGATGTAAACTGTACAATGTTAACAAGGCAGGCCGGTACAGTTAATGATGTTCGCCGTACAATGGTTCGTACGATAGCTATTGCAAGTCTGTAAGGTGATAGGGACATGTGTACAAACTGATGGTTGTTGGAGGGTGATAGGGGAATGCGTGCAGAATAATGTGGTTGTTGATCAATCATAAATGAATCGATAAAAACACAGAGCGCACACTGTAACACATGAATAAAGATAGATATGTTCTAGAAACAATGATATTTGCACATAAGAATGATGCTCCGATTTGCGAGATCCGTGCCAAGTAATACATAGACGAAATAGGGTGAGGGTTGAATCGGACCGAAAATGGAAAATTTACCAAATAGGGAAGGTCTTTTACTTTCGAGATGGCAAACACAAAGAACTCCAAGAGGAATTTGTGGTACAGAGAGAATAATCTAAATCGCAGAGTAACTACTATCTACATGTCATGCTTAAATACCCTTCAAAGGAACTTCCCGAGGGTTTACAAAGATACCCGAGGCCCATACCTATGGAAACAATTAAATAAAAATGGGTTTGAGATATACTAAATCAATCGGTCCATAAACAATGGTTTTATTAATTATTTATTTTATGACGGGAACATTACAATTTAGGTTTTTTTATTATACTATGTCACATTCTAATCTTAACTCATGTTTCTAGGTTTCATATATATATATATATATGTATGTATGTATGTATATACACACATAAATACATACATATATGTTTTTGTACTAATGAGTCTGAGCCCCTTTTAAAATTTTGTTGTATCAGCGAACCAGTCCTTAGTTGTATGTATTATATGAGTGCGTAGTGTATTGTAAATCAATCAAGTGGACACCTATGTACTTGAATATTTTATGATCAATGAAGGATATTTTGCTGGTGTGGCTGGGTTTTTCCCTTCAAGTGGAAGAGTTTTCCCAAGATAAATATTATGAGTCTTTTGTGTATTGTTTATACTCTTCTTTGTTGCTGTTTATCAAATTTCTAGGCTAAAACATTAAAATTATGCGTGAGATTTCTCAGAATAACAGCATTCTGTTTCTGTCAAACAAAACAACTAATCCATGCATAGATGAATGGCCAATCCATGTGTAAGTTTAATACATGCTGAACTTAAGTAACCAAACCAATGCTATTGATTAATTACATGAGAAGCTGTGATGGTGTTTTGAGTTACAGCATCTCATGCTCAAGTCTCTTTGTGACATATTAAAGGGATATCGTCCACTTACCCAAAGGCATTCACTCAGTTCCTTATCAGATGGGATCAGATTCTCCAGACATTACAGGAGGTAATCACTTCGACAGCCTTATTCTTCGTTGTCATCACTGCTGGACAGAGTATTACATGGTCAATGGAATCACTGGGTTGTAAAGAGTATTTGGAGGACTCCATCAGCATTCTTTTTTTAATTACCATTGGTGGCCAGTATAGTATCAGTTGGTTACAACATCGTTGGGCATAATATGGTATTATGTAATTGAGCAAATTGCTGAATAAGCGAATAAAGTCTCATATTGCTTAAGCAATGCATATTTAAGATTGTTTGTTAACCCTGTTTTGCTGTTCATATCTGATTTACTGCAGAAAGGTGAAATTGTTCTAAAGACTTTTTAATTGACTTCTCTATTGTTGAATTCATTAAGTCAAGAACCATTATATTAAATTTCTAAGAACTGTATGGGTTGCTTGGTGGGTCAGGGAATATGACAGTGTGGTTGGGCTTAGTCTAGCCTCTAATTGGCAATACAACTCCAAGTAATCTTTTTCGATATTAATACAAATACTTTTCTTACCTATAAAAAAAATGTCTAAGAACTGAGATATACAAATGCATATATATTCATTCGAGAGAATTAAAATAAAGATAACTGATCCATTACAATATTAATCATTAAGAAGTAAGGCAAACATTATGAAGTGATTTCACAGCCGACATCAAATCAAAATCCTAATTGGAAGTTTGTGGAGCAAATTGAATAGGCTCCTATTTGGGGACATGTTATAACCCCAACAGGTTATATGTTTTACAAACACCAAATTTTTCCACTATTCAGACACATTGCAAGCAAGGTCGGAAACTATTATAGGAAACCTGAACCGGTTCTACTAACAATGCTGATGAAATGCAGTGGTATCTTTCTTTTTGGCTCTGTGTTATTAAAGTCTTGTGTGTAATTTTTTTGAAAATGCAATTCTTAAGTTTTGCAATAGAGAAATAACAGATGCTGAAAGTGTAAATATCCCTTTGCTCCATTCATGCCCATTCAGTAATTAAGGTCAATGATTATTAATACTAAATTATGCAACATAGTCTGCAGTTACAAAAATTAATGAGGAACTTGGTATCAATGTATAAAATTCAGATTTCTTAATTCCATTCAAATAGCTCTATTGTACTTTGGACGCACAGCCTTATGTGGTCCCCTTCACAATCTTCAGCTTCATGCAACACATATAAACTCTTCCCTTGGACACCAATTTCAGATGCAACAAGGATGCAAATTTCCAATTACAATCTGCAGCCCAACACAAGGATTTTTAATGCTTAGCAGCAGTGAGGGAGAATGCCCATTACCAGCCTGTACTGGTGCTTGAAATGATGCCCAATTGCAAATTAGTAAATGCCAACAACAAGTAGAAAGACTGCCTAGACATTTGCAGCTAAATTGCTCCACACAACATGAATATGAACGCTAAGATATGCAGTTCAAATTCCCATGCTGGTATGCCAAAGAATGGATGCTGAAAATAGAACCCCATGCTGAATGCCTCAAAGCTTGATTGCCAGATCAGTACTGATAAAACTCAGTGATGATGCAAATGAAGAGAAACCTTCAACAATCTCAATGTGTTCCTTAATCACAGTAGCCACAGAGTGGAAAACACAAACAAATTCTCTTTCCAGCCAATGACAACAGTAAGAGAAGTCACAACTTTAGACCGCATCCACTATACAACAGCAATGGATTGAATCTCACAATCTCATAAACCCTCACCAAAGACAATCAAAGCAAATAGACAATTCCATCAAATCTGCCACAACTCAAAAATGGGGACATTACAGTTCGCCTTCCCTAAATTTGCTTGTCCTCAAGCAATCCCGGAGCAAAGACAAACATCACAATCCACCCGAATCTCAAAGGTAAAACTGCACAATTTCCCTCTTGTGCACAACCGACTCCTGTAACACCACCACCCAAATAACTGATATCAATGATAGAATCATCTAAGAATTAGCTGTAGGCGTTGATGGAGAAAACAACTTATCATAACTCAACCCAATTCAAACACCTACTCTATCAACACTTGAGTTCCCATCAAACTGACAATCACAATTAATTAATCAAACTAATTTCAAGTTTAGTTCTTTTGTCTTTAGGAATATGAATGTAAACAGGACACCCAAATATTCTAAGATGACTGATATTTGGCTTAAAATTAGACAAGACTTCCTCAGGAGTTTTACCTCTGAGGTGCGAGTGAGGGCACCTGTTTTGAATATAGACAGCAGTAGTTGTGGCTTCTGCCCAAAGATAGGATCCTAAATTTTGGTCAAGTAGCATAGCTCTTGCAGCTTCCACAATTGTACTAATCTTTCTTTCTACTACCCCAGTTTGCTGAGGATTGTAAGGAACAATACATTCCCTCTTAATCCCTACTTTACAAAAATCTTTTTACAAATCTGAAGTATATTCCCCTTTATTATCAGTCTTAAGAGTTTTAATTTTGCGTCCTAATAAATTTTCAGTTAAGAATTTGTATTGCTGTCCTTTTACATTGATTTCAAGAAGTAAATCCATGTCTTCCTAGAGAAGTCATCCATAAAGAGGACATAGTACAAAAATCCTCCGAGAGAAAGAACAGGCATAGGCCCACATAAATCTGAGTGGACTAATTCTATAACATTGTTAGTTTTTCTAGTGCTATTTTGAAATGGACTCTTGGTGTTCTTACCTAGTGTACATCCTTTGAATATGCTTGAATGATTTTTATTTAATTTAGGTAAACTAGTAACCATCTTCTCCATAGTCGATAAGGCTTTGAAGTTTAGGTACTCTTTATTTAATTCATACAAGTATCGCTTTCTTTGACCAATCAACTTTGATTTCTTAAATGAAAAGTTCTTAGACCATGTCATTACTTTACCGTCCATGAATGCAATCTTATGTCCATCATCTTCAAGTGCTCTAATAGAGATTAGATTCCTCTTGATTACTGGTAAATAGAGTACTCTTTTGAGATGAAGAGAAATACCCGACTCCTGTTTCAAGTTGCAGTTCCCAATTCCTTTGATAGAATAAGTGGAATTTTCACGTATGGCAACTTCGTCATTAACTTCTTTTGATATTGAGTCTAGTACTTCTTTGTATCCTATAATGTGTCGAGATGATCCACTATCAATTACCCATGCTTTGCTTGATACTTCATTTGATAGCGCTGAATACTGTGTATAAAATTCAGGATCATAGTCTTCTTTTGTCTTAGTTATCTTTGTGAAATTTACATGGTGTTTTGTATTCTCAGGGTAGTTTGATTTATAATGACCAAGTTTCTCACATTTGAAGCATTTGGCTTTAGATATGTCCCTCTTGAATTTGTTATTGCCTTGAGGGGCCTTCTTCGTCTTAAAGTGTTTCTTCTTTCCTTTGTAGAAATTTGTATTGAGAACATGAAGTTCTTCTCCAATATTTGATTTCAATCCATTCTTAAGTTGCCTAGATTCTTCTTGAAGGCAGTCTCCTTTAAGTTTGTTGAAGTTTGGGAGCTTATCTCTAGCACTTACTCATTCTAAGAATGTTACCCATGAATCCGATAACCCATCTATAGCCATAAGTGAGCTCTTTGTCTTCAATTATGGTCCCTATACTTGCAAGTTCATCTCTTAGAGTGGCCACCCTTAGGAAGTATGAATTCATAGATTCTGCGTTCTTTATTTTTAAATGATTTAGTTGCCTTTTTAGTGGAAGGTTTCTAGTTGCATTGTTAACCTCATGTGCATTTAATAATGCACTCATCATATTAAATGCTGTCTGATGTTTCATTGGCATATGTACTAATTCATTTTTAACTCCATCTAATATGATTTTCATGGCTTTCTTGTGTCCTTTAATCCAGATAGTTTTATGAGGATCAGCATCATGTCGCTTGGATTCCTTATCAATAAACGGCATTACATCATTGTCTTCAAGAGTCATCATAATTCTGAATTTCCATGCAACGAAGTGTTCTTTTCCATGAAACTTGTCTTCGAGTCCGATTGTGTTGGCTATTGAAGGTAGAAGGATGTTTGCTTAGATTTGTTTTAAATCTGATTATCAATTTGCAGAGCCAAGGTTCGACTACCAAAGCTTTGATATTCTAGACAAAATATTAAATGTTCTTGGAGAATGGTGTATAATTTTGGAAATTGTTTTAATCCTGATATAAAATCGCTCAAGGTACTAATGCTAGAAGAGCAAACTTGGGTGTAAAATTGTGTGTCTTCTATCCACACTCTTGCCTTTCCTTTATAGTGAACCCAAGGGACATGTCCTTACAAAGGACATGACCCTTTCTAGGTCGACCCTCCATAAAACACATTTAATTTACCAAGATCGGTGTCTCTTAGTTAGTTAAACTAACTACATTTAGGCAGTTAAGACATTGTGAAAATGTTCCCAAATGGATTGCGATCTGCATTATAAATTAATGTATCCTAAAGGCCAATTCACTTAAAGAAATTCCATGCATTATTAGATCTATTCGATCTGAAGAAAAGATCTTTATATTATCAGAGTTACTCATATAATTAACAATGAGAAGATACATTCGACATTCACAATTACAAAGGGGAGAAGCATCAAATCAAAAAATATGATACACACCTAGCAATCAATCAAACATTAACATCTAATCCAGTCAGCAAGGAAAAACTAATTGAACTGTTGGTTCCCAAAATTGCATATTGGAATCCTACAAGCCTTGCTTGCTTGATGCTAGGATAATCCAATCGGTTAAGGCCAACTTGATGGGATTGATCGATGCGATCTAAATCCTCTGCGCTTCTGGCTTTGCAAAGCCAAGGCGGGTGTACCTGATCCTGGATGAAACACTTGGATTAAACACTTATAGCATATTGATTAGAACGCAAATGTATTGAAAGTTTTCCAGAGGGTAAGGATTATAGAAAACCTCAAACTTGCAAATTACGAATTAAGAATAAAAGTAAAAAATTGTATGAATGTTTTTAAATAAAGAATAAGTATAGATTAATGCAACAAATGAATATATTAATTCTTCAAAGGAAAGATATGAAATAATTGCCAGCATATGGATTATGAATCAATAGTAAAAGACCAATGCTTAATTAAATGGGCAATCAGAGTCAATATCATAAGTTGAAACACACAACTTTATAAAATTCAATGTATTAAAACTATAAACAATTTTAAGAATTCAGATGCAATGGATCAATTATACAAACACAATTTTAAACTAGTCCAAGGTGCACTTTAACTCTTGCGGAGACAAATTAGACATAAATAAGGAAACTATTAAGTATTTCACATATTCTATGTTTATCAAGTTTAAAATGCAATAATGACCCAATCCACTTATTTGAATTTTAAAATGTTTATAGAAAATAAATAAAAATATTTATAAAGGACACAACTTAATAATAATTTAAAACTCCAATGCAAATAGATAAAATAGATACGCTTATAGATTGTGCCAAAAATAAAATTGCACAGAGACACTCCTTACGGATGATCCATCCAATGCATTTTGATTCCAGAATCACATACAATAAATTTATACTCAATGATCCAACATCCACTAGTTTAGTTCAAAATTTCATTCCTTTACGAATGAAAGAACAAAATATATCAAAGTGCATATATATGTATCTTCGTTATAAAATTTAGGTAATATCAATTGTATGTATTATATATAAAAAATCCCCTATTTATAATTTTACAAAGACATAGGATGTCTCTTCTAAACGTTGCACCTCTTGGGAACAAATAACCAATCAAAATATTAATATAACTAAATGTAATTTCATTTTGGTATAAGCGGCAGTTATGATTATGTGCCTTATATTCTGAGGCGGTGGCCAAAACATGGTTTATGTAATACGTGCATCTTAGGCTCCATATCAATATAGGCAATTCCTCCTCCTGGATGTACCCTTCATGCTCGAACTCCACACATATGCATATCCTCTACAGATTTCCCGTGTTGAACTCTTCATGTCTTCAGTAATACAATAATTTCATTCTCCAGAATCGAATTAGATCTTTGCAAAAGTCGGAAATCACATCCCATGCAGTTGCCTTTTCCAGTTTTGACCATTCCATTCTGGCAAGTCCCATGGATTTGATGTTGTTCATGCTTGTCTATAGTTTATGGTGTTGCAGGCTTTGTTGCGTGTTTGACCAAGCTGGGCAATCATTTTGTGCCATCGAGAATACATGCTTTTACCATACTCCAGAAAATCCAAACTCCTAGTTGGCATGGGCTTTTCCTGCTACAAAGCAAAATATTGTCAGATATAAATTGCTAAAAGATTAATTATAAGTCCCCGACTTAGGAAGCTCTGCGAAGAATGGGTGCTATAATCTCCAATCACTGCTGCTGCTAGTGCATGGCTATCTACAATTCACAGCATCTTAAACTTTGTGAATATGCTCTGCCTTTGCTTTATATTTTATTTATTTTGGTTTCCACTGGTGAGAGCCTTTGCCCACCGAAATATGGGAATTAATTCTTGTTCAATATTCTTTCCCGACTCCTTAAATGCTTCTCATACTATCTTTCTAATTTTCTGCACTGAGTATATCACTGCCATAACAATGCATATAAGTTAATTGATTTTAATTGTTCCTTATTATTGGTGGAATCACAATTATTGGGTATGTTGCTTGTGATTGCCGTTTTAATTAAATTTTGTTCTGTGTAGACTAACATTCATCATTGTTCATCATCAAACAATATATAATTACCCAATGATATCCAATGTTACCATGCTGCTTACTATATATTATATCATCAAACTCCAAGAACTCAAATTCAGAAGTCTCGGGTAAATTCATTGCATGAAATGGGGCCCTGATAGCATCTGATGGCAGATTAACATGAGTAGTGTGAAATACCCATGTAATTTGAAGTAAAGTCTAACCACAATCTTGATAGAGGTAGGTAACTTTCTTTGAATACACCCTCACTATACCAAGCAAGAGTTGCCTTCAGAGCCTAAGAGCAATACGAACTTTTTAATATATTATGGTGTCAGTGATATATAAAGCCAGTCTGGAGGCCTTCCATTGCAGACTTGATGACTTGTATTACAAATGAACAAGCATCTCTTATCCCCTCTCTCCTTTAGAATAAGCAAAGTGTATGTAGCAAAATAGATTCTTCAATACTGTTGATGATTTCCAAAATAGTGAAAGAATACTGCAGCAGATGGTAGTATATTTCAATTTCTGGTGTATATAGTGAGACATCCATTGAAATGAAATGTAATGATGTCTGATATCAATATGGCTTCAGCAGTGATATGATTATTGTTTCTCACGTAGTCATATAATCCTATAACATTAATCTGATGCCTTTTAGTGACAATATCCTTATGACTTAAGCATTTGACCAAGGAGCTCTCCATCTTTTTGTAACTCCATCAGCATGTAAACATAATCATCATCATCTTCAAATGCATTGCTGAAATGGACTACATTCACATGCTCATATCAGTAGGGAACAAGAATATATATCTTCATACTTTTAATCATGGATGCTGATACTCATAAAATATGCTCAAATGGATGTCTAAAATTTTGAATTTTTGGGCTCCATCAGTATCACTGAACGGTCAGAACAAAATCGGAATTTATTAATAACAAGGGTTTGAATACTAATCACAGTATGTTCAAGCCCAGAAAACTATTGGAGACAATAATTATTATACATGAGATTTCTTAGAATAACAATGGTCTGTTTATTTCAAACAAAACAAGCTTTCCGTATTAAGCTTAATAGCCGACCGAGGAGGAAATATAATTGATGGTGAAGGTAGCTAACCAAATCAATGATATTGGTTAATTACATGAAAAGGTGCAATTGGGTTTTTAGTTGCAACTTCTCACAGTCAAGTCTCTTTGTGATGTATTAAAGGGATATCCTGCACTTCCTCAAAGGCAGTCATTCTCTTCCTTATCGGAACAAATTGGATTCTTGAAACATCAAAGGAGGTAGTCACCTTGAAGGGGTTATTCCTCTTTCTCATCACTGCTAGACAAAGTATTACAGAGCCAAGGGAATCACTGGGTTTTAAGGAGTATTGGGAGGACTCTATGAGAATCTTCTATTTATCACCCTTTCTGGCCAATATTATATTGTTGGTTAATAACATCATTGGGTATACTATGGTTTAATTTAATTGAGGAAACTACTAAGTGAAGCAAGTCTCATACTGCTAAAGCAATACAAATTTAAGTTTGTTTGCTGTACCTGTTTTGCTTTTCCTATCTGATTTACTTCAAAAACGTGAAAACTTTCTAAATATATAATAATCACCTTCTCTATGTCTAGTTCATGAACACAAGAACTCTGATGTTAAACGTCCAAGAGCCGACACACTCACACGCACACGCATATGCACACACACTCTTTTGAGATAATTAGAATCAATCCATTAAGATAAGATATTTTTATTAATGTCCAACAAGAGACTGCGAGGGTCTAAGGTACTGCACAAATACAACAAAAGAAACCAGCCAACAACAGGAGCACCAAACGGTGCCCAGGGAGAAACTAAAACAAGAATAAAGAGTGAAGTACATCAATAGGCAGAAGTAACACCCAACAAAATACTAGCTATCAACCACCACAAAGAAGAAGCTGAGGACCGAAGGATAGGACACAGAAGGAGTGGAGGTCCTGTGTCATCTCTAAGAACTACTAGGAGTGGTAGCCCACTGTTTTGTGTAACTCCTGTAGGGCCTCACAATTCAGACTTTAGCCAGAAGGAGGGGACCCAAACAAGCACTTAATACCCCGGGCAGGACAGATCGCCGAGAAAAAGGAGGTGATGAGCTGACCTGCGGTCCATGTCAAGGGGGATTGAATCCGTAATGTGTGGTCCAAATTTCTCTTAGACTCCTGAAAATATAGAGCTAGGTAGTGCTGGTTTGAATACCCCAAGAAAGCTGAGAGAGACTGAGAATATTAATCATTAAGAAGTAAGGAAAACATAAAGTGATTTCACAAGGGGCATAAAATCGAAACCCTAACTGGAAGTTTTTGGAGCAAATTGAATAGAACCCTATTTGAGACATTGCATGTTGTGGTTTTGAATATTTGAAAATATTGTATATAATTTAAATTTTTGCATTTTTATATATTGTCGTCCTTATAGTTCCCAAAAGTGGCCCAAAAAAAGCCATCCCCAAAACTTGTACCCTTGTGGCATGCCATTCCCAAGGTGGAAATGTGGGCTAAAGTTCAAAATGCAGGTCTCTTTTCTCGGTGAAATGTTTGTAAGTGTATGGAAACCAATATTTCGCTGCATTGTAGATTGTTTGTTTCATGCAATAATGGGAAATCATAGTCCTACATGAAGATTGCTTGTCCTTGATCAATTGCATGTCTGGAAGCTAAAATGTGCACAGTCTGCCATGTTGCATTCTGGATTGCATTGTTTTCTCGCTTCACCAATTACTCTTTGATAACCCACTTCCAACGGTTATGCCTGTTTAAATCAATCATTATATGGGGGAAACCTTGTACCAGAACTCACATTGTGCCCATGAGACTTATTTAGGGGTGATACGTGAAAACCACTATGCATTTCTGTACTCTCAGTCCAGGTTACCCTTTTCTTCCCCTAACCCGTCAAACCAAGCAAATGAAGTATAATAACACTAAGAAACATTCTATAATTTAGTGCAGAAAATGGTTATAATAAAATTTCTTAGTTGCCGATTCGTGACACGAATCCGATTCGGGCACATGAATCGGATCCGTGGATTCAGGATTTTTTTTTTTCCCAATTATGATTCGTGGAGGATTCGTGCATATATATATATATATATATATATATATATATATATATATATATATATATATATATATATATATATATATATATAAAATTATATATATGCATTATATATACTAAAAAAAAGAGAAATATACATAATTCTAAAACTAAATCATTTCATAGTATGAATCTAGTATACTTGATCAATGACATTGATAATTAATCTATTTTCACGATTATAAAGAAAATCAACACATTCACATTGAATTACTGAAAGTGAAAGCTTGTAACATTCAAAATATAGATCATTAAACTTAAAGTTTATAACATGATTTACTCATAAAAGAGTCAAGAGTCAACACTAAAGTTTTTTATTTAATCATCAAATGGATTTTCAAGAAAATCCGCATCAGAGGGGTATTGGTGAGCTGCAAGTGCTGCATCTGTATTAGTAGAGGAACCCAAACCACTAGTAGTAGAGGGGATTGTTAACTCATAATCCTCCTCCTCATCATCCACATCAATCAAAGTGGATCTAGCAAGATCTCGGATGGTCATATCTAAATCAGGAGTCTCGGGTGCTACATCCCAAAGCTTTTCGGGCCCCTTCTTGTACTTAGGATCCTTCCGTGACAACAAGTGCAAATTGTTGTGAATGAACACAAGGTCTTCTGATTTTTTTGGAGCCAACCGGTTGCGTTTGATTGAGTGGATAAAGGAGTAAGTACTCCAATTCCGCTCAGCGGCAGAAGAGCTGGCAACCTAAAGAGAAATTAAAAATTATCAATACAACAATCAAGATAAATAAATTAAATAATAAATTCAAGGAATTGAGAATGTTAACCTTAAGCTTAATTTTACAAACTTACTTGGGATAGGACCTTTATGGCAAGAGGTTGGAGGTACATGAAGGCTTGCCCATGAAGGTACCACCATTTGATGGCACCCATCCTGCTTTGGTCTGCTATGGCAATAGGGTCGAAATCCTCACCTGAGTTGAAAGCAGCAAATTCACTCCTCACAATTGCCCCAATCTCTGGATCTTGGAATATCTTAGCTAGTGCCCTCTTATACCCATCTGCAACCTCTGCATCTCTAAATGGTGGCACTCTACCTGGAAGGCGAAGTACATCTGCACTATAGTACCTGGGGATAACAAAAGACAATTGAACATTATCAAATATCAATAGCACAAACATTGGATAAAATAAGCACAAACATTTGAAAAGAACTACAGTACCTCGGGGATAGAGCATATGCAAGGAGGTGCAAAGGTGTGGTCATCTTGTTCCATCGATGATGAACAATTTTTTCCACCTTCTTGTAAAGGGTGTCCTCAGGATCATTCTCCCTCCTCTGTATGACCTAAGATATGAAATATGAATAATAATTATAATTAGTGAATATGTCAATTTAAACTTTAGAATCTAGATATCTCTCAAATAAAAAATTGTTGTAAAAGAGCGTAAAACTTACCATTTTAATTTTTTCCAGCATACTATCCATGGAATCATAAATATCCCCAAGGCATGGTTCATCACTATCTGCGAAGCGAAGCATTGCCATTATTGGATCGGTGATTTCCAACACATAACTCACAAGACCCCACCAATCCTCATCTAGTATCATTCTTCTCACATTTAAAGCCCTTGCTGTATTGGAATTCTTCCAAATGCCCCATTGGGGGCTAATGACCATATGCTTCAATGCTTCTTTTACCTTCACAAGTCGTCTCAAGACGATTGTGTGAGAGGCAAAGCGGGTTTCAGCAACCTAAGAACATGTTAAACTCAAGTTAGTAAAACATTTAAAAATTAAAACATGTTAATGTAAACAACAACAAAAATTAATAATTGTGGAATCCAATAATATTCAATTATATATTAAATATAAAAATTTACCTTCAATAACTCCAAGTCCGAGAAACTCCTAAAAATTGCTTGTGACATGTGGTGATTTGTCACAAACATTTGAATCTCTTCAGCTTCCTCATATATCCTTTTCACCCAATCTATTTCGGTGCCAATTGCTTTCATCACTAAATTGAGAGAGTGGACGGTGCATGGTGTCCAAAAGATATGATCATATCTAGACTCTACAATTATCCCTGCAGCCCTGCAAACTTTTGCATTGTCCGTGACCACTTGAACAACATTATCAGGACCCACTGACTCTATGGCATCAATGAGAATGCGTGAAATAAATTCTGCATCTTTCACTTGCCCTTCACAATCAACTGCCTTCAAGAACATTGCCCCCTTAGGGCATACAGCAATAACATTGATCAATGGACGGTTTCTACAATCTTTCCAACCATCCGAAATAATAGACACACCCGATTGAACCCAAAAATCTCTTATTGGTTGAAGTTGAGCCTCTACATTTTTCCTCTCATCATGTAATATGGTAGTGCGCAACTTCTCATAACCAGGCGGTTTGTAACCATGGGGTGCATCATTTATTGCTTCCACCATCTCCCTAAAATAAGGTGATCTAGCAAAATTAAATGAAACACCATTTGCAATTAAACAACGTCCAATTTTGTGATCAGCAATGTCTCTCTTTTCAATTTGGAATGCCCTATCTAGTGGGCCTCTCTTGCGGGTGAGTGGAGATGGGTCTTCATCTTCATCATTTGTAGTTGGCATAGGCAAAAAAGGATGTGTTCTTGTGTTTGTTTGATCAAATGATGGTGTTGGTATATTTGTTTTTTGGGAAGCACCACGTTTTGCTTTTGCAACTGCTCTATCAGCATCATCTTGCTCTTTTGCTAATGCTGCTATTTGTGCATCTGGTAATCCCTTCTTATCACTACCTTGACACATGTGAATTCCTTCACCCGCAGGGCCCAAAAAATGTAGTTTCACTCGGGAATAGGAGCTTCTATGTTGTATGTTGCAAAAATTACATTTCCATATGTATGCCCCACCCCCAGGACATTGTGCAACTCTTGTTGTGTGTCTTCATAAAGGAGACCCCTTATCAATTTTGAAGCTTGGTGATGCAGCCCCAGCCCCACCCACTGAGCCTTGACTACTCATTGTTCTATTCTTGCAATCTAGAAAAAGTGAAAGAAAACCATACTTCACACTTGCACAAAAACTTGAAAATTTGGAAAACTAAAAATAAATCAATAATCTATGAAGGAATTCAAGAATATGGTTGAAATGCATACCTTAAACACTTCTTGCAAGGTATTTGAAGCTCCACAACCGATCTCCTTCGAATCCAAGCACTTCACTTCAAACTAGCAAGTATGAGAGAGCAAAATAGAGAGCAAAATAGAGAGCAAATGAACTTGCATTGTGATTTAGAGGGTCGTTTTTAGGGTTTAGGGCCTTTAGGGCAAAAAAAAAAAACATTAAAAAATGATAATGGGCCCACGTTTTTGCATTCTCCTCCTTCATTGCCGCGGATTCACGCAGATCCGCGCGTGGATCCTCGAGGATTCGGGCAGGATTCGTAATCCTGCCTGTGGATCCGTAAGGATCCGCGGGCCGCGGATCCTTACGGATCCACAGGCAGGATTACGAATCCTGCCTGGATCCTCACGGATTGATACGTGGATCCGGATCCGAATCGGACCCGAGCTCGGATCCGGCCTTTTCCAGGCGAATCCGGTAACTAAGTAAAATTTGAATAAAGATCTTTAAAATTACAAAACAAAATTTTCTGAGTTTCAGATATTTGTTACATCAAACCAAACTAGCACTTAAGATATCTTCCAATGAAATGTTTATATCCAATTGCTGATAATGACCCGTGTCTACTTAATTGGAAGCTCTGTATTGAAATAAATAATATTTTAAACATTAAACAACGGCTTGAATAAGTGAAGGGAGTTGCAAGCTACTTATATATCATTTTTCAAGTAGGATGTTAATTACAATCTAACAAGCTCTTTGTACAATGAAAAAGTAATAAGCATTTGACAACATAGAAAGCATGATGTCATTAGTGGAACTGATCTGATTGACATTGGCATTGTTTGTGAATTTCCTAGTGCCTTCGATGATGAGAAGAAAATGAAGATTCAGATAATCCATTAGATGATAAAAACTTGGTATAAAGTTCTAATTGTTGAAAGTCAAAATAACAATACTTGGACTTGATATTATGTAATATTATGGTGTTACTAATTGATATGATATTATGATTACAGGTTTATAGTGTTTATGTTATTGTTATGATACTATGCGCAATTCTAATCTCAATTCATTCTTCTTGTTTGCATACATATGTATATGTATGTATATACATTTTTTGGTAATTCATTCTTGTTGTCTAATTGTTGAAAGTCAAAATAACAATACTTGGACTTGATATTATGTAACATTATGGTGTTACTAATTCATATGATGTTATGATTACAATTTTATAGTGTTTATGTTGTTGTTATGATACTACGTGGTATTCTAATCTTAATTCATTCTTCTTGTCTGCATACATATGTATATGCATGTATAGGTACTAACAAACCCAAATAAACCCAAACGCCATTTCAAAACTTATTCGTACTAGCAAACCGGTTCTTCGAAACCGAACTTGAACCGGTAAAATAACTTTTAGGTAGCTCAAGCTGATAATTCACCTCTTCAATGCTCTGAGTGATTCAAAATGGACCATTCAAGTGAGGCCTTAGGTTTTGTGACCCACTTCTTTTCAGAGTTGTTTGTCTATAGCGTTATAATTTTAAGCAAACCATGTTTTGTAGCTCAAATGCATGCTTAATACGGTGTAGAGCAACATACATCTATTGATTTTGGGCATGTTTGATGTTATCTCTCAACGATTTGATGACATTGTGACTCATTCTTAGTAGATCTATGGGATTAGGTACTCTGGAATCTATACTACATAAAGAAGTGAATTTTGAACAATGCCATGAAAGGAGGCATCCTAAGTTGCCGATTCGGGTTCGGGGACAGGTTCGGGTTCAGGGTTCGGGTTTGTGGATTCAGAAAAATTTCTTTTTCCCATTTGGGTTCGTGGGGGTTCGTGAGTATGTATGTGGGTATATATAGACACACACACACACACACACACACACACACACACACACACACACACACACACAAAAGAGAAACATGCATAGTTGCAAAACAAAGTCGTTTCACAATATGAACAATTGTTGCTTGATCATTAATCCATGCCAAAGGGTTTCGGGTCCTTTCAAAACCTGTTTTTACGTGAATCTAAAAACATTAAATACTTGCTCATTAATCTATCTTCATGATTGTAAAGAAAATTATACATTGAATTACTAAATTGTAAAACATAGACTAGTTCATCAAATAATACATTGGATTACTAAATTGCAAAACAAAGACTAGCTCAGCAAATAATATAGTTTGAAACATGATGATAGATGACAAATGTTTAGTAGTTTATCAATAATCATAATATCAAATGCCTTTCAAGGGTCAAATGGATCATCATAAAATGAGGGATCAATGGCTTCATCCCCAACTGCAACTATATCTAGATCTTCATCATTGGAACCCAAATTGGTTCCACTAGTCCCATATGCTGCTATATCATCGTCCTCCTCCTTGACATAAGGGATTAGATGAGTGAAATGTTTTTTATTAAGTTCCTTTGAGAGTTGCATAAGAAAACAATTTAAAAAACACACTCTTTTAAAGTTGTTTTAGCCCCGGGTTCGCTGTGGGTTCGTTTGGGTTCGCTCCAGCAAGCACCTGGACAAATCCACAGTCAAAACTAAGGACCTTGCCCGGACCCGCAGTGAACCCAAGGACGAATTTGGACCCGTGCGGACCCGAACCCGAATCCAGGCAGCAGGGGATGAATCTGGCAACATAGGAGGCATCTGATAGTCATATGAAAGGCGGAATTATAACCTCCAAATGCAACTATTTATTTCACCTTATGCTGCTTCGAAACATAGTTGCATAGGCAGCCTTCTACTCATTTGTTGAGAATCTTAATTTGTTCTTTATGGTGGGGGAGTGGTAGCTAGTGCTAGGACTCAACTTTGTACTGCATAGCTTAAATTACCTTTCCAAAACAAGATAAACTTCTTGTCATTGTCACAAACTATGTTCTTAGGTATCCCATGAAGTCTAAACCCATATCTAGAAAACAAATCAACCACTTGCACTATTGTAAATGTTGCTTAAATGGCATAAAAATAAGTAAAGTTAGTTATTTATTCTGTTGCTTCATATAACCAATCCTTGGCTTGACCGTAGGGAATTCATGTAGTAAATTGCATTAATATGCTTTCCCACCTTGGAGTATGAAATGGTTAGGGGTTGGAATAGACCAGCATTGCAAGTGCGGTCATGTTTATGTTGTTGGTAAACTTTGCACTAATGAACATTCCTAAGAATGTTAATAGTCACCTACTTCCATGACAATCCCTCACAGACATTCTTCTATGCCTTATAAAGTTCCAGGTAGCCATCCACACGAGTATCATGAAATGTGTTATGAACCTTTAGTACTAGCTTATAGTTAAAAACTGAGGAAATTCTTGCATTGTACAATATGAGATTATCCATTCCTTGAACCTGTCATCCTATAAGGCACCATCGAAAATCTTATTGACGAGGATGGTCTTTGCATATTCAACATGTATTTTCTCTTTCCAATCTGCTACTATTTGTGTAAATGAATACAAATATAGCCTTGCCGACAATGCATCGGCCATGATATTATTTTAACCTTTTGACATATTCAACGTAAAAGTCACAAGCTTGGAGCTTGCTAACCCCTTTATGTTGCTTGTCAGTAAGTTTTTTTTTTGATTTAGGAAGTACTTGAGGTGATTATGATCATATTTGAAAATGATATTCCCTCCAAGAAGGTATGGTTTGAATTTAGCTAATACATGCATAATGGCTAATATCTGCTTATCATAGATGGAGTAGTTCATCTCAGTTGCCCTGAACTTCTTGCACTCAAATCTTATTCGGTGTTGTTTATCCATAAAGATAACGCCACTGCCTTCATACAAAGCATCATATTCAAGCTCAAATGGTGTAGATAAATCTGGAATGGCTAAAGCAGTACATGTGCTCATCAAATGTTATAAGCAGAGTTCCACAACTCTCTGTATGTCATGTGGGTAGTTTGAGTCAACGAGTTGAACAGACCCTGCAAAGTTTTTATGACTCAGTTCGGGTCATGGAACACACACACACACACATAGTCTGCCCACCAATCCCTGCTGATCTAATGCTTCTAATATATGAAAGGCTTCATACTTCTGAAAGCCTATGGAATTGGCCAAGTGTCTATTCACTCGAATCTCCCTTGTCAAAGTATTTTCAAGACTCTTTGTTCTCTTTTTTATTGGAATCAGACTTGTTTGATTTTTCTATTGTTGATTCTTCAGCTCTATAGTACTCTATTTGATGCACCTTCCCTTTAGTTGTACACTTATTTCCTTGGGCCCCAGTTCTTTGCAGGCGAAGCATATATTTTTCTTCCTTGGATCATTTAGTGCCTCATTATGTAGTAGCTGTTTTCTTTGACTGGTATAGTCCTCTAAGCAATGTTTGTTGTCTTTCTTGTTAGGAAAGGACTTGAGCTGAAATTTGGATTCACAGGCAACCTGCTCATACCGATTGCCTTCTTCATAGCTTCATGCAAGGATGAAGGATCAAATGCCTTAATGCACCCCCTAATGAGCTGCATGAGTCACTCAGTGAGCAAGACTACCAATATCCTCTTTGTTGTCCCATAAATTATAACTGAAAGTCTCTAAAATTTTGATACGTAAGCCTCCATTACGCCATATGCTTCAACTGTTCCAACTCGTTAAATTGCAACTCGGGAATTTTTTTGTAACTTCTAAATGAGTTAGTTAGTAAACTTATCATACAGAGGAATCGATCTATGATGCAAGGTAATAAGACCATGGTGTCACCACTTACGTGCAAAACCATCCAAGCACAGAGTGACAAACTTTAGAGCAAGGTAATTGTTCAACTTCTAAACTGATGCTTTTTCTGCGCATTTGTCACCACACTCACAAGAAAGCAGCAAAATCTTTTGCAAGGCCTACTGCAGGTCCCTCTGAGCTGGTAGTCCTATATGATAAGCTCTTTCCTACCCTTTTTCTGCCGTTCCTTGAAATCATTGGAGGACTAATTTATTTTTGAACTTATTAGGAATGGTGTCATATTCTCCAAACTTGTTCGACAACTTATCCATTAAAGGTAGTAGAGAGTCATGAGCAACTTGGAATGGATGTCTCAATGTGAAAGTTTATTCCTGGTTAAAGTTCAAATTTTACATTTCATACATTATATTTGTTGCATTTCTGATAAATGCTAGTTAAAAAATTTACTTTTCTCTCTCTGTCTCTGCCTTTGTCTCTCTCTATTTGCTTTCATGCATGAACGTTGTGATGTAACTGTCCAATGTGGCAAGTTTTAAACTTTTAGTTCATTGAGATTGTATACATTGTTGTGCCTGTTCATTTGTATACAATCTTGTGATGATGCTTTCATTTTTATTTACCTGTAGATTTGGACTTATAAAGTGTATCCTCTAGAGGCACTATATTTGAACTCCACTATATTTGAAGGTTCATCTTTTGCTCTGATTTTTTTCTTGGAAATTACTGTATACTGATTAATCTGCTGTACTTTTGACCTTCTGAAGCATTGTTGTGTACTTTTTTGATAGGTTATAGAAAAGGAAGCACTTGAATTGAAGAACAAGTTTGGGACACCTAGAAGATCAGTATTAGAGGAGGGAGCAAGTGCAGAATTAGATGAAATCGATGTTATTCCAAATGAGGAAGTGCTTTTGGTATGTAAATGTGCCGCATGTTTAGCTTTTACACCAGCGGCACCTTTGCCAAAGCTGTGTTAGAACCCACATTTGTATGATGCAATTAAAATTAGCAAAGCTTGTTTTCTTATCACAGACCTGTAATGTTTATGGAACTTAAATTTTTTTAAGGCCCTCAGCAAGAAGGGTTATGTGAAGCGCATGAAGCCTGATACTTTCAACCTACAACATCGTGGAACTGTTGGAAAGTCATTAGGGAAACTGAGGCAAGATGATTCAATGTCAGAATTTGTCATATGCCATGCCCATGATCATGTACTATATTTCAGGTGCAATTCTGGGTTTCAATAACTACCTTATTTGGGATTTACTCTAGTTAATTTATAGTTTTTCAGCTCTTTCTTACTAGTATTTATATTGTTTTGGTTATTCTGCATTTTATGCATGTTGTTAATGTGCCCGACCACCTATTATTTTAATTATCTAAGATCAAAATCTACCTTTTGTTTTATGCATTGATGAGTCTTTTCCATTTTTAAAATAAAAATATTTGTTAGGTGCAAAGGTTTGCAGGTGTGCAGTATGTCATGGTATGGGCACACCAGTTCTTTTTTTGTGATCATGGCAGATTTGACTTGTAACCAAGATGTTTTCATGGTCTACTAGCTGGACAATGCTTCCTATTCTAGAATAATTTTCCTTAGAAATTATTATTCCATGTTGAGGCTAATACGCATTTAAAGACAATTTGAGATTCTTGGATTTGTCATGAGTTGGAGAGTGAGTACGTATTCCTCAAAGCATGCCTCCCTCTCGTATTCATTGTGGAGGAGAAGGCATATAGGCTGATTGCATGATTGGTGTGGCAGGTTACAGGTCATTGTGTAGTGCTTACAAATGTCCTTATTTGTGAAGAAACAAGGGGCTTCTTGAGGATGCATCTTTCATTAATGGTGACATAGAACAAGAATATAGATGGTTAGAATCATTAAAAGTTCATTCGGTCTAGTAATCTGCAGGTTTTGTGAACCCAGAATTTAGAGCGTGAATATAGCAATGACTCCCCATCAAATTGATAGAGGTATTCCATACTGTTTCTGTTTTGCAGTTCAGTCATTGAAGACAGCTTTGTAAGTTTTTTTAAAGTGGTGTCTAGTCTATTTTCTATCTAAATGGGGAAGATGGCTGTAGAGAAGGCTTGTATGGCAGAATGACTGGTGTAGGATCTGAGTTCCTCCATGTAGATATGACTGTGTTTTAGTGATATTGCACTACACAAGTTGTGAGGTGCCCTTGAACAAAGAGAGGTTGGAGTTCACAGAGGTGGCCATAGCCTTCATACTTTGGTCTGCTTTGTCATTTCCCATCAGAAATACACTGATCCATTCAGAGAAGGTATGAAATTCTTATGTCCCTGTTTCTTCCTTCCTCTCTGCGCTAGCCAGTTTGATGTAGGAGCATCTTGGGTTTGCTTGGTGGCTACTTTGTAGTTCATGGGAGGAGGCTTAGTTGCATTGGAGGGTTCTTGAAGTATTACTCAGTCAAAGAAAGATGTGTGGCTCGATTATTACCGAGTAGTTTGGATGCAGTGTTAACTGAGTATTAACATGCAATATTAACCGAGTCGTAACTTGTCTTGTTAACCGAGCTGCAACGTTAATTGAGTCATAACTTGTCGTGTTAACCGAGTTGCAGTGTTAACCGAGTAGTACCTTGCCGTGTTAACCGAGTGTTCCTTCATGTGTTGAGTGAACTTGATAGTTGCTGATACTTGGAAGTGGTTTTTGATGCTTGGTCATGTCTTGGTTCCAGCTTTACCCTCGTTGTTTGTGTTTAGTTTCTAGTGTGAGCCGACCTTGGCATTTAATTTGGTTGTATTTAATTTTTGTTGTAAGCCGACTTGTGGCTTAAATGTGCATTTAATGCAAGGGTTTATTTAATTTGTAACATACTAGGCCGACTTGTGGCTTAGTTGGGTAGAAGTAAGAGGTCTTGTGGAGTCTTTAGTCATTTCATCTAGCTTGGAGAAGTGGATGTGGTAGAAAAGCAAACTTTGAGAAGGGGTAGTAGCTGAGGCTTGGAAAACAAGGAGATTGCTTGGTGGGCTTGCGAGCACAAGTTGAGATCTTCTTTGGAGGTTTCTACCAGAGTGTGGATTTGGACTGGCTAGTCATGGGATTGGATCTTGAGGGATCTTGCAGAACTGTTTTTGTAATTGCTATTGTATTTGGCCTTAACCCATAAGGCTTTACAGCCGGGCATATTGCATGTAAACAATTGTTATAAATGAATAAAGAGTTACATTTGGTATCAGATCTTGCATTGTTGTTGTGTTTCCGCTGTGTGGTTATTTGTAGGGATTCAGATTACCTGTAGTAGGGGTACCCTCAGATTCTCGTTGCATCACAGTCCCAGAAAATTGTTTTGGTTTTGCACACTACAATTCAAAGTGATGACTTTCATGATGAACACAGTTTTAGAGTAGAACTAACGGACACAATTGTCACATTATCAACCGCTTATAGATATATATCTGATTTTGATCTGTAAATTAGGACAGGAACATGAGTACATGGAACAACTGTTAAGCTATACCCAGTGGTCTGAACTTATAACTCACTCCTTGAAGCGTGATTGGACATATGGGGGGTTGTTGCCAACAATGACCTCCTTTTTCCTTCACAGAACCCTCTACTTTGAGAAACTGAGGAGCAAAATTGGCAATGATACCAACTAGATGGATAAACTCTTGTGTAGGGAGTGAACTGAATATGATGACTTTTGGGGCTAATGCCAACTGTGATCCACCTTCCAGACTCAGGATTTGAGGCGGAGTTTTGGGCGTTGACCTCCATACAACTCCACAGGTGTCTAAATCTAACAATGATTTTCTTGTCAATAGGGACTTTGATGTTCATCCAAGGTGTGTATACCTGGGGAATCCTAAGATATGGTAACTTGTTTGTGATGATTTCTTTAGACCTGATTTGGGTCAACAAACGCAATGTTAGGTCACCCAATAGTTAAAGTAATGATCTTGCCTTGCAAAGACATGATTTCCTTATTGCTTGTGCTTTGACTTAGTAAAGCTTTGTTAAAAAAATGCCAATTTTGTGTAATTGTGTTTGAGTGGATTTGAAATTTGCATATTGGAAAACGATATTGATGAAAGCTGAGGCTTTTGCCCTATGTTCCATATATTAACTGCAGTTTTCATCAAAAAGGTGTTGCAAATTGGAAAATTTGTGCATGGTTTGGTTCTATTGGTAAACATGTTTCTTATTGTGAATGCTTTTTTCAAAATGACCTTGTTCGCCCTATGAGCAGTAACAATTGTGTGAACAATCGGAGACACTGTGATCAAATACCGATTTTGTTACAATGTTCCTTTACATTTGAGAGGGGCAGCTCCCTCCTACGATGTGTGGATTTTTAATATTTTTGTGTATTTTTAACCTGAATGTACATAAAGGAAAAAACATAAAACAAAAACAAGATGAACAAAAGAAACGCCAATTATAGGCATATGAATATCAAATAGGATTTCATAGCAGATAATGATTAGAATGGGGTTTCAACAAAATAAATGCAATGATGAGAGAATATGGATAACAAACCTCGATATTTAGAAAGCTAAGTGATTAAAGCACATTCACACCAAGATGCTAAGAAATGAATAAGTTTTTTCCAAATTACTTACATAAGAGTGGAAAGACTATTGATATCTGCCATCACATAAGAGATTAGCAACTTAACATATGAAACGTAAGTAATAAAAATTAATGAATGTTTACCACTTCGAGCAAGAAGTTTACCACAAGCAAAATTAGTAAGGAATGTAATATAATGCAACATGACACAAGAGAAAAGAACTTGCCAACTTCTTTATTAATCTCAAGAAAAGCTTATGTTCATATGTTCAAACTCCCAGTCATGATGATTATATAATTGTATATAGAATATAAGGTGCCCAAGGGTTTCAACTACGAACCGTTGTGACCAACCAACGACACGAATTGCCTACCCCTTTCAACAAACAAATCACTTGTTAACAACTAGTTAATGTAATATAATGCAACACAACACAATAGCAGAGAACTTGCCAACTTTATTAAACTCAAGAAAAGCTTATGTTCATATGTTCAAACTACCAATGATGATGATCATATACAGGTATATAGAATATAAAGTGCCAAAGGGTTTCAATTACATACTATTGTGACCAATCAACTACCCAAATTGCCTACCCATTTCAACAAACAAATTACTTGTTAACAACTAGTTCGACCATCAACATCATTGCATCCCTCCCCCACAAACAGAGTCATGTCTAGATGACACAAAACAAAATTTTTGACACAACCTTATATACAAGAAAACCATAACAAAGGGCTCTTAAGAATGAGTCGGTGTTGTAGAAGCTGCCAACTGCTCCTCGAGCTTGAACACCCTTGTCCGATATTTCAGATTACTCTTAGTTAGCATTTGACACTACCCAACCAGTTTCACCATATTTGTACTGCCCGTTTTTAGTGGGTGTCAGGGATGTGGTGGTATCGACTCATCACTGCGACCCTCATGTGTTAACAACTTGATTTAAGGGTCTTAGGTGGTTGACTTACTATTTATAGATAGTTAGTTTTGACTAGTCTCCATTTTTGGTATGGCACTTGGGTGTTGTACTTGATCAGTGCTGCTCTTGGATTTGAGTGGATTGCTTGATGAAATTATGGGCTATTGTGAGCTAAAATTATAATTGATGTTATTTATTTAAGGTTGTACTTAGATAACTAACATTATACCCTAAGTTGAAATTAATTTAAAGTGGAATATGCTGCCTAGAGGGGATTATTGAATGATTATTAAAATTTAAAACCATGCCTAAGTGTAAAGCAAGTTGTGTTTCAAGTGAAAAGTGTGATGAGCAAGTTCCTAGCCATTTGTATATTGGTGAAGCCTTTTGATTAATTATTATAATATCTTGCTAAAAACAAAATCGATCATCATGATTATTTGCATTAGTTGTTTGTTTTTGAAGGTGAAGTGTGGCAAGGGTTTGTAGTGGAAATGATATGAAAGTATTGGCGGTTTTGCATGACATGCCTAGGGGAGACGATTCATATCAGAGGACAAGGGGGCTTGTTTAGAGCAAGGTCTACAAGTTGATGGGCACGTTTTGATGTGTTTTGGTGCCAACTATCATTGCCTTGTATCTGTTGTGTGTGGAGTCTCGTAATTTCACTAGTGTGACTGGTTAGGAGAATCAAGGCTGCAGTCACTACATATCTAGGTTCTAGATTTTTGAAATAAAATTTAGATACATATTTATATATATAATAATGTTTCCTGCATTAGCAAACTATGCCTATAAATTTGATGAAATTGCTGGCAAGGATGAGTTCTAATTTCATTTTTTTGCATTTTAGTCATGTCAAATTTCTCAGAATTTTTTTAATAAAAATGGATATTTCAAAAACACAAAAATTGCCAAAAGTTCCAAAAACAAAAAACATAATTTCTTTAGTATAGTTTGAGTTAGAGCCAATAGGGCTCTTTACAATAAATGTTGCTAACAAAATCTCCTTGTCCTTTTTATCTACCAACTCCATAGTTGTGGCAAGAGGGGCCTTTAGCGACACTCTCTTGGTTCTCTCTACCACCAAGCCTCTCGCTTTGCCAATTTGGCCTCTCTTTGTACAAGATCTCTGGATTGCCCCAACACATCCTCTACCTCTTGTAACCGTCTGGCTAGCTCCTCCCAAGTTGTGATTATGACCAAACGTTGGGCTTCAACCCTTGAGGTCACATGTTGAGTCTGCCTCCACTGGTAATACCCCTATTTAAGGATTTTCTCAACTGTTCATAAGGAGGATTGGGTGTGACTCTCTTATGGGCTCATGCATACTTCAATCCTCCAGCATCTCAAGTGTCTTAGTGCTAGGACACCCCTGAGATTTGAAACGGCTGCTAAACTTCATTTGATACCCTCTACTAACAAATGCTAGGTCATCCTCTATGTGTTGGTTTGTTCCCTCATGAGTGCATAGCCCGCTATCCTCCAAGCACCTGTCATCATGTTTAGTTGAGGTCTAGTTATCATACTCTCCCTAAGCCTCCTCTAGCAGAGCTATGCGTGGGAGTAGTGTCTCCCCCATCCATAATGCTTGCCTTTCCATCCACTACACCAATAACCTTCTAAAGCTCAAGCTCTCTTTTGGGCAAATATTCAACATCCAAATCTACCACGTCAGTGGGTGGAGGCGACAATATAGTAGGCCTACAGGTCTTGATGGGAACGAGCTGGAATTGATTGAGGCATCTATCCATGTTTGACTTTGATGTAGTTACCACACTCACCATGGCCAAATGCTCACCAACATGCTCTAACACAGTATCCACCCCCAAATCCCTTTGCGACAAATCTCTAACCATCTCGCCATTGGTACCACTGACTCTATACCTCCAAATGCCCCTATTGACTTTGCCACCGCTGGCAGTTGCTCAGATGCTGGCATTGGCTCGATGCTGCATGGGAAACATGGTCATCACTCCAGTAGTGGTCGTCATTGAAGAAGGAATCAAGTGGGCCTCTAGGAGCAGTGATGGAGCAAAAGAAACTGGGCCACTACCGACTCCAACTCTAACTCCACTACCAACTCTAATCCCAATAAGTGTGGATGTGGCCGTTGAATCCACCATCTCTATCTCTACCACCTAGTTTTCACCTAACTACTTGGATCTCTCATTGCTCTCCTCCCAACCACTATTAATGTCTCCCTTTGACTCTGATTCTAAAACTACTTGGCACTTTTGCCTTCGACCAACAAACCCACTACCAACATCCAAATGTCTCCAATAATATATCAGAGGCTTGCTAGGTGCTAAGGTACCCTTTTACTTCAATTCCATCTCACCAAGCAAAATTTACACTCACATTAGCATCCAAGAACATGCCAATCTTATAATGTGGCATATAAAAGGTTTTGTGTTGAAGGGTAAGGATCTTGTACATATGCTTTGTCAGCAAGGATGACCAATCACACACTAACCCATTCCTGATACCATTAATGAGGAAGATCTATGGGAGGAGGATATCCAATGCTCGACTAGAACCAATAACCCACTCTTCACAATTTCCATAAGATATTACCATTATAATTCAGTAATGAGCAATTCCTTCATTTCTTGGCTCTTTGAGGCACTTGTTATAGAATCCATATCTTCTGGTGTGAACATTAGTGAGACTAGTTTGATCAAATGTTCTTTCTTGTTGTGGGCCATTTTCTTCCCCTTTAAATCAAATTTCTTTCTATTCCTACCATGATTACCGAACACACTTGTGTATTCAGTTGTTGTGAAGATCTTGAGATTATACCTAAGAGACCCAAAGGGCTACTACGTGTAAATCTAACAAAGGTATCGACCAGCATGTGAAGGACACCATAACAATCTTGGATGCAAAAGATACACATTTGTATGCCCTAGTGCCCTTATGCCTCCTTGATATTTTGCTTCACCAAATTAGTGTCTTGTGTTGCTACCATTTTCTACACTCCAATTCATTTAGTGCTTCTAATACTACATTCTGTGTTGTTATATCTTCCTTCTCGTTTTGGATGACTGGCCTAGCACCTTTGGTCACACCTTCTTCTTCCCTGTATATCAATCTTTCGTCCAACTAAAAGCTTTGTTGTCTTATTCATGTCAGAAGAACTACTAGATGTTGACGACAACAGATTTTGCCTCTATTTCGTCTTGCTTGGGTCCATCAATAACTAACCTTTGGTTACTTGTTTTGTGCCTATAAAATATGTACACTGTATAACCCTTATTCCCCCAGAGAGTGCCCCCAGTTCAACTCATCACGACTTTCTTCTCTCCCTCATCTCCAATGTCTGGGGTGAAGCAACCGTCCTGCACCTCCATCGCTAGTCACTCGAGATCAGTGAGGCCTCACAACAAATGTACTTGTTTGTGTCACCTTGCTAGCAGCTCTCAGCAGCCACTTGGGGTCCTTACCCTAGACCGTATCCTTCGGTGCTAGACTTCTTTCTTTCAGCCGAGGAAGGACTTCTTTCCTGTTTGCTCTTTCTCAAACACCGTTTGGTGCCCTTGTAGCCTATTGTTTTTTTCTTTGTATTATCTCAGTCCCATAGACCCTTGGGTGGTCTTTTGTTGGATATTAATAAATTTATTTATCTTATCTTATGAGTCCTTTGCATGATACTCAATTCCTAACTGTCGTACTATTCACCTGCAGATGTCTCTATGTATAATTCCTTGTATATATTGCAGTCCCTTACTTTATTTGGACTCCCCTATACAACTATGCTCTTTCTCTATTTGTCCTCTTGCTTGGATACCAAATGACTTGCTGTCCTATTGCTTAGATACTCTATGACACTAGTGCACTATGCAACTTCTTTTGTACAGAGGTGCTTCCACTGTAAGTAACGATGAAACCTAATATTTGGTATGCAGTGTTGTTGGTTAGGTTTAATGCCTTTGAATTGTGCTCCCTTTGCGATTTCGCCTTTGTTCCTCTACTTCTAGTGGCCCGTGGTGCATGTTAAACTTTTATCAAATGCGCTTACAATCTAATCCCGCGATAGAGTTCTATTTATATGTTCATTGCCTTGGCTCTTTGTTTACTCTTGATTGTATGTTTTCAAACTTTGTCGCTTGCTGTATGATCTCCTGTATGATCTTATGTGCTTGCATTGCCTGTTGGGCTCTTTTTTATTTTGATTGTACGCCCAACCCCCATCGGGTTAAGGTATACACAGTATGGTGACAAAGACATGAACCGACCATATGATGTCTGTTGTATGGTGTTCGCTATATGGTAACCACGCTGTGATGTTCATCCTATGACATCGATGATCACCACACGATGTCCACCATATGGTGAGTTCCCTATATTTTATTCTTGTAAATATTATTATTATTTAGTTTTGCTTCAAGTTTACCTTATGCAATGCCTTCCCCTAGCTTGGGTCGCCCTTCCTCCAACTTTAACCTTTCATGATAGAGTTTCAATTTTGGTTTGTTTACCATGTCTCAAATCTCTCATTTGTTAAGTGTCGATAACTTAATCACCCCATTTTTTCTGAATTGTCTTACGTTGTATGGATCAATCTACCCGACCTTAAATTTTCTCTATTTGATCTCATTCCTTGCATTATGTTTTAGTATGAGTTGTCCTAGCATGAACAATACTTGCCTAAGATGTTTATCGTGCCCTTCCTTCTTTGTTGGGCTACCTCACTCGCGTACTAGACCCTTATCCGATGCTCAACCAATTTATTCATGGCATATGACTGTTCTCGAAGGTTTTCCTTATCTCCTAGCCTATTCTCAATCACTATTCTTGGACTCAGAACCTTGAATTTTGTAGGGATGACAAGTTCTTGCTCATACATCAGGTTAAATGGTGTTTTTCCGGTAGTTACTTTGTATGTCGTGCGGTAAGCTCATAGTACTGATGAAAGCTTTTCTTCCTAGTTCCGCATGATTTATAAATCGATGACAACAATATTTTATCTGTCGCTTCTGATTGGTCATTTGCTCGTGGGTAATATGCACTTGACAAAGAATGAGTGATCTTAAACCCCTGTCGAGTAAATGAATGACATGATTCACAAAGTGGCCCCCTTGGTCACTTAGATCTATTGGGACTCCCTATCTTGTGATAATTTATTGATAAATGAAGTTGGCTATACTTAGTGTGAAGTTGTCAGGTAGGGCCCATGCCTCCACCCACTTGGTAAGGTACTCTGTTGGCATCGTGATGTATCACAATCTCGCTTTGCTAGCCTTTAATGGCTTGATGACATCTAGTCCCCAAATCTCAAATAACTCCCATGCTTGTGAGGAATTTAGAGGCATGAAGTCTCATTATAATGTTTTTACGACCCAGTAACATGTCTTATAGGTGATGACCCATTCATGGGTGAAGTTGTATAGCGTGGGCCACCATAGACCTCCAAGTATCACCTTCCTTGTCGTGGCATTGAGTCCTATGCATTCGCCAACTTGACCTTCATGTGCATCTCGAAGGACAGTCAAGACTTCTTCCTCTATGACACACCTTGTGAGCACTTGGTCGAGTTGCATCCCATACAAGAATCCATTGATCAATTGAAATATCCCTCTCCTTAGGAAAAACTTCTTTCTTTCTTGAGGTGACATATCTGTGGGAACTGGGATGTGGATAGGTACTCACCAATACTTGTGTACCACGCTGGTAATATTGCAATACGAAAGAGATGTAAGTTTGAAAAATCATCTTTCAACCCCTCCATTAGTTATCGGATTTGATGTAGGAGATATGGTTGGGAATTAATGACACTTCCCATACCATCTACTTACTCTCCCTTTTATTATGGGTTTGTTTACAAGATGCATTAGTTCCTGATGGTCAACATAGAAGGCGAGTGGCATCGCCAACAAATGGTGATGAAATTTTTGAATGGCGTACATCGCCTTAGACAACAACCTACTGGCAAAGTAGACCAGGCAATTGAACCCATATTCTCCCACCTACGCCAGTGTGACTCCAATGGCAAAGTTGGATGCAACCACAAGCACATGAAACTCATTTCCCCAGCTTGGGTAGTCTAGTATTGGCACATTGACCAATTGGGTCTTCAGCTTTTGAAATGCTTCCTCTGACGCCATCACCTAACTATACGACACTCCTTTCCTTTAAAGCTTGTCTAGCGGGTACGATAGCAATTTTTTGATAAAGCTTCTACCCCAAGAAAGGTTTCACCTTTGTGATGTTTGTTGGTGTTTCCATATCTACAATTATCTGTATCTTGTCTGCCTCTGTCTTCAATCTTGCCTTGCACACAACATGTCCTAACAATTCTGCTTGTGATACCATGAACCTGCATTTCTTCAGGTTTAGTGCCATTCTTATTCTCGTGCATCTCTCCATGCACACCCTGAGGGGCACCAATTGTGTGTTATGCACATTGTAAATTGACTAGCCATTGAGAAAGCCTTAAAAATTTTTGATAGACATTTTATCAAATATGTGGAAATTTATCCTTTGAAATGTTGTTGGGGCATGCCGAAAGTGAAAGGGCACCCTATTAAATGCATAGACATTGTCCTCCACCCTGACTGTACTCTTTAATATATCCTCTTCAACTATAGATATTTGATTGTATTTGGACTATTGTCCATTTTGTAATCACAAAATGGAGGCAACACTACAAAACTTTGCCTTCGAAGTTTCATATTGTCTAAGTTAACTCACTATATTCTCTCAACTTGCATTCTTAGCTATTCAAGTCAAAAGCTGTATTTTTGTGCATATGCAATCCACCTGATAAATGCTCGATTTTGGTCATTCTTTCCCAAAATAGAAGCTGTTTGTACCATCTCTAGCCTTCTGTAGTGTTCAAAAAGTATCTAAATCACACTTTGGATACTTATCCCTCATAGACCCACCTTTTTTGATCAAATTCCAAAATCCCTTGTGGATTTGATCTCATTGGAAGATGTTTTCACTCTTTGGAACTTTCATGTTGCAGCAAACTCTTCAAGTCAAGATATGTCAAAATTCCTCCAAAGGATAGAGACATCTTGTCAAGAAGATATGCTTCGAATGAAAAGAAGCAATATTTATTTGATCTAAACTTTCCTAATGACTTCTCTAGAACCTGAGTTTGTGTGGGAACACACTAATCACTTCGATTGAAAATAAAAATAAAAAATCAGTTAAAGATGCTAATGGGAAAGTTGTTTTGAGTTTACATTTGGACATCATTGAGAAGAAGATGAAAGAATATCAGTAGCACCCCTTTCAAGTATCTCTAAGCTTGTTGCTTACTTTGAGTTGATCCAACCAATAGTGAGAAGGGGGATCCTTCCCTTTAAGGTAGGAGAGACTTTGCCTCACATGCAGTGGTTGTTACTCCTAGGTTGCAAAATGTCTACCCAAGATGGAGATTCCATTCATAAATGAATTGTTCTCATGGTTTTCCACCTCTTCCAAGATGCTGTATTTAAGGTGATTAGAAAGGGGTCTTCGGTGGTAACTACATTAAGGCATGTTTAATCTATACGTATGTAAACCCGGTTTGCCTCCTTCAATGATATAAGTATGGGAGAGACCCATTAACTTGCCTATACTCAAAAAATAATACCCATGCCAAACATACATTCTATCTCTTCATTAACATGTGCAATGTAGTTCTTATTTATCCTCAGTCTCTTTTATAGTGGTATGGCAACAGGTACCGATGAGATGCGGTGCACACTTTGCTCAAGAGGTACTCCCTTTAAATTTTTATATGTCCTCGTTCTGAATTGGGTTTTCCCCATCAAATTTGTGTGCCGGTGTCTCGTTTATTCGAGCTTCCCCATCAATGTAGTCTGTGTATGCTAGAGAAAACAAATCTTGCTTCGCTTCTTCATCCACCTGAAGCGTTGTTGCAGTGGAACGATTCACATTCTTGAACTTACCAATGAAAGAGGCCATACATTGAGTCTAGGCCATCCTCCAGTGAACCCTCCAACTCTAGTATACCTTGCTTGTTGGGTTCAATTTGTGGTCTCCCTTCATCTTTGCCATTCATACCTACTTCGGACTCTAACTTAAAAAATGATGCAATGTCCTTGCTTACCATATGAATTTTGAGACTAGTGGCAAACTTTCTTTCTCCTTCCATGGATAGAGTATTTCGTTTCCAATTATGGTTCATTGTTGCTGCCATGAGCTACCCTCTCTCGAGGATTGTGTCATTACCCTTCTTCCAGAGTGGGATCACTACAAAGTCTACCACAAACAATTGAGTGGCAATCATAACTCTTTGCACCATTAAAGTCCCAACTTGCTTGATGTTGTGTTTGTCTACTCCCACTAGGTTGAAAGTTCGTGTCCATAGTCTATGTTTCTCTAACTTATTCCGTGTTTCCTCAGTAATCACATTGACACCAGACCCTCCATCCTCGATCGTGTCTGCTAGGATTGTGCCAACGATGGCCTAGAACTTGATCTTGGAAAAGCCCTGAATTTGTTTGTTTGATCTTTTTCTAGACCCCTTAGCTCTCCTTTTTCTAGCCAAGCAATGTTTTCCTATTCAACCTCATTTTTTTGACTCTTATAGTTGGCTTCATTGACATGACTTAGTCTTAGCTCTTCCCAAGTGAATTCACTCCATAGTCGATCCCAACTTGTTAAGGTGTCTTGTCCACTAACAATTTGAACAAAAACATCCCACTGTTTAGTAAACCCATTTAGGGCTCTTTGTACTAGCTCCTCAACATTTGACTTATCTCGAACAACTGCTAACTCATCCTTGACAAGTTTGAGCCTAGTGAGATAGCTTATCACATCTTCTCCCTTGTTCATTTTGGTTTTCTTCAGCTTTTCTTGAAGAATCATCTTCCAATTAGTGGTAGTATTGTGGTATAGAATAAATATAATCCCCCACATCTTCTTTGTTGTATCTAACTTCCCTTGATGTCTTCAAAGATTGGCCTCCCCACCTTGACATCATCCTTCTTGTATGCTGTGAGCTGTTTTGGATCTGTAGGTACAACTACAACACTGGTCACATATTGTTTGACAACATTCTCCTCCAACTATAAAGAAATTTTGGCTTTCCAGACACCAAAATTAGAGGCACCATCAATTTTGTCCCAATCTCTTAAAGTTGTTGAGGCCATCCCAATGGATAAAAGGAAATAATAATGCTGAAGAGATTGAAGTAGGTTTCATAAGGCCTCAATCATTTTTTGCTTTGCCCATGCTAAACATTTTCTTCCCTCAACTTAGTTTTGATACCATGTGAAACTTCTATTACAGTTAGTGATTATTAATCTCCTATCTTATATAGATTATTTGATTGCTGAAAAGCAAATATTGAATAATAACACTACTACAACTTCACAATTTAAATAACAAAAAGATTACACAACACAAAGTAGGCTGCCTTTCCACAACCTTGTAATTGATAGGTAGGAGATATTTTTCCACTAGTCAAATTGTGATATTGCGATCTGAACTCAACTGTATAGTTTTTGAGTCAATCTCATTGACCCATATTTCATGAGTAGTGGTTCAGAGGAACCCATCTCAATGAGAATAAATAGAACACTTTAGAGTGATGCTTACAGAGGTGAAGCACTAGAATTAACTAAGACGTCACCATCCTAATACCACTCTAGCTTGAGCACTTTTCAAATAAGTTTCCTCCATGGTTGAACTCATTGTGCTTGCACCCCTTTTTGCAAAACCTTCACCAAGTGCTGTACCTTATGAACCATTCATTAGAAGGCCCTTAAGCCTATTAATTGATAAGTAGGAGACGTATTTTGACACCAAGTGAAATTGTGATATTGCTATTGGGATTCAATTGTGGAATTTTTAGTTAAACTCATTTTCTCATGTTTCATGAATAATGGTTCGCACAAACCCATCTCTTATGAGAATGAATGAAACATTTCATAGTCATTGGATTTAGGTGATGCTCATAGAGGTGAAAGACCAAGACTTCCTGGTGTCACCCACCTAGTATTATTCCTTCTTGAGTGCATTTAGCTAGAGAGTTTTGCCATGGTTAAACCCACTATGCTTGCAACTACGTTTGCAAAACCTTCACCAAGTCCCACTAGAAAGCCTCTTGAGCTCATCGATTGATAAGCATGTGATTTTTCCATAGTAAGTGAAATAGTGATATTGCTATCAAGATTCAACATAGTTGCTTTCTACTCAAACTCATTGATCCATTTTTGATGAGTAGTGGTTCACATGGACCCATCTTTCATGAGAATAAATGGAACACTTAGTGCTCATTCTATCTAGGTGATGCTTATAGAGTTGAAGCATTGAGACTTGTCGAGAGGACACAATCCTAGCACTACAAGTTGAGTGTGCTTCACCCTCCATGGTTAAATCCACTTTGTTTGTTACCCATTTACAAAACTTTCACCAAAAGTTGTACCTTTCAAACTATTCATTATAAAGCCCTTTAAGTTCATCAAATTATAAGTAGGAGATATTTTTGCACATCAAGTCAATTGTGATATTGCTAACAGAACTCAATTGTGTAGTTTTTGTGTCAAAGTCATTGACCCATATTTCATTAGTGGTCGTTCACACGGACCCATTTCTCATGGGAATAAATGGAACACTTAATGCTCGTTGGATCTAGGTGATGCTCATAGAGGTGAAGTACCAAGACTTCCCAAGAGGTCACCCATCCCAAATACTACAACTCGAGTGCACTTACTACAAAGTTTCCTCCATGTTTAAACAATGTAGGAGATGTTATTCGAAAGCAAGTCAAATTGTGATATTGCTAACATGACTTACTTGTGTACTGTTTGAGTGAAGCTCATTGATCCATATTTCATCAGGGGTTGTTCACACAAATCCATTTCTCGTTAGAATAAATGGAACACTTAACATATTGGATCTAGGTGATGCTCATAGAGGGAGGTATAGAGACTTCTCAGGAGGTCACCCATCAGAGTACTACTCTAGCTTGAGCGTGGTTGACGACAAAGTTTCCTCCATGGTTAAACTCACTCTGCTTGCGAACCCATTTGCAAAAGCTGTACCAAGTGTTGTGCTTTATGAACTATTCATTACAAAGTCCCTTGGGCTCATCAATGTATAAGTAGTAGATTTTTTTTAGAACAAGTCAAATTATGATATTGCTATCATGACTTGATTTTGTAGTTTTTGAGTCAAATGCATTGACCCATATTTGATGAGTGGTTGTTCACACAAACCCATGTCACATGAGAATGAACATATCACTTCGCACTCGTTGGATCTAGGCCATGGTCATAGAGGTGAAACATCAAGACTTCTTAAGAGGTCACCCATCCCAATGCTTATCTTATTCGAGTGTGCTTAACTATGAAGTTTCCTCCCTAGTTAAACCTACTTTGCTTGCAACCCTATTTGCAGAACCTTCACCGAGTGTTGTGCCTTATGAACCATTCAATAGAAAGCCCCTTAAGCTCATCAATTCATAAGTAGGAGATATTTTTTGACAAGTCAAAATGCGATATTGCTATCAGGATTGAACTATGTAGTTTTTGAGTTAAACTAATTAATCCATGTTTCATGAGTAGTTGTTCACACGAGCCCATTTGTTAGGAGAATAAATATGACACTTAGCACTAATTGAATCTAGGTGAGACACTGAGACTTCACAATAAGCAACCTATCCCAATACTACTCCAAGTTGAGTGTGCTTAGTTACAAAGTTTCCTCCATGGTTAAACCCACTTTTATTGCAACCCCATTTGCAAAACCTTCACCAAGTGTTATGCCTTATGAACCATTCATTAGAAAGCCCCTTAAGCTCATCAATTCATAAGTAGGAGAGTTTTCCATAGAAAGTCAATTTATGATATTGCTATCAGGATTGAACTGTGTAGTTTTTGAGTCAAACTAATTGACCCATGTATCATCAGTAGTGGTTTGCACAAACTCATTTGTCATGAGAATAAATGAAACTATCAGCACTCATTGGATCTATGTGATGCTCATAGAGGTGAGGCATTGGGACTTCTTGGGGAGGTCACCCATTTGTCAATACCTCCTATTGAGATTCCACGTTTGTTGTTCCCAAGACTAACATTGCACCCTTGCTAACACTGCAAGATTATTTGCTAACATTGCAAATTCATTTGCTATCACTACAAATGCTTTCGAAACTTGTACTCCAAATGCTCACTGACCCCTTTTATACAATTCTTGTTGGAAAACCAATGGCCAAGATTTATGCTTAATAAATGGCGGAGTATAGTAACACCCTAACAAGCCCTAACCAATTAGTTTGTAGGTGTTTCTAGAAGAGATCAATTAATTAATAAATAAATGTCAGCACTCCCAAAAAGTTAATAGAAATCAAATATTTACTAAATCCGGCAAATGGATGAACATCTATCCAAGCTTCTAAAACTAACAGTCAGTAGTACCACTAGTGAGAATGACTCGTCCATCTTATTTACCTCACACTTAAAAAAGGTAATGTTTTTTCATATTAGATGGGGAAGCTTTATTTCCACCCCTCTTTCTCACAATTGTTTACTTGTACACAATAAGTGATTCCTCAATTAACTGATTGGATTTATTGTCAGCTTGGTTGTTGTTCTCATTATTTGATATGATCTCATTGTAGTGAATCTTCTCCTTGCCAAGGCATCTATTTCCTGATTCTTGTGACTCCTTTTAGTTGAATCATATTTTCCTCCTTTGCATGTCTTGTCTGTTTGTCTAATCTAACTGGTTCTTCCAATGTCATTTCTTTTGGATTTTTCTTTCCTTAATTCTGTTGTGTAATGGGTGCCGAAAATGGGGACTTGCTCTTTAAGGTACTAAAGTCCACGTCTAGAGCATTCTCACTTTCTAGGGTGAGCTAGGGGCAAGGGTTTTGACTCAACCTCTCAGTGGGTCCATTATGATGGAACCCACTTGTTATGGATCAGGATTTCCATATTTTATTTCGTTTTCACATTCTTTCACACTATATTTCATCATTTAGTGTCACCTTCAGGATAAATTTTTTTTTGTACAACCAATCAATGATTTGCAGTTCCCATATCTTATATTCTGATTATTGTGAAGAACAATACATTTAAAGCAAGAAGTTTAATTTTCCTGCAAAGGATTCAAAGATACGACTGAATTAATACAGAGGCATGAGTATAAATGCACCGTTTTGAACAGAGGAAGATCATGACTTAAAAGATATTTAATCATCTGATTCATCCCACTTTAAGTGTCTGGTTCTTTATGAATTTCCTGCTTAGTGAACACAGCTGGATGTCATTAGTCACAAATACAATTTCAGAGTCTTCACCTAGGAATATGAAAGGGTGATGGCAGCAACTGAGACAAAGTTGAAATAGAGGCAAATATCTGGATTCATCGGTAAGGAATCCTGTAGGGATTTATATAAGATAGCAGCAATGTGTTGATATTTAAGTCAGGGTCTGCAGAAGAATCAATACAAACACCACACATACCAACACTAGCTTTTCTATATCCCAACAGGTACTAAGCAGGCTGGGTGGAAATGTGCCAAAGAAATCTACATCTCATACTGTTGCATGGCAGGACATCTGTCCTGCATAAAAAAAGGAATGGAAAATCAAGTGAAAGATACATATATTTTGTACAGGTATGAAGCATATATTGTATAAGAGGATGTTTACCGTATGGATTAGTTAAGCAACGCACACAGGAAATAGACAAGAACACCAAACAGCAAACAGCAGAACTATTATTATTCGTATATACCAACAGTACATCATGCTTTTCTCATATGAAATGATAAGATGATACAATGCTTCCCGAAGGGGTTATAAATACTTTCCGACGAACCTTCCCGAAGGTATCCGTCGGCCAAGTACATCATGTCCGCTACAAACTATTTACCGTCGGCTATATAACAAGAACTTTCCCGAAGGGACCCGTCAGCTGATACACAATTTCTACCGACGACAGAGGATGCATCATATGTACAACTGCACAATCAAAAGAAGATACAGTAACAAACATCATGAATACAGTGCCATTGTTGATAGCCATAAATATGACAGTCCACGTTACATACAGAGAGCATATAATAAAAAGAGATAAGATTCAGTTCTAATGCAATTTACGCATCAAATTAATAACAATGTTTGGAAGCCATGATACTCTAAATATCAGAATTTGCTACCATTAGACTTTGAACCACAGGCAATAAGCAGGACATGTATGTGAGCCTGTGATCCAGAATCATTACTGTTGAATTCACTGAAGGTTCAGAGAATTGACTTTCAAAACTCTTAAAATAGTTGTTAATGTTTTGGTAGCTTCAGTCGGTTAAACCTATGAGACCAATATATATATATGTATGTACGTATGTATATTAATATATATATTCAATATATGAGATATTATATATATTTATTATTTTATTAATTATAATGGATAGACATGTCTCATGAGGAGACATGTCTCTCCATGTGTCATTTGCAAAACATATAAGAGGAGAGTGATGAATTTGAAAAGCATATACCAAATAGGCAATGTCATTACATTTGCAGCATCCTCCAAAAATCAACATGGTATCAAAGCAAAGCTTGGGAGGAGGATATCAATGAAGAATTAGAGACAAAAATAGAAATGTGCTAGAGTCAACCATTGGAATAGATGAGCAAGAGAAACAATTTATAAATTGCTATGGAGGAGTGGAGAGATATATTAAAACAGAGATATGTGTCTTGTACCACTAAATGTCTTGTCTATATAATACGTTTTTCTCTGCTGGTTCATATCTTGTGATATCGAAAATCATTAAACCTTATGAGGTTCCAAGCCACCTTTGATCAGTTATAGAGATAACAAACAAATGAAGCTGCAATGAATTTGTACCACCTTCACATGGGAAACTACACCAAACCTTTTGTCAAATGATTTGAGAGGCATTGAAGCCTTATCTTTTGGTTTGCTCAACATCTGCAGGTGATAAAAGTACCTGTGGCATATAGTAATGATTGTGAATAGGGTATTGAGCGTACGTTAGAATTCACAACATAAGGCGATAATAGTCATGTTTAATGGGTGATATTTGTGATTCATTATGTCCAAGACTTTGATGTGGATGACACTGCAACCAAGGACAGTACAGGTTACCATCAAGCCACAACATAATATTGACTAAAAGAAATATTAAGAGAACTATCGCCTATATTGAGGAAAATCACCTGATAGAAAGGGAATTCCTAACACATACCAAGGTCTCGTATCACATATGCCAAAGTTGCATTATAAAACCAAGTTCTATTACCACTAAGGATATGTGCAATAAATTGAAATAACCTGTATATATGTGACGCCATCTACGAGACATGGGAAATGATGACACATTATAGTAAGAAGTCAGTCTACAACCAGCGAAACTTGAATTGAAGGGGCAGGGATCGATTGATATTACACTGATTCCAGAATCATTGTAAGGAGGGATCTATGACATAACCAGTCAAGGGTAACTCTATTGGAACAAAGAAAGTCAATGGGTGTTATACTCCATTCAACTAAACTCTCCATTATGTGTAGTGACATCATTGGAAAGGTATAGGGGTATATAGGTAATACTGACATGAAAATTAATATCATTAGGAATAAGAATAGAAGTAAATTCATGTAAGAAGGGGATATATGATTATAGCTTCATATTTAATTCTTAGTAAATAATATATTAGAATATAGATTAATGTATATATAGATGATGAAATATATGCATATATGTTCAATTTATATATATTAGACATGATCTACATTATATTGGAATGATCTTATGAAGAATTATTTTTGAATATTTTATTCAACTAATCTCTGTAGTCTCTCTCTTATTTATATTTTTTATATACTATAAGAGCTATGTGCCTTGATCTTTGTTGAGAATGTTATTGTAGGAATGGAAAGGTTGATTTCAGACATAGAGGGAGTTTGACACTTCTTCAAAGGTGAAGGAGATCAGAAGATTGATGTTTAGAGGGAGTCTAACACATTTGTTTGGAGGGAGCAGATAGAGGATATGATACAGTCAACCTTCATTCAACTTGGTCATACTAACTTAGAGGGAGTAAACCATGTTGAGATGGATTCTCCCCTAATTGATACATGGTAAACAATTAAGAGGACTGTGATTTATGAATATTGTTCATAACTATATGGGCCTAACTCTTGTGTACATTATGAGGAAGTGACGACTTCCAAATAATGTCACTTGTGAAGTTATTAAAAGGTGACAATCTTTCAATAAATTAATCTATTATGATGGATATCTTACAATGTCTATGCAGATCATGATAGATTATACTTTGCATGTGGATGTTCATATGGTAAGCATTATGAGAATGCATGTACATATATCTTATGAACATTTTGAGTACATGGTGAATGTTATGCAAACTGATGTTTAGGAGGTCATTACATAGAGTACTTGGTGAATATCAAATAAATTGACATTCTTGAGGCCATTACTCACAATACTTGGTGAACATTTTGCTACTCAACATTTGGGAGGCCATTGCTCAAAGAGTACATGGTGAATATCAAACGAGTTGACATTTAGTAGGCCATTACTCCCAATCTCTATAGATTTCATTGAGGTAGTATATGGTGATATGTTTATCTTCCCTAGTTAAGAGGGAGTGTTAATGTTTTGGTAGCTTCAATCGGTTAAACCTATGAGACCAATATAAATACACACACACACACACACACATATATATTTAATATATGAGATATTATATATATTTATTATTTTATTAATTATAATGGATAGACATGTCTCATGAGGAGACATGTCTCTCCATGTGTCATTTGCAAAACATATAAGAGGAGATTGATGCATTTGAAAAGCATATACCAAATAGGCAATGTCATTACATTTGCAACATCCTCCAAAAATCAACAATAGTTATGAAGAAGGAAGCACATTTGTTTAATGTTTACTACACCTAGTGCTAGTGGCTCACAAAGAGATAAAATCGAGTATAAACAGAGCCAGAAAACATGATGACGAGGAAACACGTATGTTGTTATTTCAAGAGGCTCGATATAATTAAAATTGATATGAGACTGTTGGAGAGCACTTTGGTTTAGGAATGTTATGAGCACATCATCACAATGTTGATTGCTATTCAGAACAATGTACTCAATGGAGGAGATTTTGGTCCATGGAGTAATAAAGTAGCGGCTTATACAGGATACAAATGAGTGCATCCTTAGAAGACTCCACAATATTCATGGAAGTGTTATTGTGGACCAAAGTAAGGAGACTCAGACCCGGCTCGAACTTAGCAAGGGTAACTCGACTCATGACCTAGCTCGGACTTGCTAGTGACTCGGTAATCACTTGGCACAGTGACAAAACCCTTGAAATTTTGAGATTTTTTAGGATTTAAAGAATATTCCATGCACCCATTATTGAATAAAGCTTAAATACACAATAAGATCATGAAATAGAAGGTAATTTGATCACATACATCATTCTCTTCAAGAATTATCATGATTTTGAATTTCCAGGTATCAAAGTGTTCTTTCCCATCAGATCTGTCCTTGGGTCTGTTTGTGTATGCCATTGAAGATAGGAGATAGATGCTAGATATAAAAAAGTCTAATTACTGAATTTTGCAGAGCCTAGGTTCGACTACTAGAGCTCAGATACCATGTGAAGTTTTTGCAAATTTTGATGGAAAATATTTAGTAATATTTTACAACTATCTCTGATCTAATACCTTTTCGTTGATGGAGGTTGTCTTGTTCAATTTCTGATTGAATATGAGTTCTTCCTTTCTTGATAATAGTTCTGCAAGTAATATTTATATCCTGCTATAAATTGCTGAGGGATTGAATGCTAAAGAGGCAAACTTGAAACTTGTTGTGTGCTTTTTATCCACAAACATAGCTTCATAAATATGGTGCCCAAGGGACATGACCCTAGAAGGGACATGTGTCTCTATAGGTGGGCTAGGATTGTCTCTTCCAAATGGGTGCTCATTTAGGAGTTAAACAAAATAGCAATTTAGATAACTAATCTTGTTAGTGTTAACCAAACAAGACTATCCTAAGAGAGACGCCGATTATCCTAGAGGACAGAATAAAATATTTATAGGCCTTTAAAAGCCATCATATCTATAATCAGATCTGTACAATCTGCTACATCAGATCAGTATGATTATAGAGTTACAAAATTAACATTATGTCCCAGATAGGGCCATACTTGTCCTCAACTCCTACATATTTGGCTCTAATAGCCTCCTTGGTCTTATCCATGCCATCATATATGTAGTTCATACTGGGCCTCTTCTCGTTAGCAACTCGTAGGAGGGCTATGAGGGCTCAATGATCTACAAAACAATTTAGTGAATGATGACACTTTGCGATGTTGCACAATGAAAATAAAACAAAAATATGTATGAGATAAATTAATTTATAAATTTTAAGAATTAAGCTTTTAAAATTTAAATTACCTCCACAATCTCCTTACATGGCTACCAAAAACCTTCTTCATCATAAATGCATTTTGTTGCATCTATCAAGTTAAAATTAAAAAATTTTATTTTCAAAGTTGAATTTAAAAAAGTAAAAGTAAAACTTAAAATAATCAACTATAAATGAAGTTGTACTACTTGGCTGCTATAAATGGAATAATGCAGAAAGACCAAAACTCGCAAATTGTTCTTCTTCCAGCTTCATGGATCGCCCTATTTTAGCCCAAGCTCTCAAGTGAGGCTTGCGCACCAGGAGTGGAACAGAGTACAAAAAAATTGTCCAGCCTTGATTTTCCGACTCTAAGACGAAAGGTAATGCGAGTACTACTATCAGGGGCAGCACCACTAGCAGTGCTAGGAATAGATGAAGAAACAATAGCACGAGGAGAAGCACTAGGACGATAGGGGGGAAGGGAAGAACCTTCTCCAACACAACCTATTGAACCTAGGGGTGTAAAACTAGATACAAAAGTAGTTCTAGATGAGGTTGGATGGGAAGTGGAACCAATTTGAGCTAACTCTACTAATTGTGTTTGTCTTAATTCCTTTTCTTGTTCATATTTTTCTAAGGCAACATAACAAAAATGTTGAGTCTCAACAGTTGCAACTTTACAAGGCTCAAAATCATAACCACGTATGCTAGCGATATGGTATTTCAATCTATTTATCCCCCCACTATTAATGGTCTTACAAAATAAGCATTTTGTTTGAGTTCTACCTTTATGCGGAATATCTATAGTGTACTTCCAACACTCATCTTTTTTATTGCCTTTAGAGAACTTGAGTTTTTTGGCTAGAGGAGCCATCATGAGTAAGGAAAAATGACAAGGTTGCTGCAATAAGACATTTTAGACCAAAAATTACCATTTAAGCATTATATTTTATGAAGATTTAAAGTACAACAAAACCCATAAACATGCATAAAAAATTCATCGAAAAAACCCATAAGCATAGAGAAAAAAACATCTAAATCCAAAAAATCAACTCTTACCTCTTTGAAATGAGTTGAGAAGTGCTGAGAAGAGCTCCAATAGACTCCTTGATGATCTAGATGCAAGTATATATCTGCTCCAATGCCACAAATTCAAGCTTTTCTTCTCCTACTTTCAGCTAGTTGCAAAAAAATGGCACTCTATTTCCCTTTCTTCCTCTCTCATTCTTTCTTTTTTTCACATTAGAGTGTTATGAAAGCCCTTTTAGGGTTATGAGGAAAAGAAAGACAAAAGAAAATATAAAAAAAGCAACCAATTTTTTATTTTTTTCCCCAACTCCAATGCTTAGTTGTAGCCAGGTGTTGATTGTTGTGACCCGCAAGTCACGACTTGACTCGCAAGTCAGTTGAGCTGCTTGACTTGACCTGGCGAGCCAGGGTCAAGGATCAATTTGACTCGGCAAGTGTAACTCGAGTCGCCGACTCGCGGCAAGTCTTATTACTTTGTTGGGGATGGTTGGTGTCCATGCTTTGCATAGAGATGCCATGTGCTTAGAAACAAATTCAGGGCCGATAGCCATGGAAAATTTGTTTTCCATCTACAACGTTTCATTGCCTCATACTCTTAGGCGTTAACATTCTTGAAATACCCACCTTGGAGATATACATACCTGTATTCCTCGATGTTATGTAAAAGACTTTTATCAAATCTTGGATTAGTTATTGGGTTTGTCGAATAAGTCAGAGATGCTATTATGTGCCCCAAGCTATCCATGCTAATTATCGTGATTTGTTAAATTTTGAATTCATTATCAAATTAAAGCGGTTGTAATTAGGTACCATAAAGGGGTATGCCTATCTACATACAACCTTTCGTTTGCATATACATATGAAATGTAAAATCAAACAAAAGACACAACTCTTATAGTTCTCCTACACAGATATAAAAAATTGATGATACTAGATTCTTCTATTGGTAATGATTAAAATTGTACAAGTCAGTGGATGTGGGTTATTGTTACAGCAAGCAGATATATTTATGCAATGTTGAGATATCAATGGATTGATCATCAGCTACGAGTGTCTCCATTATCTTTTTCATTTTGGCATGGCCAGTAAGCACTCTTTTTATTTATTTATTTAAATAAAGCCTTGAAGTCTAAATACTAAGCAAGCTTCATCCCTTATAATTATTTTTACTTCTGTGAGCATTTGTTATATCGAATTCTGAGAGGATCATTTACAGCATTTTAAGTTTGAACATCATAGATACTGTGAAATATGAAATTGTTTCGTTATATGTGTCGAGTTTGTCTCCCTACAGTAGGAGTTAAACTTCAAGCTGGACTTGTTTAAGATTGCATATTTATCTGACCCTTTGCATTTTGATAACAGAATTCTTCATAATATAAATTTAATTTATATGGTTGTACATAAAAACCTTTTAGTATTGACTCTTTTCGCTTTAAATATGGGCATTGGTCCATTTATTACTTTTGTTGTACTATTTCGTAACCGAGACATTGACAAATATTTCTTTCCTTTGATATAATTAGTATATTCATCTATTATTATAATTCATAAACATTCTCATTTAAAAGCGTGCTTACTTCTATAAATTATATTCATTGTTTTTTGGAGAATAGTCGAGTCATAAAATTTTTACATCCTGAAGTCATTATTGAAGTTGTGAAGTTAATTAAATTTGAGTACATTGCTCAAAATTTTGAAGTAGTGCATGTTAAAAGTTTCCCAAATCGTTTGCCATTCGGAGGACTTTCATTGCATTTATATTCAGCTTATCTGCAATACATGTTCTTGGATTTTAGTGATTGGTCTAGGATTAGGTGCACCTGCCTTGGCTTTGCAGAGCCAGAAGTGCAGAGAACTCGGATTGAAAGTCATCAGTCCTGTCAAGTGGGCCTTCAACCTGTTGGAATGTCAACATTGAGTTGGCAAGACTCACAGGATTCTAATTTGTGGTTTTGGGAAGCAACACATTAGACCATCCATAAATAGAGCAATTAATCTTCTGTTTTCTATGCCTCTCATCAGTACCAAAAGCCTTATGAATTGCTCTTAATCGTTTTGGGCACATGTGCCGACTTGCTTTTATATTTCTTTACAATTTTGTTTGCAGGTGTTCTACTTGATATGATGAAGTTTCTGGGACAATCTGTTATAGATTTGGTTAATATTGGTAATGATTAAAATTGTACAAGTCAGTGGATGTGGGTTATTGTTACAGCAAGCAGATATATTTATGCAATGTTGAGATATCAATGGATTGATCATCAGCTACGAGTGTCTCCATTATCTTTTTCATTTTGGCATGGCCAGTAAGCACTCTTTTTATTTATTTATTTAAATAAAGCCTTGAAGTCTAAATACTAAGCAAGCTTCGTCCCTTATAATTATTTTTACTTCTGTGAGCATTCGTTATATCGAATTCTGAGAGGATCATTTACAGCATTTTAAGTTTGAACATCATAGATATTGTGAAATATGAAATTGTTTCGTTATATGTGTCGAGTTTGTCTCCCTACAGTAGGAGTTAAACTTCAAGCTGGACTTGTTTAAGATTGCATATTTATCTGACCCTTTGCATTTTGATAACAGAATTCTTCATAATATAAATTTAATTTATATGGTTGTACATAAAAACCTTTTAGTATTGACTCTTTTCCCTTTAAATATAGGCATTGGTCCATTTATTACTTTTGTTGTACTATTTCGTAACCGAGGCATTGACAAATATTTCTTTCCTTTGATATAATTACTATATTTATCTATTATTATAATTCATAAGCATTCTCATTTAAAAGCGTGCTTACTTTTATAAATTATATTCATTGTTTTTTTCAGAATAGTCGAGTCATAAAATTTTTACATCCTGAAGTCATTATTGAAGTTGTGAAGTTAATTAAATTTGAGTACATCGCTCAAAATTTTGAAGTAGTGCATGCTAAAAGTTTCCCAGATCGTTTGCCATTCGGAGGACTTTTATCGCATTTATAATCAGCTTATCTGAAATACATGTTCTTGGATTTTGGTGATTGGTCCAGGATTAGGTGCACCTGCCTTGGCTTTGCAGAGCCAGAAGTGCAGAGAACTCGGATTGAAAGTCATCAGTCGTGTCAAGTGGGCCTTCAACCTGTTGGAATCACAACATTGATTTGGCAAGACTCACAGGATTCCAATTTGTGGTTTTGGAAACCAACACATTAGACCATCCATAAATAGAGCAATTCATCTTCTGTTTTCTATGCCTCTCACCAGTATCAAAAGCCTTATGAATTGCTCTTAGTCCTTTTGGGCACATGTGCCGACTTGCTTTTATATTTCTTTACAATTTTGTTTGCAGGTGTTCTACTTGATATGATGAAATTTCTGGGACAATCTGTTATAGATTTGGTTAATGAAATTATTAATTTCACAATACTTTATCTTCCTATTTTATCTTGCCTCTCTATATATTTCTATCTTCCTTGTACCTCTTCATGGAATGAGGTATTGCTTAGAAAAGAGAGAGCCATTTAAGAAGACAACCGTTTGTTAATTTCTCTCATTCACACTGTGCTCATGAATACTTCCTTTATCTTAATTACTATCATGAATGCCCTTAAATATAATCGTTGTTCCATAAACATTTTCTAGTGTCCCTCGAGCAATAACCACTGCTCCTTGAGTATATTGATTGCTATTTTGACATGGGCTCAATGCATCTAATATGTATATTGAATTGCTTGTTCATTTTTGTTTCTTCCTATTTTGATCTGATATTACTTAACATTTTTATCTAAAGTCCTCCTTTCTACCTCCACGTGTTCCACTCTTTTTCAATTGCAGTCCTCATTATTTATGTTGCCTTATTCCTTTAGGGGAGTGACCTTTGGGGGAGTTGTGCTTTTGGACTAATCATTTTGTCTCTTCTTCTTGATCACACCTTGTATGTTCTGTTAACAACTTCTGATTTACTCATAATGCAGCTGTTTTAAAAAAATGATCACTGTTTATAATGAATTTTATCACTACCACTTGATTGGTGGTTAACCAAAGTTGCCATCTTAAGATATTCACTCTAAACTGCTTTTTTGTTACATGCAATTTCTTTTTGTTCTTGTTTGGAGCTTCTTTTGAGGTGGGGGCATGACATCATAGCCAGTTATCTCCCAAACTATTATGATTGACAAACGAGTTGTAAGTTAAATCAATGATCTAGATGACAAATAAGCTATGTTCCTCCGAGTTTCCAGGATGGTAATTTTTTTTGCCAATTTTGGGGACGTGACGGGTGGGGTTACAAATGGGGACGGCTATATAACAATAGAGAATATTAAAATATATAGAGAAATCTAAAATATTTATATGAAAACATGGATAAATAAAGCATGTACTTATGCATAATAGAACCTTAAAATATAAGAATCAGAAGATTTCATATGCCAAATTTGTGTTACTTTGAGAGTCAGTCTAATTTGTTCTAGAAGTCAAAGTCAAAGTACTGTAGGTGTCCCCAAGTTTCCAGGACAGGGACGGCTGAAAATATACTGGGGATGCATCCCCGGGTAACACTGCAAATAAGCAGTTAGGGCTGCCTCATGCCAAACAAATGGATATGGTCAGTGAGCGAATTACCCACCATTATATTATTTTGTGTCACATTCAACCATTTTGGATATGTATGGACAATATATTTGTTTCCTCTATCAATTTGAGATGGATCTATTAAAAATACCATTGCATATCTATGCAACTTTTATATTACAGAGCCTGTTGTTGTACTATGTTTTTCATGCTGGATTTTCCGGTACTTTTATGGAGAGTCACAATAATTTATCTTTGTATTTCCTATGGTTATTTATAATAGAAGACATTTGAATTAATTTTGCAGTGACAAGGGTACAGTGTATGGTGGACGTGCTTTTCGAGTACCAGAATGTTCACGAACTGCCACAGGAACCCCACTTGTTCGGGTACCATTTAGATTTTTAATTTTAAATTTTTTTGTATCATGTAACCAGTCATTGCTGAATGTAACTATTTATGTAAAATCGTTTTTTCAATTTGTTTACATGAACCAGATACTATCATTATCCCCAGAGGAGAAAATAACTTCAATCATACCAGTCAGTGAATTCAGGGAAGATCATTATCTTGTGATGTTAACTGCCAAAGGATATATAAAGAGAGTCTCCTTAGATGTGTTTTCACATATCAGATCCTCAGGAATTATTGCAATTCAACTGGTATGCTTGAAGACATAAGTCTACATATTCTAGTGATTGGATTGGAAGTGTTTCATTTCTAGGATGTACCAACACTTCCTTTGCTAAGGTTTTAAGTATCTGTCATCAACTGATTAGCCTAAAATTTGGCAAACAGGTGCCTGGGGACGAGCTTAAATGGGCAAGATGCTGTGCTGAAGGTGATATTATTGTTGTGGGTTCCCAAAATGGGAAACTTGCTTTGAGTTACAGTGAGATGGTTTGTAATCTAAACTCAGAATTAATGCAACTGATATTATATATGGAAATTTGCAGTTATGTGAACTATTCTATATTGATGTTGTATTCAAGCATGTGTGCGTGTGTGTTTGTTGATGCATTGTTATTGGTTCCCAGAATGGAAAACTTGTTAAGTGTTAGGGTGATATGGTTTGTTTTATAATATTCTTGTAGTTTGGAATTGCTATCATTAATATGTTATGCGGGATGTATAATTTGTGTATGCAAGTGTGTGTGTATGTATGCATATTATATTCTCTGTGCTTATACCAGTCAGTATTGCTTGGCCTCGAAGAGCAATATATGTTTTGTGTACAAATCCAGGGCGTATTCATAATCAGAGGTAGTCGAGTATAATTTTTTTAAAATAATCATAGATAACATTGAAAGGGAAAAATGTAATCATGTTTACATAAAATAGCCATTGTAAAGTTGAATTTGTTTTTCATGGTATTTTATTTTCTTTCAACTGTTTAGCTCCGGAAAACTAGCAGGACATCAAGGGGATCAATTTCAATGAGATTAAAGGGAGAAGACAAGGTTGCGAGTATGGATATTGTACCAGTCTCTTCGCAGCAAAAGTTACATGACATTTTACAGAGCTCAGAATATCAGTACTTCCTTTTCGAACTGCTTGCTTTATTAGTTTGTGTCCTTAATAAAGATGGATTCATGTTTGTGACCTTTTGTAATTTTATTCACCTCTCATAATCTTGTTTCAAATTTGGATCAGAGGCAAAAATATAAGTGCTCCATGGCTTCTCCTTGTGTCAGAGAATGGGTATGGAAAGCGTGTACCTTTGAGTAGTTTTCGAGCTTCATCTTTCAGGCGTGTTGGAGTGATGGGCTACAAGGTATGCTGTTGGGATAGTTATTTTATTTAATAATCACAATGATAGGGTGCTATGCTTGGTCTCCTTTTGCCATATTCATTTTCAATTATGTGTTTCACCTCCTTTATGTAAGATTGATTAGATGACGCATAGTTTTAAAATGTTCAAAAAGCTTTGCCACAGCAAAAAATTCACTTCGACTTGTGAGTCGAGGACAAAATGTTACAAATGGAAGTTATAAATTTTTTTAAAATTATAGTTAAATAATAATTACATAATATTCAAAACACTACTTAAATGTATAAGTGATGAAATTAGAAAACACAGTGTGTAATGTCCCAAACAAAATATTCTTTGATACCTAAAATATAAACAATACACAGAAAATCTGAGACTATAAATTTTGAATCCTTAAGAAATCACTTTATCATGTAATTTAAATTATCCACAAAACATTAGCAGTCAATTGCTTTTGCAGAAATTAATGAAAATTCTTCTATACATGAAATCTGATTTTGAATCTATAACATGTTGTACTAAGAGAAAACTCTGCAGCAATTGTATCAAAAGGTATAACAAACATAATAGAAAAATGGTTCGGAACAAACTGTGCATCAAACTGACAGCATGACAAAACAAAACACTGCTAAAGTGCTGCACAGAAATGCTCCAATCTTTCCACAGAAATTATTATGTTCTCAGCTCCTGGAAATGATCTTGAACAGCAGTATATTGAAGTAACTTAGTAATATTCAGTGTATAAAGGTCATCTAACTCTTTGTGATAGAATTTGGGAATATTGTATTATTCTTTTACTTATCCTGTTGCTTTATTAGTTATCGATCTTATCCCTTCAAGATTATTATTTTGTAGCTCTTAATTTTACTCCTTAATGCCGTATTTATTGGTAATCATTTGAAGTCTGTTTAGTTTTCGGTGATATGGTATTGGAGCAATCTATAGACATTTCTTCAGATTGACAATCTTGTGGAGTTTTATGGACTTCTGTTGATAATATGAATTGCACGCATGTGACGCATAACAAAGCAAAATATTGTTGCATGGAATATTACATTAATATACAAGGTTGTGCAAGCTTTTTTGGTGATAGAAAATCGCAAAGTAGGAGTTTTTGTGATTTTTTACAAAATCATATTTTTCTTTTTTTAAGTGCCCTAATTATCTCCAATCTCTATAAATAGGAGTTTTTAGCTCTCATTTCTTCAAAGATAGTGTGCACACATACAAAGATATTATAAAGAACTTCTGTGTTGTTCAGATGATTAACCTATATTTTTACCCTCAAGCTAATGGATTTATTCAGAGTGTCCAATTGGTAAAGTTGGAGGCCAGTTCCAACTCTAGAGGCCAGTTATGTTCACGATTTCTCTTTTCTTGAGCTAGATTGGCACAGTTACTGTTTATAGTAAGGACTTATTTTGGGAAAGTCAGAGTTTCTATCTTCAGCAGAGCCCCTGGATAGTTTGGTAGCGGCGTTGAATTGTGGTGACTTTGTTGGTGCTTCCAATTGGGGACTTACTATTTACAATAAGTCAAATTATGGCCAGAGCTATATTTGGCATAGGGCACCCAGACTCATGGTATGCACAATGATTAAGTCATTCATTTGCTGGCTCAATTTTAACGTCTTACTATTTAGAGTAAGTCAGTGGATGTTAGAGAGGGACTGTAATGAGCCCAACTAGCTCATAGTACTAAAAATATGATTCTTGAAAAAAATTCTATCACAATACTGAAATATGCAAATAGGCTTTTCACTGCTAGCTATGCCAACCATCAAATTTCAGATTAAGTACTCATTTGGATTCTTGCAAATTTATTTCATCTCAATTCATTTAACTAGTGTTTTGCATGCAAAACTCAACTTAATGCTATAGCTGTATAATGACAAATCACAATGTCCAATTTTCCACAATCAATTATTGCCTTTGCATAATAAGTATTTGCATAATCAAATAAGATTACTAACAGTGAACCTGAATTAATGCTGCTGGTAGATAATCTCGCATTCAAATTGGCAACCAAATGTCAGAAGAATTGGCATCCGAATCAGGGAAGAGGAACACCCAAATTGCAGCAGTATTAGTGCCTTATTTGAGATGTACAAACAAGCCCGTAGGTTGAAATGCAGCCGTCCTGTATAGCAGATGGGAATAGAATAAATATACCGCCCCAAAATCAGGTAGCTGCTCAGTAGTAATGGCATCAATGGGCAGAATATTGGCATCCCAGTATGCAGCAGTAAGATGGCCAGTTTGATGGTAATGATCGCAGCCCTGTTAGGGTCTTCAAGCCGCCAATATACCACATAAATTCCCTCGCCACCATAGGGAATTCAGGTGCTTAGAACAGGTCCTGCAAATGACCAGATTGCAGAAGGAAATTGTGCCTTGTAGCAGGTACAACAGACGCCCACATAACATGACCAAAGGCATCGAAAACACAGTGATACGGCTGTCCAGAATGAAGCAATGCTCAACGCCACTAAATGCAGATTTAGATTGCCCTTCAAGGTACAGGAATTACAAAAAGACGCTGATTAGATTAGGTTGATGAAAAAAACAATCCAAATTTTGTATACCTCAGTACATAATAGAATTCTCCAACATAAGTCTCCTCTCAGCAATGATTGCAATAGTGTGAGAAGATGCAATCTCAGATCAAATTCATTATACTTGAGCAATGGATTGAATTTCATAAATTCAAACCCTCGCAAGATATAATATAAATTTCTCACTTGAGACGCTTCAACTTCAGAAGACCAAATTATAACATAAAGTAACCTAATGTGCTTTTTAATAATGAAGCCTCATTAATTAATTAATAAATTTGAATTCTATCAATAAATAGCTCAATCATATGCAGATGACGACCAATTGCCAACGACACCACTGCACTATGAAATATAACAATTACCAAAAATAGACTTACTATAAATAGAAAGTCTTTCTTTGAGACCCTCAAAACTCCCTTTCAGCCCACGGGGTCGCCATGATGAACTGACCTAGACCATTGCAGGAACTTGCTAAAAATGAGGATGATATAGGGACCGTTACTATTTTTACTAGGTAGTTGGATGCACAATGTATACAATGGCTAACTCTGAGATTGAAATGGAAACAAGAATTTAAATTATAAATAAAGTAATACTTTATTAATAATTAATTATAAAGTACAATTATAAAATTATATTTCACTTGATGTGAATGGGGTCACCTAATGACTTAAAAGTCATTTAATAATGTGCATCACAATGATATAATACAACTTTATGTTTTAAGTGCACTTTATTTAAAAGGGAGATATAAGTGTTTAATAAAGCATACTTTATATTGTGTACCAAACGGAGGTGTATAATTGAATTGCAACAAAAGGAAATGGTATAAATAACTAAGTAATTTTTAAGTTATGTGAAGTGTATTTGTGAAGATACAAATCGATTTCTCTTGAAGAATTATAAAAAGTCAAGGCAAGAATAATAAAGCATACTTTTTATTGTTTACCAAAATAAAGGGTATAATTGAATTGCAACAAAAGGGAATGGTATCAAAAGAAAAGTAATTTAAAGTTATGTGAAGAATATTTGTGAAGATACAAATCAATTTCTCTTGGAGAATTATAATGTCAAGACAAGAGAAAATTAATTCATTTTATGACCAAGTCCTTTTGATGATTTTTAAATGAGAATTTGTGCAAGGGTTTGCAGCAGTATTTGACTTGAGAAATTGTGAATTTCTCACGATTTTGGCATGTTTGGTGAGATATCCAATGAATTGTGTGATAAATGTGCTTAATGTTGGATGAAATTGTGGTTTGATAGAATAAATTACATTCAGATTGTTTGCAGTGGGTGGAAAAGTAACAAATAAAGCAATTTGCAGCCTATATGGCCCTGCATTCTTGCATATCCAGCCTTGGCATCCAAGTACGTACAATCTCAGACAAGCTACGCCTAATGCTGAGATAGTAATTATTGGCTGCGATCAGTACCTGGATTTAAAATTTTGCAATTAATAATTTTTTAAATGCTTCTTTTGATGATCCAGGTACATAATTGGAAATAAATGGAATGTAATCAAATGAGATGTTTGTGCATAGCTAGCAAGTTAATTTGAATTTCATGCATTTGTAATCATTTAAATACAAACAAAGAAAACCATATATATTCAGAAAATCAGAATTTAGGCATTGCACGAATACTGTTTGACGAAATGTCAAAAGGTCAAGGTTGAGATTTCGGTGGTAGAACCAGCAGGAGGTCTTACACACAATATGCTTGGAAAGAAACAACTTTCAATCATATGTTCAGAAAACAGATTGAGTACAATTGAGAACAAATGATGCACCTTGGCTTACAAATGCTGATCCAACTTGGGAAGCATGGAACAGTAAGTGGATTGAAGAGAGCCTGAAGTATTTGTTTGACCATCTGATTGTTGCTGATAATGTGAAATTGTGTTTGGTCAGAGCTCAATGATTAATATGTTACTGAGGGAAATGATAGTGTGGCTACTCCACCACTGCTAATGTATGAAGCTGTCCAACAATATTTTGTCTGCATCCTAAGCAATGTGTATGATGAAATATGATTATCGCAGAGCTAGCAATCAATTGATATGTAGCTTGCAGTCCAAATATGTATGTTATTGAATAATAAATATCACTGTACACACACACCCACCCACACACACCCACACACACACACACACACACATATGTATATAGCAGAATTGAATGTGAATACTGAAGAACTTTACCAAGTATTTTCAATAAAGATCAATGCCTATCAACTAATTTGATCCCTATCTTGAGACTTCACCAAATTGAGATCAATAGCAGACCATGGAGGATATTCTACTTCCAAAACTGCCATCTTCCAATCAAGTTACAGTCTTCCAATTGCAAATAAGAAGAAAGATGATAGATGATCTATGATGCAACAGTTCTCGAAGTAACCAATATAAATAAGAGGTTACCCATCTCCTCAATTTGCAAGTTGGCTAAGAAATTACTTGAAAAGGGTACACCAAATTTGGCACCAGAAAATAATTAAAATATAGGTCAGGCTTAGGATGCTTCCAGCAAGAACTGCCCAACGATTGACCCTGTTGCAAAGCAAGGCTTATGCTGTACAAAGATTGAATGGACCATGCCAATAGGCTGCTCAAGAGGATCTGATAGGAGGGGATATGACATGAACCCACAGTCCATGGTTGTGATCCTGGCTATACCCACTCTGTACCGGCTCCGAACCTTAGCCTGAACCAAACAGGGACCAATGGGCCAGGGGGAAGCACCTGGTAACTCATTAGTACAAGATATCAAAGTTTTAATCACCATTGACAATGGTAATTAAGATTTTTAATATATTTATTTTGAATAATGGAATATTTACATAATAAACATCATGCAAAGTTTCAAGCGAACTTAAACAATCTTCCCCTTATTGAAGTAACTCAAAATTTCAAATCTTGCAATTACAATCTGATATGCATCAAAATCAATTTAATCAGGCAGAATTCATTGTTATCATCATATATCTGAAAGATCCTCTTGCTTGTTTTCCCGAACTTTGCCATATCCTGATATCACATTTACTCAAACACTTTGGCATACTTCTGAGAGTGTGATGGTGTTTGTTATAGAGATGATTGTTTTATTTTTGCAGAGTTGATGAGATGAGATATTCCGATGACTTTCAGAATCACAATTATTTCGAAATATACTGAAATTTCTCATCAAATAATAGTGCAAATAACTGTAAATTATTCCACATTTACAATACTACTGCAAGGTAAAGACAAGAGCCTACAACACAATGATAAATTGTGAGCCTCTTGTCTGGGAGGTCTTGGGTTCATGTCTACTCGAGCCTAATAAATAAAGATAATAATTAATCACAACACATAATAATTAATCTTGGCTTCGGCCTCTTACCCGATCAAAAATAAAAATTTACTGCAAGGTAAAGAATAGACATTGCTGATTTAAAACCATATAGAGGAGAAGTGAACATGAGAACTCTCACATCCAATACAATTATTTGCACTTCTCTTTTCGAGTAAGTTACAACCACACCAAACAACTCAAAAGGGAAGTAGAAGTACTCTCCTTGTCAACTAGCTCCTGTCAATGGTTTAGTTTCCACACACTTCCTATACATAGCATTGAATTCTAGTTATTTTTTCTTCCACGATTTGTAGTAGGTTTTGCATGTAGTAGGTATAAAGATGTTTTGGTATGTGGCATACACTCGGTGCATTTGAAAGTATTGTCACATGCCTATGGTCAAGCCTAAATTAGAGGGGACTGATCAATGACAATGCCATTTAAGAGGCATGATTTCACATTAAAGCACAAAGGAATTTTGTAAAATCGAGGGAGATATGAACTTAGGCAAGTTGTAATAAATGAGTATGGCGTAGGAGAGGGCAACTAGACTTTAGACAATATTAGTCAACAGATTTGTCCCTTTTCACAAATACTCACAAAATGACTCATGGATGCCCAAATTAGAGAACAAAGCCTGGAACTGAGAATTGTGTCACTTTTTTAATGAAGGTACAACTCTTTCCGTTTGATATTCAAATAATAGAGTCATTGGTATGCCTTTAACTGGAAGGCACAAAAGGAAAGCAATGATCTATCCATAAACATGGGATAGATGGCAAAATTTGCAAATAAATAAATGCAAACTGAAAACCTGAAGATTCCTAGCTCAACACTCACAATTAGCAGACTAAGGCAAATATCTGAAATTTACTTCAGATTATGTGATACATGAAACTCAAAGATTTCCTTGTAAACACAAAACAAGTTAGTGGATAAGAGTTTATCAAAGGTAAGTGTTGATACACAGATGAATAGGAATCTGAATGAATACATTAAAACTCAAAGATTTAAAATATATTACTTTTATCCTCTGAGAAAGAGTGATAGCCAAAAGACTATTATTTCCATCAACACATAAAACTAAATCTGAAAGCAAAACATAGTATCCTTTCCCCTCTGCAATCATTACAAATTCAAAAAAGAACTCACCTTCCTAGAGCTCAAAGACATTTTCAAAAAAAGAGAACCCCCTACTCTTGTCCTTTTGTGGTTTTAATAATCTCCTTTCTCTCTGATGATGTTTATCAGTTATAATAACCGATTCTTGAAAATCACATTTACTTACTCTTCTGTCCATTTTCCTTTCACACATTACTTCACTAGAATAAAATTTTAGATTATTCTAATAATTTTATGATTTCTTATCAAATGTTTGGGTGCCCACACTTACCAAATATATTTCCTGTAAAGAACCCAACTGGTTCTTACATCAAATTGCTTCACTTTTGGATATTTGACATTTTGTCAAACACTTTGCATGCATCCTGTATCTCTTTGTCCTTTATTCTCAGATTGTATTTGCTTGCTTGATAATGGTTTAAAATAACGTTCAAATGCTTTGCAAAATTTACATGCAAATCTATACCTACAACCAATAAACATTTTTACAAGCACTTGCCATGCATACTTGTGATGACTGAAACACATAACTAGAGCTTGGTATTTCATCAAACAGTTATGTGCAACCTTTCAACCTCTTAATGTAATTCCCAACTGTGAACAACTAGTAATGCTTGCAAGTGTAATTTCAATTACATATATTTACATTGCATGAGCACATACGCAATAACTGAAATAAACAAAGAGTTTGGTATGAAGTGCAGTATGTTTGAATATCAGACCTCCATGCTGCTGCCAATGCAAGGAATATGAAATGCCACAGTCCAGATTGCTAGAATTAAGATGATTATTTTACAAGCGTGATCCCAAGTCTTGAAACGCTGCCTTAAAAACCTGATCGCAACCTATGTAATGCTGCTGCTGGGATGCGAAAACAGGTCTTTAATGCTTGTGTTAACCTAAAAAAGATATTGCAGCCTGTGCTAGCTGCCTATCCACCAACTTTGAACCCTTAGAGCTGACATATATCAAACGCTGCTCCAAATATTGCGGTGATTTACAACAATATCAAATGCCCAATGTCCACGCTGAAATTTCCAAATCCTGGGCGCCTATATGGCAAACTGATCTCCACAATTTTTGGATTGAAATGTACTTAACTCCTCAATCACACATCTTCCAGCAACATAGAATACAGAAGGGAGAACACTGAAATTCAGAATTGCCAAAACTCGCAGATCAAAACCATTTTACTTCACCAATGGAATTGATTTTCAAAACCTGCAGATCAAAACCATTTTACTTCACCAGTGGAATTGATTTTCCAAAACTCAAACCCTCACAAGAAACAATAAAAGAAATAGACAATTAGATAATTCATTTGCTTCATGTAGTCACTTTTTATAATCCAGTTGGCTTCACTAAGACACCATTAATTAGAAACTTCCATTAAATTCTTTAAAGAAATAACTTTTCGAGCACATGGCTTTATGAAGACACTTTTCACTTAAGAGGATTCAAGTTATGAATATAACAACTCTTTGCAGTTTTATATTTAATACTTGACCCAGGCCTATAACTAATTAAATAAGGCCCCTTCGATTGATGACTCAATCCTCAACTTATGAGAAATTATATGGTTAAATTATAACTTTATAATAAACCATTTAATGATTTAACAATAACTTGGTCACCAAAATAATAGTAACTCCCAAAATATTTATCTTTAAAATATGTTGTCTAAAACAAGAGTCAAATGGACTTTTGAAAAATAGAAAGGGCTTTTCTCAATCATCACCCGACTTGCCATAAATGGCACGTGCATGAAACTAAGGCCAAACAAAAGTCCAATTTGAGCAAACAAAGACCAATCTCGAATATATTGAATTGTGAAGAAGACAAGACGTACCTTAGCCAAGCCTCTACCTCAAAAAACCCTCCACAATAGTTAGCCTATGAGGATCACAATAATAGGCTAGTCTCTCAAACTCTAATAATGGCAAAAAATGGGAACATTACAGTCCGCCCTCCTTAAGATTGCTTACCCCAAGCAATCTCATAAACAAATAATACATCAGTCCACCTAGGTCCCAAGGGTAGAATCATTAATGTCCCTATAATCACCAATTAGCTCTTGTAGCATCATCACCAATCTAACAGACAAAACCTGCGAAACTGAAATGAATTTGACTATCGATTTCACAAGAGTGAACATCTCATAGGAAAGCAACTTGGTGAGATGACCAAGCTTGCTTTCCCAAATTGCGCAAAGTGAGTTGGCATACATACTATGTGACACATGCGCTATTGAATTGTGCACTTAAAAATGATCATGCACATGAAAGTCAAAAGTGAGACATATGTGCTCTGTATCATGAACACACCCTAAACTCCTCTCTGAGCCCTATCTGAAACCCCATTGCACTAGAAGGATCCAAACACTAAACATAAGCTTGCCCACAAGGACATTGTTTAACATCTTTTGCTCAACAATTGCACTCATCCCATCTAAATCAAGAACATCTGTAATTACAATGGATGCAGCCACATGGTCATCATAATCTGTAGCTACAAGAACATCACCAACTGTTGCTATGAAAGTGAACTGTGTTTGCAGATGGTGTAAACTGTGCCCAACTCCATTTTTGTGAGTGATCAACCTCAAAAAGTGGATTGTCATAAGACAATTCTACATCTATGTCAAACATAGGATTGTTCACAAAGTGAACCTCAACACTGTGTTGATATGTAGTATAACATGACGATGCCTCTACGTCACTCACCTCATAATCAATAACGTGTGTGCTATCTGAAATGCGCACTTGGAAATCTAAGGTATTGTTGCCTATTACCTCATTGGATGGGTCATCTAGCATGGAAGTAGCTATTTATATGACAGTATCATTGCACACTCTCACTCTCACAGATGCTGCATCGACATCAGATGCGTGACTTTGGGACTCATGCCAACAACTACATTGTCTGACTCAACCTGACATGAATTCCAATCACATCCCATATCCAATGTGTCCAACACCTAAGCACTGACGTGGTAACTCAAAAGGAATGTCTTGCACATATGTAGCTACCACTATGTCATAATGATGCCAAAAATCCTCACTGCTGTCATGCAAATCAGAACCAATGTGACTATCAATATCCATGTTTTCTTCCTTCGTATCATCAATGCCATGCACACCATCATCAACAACATTTTGGGACTTTGCTATGACACCAAGTAAAACTGTAATCTCACATGGGCCGTTGCTGAAATAGAAATCAGACTTACAGTTTTCATTGATAACATTGTCGTGCTGTCTAAGAGTGTTCACCGTGCTACCATGTTTCTGCCTGTGAAAAATCAACATCATGCTCTGCTCAAATTCTGGATTTGAAATTATTTTGGTCATCCATTTGTAATTTTGATCCAACCATCTACTAATACATTCAACTGTTTCACTATACTAAACATTATCTCAGATTCTCCATCCCAAGCTGGTGAAGTATACTCTTTGCAGATATAATAGTCTACCCAGAATGAATCTCTTATCACCATCCATGTCACTGAATACCAATTGCTGAATCAATCTGATAATTGTGCTCAATTCCTGCAGGCTGGCAGGAAACCACTTTGGTACTACTATAATAATCCCAACCGGTTCTTCAATCAAATTGCTTCCCTTTTGGATGTTTGACATTTTGTCAAACACTTTGCATGCATCCTCTATCTTGGTGTCCTTTATTCTCAGATTGTATTTGCTTGCTTGATAATTGTTTAAAATAATATTCAAATGCTTTGCAAAATAACTCAATGATGAGTAAGCAAAGGATGAGGTATTGGCAACTTCTCTTGATCATTTCAAATGTGTATATTACAAATTTACATCGAAATCTACTCCTACGACCAATAAACATTTCCCAAACACTTGGTATGCATACTAGTGATGAGTGAAAAACAACTTGAGCTTGGCATTTCATCAAATAGTTAATGTGCAACCTTTCAACCTCTTAATTCAATTCCAAACTATGAAGAACTAGTAATGCTTGCAAGTTGAATTTCAGTTACAAAACATTTACAATGCATGAGCACATATGCAATAACTGAATTAATCAAATAACATGTTATGATATGCAATATGTTTGACTCTCAAACCTCTATGTTGCTGCCATTGCAAGGAATATGAAATGCCACAGTTTAGATCACTAGATTTAAGCTGATTATGTTCCCAGCATAGTTCCAAGCCTTGAAATGCTGCCTTAAAGTTCTGATCGTAGACTATGTAATGCTGCTACTGTGATGCCAAAACAGTACTTTAATCCTTGCCTTAACCTCAAGAATTTATTGCAGCCTGTGCTAGTTGCCTATCCACCTACTTTGAACCCTCAGAAATGACTTACATATCAGATGCTGCTCCAGATATTGCAGCGATTTATAACAGTATCAAATACCCAATGTTGATGCTGAAATTCCCAAATTCTGGGCGCCTATATGGCAAACTGATCTCCACAATGATGGGAGAACACTCAAACTTAGGATTGCCAAAACTCAGCTTTAATCTACCATACCTCTACAGTAGATTCAATGCACCAATTCAATCTTCAAAACCCACAGATCAAAACCATTTTACTTCAGCAATGGAATTGATTTTCCAAAACTCAAACCCTCACAAGAAACAATAAAAGTAATAATTAGATAATTTATTTTCTTCATTTAACCACTTTTTATAATCCACTTGTCTTTGCCAACATGCCATTAATTATAAGGTTCCGTCAAATTCTTTATTTAAATAACTTTTCTAGCACATGGCTTCATGAAGACGCTTTTCACTTAAGAGGCTTCAACTTATAAATATAACAACACGTTGTGCTTTTATATTTAGCACTTGACTTAAGCCTATACCTAATTAACTAAATAGCTCCTTACAATGATGACTCAACCCTTGAGTTAAATTAGAACTTAGTTATAAGCCATTTAATTATTTAATAATAACTTGGCCACCAAAATAATAATAACTCCCAAAATACTTATCTTTTAAATATGTTGTCTGAAACATGAGTTGCACCCATTATTTCCCCATGTTGCATATTCCAAAAATAGAAAGGCTCCCTCGATTGTTTCCCGACTTGCCATAAATAGCATGTGCATGGAGCTAAGCTCAAACGAAGTCCACTCTGAGTCAAACAAAGACTAAACTAGAACATATTGAATATTACATTTCCAATAGATATATAAAATCAATTGACATATGTCAATTGATGAGCATCCAACAGTGTTGCTTTCATTTGACAAATTAGGCATCACATTTGACACACATAGCTTACTCAAGTATATGCTTATTTGACTTATGAAAATCACTTTAATCACTATGAATTGTTCTTTGTTGATCAAGATAATTGGTATCTTATGATGAAATTTTCCCAATATGTAGATCCCTATTTCATAAGTACATTGATTCTACCTTGCTATGGCTATAGCGCATTATCTTTTACTGTTGCATCAAAGCGGATGGCTTCCAATGTTTTGCTAATCAATTCCTTTGATGATGCTCAATAAATCTTATCCCCTTTAATGACTTGATTGTGCAATCTGGCAATGGCTTGATATGTTGACCTAATCAAAAGTGTATTGTATGACTTGGAAAATTTCACACACAATGTATTGGTTTCAATATGAGTAGAGCGTTATATATATATATTAGACTCTTCGACTTCTATTCATTTTGTTTGAGGATCTGCGCTCTAATGATGCTTCCACAGGAGCGATTGACATGAGAAATCTGCAACATTCAAGACTTTAACCTGTCTCATGTCGTCGTGCATTTGCATATAGAGAGAAGCATCAATTGTTTTCCATTTTCTATTGTTGACTCTCTGCTTTATAGAGCATTTCATGTTTTCCTAAAGGTTTAGTGGCCCTAGAGACAAAGTCACCGAGTACGATCACATCAGGTACCTTTATTTCCTTTAATCATTGAGCTCTGTGATTTTTGAATCCTTGATTGTATCAAGTCTCGATTATATTCAGACTAGAGACAACCTTTAGTTAATCTCAAAGAGCAGCTATCGACATTTCATCGAACATTTCAAAGTCGCCTTCTATGTATCCAAAATCATGCACATTCTTCATTATTCACACGCTTTTCTCTTGTTTTTTTCCTTTGATTTTTTATCCTTTTTTGCATGTCCTTGGCAAATGGAAGTAGGTGTGAATTCTCCTAATTTATGGTTTATCATACAATTTGTTATAAAAATGGGTAAGTGAACCTTTCCACAAGGAACAACAAGGGTATGACCAATCATTGCAAGTACAATAGTAGATCTACAGGGTTGGATGCCATAAATTAGGAGCCCACGCCGACAAAGAGAATGATTGATAATTACCCATGAAAACAGTTCTTGGAGGCCTATAGAGTTTTAGGGTGGTATTGACGAACACAGTTATGCATGTAGAATGGTGTGTGCATTTGTGAATTCTATATTGATCGACTCGAGCCCTAGTGAAAAGCAGGGGTGCGTCCATTTCTTTGTCTACTGAATTTGGAGATAGGGATATAGGGTTTTAATGCAAGCTATTCTAGCCTTGGTTACCCCCCAAAAAAATGGCTTCTTTGCGTCACCCTCTACTGCATGGTCAATTTCCATAGGGAGAAGGCTTCAAGGATGTGTCTAAATTCTGAAAATCACTAGCGATTTGGGGCTTCATGGGTTGTGCACGTGGGTGAGGGCCTTGCTCAATTATATGGGCTAGCCAAATAGCGATATAAGCCCTCTCAGTCAGGGAAGCCTTTTGGTGCGCACAAACGAAGATGTCGTTGCCTTCGGTTAGTTCATGACCAACCAACTATTCTATATATTGTATTAGTTAGCTACACTTGCCCCTACCCATATGACTGGGCCCTAAGCAGTTTCTAATATTCCCATTCCTAAAATCATCTTTTTCTCAATAAATGAGCATGATATATTCTTTGGGGGAGCGTCAGACCATCTTGAACCGCTTGTATTGTTGTCCAATTGTGTTGGATTCATATGGATGCTGTGACCAAAGGCCAGACCTTAATGTCATATGCCCTGATTTCCTCTTTATTCAGAGTTTAATTAACTTCCCAAAACCTTTTGTATCCTTCTTCATTCATCGAAAAGTTTGTAGGCTTTTAACGCTGCAAATGTATACTCTTCTTGTCTATGTTTGTGAGGTTTTTTACGACAATTCCTCTTTCTTGATGGATATCTAATAGTGATAATTATGTTAGCTTTGTTTCAAACGGATCCTATACTTTTCTTTTTTATTAAGCAAAATGTATATAAAGTTACTCGAAGAACAATCTACAACCGGACGTCTTGCATGAGACTTCACTTCCACTTAGGTTTTTGTGTTGCTATGAGTGTGAATGTATGACCATGCCAATTTGTGATCCTATCTGTTGGGATGATCGGTTGATGTCTTTTCCATGAGTTCACGCAACTAAAGGCTGAGGATGTCGACGATTTGGAGATCGGAAAGGGCTATGAAAAATTATTGTAGGGATATTTAGCAAAAGCAAAGACTTTGTCTTCTTGCAGCCATTACATTGGTACCTGGTTGCAGTCTGTTAGCATATGTTTTGCGAGACTTCTATTTGTATGGACCTTTTGAATCGACATTGTCAAACTATGGAATTTTTGAAACTGAGCTTGTATGTGTATTGTCTTAAATTGGATGCACTCCGAATTAATAAATGTTTAGTGCTTATTTAGTTCGAGATCGTCAATCTCTTTCATCTTTTCTTCCCTTTTTCGTCGTACCTCCTAGGTGGAATTGGGGTAAAATGTAATAGAACTTGTTTGAAGCTCCTATTCCATGGTGTTAAGCTCGAGGTAGGATATATTTCCCCTAGGTCCTTCCTTTCATCCATCTATCCACTTGGAATCTACTCCTTGCACCAAAACAAGATTTCCTCAGAATCTTGATTTGATTTCTGGATCTTGAGATTTTTTCCGGAGCCCTAAGATAGCTCCTGGGGTTTGTGCACCTGATCATCAGGGGCACAGTGCGCTCCACACCAATTGGAAGCATAATTTACCCTTGATGAGGTCCTATATTGGCTTCCCTCTTCTAGTCTTGTGTTTGAGGATGTTTGAGTGTTAACTTGTAGGTTGGTCAGCCTGTAAGAGTTAGATAATTTCAAGCTCTTTATAAACCCTACCATTTGCTCCATTTTTCATAGAGACCTCATTCACAAGTGCTTAAGCAACTACAAGCTCTAGCTATCAACCATCCAAGTTTCAAGTCTTCAAGCATTCCTCCATTGAAGATCAAGGATTCAAGCATTCAAGCAATTGAAGGAGTTTATCTGCAAGATCTTCTTCAATACATTCAAGATCCTTTATTGCATCTTATACATTCATTCATCTTTATTTGCTTGGTCCAAATTTGTTCGTCAAGCAAGCACATTGCATTCGAATTAAGAGATCCGACTTTTGTAAGGTGAATTCGTACATATAGTTTACATTTATGTTGTTTCAATTATTTCAATTCAAGGTTACTTTCTAACTTAGGATTTGATCAAGGTAAACCTCCCATTAGCAACAAAAATACCATGCTATTGTAGGTTGTAGATATCGATTCGACAAACAAGTTGCAGATCAGAGTACTATTTTTGGCTTTCTTCGAAATTGTGAAATCAGAATAAATGTCGCACACCATCATGAAGGGCACACTGCACTCCTAAACTTTCCTTTTTGCTCTAGCAGATCTAGTTTGCCCCTGACAGTTTGTCGACAGATTTATGGGTTTTGTCTGTCACGTAGTTTCAAGCTAGGATCCAACAACTTCCACTGATTTTGCTTAGAATAGCAAATAGGAAATACACTTCAAAAGTATGTTCCTTTAACTTCTTTGTCCTTTTGTGATATCTAGATATATCTAGCTTTCGTTACACACAACAAGAGGCTTTTTAAGGAATTAGATATCTTTCTCCTATTCTTCCTAGAGCTAGTTTGCTTGGTGCTCATTGCTTATTCGGTTAGGACTAATCTCTCTAGACCTAGTTCTCTAGAATTGGGTTAAGAAGGATATTTTTCCTTATCTCCCTCTCTATATACATGTAGGTGTAGGTCATGTGATGAAATTAGGGTTTTATCCTTGATTGACATTTCCTCCACTACAATATGGATTTGAAAACCTGCATGAATTTATATGCACCCGGACGTACCTACATGTGCCTGCTTGAACTAGTTTGAACCAAACTATACTAGTTTGAACTAGTTTGTAAGAGTTCAAGGTATGTGCTCTTAATTATTAGTAACATGCATATTTAGAGAAAATATTCATTAATCAAGCATGTATATAGGGCGAATTTATTCTGATTTAAAAAAAAATCTAGGTCCATAAGTGGTCCAAAAAACACATAATTTATTGTTAGCCATAAAGACAACATAGCATTTTGTTCTTCACCATCAATGATCCTATGTTGGAAGTACCGCTCATTGACATCTTAACTTGTGATGAAAGGACAACCAACTCTGCATGAGTTGGGAAGGGGATATGAAGGACACCATGGTGGGTTTTGTGGGCATTAAGTAATTGTATTAATAGCAAGACCAACTTTCTCTTAAGCATTTTGTATAGCTCACCTGTCTGGTCTATGTACCTTTATCTTCTTGGTATAGAAGTCTATCCAGGCCATAGAAATGGAAAAAGTAACCTTCCATTTAGCACATGTAGGGTGGAAATAACTGAGTAGTTGGCTAGGAAGACACTAACAGAGAGTTTGGCTTATGCTTGCCAATAGAATTTTCTTTGAAGTTTCTTATGCTTTTCAAGAAGTCTATTTTGTTGAAATCCTACAATCATTACAATCCGTAAGACCTCATTTTTGTTAATGATGAACTATCGTGCCTAATCTATACTTCCATTGTTTTTTCTACCTAAATACGAGAGTACATGTGGCTGCAATGTCTGACAAAATTTTCTATCCACTATGCTTTCATGGACTCCCATACCTTTCTCTAAAGCTCCTATTATGGAATGCACACAAGGAGGATGTTGGCTGGTGAAGAATTTGGTTGTGCCAGTGCAATGCACATTCTAGAAAGACTTTAAGGAGTCCTCATGAAATCCATTTTCTCATACCTTGCAACCACTGTGTTCAATGAAGGGGCATTTTGCCAAAGAGCTTATCTGCCTTATCTGTGCTTCTACATTGCTTAAATTGTGGTTAGAGCTTTTTCTAACCCAACAACAACAGAACTTTCATTTTCGCATGAGTAGAGAGGAAAGAAAAACAAAAAAGGAAGAATATGGTGCCAGAAGGACAAGTTTCGATGAATTTACAACTATTTTTGAGTCTTGTCTTATGTTGGAAATTAATTGGTATTTGTTTTAATAATTTTGAAGTTATATTCTCATCTTCATTCTCATGTAGATGATTTTGAATAATAAAATAATATTTTTCTAAAGTTCCATTTTAGTTCTAAAATGTGTGGATATTATTGTGGAGCGATTCCCTTATGAATATTATTTTCTAGTGTTATTCATCTTGACAATAACTAATCAACTTGTAATTATTGTTATTGAATCTGTTAATCAGGAGAACATTATTATGTATTTATCGCTTAGTTCACTAATTAAGAAATATGTTCACTTTTACATAAAATCATGCAAGGTTGTAAACTATGAACTGGTAGGTTATGAGTATTATTACTAGATTGTCTTTATGTTGAAAGAAAAATGGATGTAGGATTTAACTCTCACAAAAGTAAGTTTCTCATGTATGGTCTATTTGCATTTTACATCAAAGTAGCGTGACTCGGACCCGGTTCGGACTTGGCAGGGGTAACTTCATTCGTGACCCAACTCAGACTCGGTAGTGACTCAACAATGACTCGGCAAAGTGAAAAAAGTTCGAAATTTTGAGATTTTTTAGGATTTAAAGAACATTCCATGCACCCATTATTGAATAAAGCTTAAAGGCACAATAACATCATTAAATAGAAGGTAATTTGATTATAATGCACATACTTAAAAGTTAAACATACAACGATTACATAAGTACAATACTACAAAGGTAAATTGCTAAATACTAAACAGTAGCTGAAGGAAATATTAGAAAAGTAAAACATAGATATATAAAATGATAAATCCATGAAACCCATCAAAATGTATATGAAATCCAAGACATCAATAGTCATCGTCAAATGTTCCAAATTCTGATCATATGTTAAGTTAAACAAAAAGTTAAAACAAGACTATAGCTATGGCTCCTAGTCCTCATTGTCATTGTCATCCTCATCCTCATCCCCAACTACAACCTCAGGCTCAGTATACTCTATAAAATGCGTCTTAGACGTCTAAGTTAGGTCTTGGATGACTGATTAGCCATAGCATCGATCTGTGAGATGCCTTTAGGATCAACTGTAGTCTCTGGCTCTGCTAGTGCCTATGAGATGCCACTAGGAACAACTAGAGCTCTCTGGTCCTCTGCTGCCATAGCCATGGCCTCAGCCTCTCAGTCTGCCTCGTGAACCCACTCTAGGTCCTCATCATCAAAGACAAGATCAGTAGCCTCAGCAATCAACTCAGACTTTGGATCAACCTCCTCTAGAGTAATCGGAGAGGTGTCACTATCCAAAATCTCCCTGGTCCTAATGCGCAGGTTGTAATGCACAAAGACAAGCTTATTCATTTTCTCCGCAGACAACTTGTTACGCGTCTTCAAGTGGATGTGCTCGAACATGCTCCAGTTGCACTCACATCCAGAAGCGCTACTTGGCTGGCTCATTATGTGGATGACAATTTGCTGAAGGTTTTTGGTTGAAGTTCCAAACATTTACCACCATCTATTTGTATTTTGAAAAAAGGAAAAGAAAAACATATTAGTCTCATTTCAAAATTTGAACTTTAAAGCTAGAAATTTAGAAACTAGATTGTATAAAGCTTAAGTTGCAATTTTTACCTGGTTGCAATTTTGTATGACCACCTTTGCAAATTTGACTTTAAAAAATGGGCCCTGATGCATTATTATAGGCATCCATCTCAAGCAATATATTTGTGGCATTAGTGGCCATCTTTGATATCACAGTGTAAGGCCACTAAGAACCTCCTCATCTGCCTTGAAATCTTCATGGAAATGGTATGCTGGATTGAGGTAATAGGTTGTTGCGTGGATGGGCTTATGAAGCTGATTTTGCCATCTCCTATCAATTATATCCCAAATAGGGCCATACTTGTCCTCAACTCCTACATATTTGGCCTTAACAGTCTCCTTGGCCCTATCCATGCCCTCATATATGTAATCCATAGCGGGCAGCAACTCGTAGGAGGGCTACAATGGGCTCAGTGATCTACAAAACAATTAAACAAAAAAACAATTTAGTGAATGATGAAACTTTGCAAAGTTGCACAATGAAAATAAAACAAAAATATGTATGAGATAAATTAATTTATAAAATTTTAAGACTTAAGCTTTTAAAATTTAAATTACCTCCACAATCTTCGTACATAGCTTCCAAAAACCTTCTTCATCATAAATGCATTTTGTTTCATCTATCCTTGCAGGGGTGGTGGCAAAGGAGGAGGAACTCCATTGTGGACCAACAAACATGCACCTCAAAGCTAACCTTGTACTCAGCAAGGATTTTAGTGTGATAAAATTAGAGGAAAATCTTGTGATATCGGGACAAGCCAACTCCTTTCTCTTCATGTGTTCCCTTATAATGTTGAGGACCAAGGCATGGTTATATAGATGAACTTGCAAAGATTTTTGGCCTTAGCAACACATGATTTCACGCATTCAAGCTTGCCGATATCCTCTAACATGAGGTCAAGGCAATGGGCCGCACATGGAGTCCAAAAGACTTGTAGATTTCTCTCCATCAAAAGTTTTCCTGCAGCAATTTTAAATTAGTTAGCAAACAATGAAAATTTTTGATGTATTAAAAAACTTTTAATTTTCAAAATTTAATGAAAAACTAAATTTTTTTTTTTTTAGAAATTAGAAGTTAAAATGTTACTTGCAACAACTTAATTAACTGCATTAGTAGTCACCACTTGGACAACATTCTCTTCCCCCACCTCCCTTATGACCTCCTCAATAGCCTCACATAAGAATTTTGCATTTTTGACATGTGAGGAAGCATCAATAGACTTAAAAAACATGGTGGATCCTGAGAGTGAAAATTAAACAAAATAATTATCATTCAATAGTCAATAAAACAAAATTTTAGTTATTTAATAATACATTAAATTTTAGACTTCGAGAAGTAGAGTATGATGAATTACCTCCGCTAGAAACAAGAAAACTTGGGAGTGTTCTATTCCTTCTATCTGTCCATCCATCCGTTATGATGGTACACCCCCTTTGGCTCCAAATCTGTCTATGGTCCCCCAACTCAAGTTTCATCTCCTCAACCATTTCTAGTAAGAGGGGGCCACTCAATTCGTCTTCAGTGGGGGCTTCAAACCCTGCACGAAAGATGGAAACCGCATCAATCATGTCCTGCCAATAAGGAGTCCTGCTACATTTATAAAAACATTTTAATTAGCATATTTCAAATTTTCAACGTCAAGTTAAAATTATAAAATTGAATTAAAAATTTAAAAGTTTAAAATGTAAAACAATCAAATATAAATGAAGTTGAAGTACTTGGCTGCTATAAATGGAATGTTGCAGAATAACCAAAACTTGCAAATTGCTCTTATTCTAGCTTCATGGATCTCCCTATTTTAGCCCAAGCTCTCAAGTGAGGGTTGTGCACCAAGAGTGGAACGTGGTGCAAAAAAATTGTTCAACTTATATTTTCTGACTCTAAGATGAAAGGTAAAGCCAGTACTACTAGCAGGTCTAGCACCACTAGCAGTGCAAGGAATAGATGTAGAAGAAGTACAACTAGCAGAAGCACTAGGATAATAGTGGGGAAGGAAAGAACCTTCTCCAACACAACCTATTGAACCTAGCCCGGGTGTAAAACTAGATACAGAAACATTTCCAAATGAGTGTGGAAGGAATTGGAACCAATCTGAGTTAACTTTGCTAATTGTTTTTGTTTTAATTCTTTTTCTTGTTCATATTTTTCTAAGGAAACATAACAAAAACGTTGAGCCTCAATAGTTGCAACTTTACAAGGCTCAGCATCATGACCACGTATTCCAACAATATGGTATTTCAATCTATTTATCTCCCCACTATTAACGACCTTACAAAATAGACATTTTGTTTGAGTTCTACCTCTACCCGAAAAGTCTATGGTGTACTTCAAGCACTCATCTTTTTAATTGCTTTTAGAGAGCTTGGGGTTTTTACCTCTAGGAGCCATTATGAGTAAGGAAAAATGTAAAGGTTGCTGCAATAAGACAATTTAGACCAAATATTACCATTTAAGCATTGTATTTTATGAAGATCTAAAGTGAAACAAAACCCATAAACATACAAAAATAATTCATCCAAAAGACCCAAAGCCATAGAGAAAAAAATCATCAAAATCTAAAAAATCAACTCTTACCTCTTTGAAATGCATTGAGAAGAGCTCTTATAAACTCCTTGATGATCTAAATGCAAGCGTATAGTTGCTCCAATGTCACAAATGCAATCTTTTCTCCACTTCCTTTCAGCAATAGACTCTCTCTCTCTCTCTCTCTCTCTCTCTCTCTCTCTCTCTCTCTCACTCACACACACACACACACACAATAGAGTGTTATGAAAGCCCTTTTAAGGTTATAAGAATAACAAAGAACAAAAGAAAACAAAAAAAACATTGTTTTTGTGTTATTTTTCCTTAACTAGAAACTAGCTACGACGATGGGGTCAAGTGAGTCGTGATCTGCGAGTCACACCGTGATTTGTGAGTCAGCTGAGTCAAGCGAGTCACCTCACCTGACAAGCCGAGCTTGAGTCACGATTCATTTTGACCTGGCAAGCCATTGGTGACATGCCGACTCGGGAGACTCGCCCGACTCGTGGTGAGTCTCATTACTCTATTTTACATACTTATCTAGATTATAAAGAGAATAATTCCATTAAGGATCTTGGTCTTGTGTAATATGTATCGATATACACATTCATGCATGACATTTATAAATCGTTTATTGATCACCATCTTCTATATCATTGAGTACACTAGGTCATAAACAACTCAAATATTATAGCCAAATGGGGTTTAAGATGTTTGTGTACAATCATTATATTCTTAGCCCATGGATAAGTCTATTGGACCTTAACAACTATTGTGGAGTTATATTATTGTAATGTTTCCTTCATGTATTGCTGAGGAAGGATTGCCTCCTGATATTAGGTGAGATGGTGCTAGTAAGAAGAAATGTCACTCTGGTGGCAAATTGAGAAAGGCTTTCCGGTATAGGTCCATACGATGTAGGAGTAATTGTTAGGAACATATGGTATGGAATTTTGTACAATACGACTCTTAGTTGACATACGGTGCAAAGGGAGTTAGGCGTCGTAGGGTAGAATACTATATGATAAAGGGAGTGATGCATAGGAGTAGGAGTGTGTTCATTCGAGTGGATAGGAGGGGCAAAGTAGTGTACGAAAAAGGGGTGTACGTGGATGAGAGATGTAAGGTGTACAATATGGGTGAATGGAGGGAGAGCAACTAAGTCATACGGTGGAGAGATGTACTACAGGTGACGCGAATGGCCTTGCGCTTTTGGGTGTAGGTCGTGCTCGGTGACCGTACCAAAGATGAATGGAGTCCTTGGATGGAATGTTCGAGTTGCTAGAAATTCCTTATTACAGTTTGTTATAATAACTAGACAATTACCAACAATTTCTTAATGTAGGAGTGGATAGGAGAGGCAAAGTAGTGTATCGAAAGGGGGGTGTATGTGGATCGGAAATGTAAGGTGTACAGTATGGGTGAATGGAGGGAGAGGAACTAAGTCATACGGTGGAGAGATGTACTGTAGGTGATGCCAATGGCCTTGTGATTTTGGGTGTATGTCATGCTGGGTGACCATACAAGAGATGAATTGAGTCCTTGGATGGAATGTCTGAGTTGCCAGGAATTCCTTAATATAGTTTGTTATCAATAGCTAGACAATTTCCAACATCTTCTGAATATACCATAATAGGCAAGTAGAGATAAAGATTGCCAAATTATCGCCAGTTATAGATACAAACAATAATAGGGCTTTAAATGTGCCAGATTTGAAGCAAATGATTACAGATCGGAATAGGGTGATGATCTTTCACTTCTAAAACTGCGAGAGTGCACTAGGGAAGATCTTTCACTTCTGAAATGACAAGATAAGCAAAACTTCAATAGGAATTCACAGTACAATAAAATAATCCAAATCACATACCAAAACAACTCAACCTCACATTCATAAATACCTCGTCAAGGGAGAAACAAGTCTAAATAATAGGCATGTCAAACACCTATTAAAGCAATTAAATAAAAATGGGTCCATGATATGCTTAATCAATCTGTTGCTAGTACACAACTTAATAATTTATTTACTTGATGATGGGAACATTACAATCAACCTGTCCCAAAATTTGGTTGTCCTCAAGAGAACACAACATTAGATGATTCGAAATTTGTTCTCCCTCCCATGTAGCGTCATCCAACATCAAGTGCTTCTAGCGTACCGATTATTCCTTGATGGTGTGGTTCCTCAGTGTATTCTCCCTTACATTGATGATTTCACTCGGTTTTAACACAAGTTTTCCTTCTTCATTGTGAGGTGGAAGAGTTGCAGAGATAGTGATGTTTTGTCCTGTGACTTTTTTCAAGAAAGATACATAAAAGACGTGGATGTAGTTTGCCCGTAGTAGTTCAAGTTCATAAGCACCTTCTCCTATGTGATAAGTTACATGATAAGGACCACAAAAACATGGCCAGATTTCCCACCTCAAAGCTTCTCTGTATTCGATGTTTGTTGGCATAGATCTTTTGTTGATTTTGTGCCCTCTGCAAATTTTCCTTCAAGAATTTCAAAATTTTGCTACCATTTTTTCACAATTTCTATTTGTCCATAAGTCTGGGGTGATAGTTGGTAGTTGGTGATAGTTTTGTTATTGCCAACCGAAATAATTCTGTCCAGAAGCTATTGGGGAAACAACTATCCTTGTCACTCTCAATGTTTCAGGCAACTTTTGCAAGCAAAAGATTTCTCTGAAGAATAAGTTGACAACCTATGTGGCCTAGAATTTTGTTGTGATGGCAAAGAAATGTGCATACTTTGTCAATGTATCAACAACCACAAAGATGCAATCGCTTCCCTTTATGCTTGGAAGTCAGGTGATGAAATCTATAGAGATGCTATCCCACTTCTGACTCTCATAGGCTATAAGGTACCGTTCCTTCATTAGTACAATGCTAATGCCTTCTTCGAATGCATCACACTCCAGAATGAAAGGTTGAGTGAACAAGGTAAAGCAAGAACTAGGCAAGTGCTCATTGCTTCTTGTAACTTGTTGAAAGTGTGTTGTACCTTCTTCATTCCATTGGAAGGAGCCCTTAGCTCTGTTAATGGTGCATTGAGTTGAGAGAAGCCTTTAACAAACCTCCTGTAGTAATTGCACATCCCAAAGAAACCTCGCAACTTTGAGAGTGATTTTTGTGGAGGCCAATCAAGGATAGCTTGAATTTTCTCCTGGTGTACCTGCACTCGATATTTTTTGAATACGTGTTCTAGGTATAATGTCTTTGCATTCCAAATTCGTACTTGGAGTGCCTAGTGAACAAGCATTGAGCCTCTATGATCTCAAGGACTTCATCCAAATTCCTCAAGTATTCCTCCCATGTTTTACTTTAAATAGGGATGTCAATAAAAAATACCACCAAGAACTTACACAATTGTTTGTTGAAGATGTGATTCATGTTTGACTGAAAAGTAGCTAGTGCGTTGTCAATCTGAATGACATGACCAAGAACTTATAATGCCTGTTGTGACAACAAAAACCCATCTTTCCATATTCTCCTGTATGAAAATCTAATGGTATCTAGAGTGGAGATCTATTCTAGAGAAATAAACTTCACCATGCAACTCATCCAACAATTCATTGATCTTGGGAATAGGCATCTACTTTTGATTGTCTTCTTTTTTAATGCACAATAATCTATGCACATTCATAACATCCCATCCTCTTGTTTAACCAAAACTACTAGGGATGCAAAAGAGCTAGATTTGGGACAAATCAATCCCTTCTCGTGCAACTCCTGAATCTTCTCAATTCCATCTTTAAATTTCCTAGGGTAGAGTACAACATAATGATAATAGGTTTGGCGTGGGCTTCCAATTCAAAGGTATGCTCAAAACCATGATGGGGAGGTATGCCAAGAGGAATGTTTGCAAAACTTTATCATGTGTATTCAAGATGCCTTGTAGATCATCATCCTGAGGGTACAGCCATTGCCCTTTTAATGGTTTTGTCAAAACAAAGCAATGTGCAGCCTAGACAATGTCATCATGCTGAAAAATGGCCTACATCCGTTGAGCGGAAATCTTCTCTAGCCCCTGATTGGCCATCCCTTTGAGAACTACTTTTTTTCCATAAAAAAAAAAAGTGAAGTCAATCCATTTGAAGCTTTATGTGTATTCAAGCAATGACTTCATCCACTGTATGCCCAAAATGACTTCCATATCATCTAGGTCTACTACAAAGAAATCCTCCATCACTGTTTGATTAGCCATGGTGATACTCTGTTGGGGAACAAGGTGCGTGCAAGGTAAGGGCATTCCTCCAACAACCTTGACTTGGAAACCTACACATTCCTTTATAGGTAGACCTCTTCATTTCACCAATGATGAATTTATACTGTTAAGGGGAGGTCCACTATCCAACAACACAATGACTTTGTCCCTAAAGGGTTGCCCATACCCAAACTCTCATAGATCTCGGGCTCATGGCTAGGGCTATGGTTCCTTTGCATTGTACCAAAGCAACGATCTTCTTCATACAGTTTAGGCTGACCATCTTGGTGTGCTCTTGTGGGTGTCACACTTCTGTGAGTAAATTTTCGTGATTGTCCTCATCATCACATACGACTTTGACGTAATGTATTTTCCCTTTTTCGAGGTATGTGTGCCTAGGTTCCCACGACTCCTTATAGATGAAACATAAATTCTTCCTTCAGAACTCTTGTCTGGTTGCTTCGTCCAATGAAGGGTTCTTTGGTGGAGCTTTGTTTTCTTTGTCCCTTAGACACATTGATAGTTTGGAGAGGGAGTAACCTCGAGAGGTTGATGCCGATGATGATGTCCTACTTCACGCCTTTTTTGATAGCCTCTGTGAGGGTGGTAGTATTGAATCTATTTATCCAACCCCTTAGTGGTTCTGTTTGTTCATCCATGAGTAGTGCTATCTATTGCCTTTCACAAATGTCTGTAACTAGTATAGTGTGTTTTTGAAATTTTGTGATGTACTGGTTGATCGATCCTGTTTGCCTTAATTGTACCAACTCCTGAAAATTAAGTTTTGGATCTTTTCCATCAAACTGATCTATCAATCTTTTAGTGAAATTTGCATACATATTTATCAGTCATGTGCCATTGTAATTGTGCCATGATGCTACCATTTATGCATCACTCCCTCCAAGTGGAGTTCTGTAAATTTAATTGCTTCCTCTTTTGGCATCGAATTTTGTGTGAAGTGGGTATCAAGCTTCATTACCTATGGTTGAGAAAAAATTGATCCAGATCCATCAAATGTCAATAGATTCACTTCACTCAATTTCCATTTTTATATCACCATTTAGATATCCTCGGTTTTTTTCTCTTGAATATCACGTTGCCAAGTCTGCATAGTCTTTGTAGGGTATATCTCCTTCCAAGTTTACATTCTCCCATTCTTCTTTCAACTGATCTTAAACTTCCTCAAAGGTTTGTACCCTTCTTCCATGTGGCACCTCTGTTCGTGGAGGGAAAGTTGGCATGGAGGATTGAGAGTGGGTTAGATGTGGATTTTTCGTTTTTGGAAACTGAATATTCACTATGACCATTTGGTTTGCCAGATATTTTACTTTCAACTAGTTTCCTAGAGTCTCTTCCGTAAGTTGTTAAGAGTTGTTAATATGTGCTTGATTCTTTGAGAGCTCCCTCAGTAATGCTATAACTTCAACATGACTGAGTTCTTGTAGATCTGACATTATATCAACTCAGTGGGATTTTACTTGTTTCCGGCTATAACATTTCATCCACTGACTAGAGGCTGGTAGGATCACTCGCTCTAATACCACTGTAATGTTCCCTTCATGTATTGTTGAGGAAACACAACCTCCAGTTACCGGGTGAGATGGTGCTAGTACAAAGGAATGTCACTTTTGTGGTAAATTGAGAAATGTTATACAATATAGGTCTACACAATGAAGTGATTTGCTAGGCACATAGAATATAGAAGTTTGTATGGTACTATTGGTAGTTGACATATGGTTGTATGGGAGTTAGGCATCGTACGGTAGAATGTTGTATAGTAATGGGATTAGTACGCGAGAGCAAGAGTGTGTACATAGGGGTGGATGGGAGACGTGAATGAGCATATGGAAATGGTGGGTGTATGGCAAGTGGGAGTTGTAAGGTGTACAGTATGGGTGAATGACGGGAGAGCAATGAAGTGGTACAACAGAGATGTACCATTGTTGATGCCAATGGGTGTGCAATTTTGGGTGGAGGTCGTGTCGGGTGTCCGTACAAGAGATGAATGGAGTCCTTGGATGAAATGTTTGAGTTGTTGGGAATTCATTATTATAGTATGTTATCAATTGCTAGACAAGTACCAACAATTGATGAATATACCAAGACCCACGAGTATAGGTAAAGATTTGCAAACTACCACCAGTTATTAATTGCAAACAATAATGGGGCTTCAAATGTGCCAAATCCGAAGTAAATGATTGCAGGACAGAGTAGGGTCAGGGTTGAATCCCACCAAAATTGCGAGAGCCAACTAGGGAAGATCTTTCACTTCTGAAATGGCAAGATAAGTAAACCTCGAATAGGAATTCATAGTACAATAAAACAATCCAAATGACATACCAAAACAACTTAACCTCATGGACATAAATACCCAATTGAGGGAGAGACTAAGTGCCGAGAGGAGGCACGACAAACACCTAAAGAAATAATTAAATAGAAATGCACAACTTAATAATTGATTTATTTGATGACGAGAACAATACAATTATACTGTTGTGAAGAGATCCTAGTTGGCTTGTCTTAAATTGAAGTGCTATTTAGGATTATGATACCCTTCTATAAATAAATTAGTCACAAAAATATATTATTTGCCTTTCTAAGGTATCATTTCGTCCTTTAACTTAAAAAAAAGATGAGGCTGTCCATGCTTATAATATTATAAATATTGACTATTGAGTACTAGTGAGATGAGGCCAAGATGTACATTATTATGGAAGCATTTGGGAATGGCTTAGACTTACCTATCATCTCATTAGATTATATCAACATAATTAGTAGAAGGAAAACTATTCCAGGTAAACAAAAAACCTGATTGTTATTTGTAAAGATTGGATGAAATGGATATAAGTCAAGTTGAATATATATATTTTATCCTCTATCTTATTGACATGCAAAAATGATACAATGATTCTAATTTGTGTTCGCATAAATGGTGGTAGTGTCTCATAATTGATTGTATGCATTCACATTGTGATATATTTGATTGCTAAACATTTCAAGTAGTGAAACTATTAGATATAGTTATATGGTACACTAGGAACGGGAAAATCTATTGTTATAGCAATCGGTGCAAGTAGATCCATTAATATCATGTTATCCTTCTTGTTTAGTATAATAATAACATGTGCTACATAAATTAAAATGTCATGTAGGAAAAGGGGTAAAGGTCTTTATATGTCTTGGAAGATGTATGGACCACCTAGTAGAAAAATCTCAATACCAATATTATTTCTATTAGAAAAATTTGTAAACAAGTGTTTGCGTATAGGTGTAGTCAATTTAGATTATGAACTATAAGGAGCTTTAGTATACCTATGTTGGATTGTGAATAATTAAGTTGGTGGAGGGTAGACAAGGATCTTAATGTAAGATTGATTTATTATTATTAACTTAAGGGATCATTAAAATTCTTGGATATAAGAACCTCCAGTTAGGTATCCCTTGAGAAATGTTGTTAGGAGAACTACATGTAACTTTGACCTATTAGGAAGCGAGACCGTAGGCGACACTTAGGTGAACGATACCTTTGTGACATCAAGTCTGTAAGGGAGGGTGTAGACAGTGATAACTTTAGGGATTGGGGTTATTCCTTGTTTAAAGTTTTTCCCTTTAGCAAGTTTTAGTTGAGGCCGAAATGGGTAATAATGGGTATGGAGAATTAAGAGAACGAAGTAAGTTATGTGTAATACATAATGTGCTTTGAATATGGAGGTTGGGGAAATGGATCGGGTTGACTATTATATAGTCAATATCTATTTAATGTTGTGTGTTAATGTGAGGTCCTTATGCATTGGGTCAATATAATTTTTATGTGTTGAGATATTTAAGCCTAGATTTAAAAGAATTTTCGTGTGTGACCTTTTGGATCAATATAATTTTTATGTGTTGAGAAATTTAAACCTAGACTTATAAGAATTTTTGTGTATGACCTTTTGGATCATTCAATTAAAATCTGCTTGTTTTGAATTAGGATCCTCTCTTCCAATTATAATGATAAGCCAAGTAAGATGCAAATTTTAATGGCTATAAATGGAGTTGGGACTTCTTGTGGTTTTACAACACACCCCATTTGGAGTCCAAAATGGGGACCCCCTCTTTGCTTTAAGGGCCAAGGATCCCATTCACTAGAACAAGGCACCTACTTAGGTGCCTTGGTGAGGAAAGGTGTCCCTTTGAGTCTAGGTTAGTCTATGATATCTGGATAGTCGATCTCAAGCAATGCTATTTGGTCAAAATGGCAAAATTTTGTCTAGTCAAAAAATGCATATATGCTCACCTTGTGCACATGCGCACCCTTCAAAGGTGCGCAATATGTGCCCACAATGCTTAAGCCCCCAAAAGTTTGTAGATGCGCACATGCGCACCCCTTGGCTCTTGCGCCTATAAAAGAGAGAACCCCCCCTCTAGATGCTCACCAATATGCATCATTGAGACTTCGAAGTCTGTGCCTTTGTACCTTCATAACCCTACACCCTCACAACATTCGCACATCTGCACCTTTTGTCTTCAAGCCTTCTAGAGGTAAAACCTTGATGCGCACAAGCGCACTTGAGCATGTATGTATCCATGCATGGAGCATATGATGTGAAGGAACGACCAAGTGTTTGAAACAAGTCCACAAACGCAACACAAACCGTGTGTGTTGCGAAACATGTGCAATACACTTATATGTACTTTCCAAAAAACTAAGGAGACCAGATGCGCAGGTGGGCCTAGTGCATAGGGTGTGCATTCTTGGCATTGCATAGGTTTTTGTTAGTTTATTCTAGTTGGGTCAGCTTTCTTTTTGCTGGTCAAGTTGTGTTTGTAAGAACGTCTTGTGTTTTCCTCTTAATGATATATTAACATTGTGTTTTTTGCAGATAAATGATGCCATCTTCCATCTTCTATGGCCACAAAGATTGTACCTAAACCGATAGCTTTCAAATATTAGGGAGCACTAAAGAAGTCTACATTCGGGGATAAACACTCAGATATCCAAGATACCGAGTTAGGGCACATCGATTGGAATGCATTCCTACTATTGTGCAACAAGCCCAATGAACGATCAGCGATGGTGTCGGTCAAGGGTGGCTAGTGAACGTGTCTTCTCATTTGGTATCTGTCTCATTATCTGAATTGATAATGAGTCTAGCACACCACTACGTACCAGCAGAGCAAGTGGTCAAAAGTGTAAAAGGAGAAACTGTGCTAGACATAAGGCTGCAAAACATTGAGATGGTCTTCCATCTACCAAGGGTGGATCAATATTTGCAGATTACTTATGACATGGTTGATTGATGGTATCTGGAGAATGAGTGGGAAGCAAGAGAACTGGTATAGGGGAAGTATCTCATCACTAGGTCACCATTGAATCAAAGGGGTGGGAAGGTTGACATGACTTGAGGATACATGATTGACGACATTGGCTACTCTATAGTCCTTTTGAGTAGAGCCATGGTTCTCCTGGTAGCAAGTCACCTAGAAACCTGGATGGTAAATTTCATAGAAACCATCAAGACAGGAAGGATGTCAATTGATTAGGTTATGATCCTTAGTGATAACTTGGATGAGCAACTCATATTAGTGAAGAAAGACCCATGATTCTACATGACCCCCTATGTCATGTACCTCCTAGCCACAAGGCCAACAACTTATCCTGGTTTGGTTAAGAGAGGGAGTATGCAAGATTCAAACGTATGGTCGTACATTGTCTCCCCCCAACTTGTGAAGAAACTTCTTTCTAAAATCCCCGAGTATAGATTGGTTAATGATTGATTCATCTTTGCTGTCATTCGGTTTGTTGAAGGGGACTATGCTAGAAGAATGTCAGAGGAAGTGGCAACTCAAATATGACAAATAGGAGCTTACTTCATTCAGTTTAGCATCGTCTTTTATATTTGGGTAGGTGGTACCCTTTTGTGCCCAAAAAAGCTCCCTCGTTATGCATCGGATAGATTGTTACTATTACAGATAACAAGGCTGCCTCAACTTATGATAGGGTGCGTAAACAACATAAGAAGACATGGGTTTGTCTGATCGCCATTGGAGCCCTTGAGGTCAAACAAACACAAGACATTGCCACTTTCGACTTTGAGTTGGATCAGTATCCCTTAGAGGATTATCCATCACCTCACCCCTACTTCGACAATATTGAGATGGCAGAACATTTTGTAGGAAAAATGTTTTTACGAGATATGGCAATTGAAGGTCATTGGATGAATTATGTAGATGACTATGATATTTAGATTAGGGACTATTGGAGGATGAGTCTACAACTTGTAGAAAAGGTGCTTAGTTTGGAGATATCCCTTAAGGCGTGGAACAAGGATACTCCCTATGTAATGGACACATTATACAACGAGGACAAGATCTATGGGCGATCCATTATGAATGCAAAAATCAGCTAAGAGGAGACTGATGATATCAATCATAGGGCTCACCGTGTTATAGAATTAACTACGAAGTGGGTCAGGAAGCCTTTCCTCTTGGATCCAGTTTCCCAAGCTCAAACATTGCAGCCACTACTCGACCAATGAAGGGAAAGGAACGAAAGTTACAGTTCCTACATATCTCGCGAAATCACCCATAAGACCTGAGATAGTACATCAACACAAGTGAGAGGTAGAGTACTTCCAAACTGAAAGGGTAAAGAGTGAAATGAGAAAGAGGTTACTCAAGAAAGAGCCCAACAAGAACAGGCTCAGCCAGAACCAACACATCAAAAAGAAGCTCAACCTAAGCAAGAAGAATCCCTAGCAGCTCTAGCAGAGGCCACCCCATTAGTACCAAAGAGAGCTCGAACTGAGATGACGGTGGTAGAAGAGGAAAGGAGGAAGTTGAAGAAGAAAAGCACTCTGTTCCTTCCGGTTCCATAAACCATACCCGAGGCTCAAGATGAGGAAGAGGGGGATGAAATTGAGTTTCTCCCATTCAATAGGAGAACCTGGTTAGGAAGAGTTGCGAGAGAAGAAATGAGGAAGAGTTTACCCTAAAGACCACCTTCCATCCTAGACCAGCCAATTCAAATAAGAGCCTTAGATTAGGAACAAGAAAGATGGATTGAAGAGATGGGAGGAGAAGGGATTGATGTCTTCAACATTTCAGACTTCGACTTCATGTAGTGGGTACAAAAATGGTGGGAGACAAGATATGAGATACCCCTTGGAACAAGCCATTGGGAGAAGATTGGGAACAATTACCTCCCTTGCCTAAAGTGCCACTCGGTATACCTCCCCCACCATCAGAAGACCCTCCATCTATACCTACCCCTTAGCAAGAGCAAGAAGCAATGACTACACCTCTAGTAACAGAGTCGGAAAGCTAGACTATGGAGGGAGGTGAGTATGTCCAATTACACACAAATGAAGTATTAGAAGGACAAATTGTCAAAGAAGAACAAGTTCTTCCCAGAGAAGAGACTAGGTCCCTGACACAAGTAGAAACAAAAGACCAATCAATAGTCCTCCCACGACAAGAGAAGACTCCAGAACAAGGTGATAAAGGGAAATAATAAGCTTCAAAACCTATGTTATCTTCTCAATACATGACCCCCATGGGAACTACTCCGATGTGGTTGAAAAGGGAGGTCTTAATTCGACCAAGGAGATATATGGAGTTCACAAAAGAGGAGTGTATGATAGAATTGATAAAGGAAGTCAAGGTACCAAAACCTACCAAGGGTGATGCTAAGACGCTGGCTTTTATCATGAAGAACCAAAATGAAGATCTCTTGGCACACATTGGCATCTCGCCTCCCCACGCCAATACTAAGGAAGTGTCTCCAAATGACCAGCAGATGAAGTAGATAGTGCTAGGACAACCCACAGTTGATGCAACAAAGGTTTTGATCACCACAGGCCTCAAGCTAGTGTTTTGGCACTTGGATTAGGGTGAGTCAGAAATTTTGGTTTTAGAAAAGTAGAATAAATTGCTAAGGGGATATTTAAATGAAATTGTACATTTGATTGACCTCAATCAAAGGTTGCTCTAGGGGCCGCTCTAGAGAAGAAAGAGCGAGGACAAGTTGCGGAGGAAAGTGATTCATTTTTGGACACTTCCAAAAGATGGCGTCACAACTTTTAACTAAGTTATTGATTCGGCCTCCTAGAGGCTGGATGCGGAAGTAGATATAGACGGGTGTTGGAGGTGCATCGGTGAGTTGTGGGTGCCACCCGAATGCCACTCATAGGCACCCGGATGCGGATAGATGCCTGTTTCAGGCATCCATACACATTTGGGTGCCTGTGAGTGGCATTCAGATGGCACCCACAGGGCACTCAGACGAATCCACTGGCTTCCTTATTCAGAAAAGAAAGACAAACAGTTTTAATATTTTTTTAGCATGTGGCGTAGATTTATTAGGCTTAAGTCATGAGGAAAATAAGTGAAATAATTAGACAGAAGTAATGAAAGATAAGAGCGATACAATAGATTTGAATAACATTGAGACATTGATGCCTTAGAGAAACTGTTTGTGGGTGAAAACTTCAACCGAATAAGACTATATGGCGAGTGCTTAAATATGGCTTTCAAAATTGATTCAACAACTCCTTTTGAATTGCAATAGGTTGCTTTGCAAGGGTTCATTTGCCTGCTATCTAGTTGAGCTTATATTGATATGCATTTTGCAAACTTTTTCAACTTTGAGAGCATTTTAAGTTGCCATTTTTGTGACAAATAGTGAGATAAAATTCTCTCTTCAAATTATAGGGCAGGAATTTTTTAAAATTAATCAATGCCTAAAATTTGAAGCAAGTAAACAGATTGCAGATTATGTACCTTGTACAAATAACTTTCTAGGGGTGTTGCATCCAAACAAAATACTTGAAAGAAACAATGTAGATCATCTTTTGATCTTGAAGGTAAGAATACAAAACTGAAATTACTTATTTCTTTGCATATACACAGTATGCGTTTGTCTATCTACACACACACACACACACACACACACACACACACACACATTCATATGCATCCGCATGCCCCCCCAAAATTTAAAAAAAAAAAAAATCCTGCATCTCGTATCCGCTTCCAAATTGGTAACTTAGGTTTTGAAGATAGAGGGGTACAAATAATAGAGGGTAATTCAAAGCTTCTACACAACATCCAAAAGAATTCCGACAAATTGGTTACCGTAATAAACCAAGATTTTGGGTTAATGGATGAAGTACATACCTGGGCGAATGATTTGGAAGCATTGATGATTACCAAAGGGCAAAGGTATCAGATGATGATGGAAGCATATACGACAGAGGAACTAGATAAAATAGATGATTAGATAAAAAAGATATCAACCGACAACAAAGTTATGGTAGGGTTATATGGGGATATCCAAGAAATAAAAAAGAAAGCTCAAAGGTAATTTTTGGAAGCAAATAAGTACTATAATGCTGCCAACCTAGAGATTTTTGGGAATGAGTCAAGAACTCAACTTTCTTCGGTGGAAGCAGTAGTACAATAGTTCAGAGCACTATTTGAGGCAACTTCATCCGAAGATAATATGAGAAAGATCTTCAAAACAGAAGAAGCATTATTAAAGTTAAATTCGAGGTTGGAAGATTTTGTAGATACTAGGTTAGAGATTAGTAATTACTTCCAAGTGGTGTGTAATAGGTACGAGTCCTTGGTTTTTCCAGAAACTCAAGAAATCGCGACCATAATCCAAAAGTTTAGAATGACACAACCAGACAATGTTGTGGTCTAGAGGGAAGAAAACCCAAATGTTGGAAATTGAGTATTGACACTTCAAAAAATTCTGACAGTTTTGGTCTTGTCACCCAAAGGTGCAATTTTTAGAAGGTGCGCTTTTCACAAGGTGCATCAAATCAAGAGGTGTACTGATAATTTTGGAGATAAAGCAGTGCGCCGACAGTTACCTGTCACTTGGTATTTTTGAGCATTTCATGCATCATAAACGCGTTTTTACGATAGTTTAACTCCCAAAAACACCTAGAGAAGGCCAAGCTTCCATTCTTAGAACTCTTGGTAACTCCTAGATCATCTTATAGCTTCTATCGTCTTATTTTATTCTTCTTTTATTGTTTTAAGTCAATAAAGGCTCATGCACCGATTATTTGATATAAACAAGGGTGGAGACCTACTTAACACCATTTAGAGAGTCAGTTTGTATTTAATTAAATAGTTTTAATTATTTTTTAGCAAAAGTTTGCATTAAAAGAGTTCTCATTTCTAACACAAAACAAAGAGAGGATTTCTTATAAATACATGGATGTAATATGTACTCTAGGCCAACATTTTGATGCAATAATAAATGCTATTGGTGCTCTCATTTTGAGTGTTGTAAATCTTGCCAGAGTGTTATTTTTAATGAATTTATGTTCATGAATAATAATGGAGCTACCAGTTTTATTGCATTGTGATAATTGTGCAATCTTTTAGTTCTGGTGTTTGACTTACGCTAACAAATTCCAGTGATCTTGTGAATTGGAGAAAGGATCATTGTTGTTCTTACATAATGTTTTGTCTCGTGTGTTCACGCACTTATTGTGGTTGCACAATTTGATGAATCGTGAAATATCTTTCAGTTTTTATTAAAGTTCTCATCGACGATTGCATCAGTGGAGTTGATGAAGCACTACTCCTAATTTCATTGGATTCTTACCAAATCCTCTTGATAATTTAAATTCGTAGATGTGTTGTTGCTTTGGCTAATATTCGTTTGGAATTTCGTTTTTAGTAATTTGCTTAAATTCTCATCACCCTATTTCTGTTATTTGCTTTTCAAACACTTGGTTAAAATAGGAATTCATATAGTTTCATTCATAAGAAATTGCATACATCATAAAACGGAAAATACAAAAATATATTGGTTTTGTGGTAACGATTCAGCAAAGTTGTGCAGAAGTTGTAGATACCAACAACGGCCTCCTTGTGATCATTCACATTTTTCTTCGGTTGAGCTACCCAGTAGGTTGAAAAACAACCATTCATAACCTTGGAGTTGGTCATTGATCATTTTTTCAAGAGAGAAATTTGTGAGAATTTTTGCCATTAGCATCGTGCAAACAACTGCTCAATAGGACACTACAAGAGCATAGGTAGAGGTATATATTCCTCTAACACATAGACTAGTGGTCTCCCTCCAAGGTGATCACTAAGTGATAAATCCTATGACCTCCATAAGCTAAGCTAATCTGCTAGAGATTGACGGTAGTAAAGGAGTGTACTATGCCAATAGACTATTAGCTATACCCCCTAGCTAGTGGATATTTATTGTTAGCTGCATGCTGGAAAAGGGTGCCCACATTGATCTATGGAATTGGTTTGATTGTGCAAGAGCATGTGGTTGTTGGGGTTGTTGGGTGGATACTTTGCAACCAATAGTTTTGGATAAAAATCCAGTCGCAAAATAGGATGACCAGCCACAACGTGTGAGACAGAGTTTCTGTTACCTTAAAGGGAAGGGTCCCCCTTCTCACGATTTCTTGGATTAACTAAAGGTAAGCACAAAGTCAAGAGATTTTTATAAAATGGGTGTTACCAATATCCTTTCTTCTTATCTTTCAAGAAAGAATCCACTTACTTGTGGAGCGAGTAATGGGCAGGGTGAATCTCTAACTACACTTATATCAAGAGCTGGAAACAGTGATACCGATAAACCTTCACTAACTCAAAGGTTAGCTAAAAGTGTACTGGTTTGGCTCTAAGTCCAGTTGTATTCCTATATGAAAAGCTTTATAATTATAGCACAAAGGTTCCTAAAAATAAGAATACTTAACTATTTTGCGAATTAAGAGAAGTATAAGCTACAGACAAAGCTTCTAGCTATATATTTCCACAATTGCTCCGAGTCAAGGCTTCGGCTCTGATTGCTTCTTAAATCACTATGCTCTTTTATTGAACACACAATAATAACATGAATTAGGACAATAGGCACAAATTACAGTCAAAGCTTCTAATTTGCTCTATCACAATTGCTTCCAGTCAAAGCTTCGAATCCAATTGCTTCTTTTATTCATTTTTCTCCCAAATTTGTAATACATTATCAAAGTTATGCTTGCACAAATGTGGCAGAGCTTTCCTACATACAACAAAAGATGATTTTTACAATGAGGGGGTACTCCTTTATATAGACAAAGAAGTTGAGAAAAAGGTAGAGGAAAAAATGGGAGCAACACAACCAACTTTGACCTAGTCTAACTAAAAGAGAAAATATAGGGTTACATGCAATTGCACATGCAACTCACATCACATGTAATTACACATCTTCATGTAATACATCCTTTTTAATTACAAACATGAAATAAGAAGAAAGAAGACGAAAGACAAAAGAGAAATGAAACAATCGTAGGAATTGTTCTGAAGGGCCTTGTACTTAGCGATGCAATCTCCAATGATCATAGGATCAGAAGTTCTTGTACTTTGTACCGCTGCATTCACCTTGATAATCATGGTGTTGCATCTTTTGATAACGTTTGACTTTGATGAAATTTTTGTTGTCATTTGAAAAATTGATGTGATCAAACTTTTCTTGTTCAAGTTGTTGCGAATTCTCCTTTGTAGATCAACACAAACTAGAGTCTTCGACAGTTTGAAAATCTTCTTGACGATGTCTGGATGTACACTTGGAACAACTTTCCATCAACACCGTTAACTTTTTTTTTTTTGAATTAAAGTGCTTGGCACATGGGAATGCGTGCAAATGGAAATTGTTGATTTCCAAAATGTGACTTCGGTTTTCAAGATGTCATTGCACGGAAAATGGATTACATTTAAATGCAACATGTAATGAGGAATGAAAAGTGAGATGACATGTGAATGTGGATGGTGGACGATCTTTTACATATAAGTGCAAATGGAAGAGATGCAAACCATGTAGTGACATGGGAAGTGGAAAAACACGTATTTGCTCACGGAGGCGTGAATGCATATGGAGAGGCGAGAATGAAACTGGAAGTGGAAAATGGGATTACATGCATGTGCGGAGGGTGAATGGGATGGAAAACATGTAATCGCATTTGTCGGATGAGATGTGATGTGTTGTGACATGGAAAATGGAAGTGAAACGTGATGATGCTTTCACATGAAGTGAAGCAAAAACAAGTTCTTGGGAAAGAACTTGCAACTTCTCCAAAGTGGAGAAAACGGATAAGTAAGCACAAAGCACAAAACAAACACATGCCTTTGGCAAAAGACTCAAACATGTCAAGACGCAATGCACTTCAACATGCAAATTCGAATTTGGAGTTCGAAGAAATTCCAAAAGTGTGAAAACGAGAGTTTTCATCATTTTTAAAGGCAAAATGCACTTTTCATGGTATATATATGGACAAATGTGCAATTTCAAGCTAAAATATGCATGAAAATAGCGAGATAAGCATGAATTGATGAGCAAGTTTGAAAATGTCCACTTACTTGGAGGTTAAAGAGCCAAAATAACAAGTTTTATAGACTTGAAGACCAATTCTTTCTCAAATCTGGATTTTCAAACTTTTTGACTTTTTCCGTACTTGCATTTAACAAAAATTAATGAGCAATGAAGGGTCGAATTTGACATGAAAGTGCCAAATACATGGTCTCCAAAAAGACTATCATGCATTTAAAACTCAAAAACAATCCCTCTTGATCAAAGGTATGGGCTGAAAATGCATATTTTGAAGAAAAACATGACTTTTTTATGCAAAAATCTGAGCCGATTTTGCAAAAATGTGGCAAAAGATGCATGTTTTTGAGTCATTTTTGACTTGTGAATGCAAAAACGACTTTCCCAAATGCATATACATTCAAAATACAAAAAAGTGGCTTTGAAATGCATAAAAGTGGATTTAAACCCCAATTTTCTGGGCATTTTAAGCAAAAACGTGATTCATAAAAGGCATGAAATAAATTCATTTTTGGCTTCTAAGTTGAAAATGTGTATCACAGTGCAATGAAAAACACTTAAAATGCCAAATCGGTTTGGATTGGAGCAAGACCATGTATTAAAATCGGATTTTTTTTGAAGATTTTTCCAAAAAGTGCCCTTGGAGGGAGTTTGGAAAAATGTTTTTTAGCAAAATAAATCCATTTTTTATGTTAGAAATCCATTGCCAAATAAAAACAACCCTATTGGAGAAAATCTCATGCAAATCCATTGAGAAAATCTCAAGTTATGATCAAAATCAGGTTCTTGGAGAGTAAGAACATGTTCTTCAAAATCAAACTTTTTGGAGGTCATTGCACATATTAAAACATGTTTTTGGTTAAAATTGGACCTTTTTGGATCAATTGCATATTTTAAAATGTGTAAGTCATCAAAATCAGACCTTTTGTGTGCTATTACATATTTTAAGTTACATCTCACACTTTAGATGCAAAGACATAAAACCTTACCTTTGGATGCAATGACAACAAAAAGATCCACTTACATGATAACCTTTTGATGTAATGATATCAAAAAGGTCCACTTTTGATAACAAGTTGAACTTTATATGCAGTGACATGTAAAATGTCCACTTTTGATGGATTTTACATGTAATTGCATATAAAATGTCCACTTTTGATGACTTAAATATGCAGACATGAAAAAGGTCCACTTTTGATGGATTAATACTTTTAAGTTGAAAATTATATGCAATGGCATGTAAAAAGTCCACTTTTGATGATTTTAAGTGATTTAATTAGCACATGTCAATTTAAATTCATTAAAATATTACGTATGTAGGACATAGATTATATTTACATATCATATTAACAATATAACATGTAAATATCATTTAAAAAGTAATATTTTATTAGAGCATTTGATTTAAATGCTAAAAATTAAATTGAACTATATAGTTAATATAGTCACTTAAGTAAAAACTCAAAAAGTAACTCAACTTAAAAATATAACATGAAGTGCACTACAGGTACTTCAAGTGAAAATTGAAAAGATAAAGTAACTTAAAAGCATAACATAAAGTGATTTTAAGTTATATTTTTCAAAAAGTGAATGTCAATTTAGAAATATAACATGATATTTTTAGTTTGTGCTATTGCATCAAAAAGGTCCACTTTTTGGGCACTAAAATGGCCATATCTCTTGGCTGACAACTCCGATTGACTTCTAGGTTAGATTGAATCGAAAGGAAAAATGAAAGGAGTGACATGAGCAAAACCAAAGGACTAAAAATCAACAAACGCAAACTCAAAAGCAAAGAACTGACGATGAAGGCCTCAAAAATCAAACAAAGGCTTGACAAAAATCAAGACAAAAAAGACTTGACAAATGCCTTCAGTAAAAGGATTCATTATATCAATTGGTACTGATTGGTTGATCAATACTAACCAATTAAATAATGAACTAAACTCAGAGAAATGCAAAATTAAGCTTGAAAAAGTTTTGTACTGTTACCTGCTTTTTGTGTTGACACAATGCAGGACAATAGGGGCAAATTTCATGGCGATGATTAATGTCCTCATTCCTTAGATGTTTAATGAACTATAGAGAAGATGATTTCTAATGAAGAATAGGTAGGTAATAATTGAGCCAACCTCATGGTATGACTTTTGGCTTGGTTGAATGTGAAATGGTATATTTCCCCTTATTGAGTCGAGGACAAGCCCTTGGTGTAGTACGAGATGCACCAAATTCTCTTTCCATGTATTTGCATGTGGAAATGAATAGGGAAAGGAGTGGGAACTACAATTTAGTGCACAATTAATAGACGTTTCTTCTCTCTTTAGGATGCACAATGGATGGGCAATGATTAGCCATTGGATTGAGCCAGTCATTAGGATATTCATGATGCTTGTACGAGCCATTTGCTAGTGTCTTTGTGACTCATTTAGAAGAAAATGACCTTTTTCGTTGTATGTTGGAGGTATTTATTTGGGTATGATACATAGAGGAAAGCTAGATAGGTTGTGCACTGTTGATGCATATTAGCTAGTTCCTCACATATATGGCATATACTCAAGTTAATCACTATGTGTATGATTTGTGATGTGGCCCTTGTTGTAAGTTGGTAAACTAATGATTGATAGTAATGGTTATGGAAACATCCCTTGAAGGCATTGATATCTTTTATTAGATGGGACCAAATTGATGGTATCCCTTAACAATTAAGATAAAAGAAAGAAAAAATATTATCAAGAGGGGAGAGTAAATCCCTTTAGTTGTAAACTACAAATTCTCCGATTTTCCTTGAGAGGATGTGTAGGCAGTGTCATCAAGATTGATCCCTCGAGGTTGAGTTCTAGGTCTAGGGATGTCCCTAGTTATGGAAGCTAAGCACTATATGAGTAAGTAGGAAGTGTGATGCTGCCACCATGGCAAATAAAGGTGTTTAATAATCTCCACCTCTAATTTAAATCTAAAACGACTAGTGGAATAATTTAATAATTGATGTAAAGAAAATCTAGTAGCAACTAAGGGTGGTTTCTACAATGAATTGTGAATATTGCAATGATTAGATTGGATGTGCTCACACCTAGCACAAATATTTCATGATTATTTACCTTAGACCTCAACATGACCGCCCAATAAAAAATCCCATGTTAAAAAAAAAAATCGATCGCCAACCTTGGATTACTCGAGTATATGAGTGCTCTCTTCCACGGAAAGTAAAGGAAATATCAAACACTCCAAACTTTACTTTTAGTCTTCCTTTGTTATGCCTAGGTTTGATAAAGTAAAAGCAACAATTATTCACTCAAACTACTGATACTTATGGTACAGTAAGTAGTCTAGTGATACAAAACATCGTGAAGTTATTTATTTAGTCTCCTAGCCTTGTATTGTATGGTTGAAAAGTCAAATGGTGTATTAAACCATTTGCATTGCATCATTTAATCGCCTCCTTTGATTTTACCATCTGAAGATGCATATTAGGGAATAGAAATATTTATTCATCTCAATTATACCTTTGCCTAGAAATAATAATCATTTTAATCTAAGTTGCCAGTTTGGATTCGGGTACAGGTTTGTGGGTTCGGCCATTTTTTTTCCTCCATTTGGGTTCCTTGGTGGGGTGGGGGGAGTGTGTGTGTATACAGAAAAAAGAGAATCATACAAAATTTCAAAACTAAATAATTTCATAGTTTGAATATATGTTGCTTGATAATTAATGAATGCCAAATGTCAAAGATAAACATTGTATACTCGCTCATTAATCTAAGTTCATGATTATGAAGAAAATCATACATTTGAATTACTAAATTGCAAAAATGAAATTTCAAAATATATTATCTCATCAAGTAATAAAAGTCTGAATGGTAATAGTGACAAGTTTAAATAGTTTATCATTGTATCGAGGACCTTCAAGGGTAATGGGTCAACAAAAAATGAGAGATCAATGGGTTCTTCCTCGGCTGCAACTAAATCAAGATCCTCATCATTGGAACCCAAATGTGTTCCACTAGCTCTAGACAGTGAAGTATCATCATCATATCTTCCACATCCAGCAAGGTAGCTCTAGCTAGATCCTGGATGGTCATATGCAAGTAAACAGACAGGTGCTACATCCCACAACTTCTTAACCCCCTTCCTGTATTTCGGATCCTTGCGTCATAGGAGGTGCTAGTTGATGTGAATGAATACTAAGTCCTCTGCTTTCTTGACACCCAATTGGTTACACTTCACTAAGTGGATGAAGGAGTATGTAGTCCAATTCCACTCATTAGTAGAAGAGCTTGGTACCTAGAGAGACAACAAACAATTTTTAAAAGAAAATTAGAAATACAAAATAATTGTAGTGTATTAATTCTACAATTTAAGTGGCAAGGGGTAGGAGGTACAGATAGTCTTGTGTGTGTAGGTACCACCATGTAATACCATCCATTATGCTTTGGTCATTAGTAGCATCACGGTTTGCATTGCTTCCTAAGACAAACTCTCCAAAATCTCTCCTAACATTTGAAGCCACCTCAGGATCGCTAAAGAGCATACTGAATGCCTTCTTATACCCACTTTAAACCTCAGGAACTCTATATGGTGTCACTCTAGCAGGGATAACTAGTATGTCAGCGCTATAATACCTTGGAAATAGTGTATTTGCCAAGAGGTCTAAAAGTGTAGTTATCTTGTTCCAACGATGAAGAATAATTGACTCCACCATTTTGCACAAGGTGTCCTCAGAATCATGCTCTTTCCTCTGAATGACTTGGGTTGTCAAATGATGTTCATGTAAGTTATCTTGATGTAATGTTAATTTAAAATTTAGAAATTAAAATCTCTCAATAAAAAAGGATAGAGGATTGTATTAAACTTACCAATTTTATTTTCTCTAGCATGGTGCCATGGCATCATAGATGCCCCCCAAACAAGGCTCATTAGTGTTGGAAAATCGAAGCATAGACATGATAGGCTCAATGAATTCTAATACATAGTTCACATGAGCCCACCAATAGTCATCCAAGATCATTGCCTTCACTTTTTGGGGCCTTGTATTCAATTGCTTCCAAACACCCCATTGGTTGCTAATAACAATTTGGGACAATGTATCTTTTACCCAGGACAATTGTGACTGAAGGAAATTGAGCTTCATCCACCTAATAACATGTTAATTGTATGTTAATAACACATTTCAAATATCTAAACAACACAAAAAGTATTTTATTCTTATGCAAACATGACACAAAATCATTAATGAAACTAAATAAATTAAATTTTAGAATTAAACTTCAAGATTAAGACAACTACACAGATAGGGCAACACAGATCCACCATTCATAAAGATTTCAATCACTTACAATATGCCATCTAGCTTCACAAGTTGGATTACATCGAAAGTGCTTGTGGTATCAAGTTACAACCCAATTAGACATCTTGCCAAGTTTCAAACTGAACCTTGAAAATGCATCTATTCAACATTGCCTTAATGTAAAATACAACTCAACAAACATTCAAAGCAAACTATCCTAGCAGCCGAATTACAAGACTCCATCTCGACACAATCTCCTCTCCTCTAAAATGAACTAGCTGTCTAGATTATGTATGACGATTTGAGGTATCTTGGAAGATCTTTAGAGATCTGATTTGTCGGCTGACCAACTGGCAGTCGAATGTCGGCGATCCATGGCTACTTGTTTTCACCAATGACAACCTTGCTTGGTCGACAATCATGCCACACAATTCGAGCAATTGAAAGTGTTTCTTGCAAGAGATCTCAAACCATTCGATCTCAATCCGTGTCCGTGATCCAATCTCAAACTTTGGCATACCATTCGATTTTGCACAATCCAAGTGTGTTTTCTTTTGAAGCATTTTTCCTTCAAGGAAACATACTTCCTTTGTCAAGCTCAACAAAGATTTGGAAGACGAATCATCATTGTGATACCATTATCCAACCAAGCAACCCGATTTAAAATTTTAGACCTCGGCCTCCTTTCAAGCTCACTACATTCTCCCCCACTTAAACTAGGCGACGTCTCGACACCAGTGCATCCCTTGCTTCATAGGTTGCACGAAAGATCAAGTGTAAACTTTACTCATGCCAGTCTGAATTCCTCCCAGTGAAATTCCATGACTTTTTCCTCATCACGCCACAAGATCTCTGATCTCTCCCATATCAGATCCTCTTCTTCTGCATCATCCCAGATCACCAAGAATTTCCTTCACTGCTTTCTTGCCAATACCATGCACTCTAGTGCCAACAATTTCCTTCACTCGGCAAGTGGGGTTATCCAACACATTTGTTGGTCCACGCTTAGGAATGTTCCGAGCAAGATTATCGAGGTCGGCTACATGAGGCCTCAGTTGAGAAATGTGAAAGACAGGATGAACTTTTAAATGAAGGGGTAGATTCAATTTATAGGCAACCTTACCCACTTTGGTGACCACCTCAAACGGTCCATCCCAACGATGCACCAAGAATGAGTTGATGCTACATGGTGCCTTAAACTGATCTGGGTTCATTCTCAACAAAATCTTGTCACCAATGTTAAACTCAAGTTCTCGCCTCTTGTGATTTGCAAATTTCTTCATTCGGTCACTTGCCATTGTAAGATTGTACCCTACTGAATCAACTTTATCATTCCACCTCCTTACCACATCCACTATTGTAGCATCACTTCCTTGATACCACTAAGTAAAGTATGTGGAGACAAAGGTTGCTGACCAGTTGCTAGCTCAAAAGGTGAATACTGGCTTGAACCACTTTTTATAGATTATAGCTGAACTGAGTTAACATTGGCCAATTCTTCTGATCTATAAAGAATTTTGCAAAGGGTCCTTTTAATGGGAAAAACCCTCTTCTCCAATATGTCACACCTAGGGCAAAATATAAAAAGAATTCAAGAGGGACTAGGGTGGGATTGCCATGTTTGTCTTGATGATTTTAGGGGCAGCTATACAAGGGTGAGGTGACACTTTTTAGGTCTTTCATGCCAAGGAGTCAAAGCTTGTCCTAACTTGATTGATGAACAAAGATTAGAATGCCAAAGATTGCACTTAGAGGTTGAAATGGAGGGGCAAAATTTGACAGTGGCATCACCATCTATTTCCTCACAATCATCTAGGCACATGTCATCCGCCATTGGTACTAGTGGCAGCCCTACTAAGTCTAGAGGGAAGAGAAAGATGAGTCGTGGTGAGAAGGGCTCTGTGGAAAGTATGTTTAATGCACATTCAAAGGAAAAATATGAGGCATCCATTGGTAGTTTCTTTGTTGCTAATGGTATCCCATATCATGTTGCCCGTTTCACTTATTTTAAACAAACGGTGAAAGATATATTGAACACGAATCCCTTGCTTGTACCCCCTGGTGAGCATAAGCAAGGTTGGATAGAGTTGTTTTTTCATAGAGAGATCCTATTGGATGGTGGACCTGGCATGGGAGAGATACACTTGAGTTAAAAAATACTTGCCACTCACCTCTTTGCACAAGTTGCTAGTTCCTTAGCTGCAGAGAGTAATTGATCCACATATTCATATATCCACTCTATCAAGAGGAACAACCTTACCTCTAATAGAGTGAAGAAGCTAGTGACAGTGCATCATGCTCTTCGACTTGTGCATCATCAGACTCCAGAGTATAGGTAGACACTAGCTTTGCGGTGGGATGTTGAGCCTAAGGATGTGGCCCAGATAGATGAGCATGACACTGCACCAGGATTGGTTGGGGTTCCATTAGATGACACTACACTTCCTGTCGAGGATGATAGTGAGGACTCTGATTTTGATGCCATGGCGGTAGAGGCATAATAGGACAGCAGTCTACTTCATTTTTCTATGTTTTGTTTTTTATGTTGAACTTGAACATGATTATCAGATTATGATACATTGATACTTATTACTTTATGGCAGCTCTCTAGCGTTTGGGCCTATAGCTTTGGGCATATCTAGATTTTGATTTTCAGATTTATCAAGTTTATCATTATGATATTGTTCACTGATATTGATATGCATTTTGGCAATTGTGTACTGAAATCAGATATTATTTTTTAGATGGCATTCAAATGTTGTATGTTCTGGTTCTATAATGTTTAAATGACATGCTTTGTGCTTAGTTTCATATGAATGACATGTATATTTTAAAATTTCTCGATATATATATATAGGTGTCCACATTTGTTGACCCCACGCGTCCCCAAAATCACCAACAAAATTTGCTGTCCGACAAACCTGTCCCACCATCCCCGTACTGAAACCTCGCGGGAACATAGATAAAAAGATATTACTTAATGAGATTTTCAATTACTTTTTGGCCCCATCAACAGTGGGTTCTTGTGGGTCCGCACAGGGTCCATTCAGGGCTTGCCAAAACCCCTAGGTAAATGGTGGGTTTGTGCAAGTTCCATAACACAGATTGTGGATACATGTGGGTCTACGTATATGCAAGCTTGCTTGGACCCATAGGCTGTGATGTGGACCCTTCGCGTACTCGCCACAAACCTAGCCTAATCTGAACCCGCGACGAACCCGAACTTGAACCTAGACACAAACTTGGACCTAGACCCAAACCTGGCTGGGGTTCGAACAGTGCAACGTAGATTTTTGTACTTCAAACATTGAAAATCAAATAAATTGCCCAAAGAATGTCATATCTCCCTCTGATAATGAAATTTAGTTTTAATTCATAATAATTGAAATATAAAATAAATATATACAAATTATAGAAATAAATAATAAATGATAACTAATTTAGGTGCTAAGAGACAAGCCCTACCTATATATTAATCAATTTACAAGAGAAGCATTCCAACCTAATTTCAAGAATGAGGCAGCAGTGAAGTAAACATTGCAAAGACTATGGTAAGTATCAGGATAAAATTGTAATAAGCTTTGCGTTTTATCAAATAAATTCTAGAAACATATCTGTGTGTGCGCGCTCTTATGCAATCATAGTTGATAAGTGATATATTCCAAGACTATGTAAATGCAGTTGTTGGCCACCAAATCATAATGTTTAGAATACATGAACATTCTCTAGCTACGACAATCATTTATTTATGAAGATTTTGGAATAGGTTTGAACAAACATTTAAAGATAGTTGGCATGATTAGTAGGTAGCAAACTATATTATATCAAAGAACACTGCCTTTGAAATATGGTTATCTGACCATGTAAGTAAAGTTTCATATATTTGCAACTATTAACATGTGTCCATAATTATCAGACAGAAGAAGGCAAACTAATATAATTCATGAGTCAATATAATCAAAGAATGTAGTTGGGTGAGGAGCTCGATATAAAGTACCAATTACTAAGGGATTATGGTTGTTGAGTCAACACCCAATACAAAGGGAATAAATCTGAAAGTTGTTACTTACAGAATAAATAGATGTGCAATGAGTAGATCTGTTTGAGAAAATAAAGCTTTGAGTTTTTTAGTTTTTATGATATTTTAAGAAGTTCTTACATGTATATAAAATCTGTTTCTCATACACAACCTCTAAAAATTCCATTTCTCATGATGTCGTGGTTTCTGTTGCTGTCGTAATTCTGTTGCATGTCTATTAACAGGGCAAATTATTAAGAATTTTTATTTTGAATGCATGATTTACAGCCCAGTATTAGAAGCACATGTTTGGCTAGTTGTGAAGAGTATTTATCAATTGGTACTTCATTCCTCAAGGAACTAATTTCAGTACTTTCTTTGTCATGTGCAGCTACCACCTGAAGATTGCCTTGCTGCATTATTTGTTGTTGGATTTTCTCTGTCAGGTATTTCATTGACTTTACTAGATTTAGCTGCTTCTTTAACTGTGAAAATTTCCACACTTTTGGTCTGGAATGTAGTTAGATTGCTATTGTTATTTATATCATATATTGACAAATTAGACCAATAGAGGAGGGTAGAAACTAGTGCTATTTATAATGTCTTGTTTGAATAGTAAATTCACATGATTGTGTTAGTGGATGCATGGAGAGAATGTGCTTAGTGCAAATGATGCATGTGCAGATGATGGTGAAAGTGATGAGCAAGTTGCTCTTGTGACCAATAGTGGCACTTTGAACAGAATCATGATCAGAGATATCCGCATATGTGGCCAATCTGCCAGGTAAGAATGCTATTATATGCCTGCCTTGGTTTGGGACAATATTTATTGTTTCATCTCAATTATTTGATCAAATTCTCGAAATGGAATACTATTTGCATTGTCCTCTCTAATTTGTGATATCTAATGGTTAAGGCTTGAAGTTAATGAGTATTTTGTTCCAGGGGAGTGAGACTTATGAGATTGGAAGAAGGTGACAAGATTCAATCAGTCTCTATATTGGCAGCTTCTGAAGTCAACACAGATGATACTAAAGATTTGGAACTTCAAGAATCTTCTTCTTAGTTATTGATTTTTCAAGTTTTGTCTACCACGGGTTATTCAGTTCAAATCAGTTGCTATTTTGACCATTTCTAACTCTTCTTGGTGGCCCAATCTGAGATGATTTCAACTTCATTGGATGCAAATCGTCTGTAATATTGTAAAGAGGGAAATGGCTATCCAGTTTGCATATAAGCTGACAAGATGATGTGTAAACTGAATTAATTTTTTGGAACGTGACAGAACTGAGTTCCAGCTCATTTGAAATACATCCTGGAGCAATGTATGTGAGCAAGTAATTTAGCAGTTGGAAGAAAGAGTCATCAAGCAATTTTGACTACACTTGCAATATGATCATTTTTAAACATTAAGTGTAACAGAGTGAAATTGTGAATAGATTTAGTTGCATGTTAGGGGGGATCTTAATTCTGTATCATTTTTGTATTTGAGTAACTTGTTGAGATAGACATTGGTTAATGTTGATGTTATTTTTCATTAGATTCATATTTAAGAAATTCTTGGCTGTTTTTTAAATAGGTTTTCAAAGTTAAATTTGAACTGGATTCATTTATAAAGAAATAAAACCATTTTTAAGGCACAAGTGATTTTCTCTCCTTAATTCATTTCTCGAGTTTTTAACAAAATTGTTAGAAGTTTGTATTTGATATTCTGAAACTGAATTCAGTACAGACTTTTCAGGGATCTTATTAAAGAAAAGATTGCAATTATTATTTTTTGCAAGAAAATATGAAAGGTTTCCAGAATGTGTTCTTGGATTTTTTTTCTATTTATAATAAATGTATGTATTTTTTTTCCCTCCGCCACAATTAGATATGGATATGCAATTTTTCTTTTGTAATTTGCTTTATTTTGCTTGTTTGTTAATTCTGAAAAGAAAACTTTGTGTTAGGGCTGGGCTGAACCTCATGAAAAAGGATAGCCATCCAAAAGAGGATGCACTGAATGTTTCAGAAAGGTTGTTGGAGGTTGTTCAAAGTGGATGCCTTTAAGACCACTCTTTTCTATTTCTTATTTTTGTTTTCTTTTAATTATTTTATATGTTTGAATATCTACAATATTAAATGTGATTGTTATTCAACTTGTTAGTCTTTTGAAAGTGATTGTTATTTTGACTTGTTAATCCTTTGGACATTTAATTCTAATTTTTAAAATGATATTATCATGATTATCAATAGTAGACATGTACTAGAAATCGTGTGTAGGTTACCCCTATCGGCACATAGTTCCATTTATTTTAAGAAATGTAAAATAAAGTCACATATACACAAATAAGGTTTAAAGTTGTGACTCATCACATAACTTTGTCAAAATAGTATAGTAAAAGACGAGAAACCTATGGAGAGAAATAAGGAGCAATTACCATTACTTATGTCACATGAGTAAAGCCATTTTGGTTTTGCAACTAATAATGTAGGCTCATGCTATACAACTGTAGTAATCTTATAAAACCTTTATTTCTTATACTATTATCAAATATGTTGGGCGGATATTTTGCAATCAACAGTGTTGGGTAAAATTCAGCCACAAAATTGGATTATTAGCCACATTGTGTGAGACAGAGTCTCTCTTACCTTAAAGGGAAGACTCTCCTTTCTCAACGTTCCTTGGATCAACTCAAGATAAACAAGAAGTTGAGAGATTTTGTAAGGGGTGTTACCAATATTCTTTTTTTTTAACTTTCAAGAAATAATCCACTTTCTCATATAGTAAGTAATGGGAAAGACGAAATCTCTAACTACACTTCTATCTATTAGCTAAAATTGGTGATATTGATAAACTAACTCTAACTCAAAGGCTAGCTAAAAGCGTACTGATTTGGCTAAGTCCAGTTTTAATCTATTATGTAAAAGTAATCTTTACTATTGGGGCTCAGAGATTTTCAGAAGTAAAGAATTCTAACTATTTTGTGAATCAAGAGAGAAATATAAGCTATACTCCAAGCTTCTTGCTTAATATTTCTACAATCATTCCTAGTCAAAGCTTCGACTCTAATTGTTTCCTAACTTGTTTTATACTCAATTACCAAGAATATAAAATCGCATGAATCAAAGACAACATATGCAAATCACAGTCAAAGCTTCCAATTTGCACAAGTAACAATTGCACTCAATCAAACTTTAGTTTCAATTGCTCATTTGTATTCACTTATCTATCAAAACAACAGTACACAATCTAAGTTTTGTTGGCGTAATTTCTCTAGAGCTTTCTTGCATACAATAAATATGATTTTACATTAAGAGAACACTCCTTTATATAGGTACATGAGTTATAAAAAGATGGAGGAAAAAGTGGGAACAACTTGACCAATTTTGACCTAGTTTAACTAAAAGAGAAATTATTGGATTACATGTAACTACACATGCAATTTACATTACATGTAATTACATAATTCTATGCAATGTATCCTCTTTGATCTACAAACAGAAAAATGAAAACAAAATAACAATCTTAAAGATTGTTTAATAGTGCCTTGAATTTGATGATGACATCACACATTGTAGGAATATCTAAACTCTTCATTGTCTTTGATATTGTCCCTATTCTTGCTACATCTGCATATGTTGATTGCACGATTTTGGAATTTGATAATAATGAATCATGTAGATGCTTTGCTTACGACTTGTATAGAACAAATCTTTTCATTGTATGAGAACTAAAATCATCAGAATCTAAATCAGCATTGACCCTAATTGTATATTCTAAAGTCAACCTTTTAGCTATAATCAGATTATCATGTATATCAAGAATCTGACATCCCATTTACTCTAAGTCACATGTGATTCTTGTTTCTATCGATTAGCAATTTTCCATATTTACTTGCAACTTTGTTACAAGCTTTCTTAGCGTCTCTTTGTAATTTATGAGCCCATGACATATGTAATGCATTTCACAAGATGAAAGAATGTCTCATGTGACCATGGCATCTAGATCAAGCTTAGTGATCTCATCCTAGTCATTGAGAATTCCTTTCAAAGTGTTGGCTTTTTGAGTAAAAGGTATTCAATTCTTGTTCCATTTCTTTCGTACCTTTGATACGCCTTTGGACTTTAACCGTATCTGTAATAGCTTGGAGTCCTTTAGAAATGACTTCTCCTATTGATGACTTAGCAACTTCTACTATCTTTGACTCTCTGGATGTTTGAGACAACAACATTTTGCGAAGATTGTTGTTGAATAACTTCATTTAAGCGAGCAACCTCTTGCCATAGTTGATTTTTCTTTTCGCATAATTCATAATTGCTCTTTGATACATTGGCAAGTGCATCTTGAGCATCTTGTAAGCAACCTAGTCATTACTGCTTTTTGATCTCTACCTTGGTGAATTTGTAATTAGAACGAGTAAGTTCTTCAATGGGCTTGTCTACCAATGGCTCAACAACCTCTACAAACTTGGTTTTTTTTTTGAATCAACTAAGATCCTTGAAACAATCTTATCTTTCAAATAGTTGGACTTAGTTTTCTTAATAGAAAGATCAACTAGGGGTACACCATCCTTTCTCCTTTTCATTGTAATTCTTCTCACCCAAGCATGTAAACTGAAATCCTCACTCACAGAAATAGATGCAACAGTGACAAACAACATTAATCCTAATCATATTTATGTGGTCACCGAGCAAGATTCACATTACACAATTGAATTCATAGGTGCATGATAGGAGGATTTTGTCATGAACAACTTAAAACCTGTTAGGGATATATCACGTTGAGAAACTTGACCTTCTGTGAGAGTTGGAAAATCCACAAACACATTCTCCAAATGTTCACATTGCTCAACTGTTAAGATGGGAGTGGTTGTTGAAGATATAGGAAGAGCCGATGGATTTACTTTTGAGGTTGAAATGGAAGGTGTGAAAACAGTGGAAAAAGAATCCACATCATCTATTACACTTAAGAAAGGTGTTTCTTGCATAGATGGTTTTTGAGACTGCAAAGGTTGTGGAGGATAGATAATCATGATTTTGCCCTCTTCTCCATCCTCTTTATTTAGTTCCTCGTTAGATTCTTCCTTTAACTCTTGAACTGGTTCAGGGGTCTAAGATTATTTAAATCCCTTTCCACCCTTCAACTTGAATTTGAGAGATTTATTTACATTAGAAGAAGAAGCACCATGTTTACCTATGATTTCCAATTGTGACATCCTTCCAAGAAGACCAAAACTTCCACAATCCAAACCCAATTTCAAATTAAACCATTTGAGACATTTAATTTTCAATTGCTTGTTAGTGTTTGCCAAGATGGATTGAAAATGATCTAGGATAGAAGTACTTTCCTTCTATTGCCATTGAAGAGGAAAGGGCATCGTCTATCAAAACAAGCTTGATGATATTCTAGACCAAGAATATTGCCATCATCTTCAATTTGAAAATCAAATGGGATCTCAAGCATATTAAGATCAGTGATCTGCTACAAAGTCAATCTATAGTAGTCCATTTTTATTATATCCAAGTCTGACCGCATATCAATTTAAATATCTTCTATACGATAGACATGAGTAAATGCCCTCTTGATTTGAGAATTCATCTATCTATAATAAAAAACAAATCTGGCTTTGAATTTCTTCAATGTGATCAACTAAAGTTGTTCTTCCATGGCTTTTGTTTTGTGTATAGAATTGATCATATAATGACCAATTATCGGGGGTTTGCTAATAGAAATACCAAAACTTGGTCTATGTAAAGAATGTTGATCAGATTGAACCTCCATGAGTTGTATGGCCAACTCCATAAGAATGATCATGTCAATAACAAACCTAGGTAGGGTATATGACTCTCCTTTAAAATACCCAACCCTCAAATAGGTAAAGGTTGAAAATTAGATAAAGATGCAATCATAATGATTAACCTTATCCCAAGCTTCATCAAACATTCTTTTAACAGACAACAGTTTATCAAACAAATGTTGAAAATATCCAAAGAATGCATTTGGGACTCTTCTGTAAGGGTACTTACTATTAGTTAGAGTAATCTGATCACAGTATTCCCAAACTAGAATTTGAAGATGATCTCCCATGTTTGAAAGTAAATAAAAAGATCCCATAACAACTGTAATATAAACAAGGTAGAAATTCATATAAAAAGGTGTTGAAGTTCCCACATTAAGTAGTTGCTCACAGAGTGCAATGTTGATTAACTCCCCCCAAAAGATGCGTTCTTTTTTATTCATGATTTGAAAAATGAACTCATACATCCATGGTTCAAAATCACTGGATTCTTTAAGACCACATACTTTGTTGAGAAGAGTAGTTAAGTCTTTGTTCGCTGGGTTAAAATTGAATCTATGAATAGTCTTAGGCCATCTTGAGAAATTTCTTCTCGTGGAATCAAACCAATATGAATTAACATATTTAGTTTCCTTTGTTTGCATTCCATATCTCTAGAGAGGCTTCTTTGGTCAAGTCCACACATTATGCACTCTGAGGTGCTCTGAATATCTACTTAATGACTTCAGGATTAAGGCTAATAATAACATTACCATCAATATTCTTGATCATTTTTTACTTTGGACTGAAGTGTTTTGCACATCCAAGAATAACTTTGGTTCCAAGGTGGCCATGGGAAATGTGGACACCAAATGAATATTACTCCTTTTGATGTGTTTCATTTCATGACTAGCAAGAGCTTTTATCCTTCATAGGAAATAAGTCATGTCCACATGCTTGATCTCTATATCCAACACATTATCAAGAATGGATGTGGCCTGAGATGGAGTTGCATGAGCCAACTCTTTATCATATTGGTATTTCATTTTGCCTTTAGATTTTGAAGGCAAGGGCATCTCTTGTGATTGTGCTGCAACATGAAAATTTCAAAATGTGAACACATCATCAGAGGATATTGCTTTCACAAAAAGGTTGGTTCTTGATCAGTAACAAAGGTTCGAAGTATGGATTAGACACTTCATGGATCCAATAAGATGATCTAAAAAGAGACATCATGCATATGTAAAAGATGGAAAACTGTTGGAGGAGATTGAAAACATGAGGTGGAAGTGAACAGTAATGAATGTGCTTAGATATGAAAGTTGAATGCATGAAAATGCATGCAATTGAAAATTATTTACTTTTAAAAAGTGACATTGAGTCAAAAACGGGTTTTCAAGATGTTATTGCACAAAAAGTGAAATTCATGTATATGTAACCTGTAAAGGAGAACAAAAGGTAGAAGGTTGTTGGGTAGGTGGATGATGGATGGACAATAATAAAAAGAGAAAAAGTCAAGCCCTCCAATCCATTGTTTGATATGCCTTTACGTTCTCAAAATATGGGACAAAAATGTAAATCTTGAGGCTTGGTTGTCAAAACCTGCTGCTCCCTTGTTCTTTTAGAGGCTACCCCTTTTTGTTTGGCTCTCCTGGCCTATTGTTTCCTTGTAGCTTGACATGGTTTATGACTTATTGTCTATTTCTTTTGTAACCATGGGGTTTCAAGCACCCATTCAAAACTTGTTTTGGTGGAAGAAGTGTACTGTGCTATCTATGAGGCAACCCTAGTCACCTAATTTTGGTTGGTGACCTATTTCACCCTTGGGCTGTTGTATCTTTTGTTCAGGCTCCATTGAAAACATTTTGATATATAAAGAGTTTCAGACAACTTTCAAAACTTGTTTTCCTTAATCAAAAACATGTAAACGAGAACGAAAAGTGAGATGACATGTAAATGCAGATGGAAGATGAGTTTACATGTAATTGCATGTAAAAGATGAGATGTAATGCATTATGACATGGAAAGCGGAAATTACATGTAATTGCTCATGAAATCTAATGACAGATACAAAATGAAATGACACAATGTACCTTACATGTTATGAGGGAGATGAAATGAAAAGATGCACTTGCATTCATTGATAGAAGATGGTGTGAAATGAAATGTGATCAAATTATTGGGAAAGAATTTGCATCTTCTTCTTCCAAATGAAGAGAAACAAGAAAAGAAGAAAGAAAACAAGAAAACAAACATAGATAAATGTGTACCTTTGGCATAAGACTCAAACATGTCAACAAGTAATCTACTTCAACATACAAACTTGAATTTGGAATTTGGGAAAAATTCAAAAGCATGGAAATGAGACTTTTCATCATTTAAAAAGGGAAAATGCACTTTTCATGGCATCTATATCAACAAGTGCGTAACATCAAGCTAAAACATGCATAAAATCAACAAGATAAGCATGAATTAATTAGAAAAAAGGAAGATGTTTGCTTACTTGATGAACTATATGCCAAAAAGGAAGGAGAAAGAAACTCAACTTTGAAAATTTTCAAACAAACTTGGACTTCTTCAACCTTACAATCATGAATTGTAATGAGCATACAATGAGGGATTTTTTTAATGAGAATGCCAAAAATGTGCCCTAAAAACCCTCCCAACTCCAACATTTTCAATAAATGCAACATAATGGGATGTTTTTGGCAAAAAAACGTGTTTCAAGTCTACCCCAAATGAATCATTTTTAACATTAAAATGTTAAAACGTGCTTTTCAATAGCAAGAATATGTATGGAAACTCCAAAATGCCTCTTTCTTAGATAAAAACGTGATCAAAATCACCCAAGAATGGACGTTTTTGGTAAAAAAATTGTGGCTTTAGTATGTTATAAAATGCATCATTTTTTTCAAGAAATCTACTGTTTTTGCAAGGAGAATGCATGGAAATGCAAAAATGCCCCTTAAAGAAGAGATTTCAAGTCATTTAATGAACAAATCTAGGCAAAATCATCAAAAATGTGTTCTTGGAAGCCATAAAAATGGACGTTTTGCCCTTGGAATGCAAAAATGGGTTCTTAGACGTAATGAGATATGTTAACACATTTGAACATACTTTAGAGTTGCATTGACATGTTTTAAAAACATGCATCTTAGTCGAAAATAGGTTTTTAATATGCAAATACATGTCTTATAAGCAAAACACACCTTTTTGGTGCAATTACACATTAATGTTTTTCAAAAATGACCTCCAAAAGGCAAAATGCACCTTTTTGGTGCAATGACATGTTTTGCAATTGACCTCCAAGGCAAAACACACCTTTCTAGTGTAATTGCATGTTTTAAAACTGTTAGTGTAAATAATTAATTATTATTACACTTTACTTAAATTTACTTAGTTTAAATGTATTATTTTATTATTTATCATATAGACACCTAGAAGTATGCATAGTTAGATGAGTTGTCTTCTTGACAATACAAGAGTTTGTATAATCAGCTAAGTTGTCATGTAGACAATATAGTTGTTCGCATAAAAATTAAGCACATGGTGTCTACAACATCTCTTTATGAGATACACCTCGCTATTCTTATCCTCTCATCATCACACTAACTTCTTTACTCAATGGAAAATAATCCACTCTTGGTGGACATGCATAGTTGTGAGGCTTATCATTTTGTTAATTCTTAGTCAGTCTAGAGGCCTTTATATACAGGCACTTCTAGTGTGTATATACATATTATATTCTCATTATTGTTATTCTGATCATCCATTATTGGTCCATATTGTTCTAGTGTTTGAGCTTTTTGATCTTGGTGTTATTTTTTCCTAAGACAAATTCTTACATGGTATCAGAGCTAAGAGAGCTTCTCTTCACATAGCCATTCGAGACCTTTTTTGCTTCACCTCTCGAACGATCACAATTCAGATTCAGAGTATCTATAGTTATTGGTAGTGTCTAGAGCCAAAGAAGACCTCACCATTGTGTCCAGAGGATCGATTAGGTGAATTTTGACTATAAATTTGCCTACCTTAGGCCATACTCGAATCTAAGGTAATTTTTTTTTGCAAACTAGAACCTGAAGGCCCGATTTGCGAAATTGGTATGATCTCTTTAGATCTGCGCAATTAATTTTCTAGATCTGAATATTTTTGTGTCTCTACAATTTTTCTTTTTGGATTTACATTTTATTTCCAAAATTCTATGAAAAAATTGGCCTTTTAGGCCTGTAGGAGAGATTTTTTTTGTTCAAGACAAGATTGGAGCTTGCTAGTGCAAATTAGATATTAGCATCATATTTAGAAGGTGAAAAAACCCTCAAATTGATTTGTTTCATCAAAATCAAACATTTGAGCTGAAATATAGAGGCAATTGATTTTTGGAGGTGTGACGACCATGATTCAGGAAAAATAATTGCAGAGGTAATTTTCAAACAATGATATCTCCCTCATATAGACTTCTTTTTCGAAGCAATTTTTTTTTGTTTTGGGGTAGAATTTCATGATCAACACATTGGTGTAGGATGTTTGAGATCTCTGTTCCTGAATTTTTCTACAAATTGCAAATCCCAATATTTGCAACTTCAAAGGCATAGTTTGGGCTCATCTAGACACATATTTAGGTTTTGTTTTTCTTGAAAGTACATAATTTTTTGCCTACTTTCTAGATCTACAATCAGATTATAGGCTTGTGTGAAGAGAAATACCACTTTCAAAAATAGGTCCCTTTTTTGCATTGTATTGCTTTGATTAAACTTCAAAATTGTTGTATATCTGAGCTACATTGCTAAGTACTAGATTTGAACTCCAAGAGGAGGTTGTAAACAACAAAATTAGAAGTCCACTTTTGTCCATTTTGCAGACAAGTGGTCTATTGTAAACACACTACATATAATGTGCCTAAAGCATTCATTTGGGGGGGGTTCTTTGATTGAGTGAAAAGGGGGGTGTGTCTTGTGTTCTTGTGTCTCCTTGATATTGTGCTCTTTTTTTTGCATGATGGGTTCTTTTTTTTGCATGATGGGTTCTTTTTCTAAGTTAACACCACATAATTATGCTACTTGGAAAGGAAAGAAAAGATAAAGGAACCATTGGTTGAAAAAGGTTTACTACATTATGTAACTGGTGTAGCAAAGAAACTTGATGCTGATGCTGATGAGTCTCATAAAGAAGATTGGGCATCAAAACAAGAAATGACCCTAGGAACCTTGTTAAAGAATATCTCAGATCCTGTCAAATATCACATAAGGAACCTTGACAATCCAATAGAAGTCTAGGATAAACTTGAAGCATTATATGGGGTAGTAGATGACAATATGGCCTACACCATTGAGAACACTCCTCTCAAATTGGATCCTAGGATTTTCGACATCATCAAAGACTATCTTACCCAAGTAGACATGTATATGGCACAACTTAAGGATTGTGGTGAACCCATCAAGGATGGAAAGTTGATCAAACATGTGATGACTCATCTTCCACCTAAATATGTAGCTTTTGTTTTCGGTTATAATGCTCACAAATTAACAATGGGTAGTTCCTTCACTAAGCCTTCATTTGAGTCATTGGTCTTAGAACATGAAAAGTTAGTGAGTATGGGAATTCTCCAGTCTTCCAAGACCAAAGCCTTAGTAGCCAATCATGGGAATCAAGGTGGTAAAAATTCCAACAAGAAGAAAAAGCAGTGGAAGGCTAAGTAAGCCACAAGATGACACATAACAATCTTCCTCTATGCAACAATCTTCCTCCACTGAACAATCTTCTTCACAACAAGGCAAGTCTTTTTCCAAAAACAATAAGAAGGGAAACAACTTCAATAAAAGGGAGAAGAAAACTTGTTCTAATTATAAGAAGAATGGTCATGATGAACATGAGTGTAAGGATAAGCAAATTGATGAGTTGCTAAACTTAATGAGGAAACATAAAATTGATATACCAAATTCCTATAAGGATAAGGGATCTTCAACCACTTCAAAAGGTAAGGGACAAGCTTTGGTAGCAAGTACAAACAATTCTAAGGAATGGGTTCTTGATTCAAGAGTTACACATCATATGGGTGCTTCATGGGAGTATTTTTCCTCTTTGAAATCATCAAATGTACCTTACATCTATGTGGGAAATGACACACAAGTGGAAGTTGAAGGAAAATGGAATGTTGAGTTGGACAATGGCATCTTCAAGGATGTTCTTCATGTTCCCAACCTTAGCACCAACCTTCTTTCAATCTACTAAATAAATCACTATGGATGTGGCAACAAAGTGGAGTTCCTTCCTGATTCGGTTGTGAAAAATCTAAAGGATGATTCTATGGTGGAAATTGGAAAGGCTAATCATAAGACAAGACTTTATTCTTTTTCTCACTTTGTGCCTAAGTCCACTTCCCTTGCCTTGTTGACCCACTCAAATTCACAAAGTAAATTATGGCATGAGAGGTTTGGACATCTCAATTACTGCTACCTTCAACAACTTAGCAATAAGGATATGGTCATTGGTCTACCTCAAGTCAAGTGTTCAGAGGGTGTATGTTTAGGTTATGAAGCAGGCAAGCATCCCGAAGAGAAGTTTGACAAGGGGAAGTCTTGGAGAGCTACTATTGTTCTTGAATTGGTTCATAGTGATGTAGCTGGCCCATTTCCAGTACCATCATTTGGAAAGGCTTGCTATGTTCTCACCTTCATTGATGACTTTTCATGCTACACTAGGGTCTTTTTTCTAGCTCATAAGAGTGAAGTATTTGATAAGTTTATCACCTTCAAAGATCAAGTTGAGAAGCAATCAGGGAAAACCATCAAGATTCTTTGAATAGATAATGGAAGGGAATATGCGAACTGAAGGCTTATAGACTTTTGTACTCATGAGTGTATTGATCTTCAACATTCAGTTGCATAAAGTCCATAGAAAAATGGTGTTGCTGAACGAAAGAATACAACCCTTAAGGAGCTGACCACTTGTATGCTACAACATAAGTCTCTAGATCAAGTTTTTTGGGAAAAAGCCATGAATTGTGCCAATTACATCCAAAATAGAAGTCCCCATAAGGCCTTAGATGGAATTACACCTTTTTAGGCTTGGTGTGGAAGAAAACCAAGTGTAAAACACTTTGAAGTTTTTGGTTTTCTAGCATGGGCAAGGATTCCTCCACAAATATGAAAGGCATTGGAACCTCAAAGAAAACCTTGTATATTTGTTGGATATCCTGACCACATTAAGGCATACAAACTCATGGATCCAGAGACACATGAATCTTCTTTGAGAGGAGTGTTCACTTTGAAAAAACTTGTCCAAGTTTGGCTCCTTCAACTCCTCTTTCCTCCATCATGGAAAGTGATGATAGTGACTTGGAAGATGATATTCCTTCAATGTTGACTCGCAGGACACTACCTTCCCAGGGTTCACAAATAGTTGAGGATATTCCTTCTTCTTCTTCCACTAGACCTCGTTGGGCACAAAAAACAATTGATTCAACAGGTTCATTGGTGGGGAATCCTTTAGATACTAGGAGGACAAGGTCACAACACAAATCATTTCCACATGCTTATATTTCCATTGCTTATGGTCTATAGTCATTTAAGGAAGCATCAAGGATTCTTGAATGGGACAAGGCCATGGAAGAAGAATATAACTCTTTAAAAAAAAATAACACTTGGGACTTAGTTCTTCTTCCTAAGGGAAGAAAGTTTTTTCGGTGTAATAGGATATATTGGACAAAGTTTGCAGCGAACATAAGTGTGGATAAATATAAGGCTAGACTTGTTGCCGAAGGTTTCTCATAGGTTCTTAGTTTTGACTATACTAAGACCTTTGCATCGATAGCTAAGATGAACTCCATTCGTTTGATACTAGCTATTGTTGTAGCTCATGGTTGGGTTGTTCATCAGATGGATGTGAAGAGTGCATTCTTGAATGGTAATCTTCTTGAGGAGATTTATATGGAGCAGCCATGGGGATTCATACAGGATTCTACTATGGTTTGTAGGTTGAAAAAGTCTATCTATGGCCTCAAGCATGTTCCTTGGGCCAGGTATGCCAAGATGGATTCCTTCCCACTCTTAGTAGGATTCACTAGGTGTCATTTAGATTCGAATGTCTACATTCTTCAGAGGAATGACTCACACTTGATACTTGTGCTTTATGTAGATGACTTGATCATTACAGGAAGTACTTCATCCATCATTGCCAATGTCAAGACTTCTTTGCAGGATAGATTTTCTATGACAAACTTGGGTTTACTTTATTATTTTCTTGGTTTTGAGATCAAACAGTCTTCAACTGGGATTACACTTTCTAACCCCAAGTATGCTCTTGATTTACTTGCTCTCTTTCACATGATTGTAAGCCTGCTCCTACTCCCTTTCTTTCAGGTGTTAAGTTAGAGGCCAAGTGTTCCACTCCACTTGTTGATGCTACATTGTACAAACTGTTGGTTGTGAGTCTCATCTACTTAACACATACACACCTTGACATAGCTTTTGCAATTGGCATATTTTCTCCCTTTATGCAAGAGCCACATGAGCTTCATTGGAAGGCTGCCAAACACATCTTGCACTACATAGAGGGTACACATACACATGGGATACACTATGCAATAGGTACTAGACTTCAGTTGGTTGGTTATACAGACTCAGACTATGCAAGGGCATGAGTGATTGTAAGCTTGCTCCTACTCCCTTTCTTTTAGGTGTTAAGTTAGAGGCCAAGTGTTCCACTCCACTTGTTGATGCTACATTGTACAGAAAGTTGGTTGGGAGTCTCATCTAGTACATACACACCCTAAAATAGCTTTTATAGTTGGCATGGTTTCTCTCTTCATGCAAAAGCCACATGAGCTTCATTGGAAGGCCGCCAAGCACATCTTGCACTACATATAGGGTACACATATACATGTAATAAACTATGCAATAGGTATTGGACTTTAGTTGGTTGTTTATACAGACTCAAACTATGTAAGATGGATTCCTTCCTACTTATCAGGATTCATTAGGTGTCATTTAGATTCAAATGTCTACGTTCTTTAAAGGGATGGCTCACACTCGATACTCGTGCTTTATGTAGATGAGTTGATCATTATAGGAAGTACTTCATCCATCATTGCTAGTGTCAAGACTTCTTTGTAGGACAGATTTGCTATGACATACTTTGGTTTGCTTCATTATTTTCTTGGTTTTGAGATCACACAGTCTTCAACTGGGATTACACTTTCTCAACCCAAGTATGCTCTTGATTTACTTGCTCTCTTTTGCATGAGTGATTGTAAGCCTGCTCCTACTCCCTTTCTTTCATTGATAAGTTAGAGGCCAAGTGTTCCACTCCACTTGTTGATGCTACATTGTACAAATAGTTGGTTGTAAGTCTCATCTACTTGACACATTCACATCCTAACATAACTTTTTTAGTTGGCATGGTTTCTCACTTCATGCAAGAGCCACATGAGCTTCATTGGAAGGTCACCAAACACATCTTGCACTACATACATGGTACACATACACATGGGATACACTATGCAATAGGTACTGGACTTTAGTTGGTTGGTTATATAGGCTCAGACTATGCAAGGGATCTTGATTCTCGCAAGTCTACTTGAGGTTACATGTTTCACCTTTGTTCTGGCCCCATTTCTTGGTAGAATAAGAAGCAAAATACTATTGCTCTTTCTTTGACTGAGTTTGAGTATCGAGGAGCTATCACTGCAGCTAGATAAGCTATTTCGTTACATCATATTTTGAAGGAGTTTGGATTTGACATACCTAAACCCACAGTCATTCATTGTGATAATCAGAGTGCTATTGAGATCTCAAGACATTCAATTTAGCATCAGTAGACCAAACACATTAAGGTTCATATGCACTACATCAGAGAGTTGATACATGAGCAGGTCATTGCATTACAGTATTGTCCTATAGTAGAGTAAGTTGCAAAGATCTTTACCAAACCCTTCATTGAGGTCAAGTATCTTCAATTGCGAGATCTCTTGGGGTGTGAGATATTTCACCAGGGGGGGTCACATGACTCTTCTTTTCTTTATTGTACTTATCTCTCTTTTTGGGAGGGTTTTTTCCATAAGGTTTTTCCTCTTTCTCTATTTTTAGAGAGATTGCATTGCATTGTAGAGCATTGCATTTGTACATGGGTACCTAACATGGCCTAGTAGCCGAGACCCATCATGCATTTTCATCATAGCTTTTGTGAGCTTAAGTGCCTTCCCCTAAGTTACACTTAGGGGGGGTGTTAGCATAAATAGTTAATTATTATTACACTTTACTTAAGTTTACTTAGGTTAAATACATTATTTTATTATTTATCATATAGACACCTAGAAGTATGCATAGTTAGATGAGTTGTCTTGTTGACAACACAGGAGTTTGCATAATCAGTTGAGTTGTCATGTAGACAACATAATTGTTTGCATTCTAAATAAGCACATGGTGTCTACAACATCTCTTTATGAGATACACCTTGGTATCCTTATCGTCTCATCATTGTACTAACTTCTGTGCTCAATGGATGATAATCCACTCTTGGTGGACATGTGCTTAGTTGTGAGGCTTATCATTTTGCTAACTCTTAGTCAGTCTAGAGGCCTTTATATATAGGCACTTCTAGTATGTATGTACATATGATATTCTCATTATTGTTATTCTAATAATCCATTATTAGTCCATATTGTGATAGTGTTTGAGCTTCTTGATCTTGGTGTTATTTTTCCCTAAGGCAAATTCTTACAAAAATATATGCAATTACAATTGATTTGTGCATTTACATGCATTTTCATTCAAAATCACACCTTTTGGGTGCAACTGCATTTCTTTATATGAAAATGTGCTTGTAGACATGTTTGCACACCTTAAGTAATGAATTAAGCACATGTTAATTTAATTTTTGATGAAAGATTATTCAAATGGGTCATACATAATATTTACACTATCATAATTAATATTTAATGTGCAAATATCATTTTAAAAGTAACATTTACTAGAGAATTTGTTTTAAAACTCAAAAATCAAATCAAATTATATAGTTAATATAGTCACTTAAGTGAAAAAATCAAAAAGTAACTCAACTTAAAAATATAACATAAAGTGCACTATAATTACTTTAAGTGAAAAATAAAAAAGATAAAGTAACTTAAAAACATAACATAAAGTGAATTTAAGTTTTATTTTTCAAAAAGTGAATGTCATCTTAAAAATATAACATGATATTTTTAATTTGGGTAGTTGTATAAAAAATGTCCACTTTTGGAGCACTAAAATGGTCATATCTTTTTATTGCCAACTCTGATGAAGTTCTAAGATATACTACATCGAAGGGAAAATCGAAAGCAAAGACATGAGCAAAATTAAAGGACCAAAAACCAACAAACACACTAAAAATGAGCAAAAGGATGTTAAAGGTCTCGAAAATCAAGCTTAGGCTCAACAAACATAAGAACGAAAAAAACTTGACAAAAGCCTTGAGTAAAAGAATCCATTATATTAATTGGTATTGATTGGTTGATCAATACTAACCTGTAAAATAATGAACTAGATTTAGAGAAATGCGTAACTAATTTTTTTAAAAAAATGCACGACAACAAAATACTACCAAGTAGAGATGATATGATGAAATAGAAGAAAATTAAGTATCTAATTATGAAATAACCCAATCTAAACATTTAAATATAAAATCACAATAATTGCAGGTATGGATTAGTTGAACAAGGAGCCACACAAGGGGGTTTAATATAAGCACCAAAGGTTTTAGTATGGAGATGGCTTTGTGATGTCCCCAAATTGTTAATGTCATATCTTGATTAAAATAAATAATTAGTTAGTCCTAGAATTTATAAAACATAATAGAAGAATCTTTAACTAATAAATTTGAAAGGTTAGGTAGGAATTCACTTTGGGGGGGGGGGGGTGGGGCACGGATTTATGTATATCTTTTGCCCATCTTTTACATTGGTTGTATATGTTTGTTGTCATGTTGGCACTTGTTGTTAACCTTTGAAGTTTTCTTCCAATGGGGTATATATGACTGCTATGCATTAAGTTTTCTATATGTTTGATGTTTATTTTATATTTACATATTCCATTGAGAGTTTCATTGTAGTTTTCCACTTTGGAAGTGAAAGACCTATATTTGGATTGTGCAGTTTTAGTGGTATTCATCCCTCACCCTATTCTACTATGATGTGACAAATTTGAAGCATTAATTGTACTTATATTTTTGGCACTAATACAATTGGTGGTATCTTTGGTTCCATCATCTCTCTATGTTCTTGAGAAATATTTTTTTGGTACTAATCCTTTGGTAATTCTAGATGCTATGATGAATTCAATGATTCATGTTCATTGGTGCAATCTCTAACATCCTCCCTCTCTCACACATTATAAATTTGGTTGCTCGCCTTCCAGTCTCTCCACCCTTTTTCTCATCATATGCCATCTATGAACTACCATGCATGTTCATCCCTCCTCTTTCATTGTACATCCTTGTCACTCCTTTATTGGGTATCCTCTCACAGGAACACATTCCATTCATTCCCCATTGTATCATGTTTCTCCAAGGCTATTCAACTATGTGCCAAAACCCACTCCACCTCCACCATACATTGAACCAATTCCTCTATTTGTTCCACTTGTGCACCATACCATCATCTTGACATGTCATATGAGAAACCTCTCACACTCATCTCACGGATGTAGCAGGTTGCACAACCATTTTGCAAGTTGATTCCATACAATCTCCTTAATTATTTGTACGCTAGTTTAGTTCCACAAAACAAGTATGTTTTTTTAATCAATTGTTTAATAGGAACATTATAGATATAATGACATTTGTGATCTTGCTATCCTATTGTGTTGATTGATAGAATTTTGAATTTGGATTACATTGTGGTGCCTAGCAGTGATGACCAATGGTGGTCGAAGTCACTACAAAAGATTGGAAAAGAACTATATTGATCTTCCATTAGATATATTGAAGTACATTTGTGTAAGGTGTACCAATCATATTCAAGATTTATACATAGGATTCCTTTCTAATTAAGGATTCCTTAAGTCAACTTAGACTATAGAGAAGCCATAATAAGGAAATAAAGTTGGCAGTTGCAACATGTCGAAGTGATATCTTGAGAATCTTGACTCCTAGAGCACCATATGATGATAACATCTTGATAGAGGTATTGCACTTGATTATCGATAAGTTTCAAAGCTTTGATGACATTAATGGTGATCAATTTGGTAGGTAATTTACAATATTGGAGAACTGTACAAATACCAAAGTAACTCAAATGTCAAATGTCAAAGTAACTCAAATCATAGCTCTCTTTTTACTTTGAGTTATCTTGTTAAGAAACTTTGATAGTACTCATTTATCTTTGTTATCTTTGTTCCTTTGGTATTTTCTCTCTCTTTTTTCATTCTTGTCACTCATGTCACTCCTATTAGTATTTGTTATCAACAACAAGAGCAAGAGTGACAAGAATGAAAAGAGAGAACAATATTGAAGGAACAAAGATAATAAAGATAAAGGAAAAAGTCACGATACATTGATGAGGAAGAACACGTTGAGTCAAGACTAGATGATACAAATGAAGGTTGACAAAGTTGTGTATGTTGTTGTGAAAGAAGATACAAAGGAGGAAAGGTCTGAAGAGTATGAAGCCCTTATATCTCATGTTAGTGAAAATGATACTTGGATTATTGATAGTGGTTGTTCTCATCATATGATTGGAGATAATAAAACTTTAGTAAAATAGAAGAGTGCGATGGTGGATTTTTCATCTTGGAAATGATGTTCCATGTCTTGTGAAAGGTAGAGGTCTAGTGATGTTGAATTCAAAGATTAGATGTGATGATGCTTATTGGGATCAAGGTCTAAAAAAAAACTTGGTCAATGTTGCACAATTACATGGTTCATCAAGGCAAAGTAGGATGAGATTGTACTTGTTACAAATTGGAGACTATGCGTTGTACTATTTGGATGACCAATGAACACCTCAAACCCCTCCTATGATAGTTGAGTAGATGAGGAAAAAGAAAGAACACAATAACTTGATCATGAAGATTACTTCTTCTTTTAATGATGTTAGATTTGATAATATCAAAGATTGTGCTATTGCTAAAGAGATGTGGGATAAGATGGTACTTATTCTTGGAGGAGATCAGAATGTGCTAAGAGTTAAAGTTGAGAGCCTAAGAGGAAAGTTTGATGATATAAGAATGAAAGATGGAGAAAAAATTGCACAATATACTAACCGAATCACGAAAGTGGTTATCACTATCAAAGATGTTGAAAGGAATAAAAAATGATGAAGATGTTGCAATTAAACTATTGAAAACCTTGTTGCCTACTTATGCTATTAAAGTATCAATTATTCAATATTTCAAACATATTCTTGGTAATGTGCTCACTATTGATGCTTTGGTTGGTAGATTGACTAAATTGCAGTTCAGTAACTTTGATAACAATTTACCTAAATTAAAAAATGCTTTCAAGACATCACTAATTATTGGAAGTTCAAGGAAGGATAAGTGTAGCGGAGATGAAAGTGATTCAGATTTATATGAAAATGAGCAAGATGAGCTCGAAGTACTATTGGCTAAAAGGCTACCAAGAGGCAAAGGGAAGTTCAATGGTTTGGGCACTTAAGCAAGAATGTTATGCTTCACTTGGCTTGTAATGTACGTATGTGTGTGCTCTTTCAATTAGGTACGATCTTTATATGTAGTTTTAAAATTATATGATCTTAGAGTAGCTCATTTCTTTATGTTCTTGATTGCAATCAAGTGATTAATGCCTCAATTTGCATGTATTTAGTACTTCCTAGTGTGTAGAAAGCTTGTATTTTATTATGTACATTAGTATTGGAAAGCCTACTTAGTCACCAAACTAAGAAATCCTATTTGTTCCAAATTTTTAGGCCAAAACCCAAACTTGCACATAGATAAGAACATATGATCCATAATTTAGCACATATGTCCCTCAAATTGGCACATTTCACTCTCAAATTAGTGCATATGATTTCTTCAATTAGAGCATGCACTACAAATAATTCTTGTTATTACCACCTAAAATAACACTAACTTTTAGTGTATTATTCTGTTATAATGACCCTTTTCATGGGAGAAAAAGTTGGTGCAAAAGTGCCTCTAGTCTTTGGCACCAAATTTTGTGTTGCATTTTATCACCAATAATTGCATTGTGTTTTGTGCCAAAAAGTTTTTTTTCTATTGCTTCTGGTATGGAGTTAAAAACAACTCCTTTTTTTCTTTGAAATAAATACCAAGTCTTTCTTCCATTATCATAGCCTTTTTTGCTTCTAGATTAATGTTAGGTTTTTCTTCCATAGTGGCATTCTTTTTTTCTTCTATTATGCAACACTTTACCACTTTTGATTTTGCCTCTTTTGTTTCTTCTTGGATTACTTCTAATTTTGCTTTCATTATTACTTTTTTTTTTCTACCTTGATAACACCAAGTTTTTTTTGTCTAGGATTGCTTTTGGTTTTCTTCTAGTTTTTGTGTGGGACCTATGTGGTTTTTCAATGTTCATTTTGTTTGTGATGAGTTCTTATGTAGCATGAGGTTACAAGAACAACATATATCTATAGGAACAACATATACATACATGATGACAATTTAAAGTTGTAGGAACAACTTGTAAACATATATAACTACATGATTTAGTTATAAGAACATATTAAAGGAATAACACATAGCCACGAGATGAAAATTTAAAGCTACAAGATCAATAGATTAAGCTACAAGAACAACTTATAACTACAAGAACAACTTATAACTACAACGTGTTAATGTAAAGCTACAAGAAGAACATATTAAGTTATATAAACAACTTATAGCTACATGAATAATATATAGCTATAAGATGATAATTTAAAGTTATAGGAATAACATATAAATCCACATAAACAACATATAGCTACTAGAGAAGTATAAAGCCATGGGGACAATGTATAACTATAGGATGACAATTTAAAGCTACACAAACATAATAGAATATTATCATGCTACAAGGGAACCCATTGACGCTATATAGGAGTAATAAACTTGAATAAATCTCAGATGCAAAGAATGAAAAAATGCAGATAAGATAAGTTTGGTTGTTTCTTGTAGTGTTGAATATAGACTTGTAATCCTAACTAATCTTGATACCATCTTTCATGTATTTAGCTTTAACTATTATGGAAAGAAAAAATTAGTAAGTCAACATTTTAAAAATATATCTTATTCATCAGACAAATAACTTATGATAGTAAAATAATAAATAAATTAATGACAAATGATAAAAAATAATTACTAAAATAACATGATTTATACCACATTTAGTATATCAAAAAACTTAGATTCCTTCAAGGCCTCTATTTCATTCTTCATTAATGGATAATACTAAAAAGAATAGAGGAATAACCAATAGGAAATTAAGTACAAAAATATGTACAACTAAATTTATAAATATTAATGCATTAATTATGAAGGGTATGTGAAGTAGAAAGACAATACTATGCATTCCCATGTCCCCATCAACAAAGACATAAGGTATGAAAATATCTAGGATGAATAAAACATAATGTTAAAGGGACACATCTATATATTAGAATTAGAAGTTAAAAGTGACAAAATAATAGCATGTTATGAAAACAAAGTGTTATCTATTTTTCACCTTCAGGTAAAATAGCCATACTTAGGGAGTTAGTTGTAATAAAGGTTTGTGTGTTAGATTAAAAAGGTCAAAAGACTTTTGTCTTGTGAGTTCCTTTTCTTTAATGTACTCTTTCTTTGTCAAAGATTGAAATGGAATTTACATAAAAAGAACCATGTGATTTTGTTTGAATAGAGGGAGTTTTAATTGTAATCATTTTGTCTTAATTGAAGGAGTTTTAGTTCTATTTTATAATAAGTAATAAAAAATCTTTTAATTTCTTTTTATGTGCTTGAAAATAACTACGCTTGAGCTAAATAAGTTGTGGATATCAATTTAAAAAATAAGATTAAAGTAATATAGCATAATATTTACAGTTATATTTATAAAGTTTTATAAAACTAATTAATGTAGTCTAATTGACTTCAACTCTAAGTCAAAATCATAAACATAGACAACTAATCACTACATTTAAATAAAATTACTCTCGTAAAAATGTAGAAATCTAAAAGAAATATTATATACACATAAGAAAAATAGTTTAAAAATTAAATTCTTCAAACATAATATTCATCATTAATTATTTTTTAAATAATTCTTAATTTTTTAACAATTCATCATTATATTATCTTATCTTATCTTATATAAAATAAATATATCAAAAACCTAAATATTATAGCATCTTATTAAGCTATGTTTTCCATTATGCTTCACTTCTATATTTATTATAATTTATAATGCAATTGATATAATTGTCATTATTAAAATAATATTTATAAGAATTTAATAAATAGATCACAAACTTTATTATATAATCTTCTAGGATGTGTGTGTGAGAGAGACACCCAAAGTTTTTATCAATAGATAATATTTACAATTTTGTTCCCATCCAAAATAAAATGGCTCTATATGACTTTAGCCTATACATTTTATTCATAATTAAAAATATAATATTTATAAAAATAAACATTTATAAACAATTCTTAATTGTAAATTTTGAAGATATATATTATAAATTAAGAAAATTATAAAATACAACCCCCTAAAAAACATCATCTTTTGTTACACCCATTAAATCAATCTTATCGTGTTTGGATTATTAATATTTTTTTCTATTAGATATAAGAGTTTTAAAAAATACAAAGCAACCAAAGTACCACCACAAAAATTAACAAGGAGGCCAAGCCTCACTAAGGAAGAACAAACTCAGTTGTACAACATAACAAAAAGAGGAGAAGGACTATCTAACTAAGAACATCATAGTAATTGACCACCCAAGTAGTCCAATCTAAGGGACCCTCCATCCAAACTACGCTTTTACGTTCTTGAATCAGCATCACCCTAAATAGATCTTCTTTTCTAGCATTCACTTTCTTACTGATTTCTCTGTTCAGCCTAATGCAAGCTTGCTTAAAAACTTGCAAATCATCCAGGGTTCTACGCTAGTGGTATCCATGGTTCAACTCATAGTAGAAAAAAGTAGCATGCCCATCATGAAGGAACCTTTTCATCTTGTCCTACTCGATCATCATAGTAGCCTGCACCTGCAAAGAAATTTTGAAATAAGTGAGTTTTTAAAAAAATTCAGTAAGATCCCTTGGCTTACCTTGGTACCTTTCCTCACTCCTGCACTTCCAGATCTGCCAAAGAATGTTAGATGACAATATATTCCAAAATAAATTGGTATCTTTAGGAAGACCATTAATATGACCAGTGATAATATCAAAAATATTAACATCAATAGGATAAACAATCCCAAACATTCTCCATATTTCTTAAGCAAAAGTACAATCTAAAAGAATATGTCTACTAGTTTCAAGGACTCTGCATAAATTACAAAAATTAGAATTAGATAAATCTCTCTTAACAGGTAGCTTGTCCAACATGACTAACCATTTGAAGCATCTAATTTTAGGCTCAATGGAATTCTTCCACAAGATATCAAAGTATTTTTCCAAACATCAGCATCATAAGAAGAGTACCAAACAACATTGGCATGATCAATAATATCAATATTACAATCAAGGATTCTGTATATATTCTTGGCCTTAAGAAGATTCGTGACAACTCCACCAAGCCATTTACAATTAAGGTGCCTTTGAGAATCAACATGGCATATAGTGGGAGACCATTAACAACTTGCACAATCATGTTATAAGTTCTTTTTATGGGAATCAGGGATATCATATTTATTTTTAAGCTCATCCCAAGGAGTGATTTGATTCTTCTCAAAGAGATCTATGAACTGTTTAACACCTTTCTTGGCCCACAATCTAGCAGAACACCCTTGGGTAAGGGCCAAAGGTTTACCATTTAGGTGAAGATTCCACCAAATGGATCTTTCACCATGGAGTTGATCCTTACAATGAAAATCCTTGTTAGTGATGAATTTCCTAACATGGTCCCAAGCCTTCCAAATAGATCTGAAAATCACAGAACCTTGGACCATGACAGGAAAGTTACCAATAATGAGGTCACAAAAGGGGAGTTTAGTCCAAGATTTGTATTTCTTAGGCACACCCCTCTCAATGTTGTTTCTAACCAACACTTTCTAAGGACAATCACCCTCTGTGGATTGAAAAATCCATTTGGCAGACATGGCAATACCCTGAATTCTTAAGTCCTTCAGCCCAAGTCCCCCAAGGGCCTTGTCAGAGTGGCACCAAGCCCACTTAACATAATGAATTTTTTTATTACCCTTGCCATCAAACCAAAGAAATTGTTTGATGGACTTCTGAATTTCAAGAATCTGATAATTGTTAAAAAAACCAAGCAGAGGAATAGTAAATGGTGTAGGAGGACAATATCTTTTGGCAAAATTGAATTCGTCTTGCCAGAGATAACACACTATTATGCCATTTGTTAAGCTTCTTATCAATCTTCTCTTTAACCCATGACCACATGTCCTTGAGGGTAGGTTCCACCGAGAAAGGGATACCAAGATATCTAGTGATGTTATTGGGGCCTCCCCATTGAAAATTGTATTGAGAAAACCAATCCGAGGGGCTGCACATCCCACCCCAAACAAATTTATTTGGCTTGAGATATTTTAGCCCCAGATATAGAACAAAAAAATTTGAGTTTATAATGCAAAGCCTTAAAATTACTTTCTGAAAGCTCAAAGAGCAACACAGTATCATCCACAAACTGGCAATTGATGAGCTCTTCATCATTAGGAAAATAGATACCTCTGACATCAGGAGATAAAGAATTATCTCTGGGAATATAGAAAAGAGCCTGCAAAGCAATCACAAAAAGAGATGGTGCCAAAGGGCACCCTTGTCTAATGGATCTCCCTAGAGAAAAAGAAGCAGAGAGAACACCATTAACTTCAACTTGAGCAAAAGCACCACTAAGAAGCACCTGCATAGTATTACAAAAGGAGGGAGGGAAACCAAAGGCCTATAACATCATAAGAATAAACCTCCATTCAACCCTATCATAAGCCTTCTCAAAATCCAAAAGAAGCATCACTGAATTTTGGTGTGAGCATTTAGACCACTCCATGGCTTCTCAACTAGTTATGAGATTCTCAAGAATATATCTACCCTTGATGAAACTAGTTTGGGTAGAGTTAAAAAATTTAGGAAGAATATTGACTAACCTAAGAGCCATAATTTTAGCCAAAATCTTATATGACACATTAAGAAGGGTAATCAGCCTACAATTCCAAATGAGGGTCTTATCTCCATCCTTGGGGAGGAGCTTAATGATCCCTTTATTAACATCTTGTCCCAAGGAGCCAATAGACAAAGCTTCAAAGTATCAATCATGGAGATCCTTACATATCCAACTGATATTGGATTTATAGAACTCAACGAGAAAACCATCAGGGCCCAGTGCCTTATCATTATTGAGAGCCTTGATAGCTCCCTCAATCTCCTCAATAGAGATATCTTTAGCAAGCACAACAATATCATCCAAGTCCAATTTTTTTGGAATAAGCATTTTGCATTTATTTCGTAAAGACTCGGCCTTAGAGGAGTCCTCTAAAGTAAAAAGAGTCTTGTAATAATCAGCAAAAGCCTAAATAATAATCTCAAGGTCTGAAATGTCTTGATTATCAATTGAGAGTCTATCAATGGACTCTTTAATATGTTTATGTTTAAGAAGATTGAAGAAAAATTTTGAACCCCTGTCCCCATGTTGGAGCCAGTGGGCTCTAGATCTGATCCTGGCTCCACGAATCCTAACTTGTTGATGCTTCCTAAGAGCATCTTTGGCAGCCATAACCCAGGAGAGAAGATCCATATTGGAGGAATCTCTTTGGATGTTTTTCTCTGGTATTTTCAATTCAGAAGATAATTGTTTTTCAACAAATCTATAATCCTTAGCCTTTTTTTGACCAATGGTTTGAAGAAAAATCCTCCATCAAGAAAGGTTAGTTTTCCATCTATCAAGATGGGACAGGTGCTGAAGGTTAATTTTATTGATACCTCTAATAATCTACACAGCAGCAAGAACATCCGCATCCATGAGGAGATTGGTGTTTAAGATGAATTTACTATTTCTTGATTTGCGTTGAAGGGGACTACTATTAAAATTAACCTTAGTTGAAATAGGGCGATGATAAGATAAAGTGGTGGCAATAACCCAAACAATATTTCCAGAGATATCAGGAGGAAAAGAGAAAAAATACTTATTGGAATAAAACCTGTCAAGCCTGGAATAAATCCTAGCATTGCCCTGCTGAAAGTTACACCAAGTGTGCCATAATCCAAGGTTGGTTTTCATGTTACCAGCAATAGGATAAAAAAGATAGTTAGAATTTAAAAATCTATTCCAATAGAATTTTTCATTATCCTTCCAATGAAAGGGAATGCCCCCTGACTTGTCATCCTAAGATTCAATCATGTTGAAATCTCCATTGAAAAGCCAAGGCATATCTGGGAGGTCTATAAGCCATTTCCAAAGCTCAACCCTTTCCTTAGGGTCGTTTGAAGCATAAATAGCACAGACCCCGAAGGTCTTGTCATCATACTGCAAAGTAACCCACACTACTCTCTAACAAGGAGAACATCCATTATTAGTAATATGTTTTTCCCATTTATTACTAATAAGTAGGACAATTCCTCCTCTACCTCTCTCATGGTTAGTGCAAAACTTAATAGCATCTTTCCAAATAAAATTGAGATTGGAATCCAAAGTGAATCCCACAGACTTAACTTCTTGCATCATAAAAAAGTCTATAGAATGCAAAAAATTTAACAATCGCTTGATAACAAATTTCCTATTAGGGGACTCTAAACCCCTCACATTCCAAGATAGGCAATTCATTGAGACAAAATGTTAGAGGTGGAGCATGCATTACCCTCTTGATCAGCTAGGGCCAAAAATTTATTTGAGGACTCCCCTAGTTTAGGCACAAATGACTTATTTTTTGAACCAGGTGATCTTCCTCTTTGCTTGGCAGCAAGAGAGTTGGTGTTAACATCGTCTTCAATTTTTGCTAGAGAGTCCACATCCATGCATTTCCCATTATTAGACTTTGGGGGAACGGGGGTAGCCGGAATAATTTCAAATTCATAATCCTCCCCAATCTCTTGGAATATTTTCTGGGGGAATTTTTGAGAGGACTCACTAGTTTGGGGCTTACAATTGATAACAACATTTTGACTGATAGTATTCGCGTTAGTCAAAGAAGGACCAGTTAACAATTTAACCTATTGATTATTATTGGTGTTGGGGCTAAAAATTTTAGGTATGGAGATACTATTTCCCTTTTTTCTTTTTTTCTTATCCCGAACAACAGTAAAACCATCATTTGTATTAAGATCAATAACTAAATCAAGACTGGGGAGCATTTGAAGACCTCAAGATGTAGGAGTGGTATCAAAAAAAATGTTCTTAGGCTGAATAGTAATAGCAGAGAGAGGGTTAGGCACAATTTTAGTTGAAACATTCTTAGGCCGAACAATGTTAGGAACAACATTAGTCAAAACATTAGTGGGGTTAGGGGTTTTAGTGGGAGGCGATGGGTATGAAGAAGAAGTAGGGGTTGTACGAAAGAGAGCATTCTCAAGGGGAGGATTACTGGTGATGGGAGGATTAACCATATTTTTAGTTGAATGATTGGAGGGATTAGGCTTTTTCGTAATGATAGGACAATCCTTACGGAGGTGGCCTTCTTTGCGATAGAGAAAACATGCATTCAACCCCCCCAAAATCTCTATAGGATAGATGTAAGCATTATTAAGGATGTTAATGGAAATATCGGTAGGAAGGTCCTTACCAGGCAAGAGAGAAATAAGAATCCTAGTGTACATATGCAGGATGAGTCTCACAGTTTCATCCATTCGAATAATTTTACCAATAGGCTCAAACAAATGCGACAAAAAATGCCACAAAAAAGGGGGAATGTTTTTTACTAGTATCCATCTTGGAGCCGAAAGTGCGAGAACCTCCTCATGGACAACCTCTGGTGACCAAGCAATAGCCCTAAAAGATTTTGAACCCACATTCCAATATTGTTTTTTAAGAACCTTTGTTTAAGCATCATGATTCGCAAAGAAAATCACATATAAACCCTTTTGTATTTTCCTACATAATGAAATATGCAACCCAAGTTTGTTATTCTAGTAATGATGGAACCAATAATCCATAAATTTCCTTGGTGGACATTTATCAATTTCAATAGCTGAGAAAAAAAAGCAGTATCTCTTAATCTATCTTTTTCCTTAACAATTTCTTCCAATATTTCAGGATTAGGAACAATGGCAAAAGGAGATAGAGAAGCCGAAGGGGCCTTATCGGATTCAGAGGCATCATTGTTACCTGCACTTGCAAACTCAAACCTTGCCCTATTGTTAATGATCGATGATCGACCCACAGCCTTAGAAAAAGATCTAGGTTGATCGCTGCTATGGGAAACTGGGTTACTAATGCCATTACCTAGAGCAGATTTAGCCGCTGTCGAAAATGTTTTACCTGGTACTTGCTAAGTGGTCTTGCCATTACTCCTCACCTCAAACATTTTAAAGTCTTTAATGTTGGATGTAGAGAGGGATACGCCTGGATCGAGGAGCTGCATGGAAGAGCTGCGCTGTCCCCTGCCATCAGCATTGACATTGCCGGAGGTTGCCACCTTGACAAAGCCCTAGGCTGATCGAAAATCACAAGCAGATCAAAAGGAGTAGATCCGATCTGAAAGTGTCACACAAAAAAACCCTAGTTCTTCATACGCAACCGCAATCGCAGCCAAAGGTTCAAATTTTGCCCATATCGTTGTATGAAAACTTCACATTCACAGTTTGATTAACTCGCAATTAATTCGCAGTTTGATTAGTTCGCAATTAATTCATAGCCTGCATTCACATTCGCAGTCTCTTCACATATTTGCATTCGCATTCGTAGTCTCTGCATTCGCCTTTATTTCCATTTAATCTAATTTACATTTTGTTATTTATTTATGACCGAAGTCCTTTCTTTAGAAAAATATAGTATACTTATAACCTCTATCAATCTAAAATCATTGTTTATCTTCTCTGGATTATTAATCTTAGATAATAACAAGTGCCACATAGTGGCATGTACTTGCCACAATATTTTTTATAATAATTTTTAAAAAATAATATTTAATATTGTCAAGTATAATCAATAATTTTATTTTAGAAATATAAAGTTGTGATAGTTATAGTACTAGATATATAATATATATTAATATTTTAAAGTATTTTAAATTATCATATTCTACTATTTTGTATATTATAGCTTTAGTGTAAGAAATAGTTTAGAATTTATAATAGTGGTATATTATATTATTATTCAAATATAATAGTAATATATTATTTAATTACAATCATATATTATAAATTTATAAAATTAATTATTATATGTAAATTGTTAACAGAGATATATAATTATATAGTTTTATGAAATATAGTAATATATTTTAATAAAATTTATCATTTGTAAATTGTGTACCAAAATTTTAATTGTATATTATTGTTCAAATATAACTATAGTATATTATTTAACTCTTAACATATATTACAATTCACAAATTGTGTATCAAAAATTTAGTGAAAATTATGAAATATGGAGAACCTTCCAAAAAAGGCTTGTTAACACAAAATGAATTGAGCCAATCAAATTTAAGATATTTAATTTTTATAGTATAAAAAATCATCAATAAATTACACAACTTAAGAAAAATGTAAATTACCTAAGAATAATTATTTGTGATTGGTGCATATTCATTGAGTTAACTGAGTTATTAGTTAAGTAAATGCAATAGTACATTTCCTATGACAAGTACAATAAGGTAAAATAAGTAGTGCACTAACTATAGAAGGGTTAAATTTCAAGGTTATATGATGTGAGGAAATAAATGTTGCACCTTGGTTGTATGATAATTGGAAAATAAGCTATAATGAGTAAATGGTGTTATAGAGCGATCTATCTGTTTGAATTTTTTATCTCTTAATAAAAAATGGCATGGAGAAGTAATAAATATATTTAATTAGGTTAAAAATCAAAATATTAGCATATATGTAGTTTATTTATAGATTTTTATTTATTATAATTAGATATAGTGTTATATTTATAGTATTCTATTAAAAAAGAGAGATTGTATTCTTTTAATTGAATTTACATATTCATTATGAATAATAGAATATATTTTATGATTGTTAATGATAGTTTTTGGATTTGATTAGGCAAAAAAAAATTAACATCAATTTAGATCATACTATATGATCTATTATGAGGATGCAATTTTCTTCTTCTTATGTTATCTTCTATCTTGATGATGAATCATGTTAGAAAAGTTGATGTTAATTTTTTTTTATGACTTTGAACAACAATGATACCAAACTTCAATTACAAAATGTGTAGAACTATGGTTTAGGAAAAAAGAAAAATGGATTAAAATTATCAAGTGAGATGTGGAAATGATGGTAGGAGTAAATTCAAGAGGTGGACCAAATTTAAGAGTGTAGGCATGAGATGGGATAATTGAAAAGAAAAGAAAAATTACTAGCAAACAAAATATTTGCAAGATGTGTAATTCAAATTATTTGTTGACAAATAAATTATTAACTAAATATCCATTAATTGTATAAGATTCATTAGATTGGTTGAGCTAGGAGACTCTTGTTAGGCCATATGTCCATCATGTGCATATTCTTCATTTCATTCTAAATCATAATAATATCAATAATACTCATTAAAATATTATTAAAGATACAATTCTCAATCGATTAGATATGAAAATTTAAACAAGTAACCATTCATAAAGGGTATTGGGAAGAAAGTGAGTTTAGTACTCAGACTACTCTTTGAGTTCAACATGATATAATAAATAATTTTGATCTAGATGGGCTGAATAAAAAAAATGAAATTCAATCACTAATCAAATCTAAAAAGAAAGTATGAAACACAAAGGCCCTTAAGCCCAAAGTAAGGGTTAGTAGGGTGAGTGGAAGATAAGATTTATTGATGAGAAACAAACATTTAAAAAATTATATAAGTATAATGTGCATTAGAATAGTTTTAGTTAGCTCTAGAACATAAACTTTTTTCATTCTTGAGACCATATATCTCTTGAAAATAGATCATAAAGCTCTTTAATATCGCAATCTAAAATATCAAAGTACTAACTACAAAATTATAATCAACTAATATGTAAAATACTATGCATTGAATGCTAAAACAAACATTTACAACAAGATAAAAATAATTGTTTAAACAAGAACAAGATTTTTTGAATATATAGTACATGACAAGATTTTTTCCAATAGATCATACATTTATGACATACTATCATATAATTTTCTAAAAAATTAATTTCAAACTTGAATAAAAGATTGCAAATTTTTTTTTAAAATATTTTTTTAAATAATTATAATTTATTAATTTTTTTATCAATCTATAATCAATAGAAATAATTTTAATAATATATTTATCTTATGTATATTTACCATACACTTAATGATAAACATTTATATCCTCAACTTCAATATAATAATAATATAAATGCAATCATTGTTGAAAAGAAAATTGATTAATGTAAATATCTAATATATAATTGCTTTAAAAAACAATCCTCGGGATGTTTATATAAAAAATCATCTATGCAACTTTTGATTGACCATGAAATCATATTTTAACATCAAAATGACAATTTCTAATTGTTTGTAGTATGTTCTTGTCATATGTGTGAATAGTTTCATTATGATATGTTATTGAGGATTGTAATGTGAATACACAAATGCTAATTCACATGGATGAACTAAAAGACTATGAATGATTCCAGAAAATCACCAATTGGTGGGATGTGTGCTATTACAAGATGATTCAATTTATTTTCCTTTTCTTATCAAATTTCCTTCACAATTCTTTGTTTATCTCATATTCTATTGATTGATTTATTAAAATGTAATGTCCCCACTTTAGCAATTGTCTAGTTGTGTGACTGTTAGCCTTTTATTTTATTTTATTTATCCCACATTACTTGTGAAAAATGGTCAACCCTATGAAGTAGGAATAAAATGAGAGCTTGTGGCTATTATTAGGCAGGTTGAATATGAGAAGAAATTGGATGCAAGAGTTACGGATCTGTTCTTGGCATTAGAGGATGTCTATCCTCTCTTGTGATATTCTATATGTCATTCCCTTGGGGTTTGGCCTTTGGAATTCATTGCTATCAGCTTCATTAACATGCAGCTTGGGCACATTTCCAGCTACATGCAAATTGGGTGTTTGCTCATATCATTCCCACTCCTTGTCTGATACTTATGCCATTGTGAAGAGATGATTTTACATGTTATAATTTTGGAGTGATTAGTGAGTAGAAAAGTTTTTTATGTATTTGATTTTATTAGTTTGAAAACTAATATTATTTCAACAATAGTTCAATCTTCAATTTAGATAAATTTCTTCTTGTTCATGTTATGTGGTTTCAAATCTATGCAAAGACATTAAAATCTCTATTAGCAGTTGGTTCATTTTTTGGGCATTTCCAGGGTGCCCATTATAGTGGTATCAGTGCTATAAGTCCCGCCATCTTGTGGAGGTCTTATAGGGAATTTGGATCAACTAGATAGAAGGAAAAGTGTTTGACAAAATGTCAAAACACTAAAATTAGAAATTAAAAAGGCTAAGCATTTATGTTGGAGCATGAGATAGGGGATTTATAATTTTCATAATACTAGAGCAAGACAAAGTAGGAGTTCAGACTTGCAGAGTCAACAATCTAGTTCATTCATGTAGAGGGACATACAATCTAGTCATACAGACATAGAGGGGATATTCTTTGAATATGACAGTAGTATGGGTGACCAAGATGACAGGGATACAAGATTAGGTGGAGGTAAGAATACCAGTCCAAATTGGGAGGAGATAATGTACAGATGGTTACTGGGACATTAGAAGAGGGGCAACATATGCAACAAGAGAAAAATAGGTGAATGGATATGATGTTACAACTTATGGCTAGACAGATGGGTGTTAATATGAATCCATGTGATGCCAACAATGGAAACAATAATAATGGGGGAAATGATAACAATAGGGACAATGATAATAATGGAGGATGATGCAACAACAATGGTCTTGAGAATAACATTAATGGTAATAATGGACATGACAACAATGGGAATGAGGTTGATAACTTTAGACATGTTGCAAGCTCAGGTCAAATAGAGAGCTCAAGACCTCTTCTACCCACCTTCCCACCCGGACATCTGGTTCAACCAATAAATGAACCATAGATTACTGAGTTATAGGATTAGTTTAGGAGGGAATAGGATGCTAGTGGACTGGAGTTTTAGGTGGATATTTTCCTTAGAGATTATATGGACTTGAGGATGAGACACATGCCCAGATTAGAAGGGAGAAGTCAAAACTTTGAGCTGAGAAAGAAATTTGGGAAAATTTCTTTACCTTATTATGATGCTTTAGGGAAGATGACTACACGAGCTTGGGTGTAGAAGGTAGATACATACTTCCAGTTGAATCCTATGCTTGAGGAGGAGGCTATCAAGTATGTGGATATTCATTTGGATGGTCTAACACATGAGTGTTGGCACCATGGTATGGTAACCCTAGGACATAATCAGATCACATCTTATGAGGAGTTCACTGAGAAGCTCATAGAGAGATTTGATACTAGGGATCCAAAATTATAGTTTAAAGAGTTGGCACAACTCAAGCAGTGGGGATTAGTTGAGACGTATATTAGTGAATTTCAAAGGTTATCTATGTTGGTGTAGATATTTCAGAGAGGAGGTTAGTAGTGTTATTTATGGACAAACTCTTAGACCCCTTGAGGGGTTGTGTCAAGGGGCATGACCCAGCTACATTACAGAAGGCCACTAAAAAGGCTTGTGACCTAGCACCTTCTTCTTTTAAGAGGAAATTTTGGCACAAAGATTCATATATGAAGAGGACAAGGAGAAGGAAAATAAATCTTTTCACAAGGATGCTCAGCCAAAAAGGGATAATAAGTTGGATAATGACACCTTGAATGAGTTAAGGAGGAAGAAGCTATGTTTTCGTTGCAGAGAGCCTTGGGAATTATCTCATAAGTGTCCTCTCAAGGCTAAGGAAAATCAAATGAAGTAAGTCTTAGTAGAGGAGTCATAGTCAAAGAGGGAGGATCAACACTCTGATTCAAACGAGGATAGCACTATAGAGGAGAGCAACATTCCTAAGGATGAGAAGTCATTGGCATGATTAACAAGGGATCAGAAGGTAATCACATTTAAGGTTAGGGGTACTATCTAGGGGCAGAAAGTGATCTCACTCATTGACACTAGGGCTACACATAATTTCACAGATGCACAATCAATAGCCAAGAGAGGTTTACAGACCGAGAAGCACATTGGGTTTGGAGTCATGGTAGCTAATTGTGACAAATTATTATGCACTTGAAAGATATCTAATCTTCACATTAGGTTTGGAGATGGCTATGAGTTGAAGGATGAGTTCTATGTAGTAGACATGGGAGAATATAATGTCATCCTCGGCATGACATGGATGGCCTCACTAGTTGAATTCACACTCAACCTAGCAAAATTGGAGATGAGGTTCCAACATGGGGGCAGAACTATTGTAGTTCGAGGACTTTCAGATGTGAGCTGCAGAGTAATCTCCTTGAGTGGAATATAGAGAATGTTTTAGCATGATGATGTAGAGTGAGTAGTAGAATGTTTCGCTATGCTAACCTCACAAGAGCCACAAGTGAAGAATCATCCACTAGGTATCTAGGAGATACCTAATAGGCATGCAAAAATTTTTGGCGAGATTTTGCATGGGTTCCTCTTGAAAGAGGGATAGAGCATGGTATTGAGCTCGAGGAGGGAGCCAAACTAGTTATGATTACTCCCTACCATCATCCTAAGAAACACAAGGATGAGATAGAGAAGGTGATTAAGGATTTTTTGGAGATGGGGCATATCAGGTCTAGTAAGAGCCCCTTTGCTTCAGCAGTAGTATTGGTAAAGAAGAAGGATGGGATGATGCACATGTGCATCAATTATAGGGCATTAAATAAGAAGACCATTGAGAATAGATATCCCATCCCATAGATAGATGAATTGATTGATGAGTTGCATGGTGTATGCTTCTTTACAAAGATTGATTTACAGTTAGGGTATCATTAAATCAAGATGAGGATGGAGGACATTGAGAAGATAGCCTTTCAATGTCACTATGGCCACTTTGATTTTTTGGTTATTCCATTTGGGCTAACCAATGCCCCTGCTACATTCTAGAGTTGCATGAATCAGGTATCCAGGGGGTAGCTTAGGAGATTTGTCCTAATTTTCTTTGATGACATTTTGGTCATTAGTAAGACTTGGGAGGAGCATTTACAACATCTTGAGATGGTGTTTGTCCATTTTGGAGAAAGAGTCACTATATGCCAAGAAATCTAAGTGCAAGTTTGGGTTGACTGAGTTATTATACCTTGGGCATATCATTAGCACAGATGGAGTTCGGGTAGATATTGAAAATATTAGAGCTATTGTTGATTGGCCTACTCCTATGAACGTCACATAGCTTAAGGGGTTCTTTGGTCTCTGTGGGTTTTATAGGAGATTTGTTAAGGGATTTTCACAAACTGTTGCACCCTTGACAGACCTTACCAAGAAAGGAGCCTTCATATGGATAGGGGAAGCTCAAAGATTCTTTGATCATTTCAAGAAAGTGATGTCATCATGTCTGGTATTAGCTCTACCAAACTTCACAAAGCCATTTGAGCTTCATTGTGATGCATCAAGTGATGGGATTGGGGTAGTCTTGATGCAGGAGAAGCATCCCATTGCTTTTGAGAGTAGGAAGCTCCATGGAGTGGAGAGGAGCTATTCCATCTATGATCGAGAGATGTTGGCTATTATGCATGCATTAGCCAAGTTTCAGTCCTACCTAGTTGGGGGGGAGTTTTTTATCAAGACTTATCACAATAACATCAAATACTTCATGAGTTAGCTAGATTTGAATGATAGACAACATAAGTGGATTATGAAGTTGCAGGCTTATGACTTTGACATTGAGTTTTTCAAAGAGAAGAAGAATATGGTGGAAGATGCTTTATCTAGGAGACCTCATATTTGTGCTCTAGCTAAGATTATACAAGATTGGAGAAATAAGATTACAACAGAGTATGCGAGGGACACTTGGGATTTTGGAGTTATTGGAGGCATCATACAGGATGATTGTTATGTGGTGATGGATAGATTGATCAAGTTCTAGGGTAAGATATATTTGATTCCTTCATCACAATTTAGGGAGGTAATATTGAAGGCATTTCATGATGCAACTACAACTGGAGATTCAAGGGTCTTTAAGACCTACAGGCAGATCTGTGAGTGGTTCACATGGAAAGGGCTCAAGGATGATGTTCAAAAGCATGTCAAGGAGTGTGTAGTTTGTTAATAGAATAAGGAAGAGCACACATATCATGCAGGGTTGTTATAGCCTTTTCCCATTCCAGATAGGAAATGGGAAAGTATTTCTATGGACTTCATTACTAGGTTACCATGAGTACAAGGGAGAGATTGCATCTATGTGGGAGTTGACCAACATACAAAATTTTCTCACTTCTTTGCTATTCCATCCACCTACACAGTAGCACAAGTGGTTGATCTTTTCTTCAAAGAGATATTCAGGTTACATGGGCTACCTAGGTTCATTGTTAGTGACTGAGATAGTAAATTTATGAGTTTTTTTTGGTAGGATTTGTTTGGATTGTGCAGCATTGATCTTACACCTAGCACTAGTTATCATCCACAAACAGATGGGCAAACAAAGATTGTGAATAAGTGGGTGGAAGGATATCCAAGGAACTATGTGACTACACAATAGAGCCTTGGGTCAAATTCCTACATATGGAAGAGTATTGTTATAATACCACTTATCATATGTTCATCAGGCTAACTCCATTCATGGCACTATATGGTTATGAAGCACCTAGCTTCATAGATCTAGTTTTGGGGGATAGTAGAGTGCCAAAAGTCAAAGACTTCTTGCAAGATAGTTATGATATTTTGAGGGTTCTTAGGGAGAATATAAAATAGGCCTAGAATCAACAAAAATTGTATGCTAATCAACATCATATAGAGTGCAATTTTGAGGTTGGGGATATGGTTTACTTGAGGCTAAAACCCTATAGATGAGAAGAGAAGAGAAGTTGAAGCCTAGGTTTTATGGTCCCCATAGAGTGATTCACAGGGTGGGCAAGGTTGCCTACAAGATTGAGCTTCCAAAGGGAAGTCGGGTGCATAATGTGTTTCATGCGTTGAGGCTTAAGAAAGCCATCAATCCAAGAATTGTGCCTTCTATATATTTTCCACCATTAGATGAGGAGGGGAAGCTTGTATTGATTCCTGAGGCTATTCTGGATACCAAGGAGAGGACTCTATGGAATAGGGTGATTAAAGAATATTTAGTTAGATGGAGAGACCTGCCAAAGGAAGATGCTACTTGGGAGAGTGAGTAGGTGTTATAGAAAATAGGACTAAGATTGCTTGAGGACAAGAAATTTTGAGGGGGGCGGACTGTAATGTCCCCACTTTTAGTACTTGTCCAGTTGTGTAACCATTAGCCTTTTATTTTATTTTATTTTATTTATCTCACATTGCTTGTGAAAAGTGGTCAACCCTATGAAGTAGGAATAAAAGGAGAGCTTGTGGCTATTGTTAGGAAGGTTGAATATGAGAAGAAATTGGATGCGAGAGTTATGGATCTTTTCTTGGCATTAGAGGATGTCTATCCTCTCTTGTGACATTCTAGACATCATTCCCTTGGGGTTTGGCCTTTAAAATTCATTGCTATTAGCTTCATTAACAGGTAGCTTGGGTGCATTTCTAGCTACAAGTAGATCGGGTGTTTGCTCATATCATTCCCACTTCGTGTTTGATACTTATGCCATTGTGCAGGGATGATTTTACATGTTATAATGCTGAAGTAATTAGTGAGTAGAAAAGTTTGCTATGTATTTGATTTTATTAGTTTGAAAACTAATATTATTTCAACAGTGGTTCAATCTTCAGTTTGCATAAATTCCTTTGTGTTCATGTTATGTGGTTTCAAATCTATGCAAATGCATTAAAATCTCTATCAGCGGTTGGTTTAGTTTTTGGGCATTTCCAGGTTGCCCAATACATAAAAACCTACTACATGTCCTTGCATAGTAGAAAAACTACTGAATGATGTATAAAGTTTTTTTAGGATGAACATAAATAATACATCAAGTTACAAGAGAGGTATCGATTTTCACAATCAATTAAGATTTTTTTTTATAATTTCTAAATTTTATTGCATATAGTTTTTCTTATATCAATATTTTGGTTCATATTCTATCATTTATCATGAGAGTGAAAGAGTTGGAGGAGAATAAGTGAATGAAGGATTAAGAAGGACTTCTATTTACATAAGATAATACTAATACTATGATATTTTTTCCTTGGAAATATGGACAATTTGTTCTATTTGTACAACATACATTTAATCATGCTCTCCTTGACTTATATTCTTGCTTGAATTTTAGAAACTAAAGTTATTGCTAACATCTATGTACAAATTATTTCTATAAATCATCATCACAATTTTCTCATTGTAATTTGCATTCTTCAAATACTAGCAAGGTTTAAAACTATATTTATTACATTAAAAAAAAAAAATCAACAAAAGAATATCATATTAAATTCAAATTATTAAAAATCACACATTGACTAACATTAGGTGATATTAATAGATTGATACATTACAAATTTACAAATTTCACCTTAAAATAATAAAAACTTTTGAAATGACATATTGTTAATGAAGAAAGGAAGAGTATAAGAATTATTTGCGATATAATGTACCAATTCTTTGGATTGAGCATCAAAGCCTTGTAAATTTAATAAATATTTCAATATAACCAATAAAGTTATTATGATACAAGATTCTACATAAATATATATGCCAAGATGATCTTCTAAAGAGACAATAAAACATACACAAAGGTAATATAAAATATACTAAAGAGTTGAGGTGTGAAAGTTGAAACCCTCAATCAAGAGTTAGATTTGAAGCCCCACTTAACTATGTTGTTGTATAGACAACTACTATCTATTCAACTCCATTGTAGGCTTTCCAATTGGCATCCACCAATAGATCAATATTTGTTCTAAGTCAAGCTTTTTTAGCATAACACCCCACTCAAGAACCCAAGACAAATTAACCTTCTATGTTATTGTGTTTTACTAAACTTTAAAAAAAAAACTTTATAGATTGGAAGATAACAATGTAGAAGCAATATACACATAAACATCAAGTACACATAAGTAATTAAAAATATAGTTTTCATTCCTCAAAGGTTCCTTCACATTGAGTGTCATTTAAGAAAGTTTTATTAATTAGTTTTAATCTTAAATACAATGTCCATAGCCATGATGGAAACATAAATATAATCTAAGAAGAAGATACATAAGTAAAATTGACACAAAGGAGCACATCCAAATGACAACATCCACTGGTCATGTCACAGGGTATGTAATAATAAACACAAATACATCAATTATGATATATCATCCTATAGGATCTCAACATACAAAATACATGAATAGATGGATACAAATATGAATAGAAATTCTCCAAGATAAGGATACGAATGAAAATTGTAAAACTACATCAAAAAACATCCAACATCGGTGCCAATTTGACAGGTACCCAAATGGTAAGAAGACACTACCTCCTGACCATGTGGTCACCTAGTTGGGCTCCCACTCCCATCGTGTAGAGGAGATAATGTAGGATCTAGACACAAATAATCAAATAACAAAATTAACAATAAAAATGCTATGCGAGGATCCTAAAGTAACTCTACAACAAGTGGTATTACTCATATAAAAAGATGATCCCAGAGGCAACCCAAAACAAAAACATAAATATAAATATAAATAGGAAACCTAAGATGCATATGGGGAAGTTTCATCACATGAGTCAACTCTAAGGTTATCCTAACAGTCTCTCTAGACTTTGCCCCCCCTAATGGCTCTATGTGGCATTAGTAATCATTTCGTATAGACAAGGAAACTAACTATGAAATATCACAATCAAGCATCTTCTCCCACTCCCATCCTACCTTGTACTAGCACTCAAGGCATGGGTGAGGAATAATTAATCTTTTTAATTTCTTTTAAATTCCCCCATTTAATGTGTAGTGTTATCACTTAATTAAGTTACTTACAATGAGTTACCCCAGTAGCCACTTAGGGCCTCGGCCTCCATTGCAAGCCACTTCCCCTCTATACACCTGGACAACCTACCCTAATGCTCCATTCAAAATAATCTCACTATTATCAAAAATATTTTCATACACCATAATCATGAAAGTCGAAAAAGAAAAATAATGGACCATAGGAAAGAACAACACATGCACACAAGGATTCATTATCTATCTTGATATAACATTTCAAAGAATCATCCATCCCATAATGGTTATCCCACAATCATAGTAACAATCCATAAAGCCTCAAATCATTAGAAAAATGAAATATCAACATCAATAACAACCATCTCTATCATAGGGTGCATAATCCATAAGGAAAACCATCTAGATCAAAGAACAAACATAAAGCAACATAATCCATAAATGCAACCATTTAAAATATAAGATAATATAAATGATAATATAAGGAGACTAGGTAAATCAAAATGAACAAATTAATAGTTGTCACCTCTTTTAGTTAAAAAATATAACAATTGAATCAAGAAGGATTACTCCCACTTACACTCCAAAAAATACATGGAATAATTGGGACATAAAAATGGTTATATCATTTCAAATAAGAAATAGAATCCCATGGCCTCTTGTGGACAACACTAATTGGACAACTACATGTTGTAGTTTCACAACACATGCCCCATTTTTCCTAGAAATGAGGATCCCATAGTTAAAATTTTCTATACTAAGCTCCTAATGTAGATCCTGGGTCATTTTGGATCCTACCCTAGCTTTGGATCAAACCCATGTGCCTAACTAGAGAGGTCTGGGCAATTAAAAATTGGAGAAAATTTGAGATTTTATACACCTAAAGTGCTTCAAGTGCGCACATACACATGTGCATTAAGTGTGCATATGCGCAATGCACCCCACTTTGGGGATATGCATATGTGCATATGCACCTGTGTGCAACCCCAGAGGGTGTGCACCTGCAAAGGTGCACACCAGTGGGGATGCACACTTTCTTCAGGGTCTATATAAGACCCCAAACCCCCTATACTTCAATCATTCACTCCTTTCCCCCTTTGAGAGCACACCTCCACATGACTTACAACTATGCAACCCCACTTTCTTCTCCCTTGCACATCACAAGTAGACAAGGCTAGGCATCTTTATGAAGGTGCACACATGTGCACCTCTACATAAACAAAGACAAATGTTACAAAAATTTAAAAACCTTAAAAACTTTGACTCCTTATACTAATAAAGGTGTGCATATATGTACCGTCGCACACTTAAAAAAAAAAAGAATAATGATACAAAGCCTTCAAAGATTAATTATGAAGGTGTGCATGTGTGCACCTTCACACCCTCAAAAGAAAGACTTAGATTGTCCTTCATTTGTGCAGTTGTGTGCACATCTCACCAAGGTGTGCACATGTGCAACTACACAATTAGCTCTTTTAAAGGCTAACTTAGCACACCAATGCACCTGTAAGGGGCTAGGTGCACTGGAGTATATACCAAGGTATTATGAGGGGGAGGAACTATTTTTGTTGTGTTTTGACTCGTTTTGACCTATTTGGGTGTCTATTGGAGTTTGTTTTACGTCAAGTTTTTAAATTTGGACTAATGTTTTCCTCTTTTGTGTAAATCAAATGGCATCCTCATCCTCTTCTATGGTGGAAAATATGGCTCCAAAATTGGTCACATTCAAGTATCAAGGGGCACCCAAAAATTCAAGGTTTCAAGATGGACATGCGAAGATTAAAGATAAAAAACTTAGACACATAGACTGTAATGCATTCCTCATAATCTGCAACAAACCAAGGGAAATGTCAGCAACAAAATCTTCGTTGATTTGATTAGGGCTTGTGAATGCAACATCTCATACAACATTAGTCCAATCCTCATAACTTATATTGACCCTTGCAGAGCACTATGTGACCGATGAGAAGGTCGCAAATAGTGTCACAAGAAAGATAGTCCTAGACCTTTGACCCTAGAACATAGAAAAGGTATTTCACCTTCCAAGGGAAGATCAATACTTTCAAATCTCCTATGATGGAGCAGAAAGATGGTATAGGGAAAATAAGAAAGAGGAAAATGAAATAGTATAATCCTCTTTTCTAATTAACAAAATACCAGTGAGCTACAAAGTGGGAAAAGTTGATATGACAATGGGATACATAAAGGATGATATTGGATATGCAATTGTCCTATTAAGAAAAGTCATGGGTCTCTCAGCAATAGGCCACCTTCAGACATGGATCATTTACTTCAACAAAACCATCAAAATGATAAATATGCCAATTGATTAGGGTACCATCCTAAGTGACAACTTAGATGAGCAAATCATAGCTGTCAAAGCCAACCCACGCTTCTATATGACATCATACATGGTGTACATACTAGTGGCTAGAACCACAGATTACCTAGGCCTTAAAAGAAAGGGAAGCATGCAAGATGAAAATGCTTGGCCCTATGTGGTATATTCACAATTGGTGTAGAAGAAGCTCCCACTGCAAAGTGTGGAATACAGAGTGGTGAATGATAGATTTATCTTTAGAATCATTAGGTTCATAGAAGTTGATTATGCCAAGAGAATGTCAGTAGAGGTAGTAGCTAGAATCATAGAGATTGGCACATACTACATTCAGTTCAAGACCTTTACCTATCTTTGGAGAGCTGCTACTCTGTTGTGCCCAAAGAAGCTCCCAAGATACCCATCAAATAGGCTTAAACTCACTTCTGTGTATGATAGAGTGGGGAGACAACATAAGAAGGTATGGGTTTGGCCCATCACAATTCATGCCTTCGAGGTGAAGCAAAAGCTTGATATAGCCACCTTCAACTCTAAATGAGATCAATATCCCTTAGAAGAATAAAACTCCCCTCACCCATTCTTTAATAACATTGGGATGGTTCAACAGATGGTAGGGAAAGAGTTTGTTCATGAGGAAGCATTAGAGGATCATTGGATGAATTCTATAGATGACTATGATGTTTTTCTAAAGGACTATTGTACAATGAGTCTATACTTACCAAAGAACATGCTAAAAATGAAGATCCCTCTCAAGGTCATGGAAAAGGATGCCAAAGATTTCATGGATCCTTTGTATAACATAGATAAAATCTATGATAGGCTGATTTTGAATTCAAAAATAGCTAGGGATGAGAACGATGATATAAATCATTGAGCTAGACATGTGGTTGAATTGATGAAGGAATGGATCAAGAAGCCATTTAGAATGGATCCAATTCCTCAAGCCATACCCTTGTAGTATACAAATAGGCCGATCAAAAGCAAAGGTGCAAAGGTCATCGTACCAACCTTCCATACTCAATCCCCAGTAAGGCCAAAAATGGTACATCAGCATGAGTGGGAGGTTGATTACTTTGAAGTTGATTAGGGTAAGAAAAGGAAAAGGGTACCTCCTAGGGAAAATAGGCATGTAGCTATAGCTCAAGTACCTCCATAATAGATAGAACTAGAATAGAAATAAGCTAAGCCTCAAGTAGAGCCAAAACAAGTGCCACAAGAGCAGGCACAAATAAAATAGCTAGAGGAGGAACAAGTAGAGGAGCTGAGGGTTCCACCAGTGACAACTATAGAGGAAGAAGCCTCCCCCTCAAATCCAAAGAAAGAAAGAATTGAAACAAATGTGGTGTGTATACGGAAGAGGAGACTAAAGAAGAAGAAAAATAATCCACCCCCAAAGGTTCCTAAGACCATCTTCAAAGCAGAGGATGAAGAAGAAGGGGAACAAATAGAATTTGTCCCCTTGAGCTAAAGAACCCACTCAGCTAAAATTGTAGAGGAAGGAATGAGAAGAAGCTTTACAATGAAACTTGAATCCACTCCAAGAGAGCCTATCGAGGAGGAAAATTCAAAAGATGAACAATAGAAATGGATAGTAGAGATGGAGGGTGAAGGTACTAATATCTTTAACCTCTTTGACTTTGACTTTATGCTACTGGGAACTAAGATGGTGGGAGAGAAAATAAAAGATACTCCCTTGAGCCAACCTCTAGGATAGGATTAGAATCAACTACCACCTCAACCTCAAGGACCTTTGGTAATTCCACCACCACCATCTTAGGATTTGGCAATTCTGGATAAAGGGTCAGTAACTCGACTTCCTCTAGTTATTGAAGAAAAAGAAGAACAAGTAACCGAGGAGGGTGGGTTCCAAAAACATGTTGATGAAGTATCTGAGGAAGGAAAAATACTAGAAGAAACTCATCAAATTCCTCAGGATACAGAAGGTAGGACCTTGGCCCAATAGAGTGTAGATACTCCCACTGAAGATCTTCAACATGAGAAGACTCTAGAGAGAAGTGATAAGGGAAAGGAGCTTGATCAAGAATCAACCTCTTTAGCCAAGTACATGCCACCCATGGACAAAACACCATCATGGCTAAAGAGGGAGGTTATGTTCCAATAGAAAAGGGAGCTAGACTTGACAATGGAGCAATGAATGAAGGAACTAATCAAACCAGTGAAGAAGCTTGAGCCACCTAAGGGTGATACACGAACATTTGCATTCATAATAAAGAACCAATATTAGGACCTTTTTACACATATTTCCATTCCTCCTCCTCACACTGACACTGAAAAATTGACTCCTAAAAGTTACCAAATCAAGGAGGTCATGTCGGGAAGGCCCATGGTAGATACAACCAAAGTGATGATCACTACGGGCATGAAAGAGGTGTTCAGGAACATGGACCAATATGTGTTAGAGTTGATAATATAAGAGGTTGTTTGAACAAAGTTGTGGGCCCCATTAACTTGGAGAATCTAGAGATCACTCTTGCGTCAATACTAGAAAGAAAAATGACAGGAATGCAGTTGGATCCATTTTTGGAAGCATGTCATCAATGGCATTACAATTTTGAAGAGAAAGGCATGAAAATAATATAGGGTAATTTGAACTTATTACACTACACCCAATCGAGTGCTGACAAGTTGGTTTCTATGGTGAACAAAGATTTTGGGTTGATGGATAAGGTACATACTTGGGACAAAGACTTGCAAGCTTTGAGATCAATTAAAGGTCAAAGGTATCAAACATTGAAGGAGGTATATGTAGCTGAGGAGCTTGATAAGCTTGATGATTAGATAGACAAGATATCAATAGGTAATAAGGTTATGGAGAGATTGCACTGAGAGATCCAGTGGATTAAAGATAAGGCTCAAGAGTAGTTTTTGGAAGTGAAGAGGTATTATAACGCCACTTTCCTTGAGATTTTTGTGGATGAGTCAAAGAGAAAGCTTTTTATAGTTCAATCAGTTGTCCAATAGTTCAGAGGTACATTTGAAAAAGCTTAATTAAGATATGACATCAGACAAGCCTTCAAAATTGAAGAAGCATTATTGGAACTAGACACCAAGCTTAAGGATTTTGTGGAAACAAAGATTAGAGTAAGAAATTACAAGAAAGTAGTGAAGAATAAGTATGAGGCTTTGGATTTACCAAAAACTACTCAAGTAGTTTGGATGATAAAGGAAGTTCAAGAATAAACATCTAGACATCATTTTGGTCTAAAGGAGAAGAAAACCTGTATATTGGAAATTCAATTTTGATACTTAGAAGAATTTTGGATTTTTTTGAACCTGTCACTAAGGTGCATAGGTGTGCAAATGCACCAATAGTTTTGAAGAAGTGGCTGTGTGCCAACAATTAACTGCCACTTCCTAATTTAGAGCATTCCATGCACCAAAAATATATTTTGATGGTAGTTCAACTCCAAGAAACACCTAAAGAAGGTGGAGATCCCATTTTAGAACTTCTAGAGACTTGCAGATCAGCTTACAACTTCCTTCTTCTTATATTCTCATTATTTTATTCTTTTGTGTCATGTAAATGCTCGTGTACTCATTAATGGATATAAACAAGGGTGGAGACCTACTTAGCACCATTTAGAGAGTCAGTTTGTATATAACTAGATTTGTTTTATTAGTCTTTAGCATAAGTTTGCATTTTAAGAAGCCTCACTCCTAACACAAAGGGAGGAGATGATTTCTTATAAATACATGGATGTAATAAGTACTCCAGGCCATTATATTGATGCAATAATATATGCTATTCGTTGTCTCAATTTGAGTGCAGTTACTCTTTTCAGAGTGTGTTATTTTTGTGAATGCATGTGCATAAATAATAAGGGAGCCAATGGTTTTATTGTGTTGTTATGATTCTGTGATCTTTTAGTTGTGGTGTTTTCCTCATGGTAACAAATTGGAGAAAGGATCACCTATTATTCTTGCATAGCATTTTGTATCACATGAAAGCATTTTCTGTGGCCTTGTGATGTGATGAAATGTGAAACATATTTCAGTTTATATTAAGTTCCCATCAACAATTGCATCAGTGGAGTTGAGGAACTGCTACTCCTAATTTCATTGGTTTCCTACCCAATCTTTTTGATGATTTAATTTGCAGATGTTTTGTTACCATGGTTTATGTCTATTAAGAATTTTCCTTTCAAGTTATTTTCTTTAATCTCTCGTTAGCCTATCTTTTTTATTTATTTTTATAACACTTGATTAAAATAGGAATTCATATAGTTGCATTGATAAATAGCATTCATTATTAAATAGAAAATACCAAAAATATATTTCTTTTGTGGTTACTTTTCAAAAAATAATAGATCAAATAGATTATCCAAAATTAGTTTGAACTAGCAAAGGCCTCCTTGTAAACATAGACATTTGTCTTCAATTGGGCAGATTTTAGTAAGGTTGCAAGACCACCCAAAACCTTGGAGTTGATCCTCAATTAGCTTTACAAGAGAGGGATTCACAAGGATCTTTTTCATTTAGCATTGCACAAAATGATAGCTCAATAGAAGTGGCACTAGAAGGAGGGCCACAAACTATTCAGATAAGAAAAATAACTTGTTGTTTGCAAATTCTACAATTTTTAGAAGTTCAAAAACTATTAGAAGATGCACAAGTGCATTTTTTTTTAGGAGTGCACTTCTATAGAGGTGCACTTTTCTAGAATTGACACAAACTAGCAGATCTTGATCCACCATCTCTATTTTAGTCATTTTCATAAGCCTCACAGTGATAAAGGATTACTGAGAATTCCACCACTTCCATTCTAAATTTCATCATCTTTAGCTCCACCTCTAAACCAACCTCCACCTATCGTTCCACCCAATCCGATGGCTTTCTTTTTCAACACATTAGATTTACCAATCTACTTGCAAGGTGCACTCAATGACCTCCCCAAGAATCTTGAGAAATTCTACCCAAGATTCGTCTATAGAGAAACATGAAGAACTGAGGACCATATTAAGGTATTCAAAGAAATATGCAATTGAAAATAGATTCAAGAAGAGAATGTGGTCCTCCATTTATTCCCATACTCATTGAGAGAAGTCACCTTTAACTGGTATGTGAATTTTCCACTGTGATGTATCCAGAATTTGACCACCTTTGAAAAGTTGTTCCTAGAACAATTTAAAACATTTGTCAAACCCGGTGTGATACATCATCAATTCATATCAATCAAGAGGGACCCTATATAGACCATTTCACATTTTAATCATCACTTTCACATGGCATACTGCAAGTTGGAAACATCCTACACTATACCAGTTGAAGTTACAATCTAGATTTATCTTAATGCTATGGACCATCTCATAGCTATTTTCCTATGAAGACTGCCTACTATAGACATCAACACATTGGACAAAGTCTTCACATAAGCAATTACCTTTACTAAACAATTCAATCCAAATGGAAGAGGATTCATGGTCCTAGCTCAAGCTACTACAATAGTATCGACATATCCTACTGGAGCACAAGTGATGCCTAGTCAATTCATTCTAATGAATCCAATTCCAATACAATGGGTACCAACTATACTAGTTTTAGCCATAACTTACCCAAGATATGAACCTCCAAAAACTGCTTTCTTTGAGCAAAAGGCAGCAACATCCACTGAAGCAAAAAATAATGTTGCGTCTGAGATTCGCTCAATGAAGAAGACCATGTCATAGATTACCAATGAGCTAACTCATTTGAAATTGTCACAAGGGTAGAACAATAAATTTCAAATAATGAATGCAACCCCCTACAACAAAAACAACTATGGTAAGAATTACAACAAGAATTTTAGCAGAAATAATAATGCAGGGAATAATTTCAACTATCCAAATCGCAAGAACAGGATCCAAAGACATAATCGACAATAAAATACTCATCCAAACAATGGAGGAATTCTTGCAAATAACAACAACAATTCTCAGTTTGTGGACATCAATCAATATGATAGTAATCAAAATGTACCCAATGATGATGACTCATATTTCAAGGGAAATCAAGAAGTGAACCAAAATTTGCAAGGCAACAACAATGAGCCCCCTATGTAGTTTAATACTATGTTGTTGGAATCTTATGATTCCCCATAGAATATAGGGATGGAAGAACAAGTCAATGAAGAATTTACTTTTCCATTCGATCAAGAGTCAGATCCACAACCAAAAGAGATGATTTCTTTTCGAAATGACAATCGAAATACTTACAATTTGTGAAATCAAAAGGAACTCATGATGGATGGGATTCCTCCAGCATTACAACTAACTCCTCTAGATCCAAGGGCTAAAAAAGATCCAATACCTACCACAATACCCTATGTTGGACAACAAAATCAAAACCAAGAGAATGTTCCTACAATCCTCAAGAATCCTACATGGTCAACTGAAAAGTATAGTGTAGTGGAAGATTTGAAATGGACAAAGGTCAACATGTTCGTATTCAAGATTCTACAAAATTCTCCTAACTGGAGGGGAGCACTACTAAAGACTCTTGATCATCCAAAGGCAATGCCTAATACAAATACAGGTCCTCAAAATATAGTATCACAACAAGTTAATACTTTGTAGGCTATGCCCACCATGTATAAAGACAAAGTTGAAGTCCCTTCTTTCTTCCTCAGTATAAGGATTTTTGGAAGAAATGTTCATAATTGCCTCATTGATTCAACAACTTCTTGTAATGTCATGCCTTTCTCGATAGCTCAAAGGTTGGGAGTCACTTCTCAACCCTCAAATTGGACAGTGATACAATTTGAAAAAAAAAAAAGTGAAGGTTATCAAGGTATTGAAAGATGTTAAAAAATAGCTAACTATAGACCCCTGAATTCAAGACATCATAGATATACATGTGGTGGAAATCTTGAAAACATATAGATCAATGTTGATTAGAGAATAGACAAAATGTCTAAGAGGATGGTTTTTGATTGATTTTACTAAACTATGGTTACCTTGGAAATGATTGAATAGTTAGATCAAAATAGATGCTGAGCCAAAATTAAAGACAATATTCAAAGAATAGAATGCACCGAATGTGGTAGCATTTTTCCAGTCAAGGTTAGGCTCTTACAAGGTAATAGATCTCGACATAATTTCAGCCAAGAAACTAGAAAATCTAGATAAAGAACCCATGGTCCCTATCCCAAGGGAAGAGATTGTGACCCAATTCATAGAAAACATGGTTACAAATTTATAATGCTTAGGAGAAGAAGTAGACCCAAATGTATTGCTCCTTCAAAATTTTTGTAGGTTACACAAAGTAAGTCATTCAGAATTTGAGTGCTCACTTTGCCAAGAAGCAGTTGCATGGGTGTTGACTCAAATAGTGCAATTAAAAAATGGTCAAACTCCAAATGAGATACAGAAAGAAAATTCTATTCCTACATGCATATCTGAGGTTGTGAACAATATTGAAGAAGAAAAGGAAGATTTGAATGCATCTTACAATAATACTCCTCAGATGGAAGAGTTATGTCTTGTCCCCCACTAGGGATAACCATAGTCCTACGAAGAAGAAATTTTATAAAAGGTCAAGGGTAGACCTCAATAGTTGTTCATCCTAAGCCAAAAATTGATAAAATCACAAAATTAATTGGGGGGATTCAAGATCAACAAGAGAAATAAAAAACCCCAATATCAAAGGTAAATAATGGAAACTTTCTAAGTCCACCACATCAAATATTGCAATGGATCCCGAAGAAGTAGTCCTTCAAAGTTCAAGTGAAAGAAAAGCTTTCAAAAAATAAACTCAAGTCCAGAAAGCCCAAAGAACAACCAATTTGGACACTCAAGTTTGACGGCTCTAAATGAAAATTAGGAGCTGGTGTAGGTATTGAATTAATTAATCCCAAAGGTAGGTCTTTTTATGCAACATATCATTTACAATTTATATGCACTAACAATGTTGCAGAGTATGAAGCCTTGATTCACGAACTTCTCTTCGCATTGGAGAAAGATGTCAAAGATCTCATAATTGAAGGAAAGTCTCAGTTGGCTATTAGACAAGTGAAATCAATTTACTCTTGCAATGATAGAAGATTACTCACATATTAGAAAAGAGTTTTGGATTTGATGGAATATTTTGAGGTCTTGAACATAAGGTCCATTTCGAGAAAGAAGAACATGGTGTCTGATGCCCTTGCCATTTTAGCAAGTGCATTGCAACCTGTTGAAAGAACAAAAATAAAGAGGATTTCAGTTGAATTTGTTGCTTCCCCATCCATTGCTAACAACATTACAAACTTCCAAGTCTTCCAAGATGACCAACATATTCTTGAGTTTATCATGTGCAACCGTTTTTTTGAAGGACAAGAAATTAATGATACTCCTGATGATAAACCTGAAGATGATGGGCTAGAAGATGAAGATATGATTATAAATTTTAAGACCAACACTATACCTAAGGGAATGGTAGAGTTGGAACATATCTTTGATTGGGACGAATCAACACACAGTAAAAGAACTGTTGAAGAAAAAAGGATTGAAGAATGTGATTAATATAATCTAGGCATGGAAGAAGATACTAAGATGGTAAGAATTGGAAAGGCATGTAACCCCAAGGAACGAGAAAGTATGATTCAATTCCTTACAGAATACAAAGATGTCATAGCTTGGAGTTATGAAGAACTCAAGACGTATGATCTTGAAATCATCACTCATGACATTCCATTGAAACCCGATACCAAACCTTTTCGTCAAAGACAAAGACTAGTGAATTCCATTATTGAACCATTAATAATGAAAGAACTCTACAAGTTTCTTGATGCTAAAATTATCTTTCCAATCCAACATTTTACATGGGTATCTAACTTGGTTCTAGTAAGGAAAAACATTGGAGAAATTTTCCTTTGTGTAGATTTTCATAATTTAAACTAAGCATCCCAAAAAGATAAGTACCATTTTCCCTCACTTTATGAAGTATTGAAAATTGTGAATGGATCCAAAATGATGTCTTTTCTAGACCAATATTTAGGATACAACTTGGTAATGGCAGATGAGGAATAAAGACTGAAGACTCCATTCACAATAAAATGGGGAACCTTTGCATACATAAGGATGCCTTTTGGATTGATCAACACAGGAGCCACATTCCAAAGAGCGATGGAAAAAGAATTCAAGGGGCTGATAAATAAATGTATTATTATCTATATGGATGATCTAACTCTCTTTTTGAAAGATCAAGTTACTCATATTGCTGATTTGGGTCAAGTGTTCAACCGATGCCAAAAATATGACATATTGATGAATCCTAAGAAGTGTTTATTCGGGCTCACTAAAGGAAAGCTTTTGGGTCACATTATTTTTTAACTTGGGATATCCATTGATCCTAAGAGAATAGAAGCCATTCTAAAGTTGTCACCTCCCCACAGTCACAAGGAACTTAAATCTTTCTTTGGGAAGATTAATTTTGTGTGCAAGTTTATTAGTAGGTTTGCCGAGATATAAGTACACCCTCTCAATGACTTGCTGAAAAAGGGAGAAAAAATTGAATGGGTTCCTAAAATAAAGAAATCTTTCAAAGAATTCAAAGTAGCCATCTCTACGGCTCTAGTACTTGTAATTCTAGATTATGACCTACCTTTCAAAATCTATTCATTTTCTTTAGAATAGTCATGCATGGAGATTCTTACTCAAAATAAGGATAAAGAAGATGAGAGACCTATTGCATTCACAAGTTGTCCACTAAAGAATGGTGAATTGAACTATTCCAATCTTGACAAAAAATCCTTCACCCTGATAAAGGTGATCAAGAAGTTTTGCCATTACATACTCAGGAGTAAGGTATATGCTATTGTGCTAGATCCTGCAGTTAAATCATTTCTTATGACAAATGAATTGGGAAAAAGACGAGGAAAATGGAAGGCTATAGTACAAGAGTCTGATTTGGAGAATCAACTAATGAAGTTGGTGAGAGGACAGGATCTGACTAAGATGATAGCTGATAATGAGGTCAATATTGAAAATAAAATTAGATTCGATGATGAAATTAGTATTGGTGATGGACAAAAGATCATAGTGTCTCAAGTGGACATTGACCAAGGAATAATCACAAGTGGACATTGACCAAGGAATAATCACATATGTTTGGTATCAAGATATTGTGTACTATCTTTTGTAGAATAAATATCCTAACTAGATGAATAGTTCCCAACACAAAGGACTCAAGATGAAATGTGAATCCTATATGCTTCAAGATAGGAAACTTTATAAAAGAAATTCAGAGAGTTTATCTAAATTGTTTGGGACATGAAGAAGCAAAAGAGGTGTTGGAATAGTATCATGATAAATATGGCATAGGACATAGATCTGCAGAAGCTACATCCCACATGATTTTGAGATCAGGTTACTTTTGGCTTACCATCTTCAAGGATACATTTGAACATGTACACTCTTGTCACATTTTTCAAACTAGTGCTAATAGAGAGAGTCATCCAACTATGCTACTACAACCAATATTTGAGGTACGCCCTTTGCCAAGTGGGGTTAGGACTTTATTGGACCAGTAAACCCACTATCATCTATGGGACGTACGTTCATTCTCATAGATACAAACTATTGCACACATTAGATAGAAGCTGAAACTTATCAAAATTTCACAGCAAAAGTGGTTACTGGTTTCTTGGAAGAACACATTGTCACAAGATTTGGAATGCCATTCTTCCTCGTATGCGATAATGGGTAATCTTTTGTGCCAATTTTCCTTACTCAATAGGCATCACACAATTAGGTTATAATCAAGTTCTCATCTAATTACTATCCCCAAGGGAATGGTGTGGTTGAGTCCACCAATAAGAACTTGATCACATTGAAAAAGAACTTGCTAAAGGAGAACCCAAAGGATTGGCACACTTAGCTGAAATATGCATTATGGATGGAAAGGGTCAAAATTAAAAGTTCTTTGGGGACATCTCCATATCTACTCGTCTATGATTAGGAACCAATATTACCACTCAACCTCAAGATTCTAGTGTTGAAATTAATGAGATGGTATGCTAAGGATGCTAACAGAGTTCATGTTAGGTTGATGAATCTCACATAATTAGATGAGAAAAGGAAAATATCTTTAGAGAACATGTCAAAACATTAGGTTGTCATCAAATGGTTGTTCAACAAGTCAGCCACAATAAAATCTTTCAAAATGCATGACCTTGTTCTCCTATGGGACAAGGCAAAAGAAAAGTTAGGTAGTCACACTAAGTTTCAATGCTTGTGGATTATTCCTTATCATATTGTGAAGATTTTGGGAGAAAATACTTTTAGGCTAAGTTCTCTACCAGGAGAATTGGTCCCATTTCCATTCAAAATTCAGTTTTTGAAACATTATTTTGAGGCCTAAAAGTGAAAAATATTTCAATTTTTTTTTTTTGCAAGTCTACTTAATTTTTGCAAGTGTGTTTACTTTCTACATGTGTGTTTATTTTATGCAAGTGGGTTTAATTTCATTTGTGCATTTTTTTTAAAATTGTGTTTGTCTTTTCTTGTCAGTCCAGGGGCTAGGTACCATCAAGACTCTTTCTTGACACATCCTATAGATCACTCCTTTTGGTCTTGACTTTAGGGAAGAGGTATTTCTTTGTCAAAGCATTCAAATGATTTTGATTCATGTACCAACTAAAAGTAGACGTGGCTTGTAGTCAAAGAGGAATTTTAGTCCTAAAGTCAAAATTGCAGATTGGTAAGTCTCAACACTTTAAAATTTTAAGAATTGACTATCCTAGTGATATTTGAATCTAGGTTGACCATAGCAAGGGATAATCCAAAATAACCAATTTAGATAACCAATCTCTTCAAATAAATTCTAAGATCATTGTTTAGTGTGAGAGTTTCCAAAATGCTCATTAAAAGAGGAACACACAGGTTACCAAACTGAAGAACAAAACTGGAAAAACAATAGTAATGCCTTCGCCACATAGTCTAAGCATGGATAGGGTACAAAAGAAGGAAAAACAATTACATATGTTGTTAAATCTAAAGATTTCAAAAGATCCTAAAAAGTAATTAGATAAAAGAGGATAGACATTCCAAAAAGGCTATCCCATTCTATGCAAAAATGCTTCAAGGAAGAATCAAATGGAAACATGAGAGCTCCATGAATAAAATCAAAAACATATTACCAAGGACTCAAAATGAAAGAATTGATAACTCATCAAGATCCCTCAGAATAGATTCTCTCATCTAGTTAGACAATGGTCGATAATCAGCTTTTACAAGGATCCTCGATGAATGGACCAGTGGAGCAAAAGATTTTCTCCAAGTTGCAAGAAAATCAAGATAGACTACACCTTGAGACATCAAAGGAAATGAATACATTGAGCACACATTGAGCTTGAAGATTCAAGATTCTAAATTTTTGACTATCAAAGGACTTGAAAGCTACTTAAAGTGTTCAGAATTCAACTATCACTTGACACATGTTGAAAGAATGCTTGCTGATGAAGAAATGGCTTTTTCATTTCTTCCCTTTTGTTGGGGCTATTTGTCGTGGTTTTACAATGCATGAACCATCTCTCCTAGAAATGAGGACCCCCTAGTATAATTTTCTATACCAAGCTCCTAGTCTAGAGCCTAGGTAATTTTAGATCCTACCTTAGCTCTGGGTCAAACCTATGTGCCTAACTGGAGAGGTTTGAGAAATTGAAAACTAGAGAAAATTTGGGATTTTTTGCTTCTCAAGTGCTTCAAGTGCATACGTGCACTAAGTGCACATATGTGCACTACATCCCACTCTAGGGATGTGTACATATGTACCTATGTGTGTGCATAATCCTAGAGGGTGTGCACCTGCAAAGCTAAGCACCAGTGGGGATGCACACTTTCTCCAGGGTCTATATAAGACCTTAGACCCCCTATACTTTAGTTATTCACTCTGTGTCTCCTCTGAGAGAGCACCTCCACACATCTTGAAACTATGCAACCCATCTCTCTGCTCCCCTACACATCACAAGTAGACAATGTTAGGCATCTTTATGAAGGTGTGCACATGTGCAACTCTATGAGGTGTACATGTACACACCTCCACATAAGAAAATAAAAACCTTACAACAATTTAAAATCCTAAAAAACTTTAACTCCTTAGACCGATGAAGGTGTGCATGTGCACACCTTCCCAAACTTAAACAAACAAAGAAAAATGATGCAAAGCCTTCAAAAAGGCCTTATGAAGGTGCAAACATGCACACCTCCATGAGGTTCACATGTGTGCACCTCCACACCCTCAAAAGAAAGACTTAGACAATCCCTCACCCCTTTTAAGTCCATGCTTTTGTGTAGCTATGCACATGTGCACCTCACCAAGGTGCACAACTATGTAGTTATCCCTTTTAAAGGCTAATTCACTACACCAACACACTTATAAGGGTGTATTAGGTGTGTTGAAGTGTATACTAGGGCATTATGAGGGGGATGAACTATTAATTTTATTTTTTGACTCATTTTAACCTATTTGGGAGTCTATTGGAGTCTATTTTAGGTCAAGTTTTTACCTTTGGACTAATGTTTTCCTCTTTTGTGCAGATCAGATATTATCCTCATGCTATTCCATGGTGGAAAAGATGACTCCAAAACTAGTCACATTCAAGTATCAAGGGGTACCCAAAAATTCAAGGTTTCAAGATGGACACACAGAGATTAAATATTTGATCAAGGCTTGTGAACACAGTGTCTCACCAAACATTAGTTCAATCCTCAAAAATTACAATGACCCTTGTAAAGCACTATGTGATTGAAGAGAAGGTCGTAAAGAGTGTCATAGGAGAGATAGTCCTAGACATTGAACCCCAAAACATAGAAAATTTATTTCACCTTCCAAGGGCAAATCAATACTTGCAAATCTTGTATGATGGAGCAAAGAGATGGCATAGGGACAACGAGAAAGAGGCAAAGGAAATAGTACAATCCTCTTTCTTGATTAATAGAACACCAATGGGCTGCAAAGTGGGAAAAGTTGATATGACAAGGGGATACATAAAGGATGATATTGCATACATAATTGTCCTATTAAGCAAAGTCAAGGGTCTCTGAGTAGCAGACTAGCTTTAGACATGGATGGTCCACTTCATTGAAACCATCAAAATGACAAAGATGCCAATTGATTGGGTTGTCATCCTAAGTGACAACTTGGATGACCAATTAGTAGCTATCAAATCTAACTTGCACTTCTATATGATATCATACATGGTGTACTTACTTGTGGCTAGAACCATGGATTGCCCAGGCCTTTATAGAAAGGGAAGCATGTAGGATGAAAATGCTTGGCCCTATGTGGTATATCTACAATTGGTGAAGAAGAATCTCCCATTGCAAAGTGTGGAATATAGAGTGGTGAATGATGAATTTATCTTTGCAATCATTAGGTTCATAGAAGTCAACTATGCCAAGTTAATGTTAGTAGAGGTAGTAACTAGAATCATAGAGATTGATGCCTACTACATTCAGTTCAAGACCTTCACCTATCTTCAGGTAGTTGGTATTTTGTTGTGCCCAAAGAAGCTCCCAAGATACCTACTAGATAAGCTCATACTTCTGGAGATAGCCTACCAACTCAAATTTGTGTATGACTGAGTGAGAAGACAACATAAGGAGACATGGGTCTAGCCCATCACAATTGGTGCCTTCAAGGTGAAGCAAAAGCAAGATATTTCTACCTTCGACTCTGAATGGGATTAATATCCCTTAGAAGAATACAACTCCCCTCACCCATTCTTTGAAAACATTGGGATGGTTCAATAGTTGGCAGGGAAAGAGTTTGTTCATGAGGAAGCATTAGAGGATCATTTGATGAATTCTATAGATGACTATGATGTATGTCTAAGGGACTATTGAAGAATGAGTCTATACTTAGCAAAGAACATGCTAAAAATGAATATCCCTCTCAAGGCTATGGAAAAGGATGCCAAAGATGTCATGGATCCTTTGAATAATATAGATAAAATCTATGATAGGTCAATTATGAATGTAGAAATTGTTACAAGCTAGAGTTGCCATTGCACCAAAAGATCAACCTATTAATGCTTGATACAACCACTAGACTTATACAAAATAGGAGGTGGTTAAGCCATGTCACAAATCCCAAAGGGGAAGCCTAGTAGTTAGTCCAATAATTACCCCCTCAACATTACCCAAGGAGATTCAAACCTATGACCAAGCTCTGATACCACTTGTTACAAGATAGAGTTGGCATTGCACCAAAAGATCAACCTATTAATGCCTAATACAACCACTAGACTTGTACAATACAGGAGGCAGTTAAGCCATATCATGAATCCCTAAGAGGAAGGCTCATGGTTAGTCTAACAGAAATAGCTAGTGGTGAGAATGATGATATAAATCACCAGGCTAGACATTTAGTCAAATTAACAAAGGAATGGATCAAGAAGCCATTTAGAATCGATCCAAATACTTAAGACATACCCTTATAGGATACGACTAGGATGATCAAAGGAAAAGGTGCAAAGGTCATCGTACCAATCTTCCCTACTCAATCTCTAGTAAGGCTGAAAATGGTACATAAATATGAGCAAGAGGTTTAGTACTTCATAGTTGATTAGGGTAAGAAAAGGAAAAGGGTAACTCCTAGGGAAAAGAGGCAACCAATTGTAGCTCATGCATCTCCACAAGAGTTACAACCAGTATAGGCACAACCTAAGCCTCAAGTAGAGCTAGCATAAGAGCCACAAGAGAAGGCACAACTAGAACAACTACAGGAGGAACAAGTAGAGCAACAAAGGGTTCCACTAGTAACAACTAAAGAGGAAGAAGCCTCCCCCTCAGCTCCAAAGAAAGGAAGAATTAAAAAAACTGTGGTGGGTACACACAAGAGGAGAATAAATAAGAAAACAAATACTTTGTCCCCACAAGTTTGTCGGACCATCCCTAAAGAAGAAGATAAAGAAGGGGAATAAATAGAATTTGTCCCCTTGAGCCAAACAACCCACTTAGCTAAAATCACAAAGGAAGAAAGGAGAAGAATATCTACAATGACACCTCAATCTACTCCAAGAGAGCCTATCCAAGTGTCAACTTTAGAAGATGAATAACAAAATTCAATAGCAAAGATAGAGGGTGAAGGAACTAATATCTTCAACCTCTCTGACTTTGACTTCATGGCAGTGGGCACTAAGATGGTAGGAGAGAAAATAAAAGATACTCCCATGAGCCAACCTTTAGGAGAGGATTGGAATCAACTACCACCTCTACCTCAAGGAGCTCTAGGCAATCCACCACCACCATCTTAGGATTTGGCAATTCTGGATAAAGCATTAGTAACTCCACTTCCTCTAGCTACCCAAATAGAAGAAGAACAAGCAACTGAGGGAGGTGAGTTCCAACACATGTCAATGATGTATTTGATGAATGAAAAATACTAGAAGAAATTCAACAAACTCCTCAAGATATAGAAGCTAGGACCTTGGCCCAACATAGTGCAGATACTCCCATTGAAGATCTTCAACATGAGAAGACTCTAAAGAGGAGTGATAAGGGAAAGGAGCCTACTTGAGAGCCAACCTCTTTACCCAAGTACAGGTCACCCATGAACACAACACCATCATGGTTGAAGAGGGAGTTTATGTTCTAATAGGAAAGGTAGCTAGACCTGATAGTGGAGGAATGAATAAAGGAATTGATCAAAGCAGTGAAGAAGCTTGAGCCACCTAAGGATGATGCATCAACATTTCCCTTCATAAGGAAGAACTAACACTAGGTTTTTCTTGCACATATTTCCATTCCTCCTCCTCATACTTACCCTGAAGAATCAACTCCTTTGAGATTACCAAATCAAGGAGGTCATGTTGGGAAGTTCCATTGTGGATACAACCAAAGTGATGATCACTATGGGCATGAAGGAGGTGTTTAGGCACATGGAACAGAATGAGTCAGAGTTGATAATACTGTAGAAGCAAAATGATCTATTAAGAGGATATTTGAATGAAGTTGTCAGCCCCATTGACTTGGAGAATCTAGAGATCACTCTTGTAGTGACACTAGAGAGAAAAGGGATAGGAACATAGTTGAATCCATTTTTGGAAGCATGTCAACAATGGTGTGACAATTTTGAAGAGAAAGGTGTGCAAATAATACATGGGAATTTGAACCTATTACACTACATCCAATTGAGTGCCAACAAGTTGGTTTCTATAGTGAACCAAGATTTTAGGCTAATGGATGAGGTACATCCCTAGGCCAAATACTTGCAGGCTTTGAGATCAAAAAAAGGTCGAAGGTGTCGAATATTGATGGAGAGATGTGCAGCTGAGGAGCTTGATAAGCTCGATGATTGGATAAAAAATATATCAATAGGTAATAAGGTTATGGAGGATTTTCATGGAGAGATCCAGCGAATTAAAGATAAGGCTCAAGAGCAATTTTTGGAAGTGGAGAGGTATTATAATGCTGCTTGCCTTGGGATTTTTGAGGATGAGTCAAAGACCAAGCTTTTTAAAGTGCCATTAGTTGTCCAATAGTTCAAAGGTGCATTTGAAGAAGCTTCATTAGAAGATGACATCAAACAAGCCTTCAAAACTGAAGAAGCACCATTGGAATTGGACACCAAGCTTGAGGATTTTGTGGAAACAAGGATCGAAGTAAGTAATTATCGAAAAGTAGTAAAGAATAAGTATGAGTCTCATGCACCCATTAATGGATATAAACAAGGGGGGGGACTTTCTTAGCACCATTTAGAGAGTTGTTTTTTATCTAATTAGATTTGTTTTATTAGTTTTTAGCATGAGTTTGCATTTTAAGAACTCTCACTCCTAACACAAAGGGAGGAGATGATTTCTTATAAATACATGGATGTGATATGTACTCCAAGCGATTATTTTGATGCAATAATATATGCTATTGGTGCTCTCATTCTAAGTGTAGTTTTTCTTGCCGGAGTGTGTTATTTTTGTGAATGCATGCTCATGAATAATAATGGAGCCAATAGTTTTATTACGTTGTTATGATTGTGTAGTCTTTTAGTTTTGGTGTTTGCTTCATGTTAACGAATTCCACCGACATAACAAATTGGAGAAAGGATCACCTATTGTTCTTGCATAGCATTTTGTCTCGCATGAGCGCACTTTTTGTGGCTTTTCAATTTGATGAAAAGTGAAACATCTTTCGGTTTATATTGAGATCCCATTGATGATTGCATCAGTGGAGTTGAGAAAGTGTTGCTCCTAATTTCATTGGTTTTCTACCCAATCTTTTTGATTTAATTCGTAGATGTGTTGTTATTGTGATTATGTTTGTTAGGAATTTCCCTTTCAAGATATTTTTTGTAATCTCTCATTACCCTATCTTTGTTATTTTCTTTTCTAACACTTGATTAAAATATGAATTCATATAGTTGCCTTGATAAATTGCATTCATCCTAAAATAGAAAATACCAAAAATATATCTCTTTTGTGGTTACTTTTCAAACAACAATAGATCAAATTGATTATCCAAAATTGGTTTGATCCAACAAAGGCCTCCTCGTGAACATTTACATTTATCTTCAATTGAGTGGAATTCAATAAGGTTGCAAGACCACCCAGAACCTTGAAGTTGATCCTCGATTAGCTTTCCAAGAGAGGGATTCGCAAGGATCTCTGTCATTCAACATCATGCAATTCGATAGATCAATACTACATAGTCTATCCAAAGTATCATGAAAGAAATTACAACAAAGTCATATACTAAGAAAACACAATAATAATACAAGTTTAGTTTTGCAACAAAATTAATTTATATTATAAAGTTTGATTTAACTATAAGAGTTTATACTCAAAAATATGCATGAATTCCTATGGTTTGAGTGCAAATAGATATTTCTTCTATATTAAATCACCATTATTAATCGATATTATAATAATATTATTTCTGATAATTTATTGAATAATTTAATATTCAACTCAAAATTTATCTTTCAATTAAATATTAATATTTTATCAATTTTAACTATTTCATACTATCATGATATTATTAATTTAATTGATCTGAGATTATAAATAGCTTAGTTAATAATATAAAGCATTTTATTAAATATTAATATCAATAACATTCTTAGATTGTTACTTTAACTTCCATATCAATCTAACATTGTTATTTAATTTCCATTGAACTCTAGTTCAATTATAAAAAAGCTCAATTTAGATTATAACCATAATTAAATTATAATTATAATATATATACTCACCATAATGAATGACTACACACACACACACACACACACACACACATGTATGTACTAACCATAAATGAATGATTATATAGTTAATTTAATTATAACTTCACTTAAAATTATATCCATAACAGAGTGCTCGCACCAAAAGCTAGTGGATTCCCAACAAGAACACTTTTAAGGAAAACTACATTTCTCACCTTCCTAAATGTCTTCAAAGACTCTTTCCAATTTGGTTACAAGCACTAAACAAACTTCTATACAAGCGCGCGCACGCACGCGCACACACACACACACATAGATATATATACATACACAAGTATGTACCTATGTAGGTATGTATGTACATACTAACCATAAATGAATGATTATATAGTTAACTTCACTATAACTTCACTTAAAAAATAACTAAATTATAAATATATATTTATTAACTTCCTACTTGCATTAATAAAATTATAATCACTTATATGCAACTAAGAGTTTAACCAAGCTTTAAAAAAAATGAATACTAACATCCACTTTATAAATAAATGAGTAATATTTATTTAATTTTAAAAATTAATAAATAATATATTTTTAGAAATAAATTTTTATTATAAATTTTTGAAATTAATCTTTAATAGTTCTTGTTTTTAAATTTTTATATTTTTAAATTAATATTTATAAAATTAAAATATACTTGCATGCATTACTTTCACATGCTTGTTTACTTTTAGATGCATGATTATTCTATCATTTTTTTTTTTTTTTTTTGATGAATAGTCATTTTCAATTAATAAAATTTACTAAGATTACAATTCACAAAAAAGGGGCCAGGGGATACAGGATCACGAATGAGTTCAGACGGCCGAAGCCGAAAACTATTAACTATTCAGCCAGAAACTATTAACTATTCATCAAATCTTTCTAACATTCATTTATTCTTTTTTTTACATGCATAAATATATTCATTTGTATTCATTAATTTTTAATGCATAACTATATTGCTAGTTATGCAAGTTATCAAGTGTTGTCAAATAGGTTGGTTGTTGCTTCATGTGTGGAGTGGAAAGTTTAGTAGTATATTCGGAGGTAGTATATATTCCATAATGTAAATCAGCTATTTTTGGCATCTCCAAATTAGCTATGGTATGTAAATAATTTAATGAACAATTTTTTTTGTATTGAGCAACGATGCTGGCTTTTCGGTTGAACTTTTGAATCAATTTTTTTATTAATATTATATTATAGTGGTTTGCCCACTTTTGCCTTAAAAATATATATATTGATTTACATTTATATCTTTATACATATATTTTCTTTAGGCATAATTCTATTCACAATAAATATTTTGTATTAAAAAAATGTAAATATATTTTCACATATAATTTTTTCAAAAAGATATTAGACTTAACTTTTAATTTGCATAATAATGTCTAATTTATCTTTGACTTCCAATTTATTTTAGTTTTATAAATAATTTACAGATACATTTAATTAAGCTTTAAATTAGATGAATGTTCACATATTTAATTATTTTGCGTGTAAGTTTTCTCAAGAAGCACCTAGGATTTTGACAGGTTTCATGCAATATGAATTTTTTTTGTTAATTTTAAAACAAGGGTTTCTAGATTCAACATGGTTTTGCTAATTTCAAAACAAGGATTTCTAGATTTAAGTTTTGTGAGAATTTTCTACATAAGAATTATAAATTTTCTTCCTTCTAATTTCTCAAAAATAATGTAACCTAGAAGTAATTTTTTTCTTCTTCTACATTTCACAAATAAAATCATTCATAAATTTTACCAATCACTACAACCTAAATCCGATAGGCATGAAGAGCATAATCTTTTTTTAGAGCAAAGATTTGTAAGTTTTTCAAACCCTACCTCAAATCTGCCAACATAATTTCCAAGATAATGCAAACCCAAAACATTAAATCGAAATTATACTCCTAAGCTTTGAATTTACACTATAACTTCAATGTTGAATAACTATAAACCTCTGTGTAAACATGTTAATTTTGGTTGTCCATGTAGTCGCTCTTCCAAAACCCGTCTCACTCTAAAATGATCAAAAAATCTCTAATAAAGAGCCCTAACCCTAACTAGGGTTTCCTAATTCTTAATTTAATAAAAATTTACTAACTTTTAGTTAAATATTAGATAACTTAATTTAATAAAACTTTTCATGCCCACTCATGACACTTTTAATATAAAATATTATTTTCATTCTTTTCTCCACTTTATTTATTTTGCATGATACTTTTAAAATCATAATTTATTTATTTAATTAAAGTTCACTATTTAAATGCAACTCTACTTTAATTATTATAAATTAAATACTTATAATAAATCAATATTTACTCTTTAATATTTTAATTCTTTTTAAAGTTGATCTTATTTTCTATTTTTTTAAATTAAAAACTTAAATTAAGTCTTTAAATTAAATTAAAGCATATATTTAATTAATTTCTCAAATAATTAAATATCATCCTATTTTACATTAATTAAATATTACCCTATTTTAATATTTTTTTAAAAATCAAATAATATTTAATAATTCAAATATCATATGATTAATTTAAGCATCATAATTAAACTATTTATGAAGAAAATCACATAGTCAAACCCACATAAAAGCAACATAAGAAAAATTGACGGAAGTCAAAATCAACCAAAATGTACAAAGAAAAAATCACAGGTTTTAAAAAGGGTAGTCAGTTAGCTAAATGTCCTCCTTCTCAAGACAAGTAATAAGGCTTTGGCTGGGATTGGACTTGAACATTATCTCCCCATTCTTACCCTTGAGTTCTTACGCTAAGACATGCTCGTCTTGACAATTCAAGGAAGTCAATGCCTAGGACCTGTAACCTTCATAACATGTAATACCCCTACTTTACTATCATTGTGGATTTTTTTGTTAAAGTCCTATTAAACTCCTCGTGGATATTTCAGCCGTTAAATGATATTTGAAATATGATATGTTAATATAGGGAAATTATTACACTAGATAGTAATGGTTGCTTGCAATGATAATACTTTCATGTGTCTATTTGACGATCATGATTATCTTTGTACTTATGATTTTTTAATTATCCTAATTAGTAAATGTTACATCATGTAGATCCTGACTCATAGGTGACTATGACTCTCTCCCTGAACCGCATCAGGCACATCAAGCATAAATGTAAAACAAATGTGCATACCATACACATGTGAGTTTGGGGTAACTATAATCAATAAATCAAGTGTATAAGTAGGATTATATTCTAATATAAATAACTCACCATTATCATTTGAAGTCATAGTGTATGATGTCATTATAGAAACAATTACATTTACTAATTAAGATAATTAAAACATCATAATTATGAAGATAATCATGATCATCAAATAGACACATGAAAGTATTATCATTGCAAGTAAGTAACCATTACTATCTAGTGTAATAAGTTCCCTATATATTAAAGTATCATATTTCAAATATCATTTAAGGGCTAAAATGTCCATGAAGAGTTTGATAGGACTTAAACAACAAAATCCACAATGATAGTAAAGTGGTGGTATCACATGTAGTCTTTGAATGGAAAATAAAATCAACCAATGATGATATCATTTTTCCACAGTTTATAGTTGAAATATATTTTATATGAGTTTCTATTCCAAAACAAAATCTTGAACTTAAGACCAAATAGGACTAGGGTCTTTGTCATGACTTTATAGAGCTATTAGGGTTTTCATCCAAGTCAACTCCTTAGGATTTCATTCAAAATTTGATCAAAGTTCTACTACTAGTATCCAATAGATAAACTTGTATATATTAGCACAAGATGAGATGCTAGTCCCCAAAGTTGTATCTAAAATCTAGTTTTAATTTTAATTTTATTATAAAAAATGAAAAAATAGTTACTCATCCTTGTTAAAGGAGAGACATGATAGTTCATTTGTTGTTTTTTGGGGTAAGATTTTGTATAAGATTTTTGTATCAACATTTCAGATCATACTCTATGAACCATCATCAAAATAAGTGTGTCATCAAAATGAGAGTGTCTTTCCTTTTCCAATTTACTTTTTTTATAATAAAAAATGATAATAAAAGAAAAAATTCCTAACATATCACAAAGTGGATGATTCCACATTTTTCTGATAGAATATAATCTATTGCTCAAAAATTATCCTATTAAATTAAAAGGTGTGAATTTTTTATATTGATGCTAAAAACCAATACAATCAAAACCAAAGTTCATAATTTTTGTTCAAATAGATTGTAGAAATTTGATAAACTTGACTCCTATTAGATTCTAAAGTGGCTACCTTGTTATGAACAATTTTTAATTATTGCTCACAAGTATCAAAAAATTGAAAAGATGGAGAATTTGGAAAATATTTGATAAGGTTTCTATAACTGTGTGTGCTTAAAATCATTTTTAGGTTGCAGTGATTGCAACAAAATATTACTCATAATCATCCATAATTATTGCCATTGCATTTAGAAGCCTGATCATTGAACATAAGCTCCCCACTTTTAGTTTTCTCCATAAGACTCTTTCTTGCTCCAAAATATTACTCATAATCATCCATAATTATTGCCATTGCATTTGGAAGCCTGATCATTGAACATAAGCTCCCCACTTTTAGTTTTCTCAATGAGTTTTCTTGAGCTCACAAGATTTAAATAGGCAATTTTCATATGTCTTTATATGTTAGACATTAGTTTCATATTCTCTTTTGACTATGGGATGGCACAAAAGAGTTTTAGGAAATTAATCTAGCTAATAAAATGTATCCGCCTCTCATACAGGTATGTGTAGGATCATGGTCAACCAAACTATGGCCTTAACTGGTAGTGAAAAACTAGAAAATCAAGGTTATGTCAACTTGATACATAATTTTAAAGTGGTTCTGCACTTTATATCAAAAAGACTAGGCTTTATCTGGAGAAAAATTTATTTGATTGGTCAAAAGTTTGGATTTTAATGTAGTACTACAAAAATTCCAAGGCGAAAATAAAAAGTAGGTGTATGTCTAACCACCTTAATCAAAATCAAATGATAATATTTTTAATATAATTATAGATTAAAAAAAGGTAGACTCGTGCCTCGATGTGACACATATTTTTAAGTATTTTTATTTCAAGTAAATAATTAAATATGAATTTTCTACAATAACTTTTCCAAAATAAAAAAAACTCCCGTGTTTGACCATCTTAACTAATTGAAAACTTTACCAAATTATTATTTTTCCCTTATACTAGGCAAAGCATATAATGTGACACAACTTTTGGATTTCAAAAATGTTATACCATTTGAAAGTTATAGCTATTTTTCAATCAGTATGTCAATCAACACTTTACAATCATCTTTATTAAAAATTAACTAATAAATACTTATCGAACTCAGAATTTGACATCAATTATATTGACGGAATGTTGAGAGTGTTATAAAAAAATCCTTTTCGTTTAATTGGATTTCAATGAAAATAATATTGTCAAATGGCTACTCAAAGTATGAATGTTAGTGAAACCTTTCTCAAACACATTTTTTAAGCTGACCAAACAAGTTTGGTAAATACCAAGCCTAATCGAGTACTCGATTTCAAATCGGGTATTCGATACCAAATTAGATACCCGATATGAAATTGGGTACTCGAAAAGTGGTAGCCAAAATTCTTCCACAAATTTTTTAATTTTTGAAATTTTGGAGGGAAACCACCCATATTGGAGGGAAACAAAAATTTGGGAAGTTTGGGCATTAATATTATTGTTACATATGAAAATGATTATGATTATTATTATTACGTATGATTATGATTATTATTGTTAAATATTATTATTATTAAATATATATAATAATATTATATGATTATTATTATTCTATATATTAATATATATGGTTATTATTTTTAAATATAATATAGTAATATATAATTATTATTATTGTTATATAATCTAGTAATATATTATTAGTTTCAGTGTATTTTAACCAAACAAATGGGTCCCTAGAGGTCCCATGGCCCCTAGGGACATATGTTGTCATGAAATGCATCAAAAGGGGTCATAGGTTAACCTATGACCACTTTTGATGCATTCAAACCAACCAAATGGGTCCCTAGGGGTCCTAGGGCCACTAGAGGCATATGTTGTAATGAAATGTGTCAAAAGAGGTCATAGGTTAACCTATGACTCCTTTCAACACATTTCATGACAACATATGTCCCTATGAGTCCTAGGGCCCCTAGGGACATATGTTGTCATGAAATGTGTTGAAAGGTAACATAGGTTAACCTATGACCCATTTTGACACATTCGAACCAACCAAATGGGTCCCTAGGGGTCCTAGGGCCCTAGGGACATATGTTGTCATGAAATGCATCGAAAGGGGTCATAGGTTAACCTATCACTCCTTTCGATGCATTCAAACCAACCAAATGGGTCCTTTGCGGTCATAGGGCCACCAAGGACATATGTTGTCATGAAATACGTCAAAAGGGGTCGTAGGTTAAAGTATGACCCCTTTTGACACATTGGAACCAACCAAATGGGTTCCTAGGGGTCCTAGGGCCCCTAAGGGACATATGTTGTCATTAAATGCATAAAAAGGGGTCATAGGTTAATGTATGACCCCTTTCAATGCATTCAAACCAACCAAATTGGTCCTTAGAGGTCCTATGGCCCCTAGGGACATATGTTGTCATGAAATATGTTGAAAGGGTTCATAGGTTAAGCTATGGTCCCTTTTAACACATTTGAACCAACCAAATCAATCCCTAGGGGTCCTAGGGACCCTAGGGACATATGTTGTCATGAAATGCATCAAAAGGGGTCATAGATTAACCTATGACCCTTTCAACACATTTGAACCAACCAAATCGGTCCCTAGTGGTCCTAGGGCCTATAGGGACAAGTCCTAAGGCTTGTAGGGACATATGTTGTCATGAAATGTGTTGAAAGGGGTCACAGATTAACCTATGACCCCTTTCAACGCACTTCATGACAACATATGTCTCTATGGGCCCATTTTGTTAGTTTGAATGTGATGAAAGGGGTCATAGGTTGACCTATAACCCCTTTCAAAATTATTAGGGTTTCTAGGGCCCCTAGGGACATATGTTGTCATGAAATGTATTGAAAGGGGTCATAGGTTATCATATGACCCCTTTTGATGCATTCAAACCAACCAAATAGGTCCCTAGGGGTCTTAGGGCCCCTGGGAGCATATTTTGTCATGAAATGCATCGAAAGGGGTCATAGGTTAACCTATGATCCCTTTCGACACATTTGAACCAACCAAATAGGTCCCTAAGGGGGCTTGGCATCCAAAGGGGTCATAGGTTAACCTATGATCCCTTTCAATATTCTTAGGGGTCCTAGGGACCCTAGGAACATATGTTGTCATGAAATACGTCAAAAGGGGTCATAGGTTAACCTATGGCCCCTTTCAATGTATTTGAAACAACCAAATAGGTCCTTAAGGATTCTAAGGCCCCTAGGGACATATGTTGTCATGAAATGCATCGAAAGGGGTCATAAGTTAAACTATGACCCCTTTCGATGTCTTTAGGGGTCCTAGGGCCCCTAGGGACTTATGTTGTCATAAAATGCATTGAAAGGGGTCATAGGTTATCCTATGACCCCTTTCGATGCATTCAAACTAATTGAATAGGTCCCCTAGGGGCATATTTTGTCATGAAATGTGTCAAAAGGGGTCATAGGTTAACTATGACCCCTTTCGATGCAGACATATGTTGTCATGAAATGGGTTGAAAGAGGTAATAGGTTAACCTATGACCCCTTTCAATGTCCCTAGGGGTCCTAGGGCCCCTAGGGATAGGTTTTCATGAAATGCATCGAAAGGGGTCCCCTTTCAACTCATTCGAACCAAACAAATGAGTCCCTAGGGGTCCTAGGGCCCCTAGGGACATATGTTTTCATGAAATACATCAAAAGGGGTCATAGGTCATCATATGACCCCTTTTGATGCATTTGAACCAACCAAATAGGTCCCTATGGGTCCTAGGGCCCCTAGGGACATATGTTGTCATGAAATGTGCCAAAAGGGATCATAGATTACATATTCGAACCAACCAAATTGGTCCCTAGGGGTCCTAGGCCCCCTAGGGACATATGTTGTCATGAAATGCGTCGAAAGGGGTCATAGGTTAATTTATGACCCCTTTTGACGCATTCGAACCAACTAAATGAGGGAGATATGTTGTTATGAAATGCATCAAAAGAGGTCATAGGTTAATCTATGACCCATTTTGATGCATTTGAACCAACCAAATGGGTCCCTATATATATTAATATATTATATTTATAGTTCATAATAATAATATCAATAATAATATATATTACTATATTATATTTAATAATTATAGTAAAAATCATAATGATATAATATAATAATCATATATATATATATATTACTATATTACTATATTATATTTAATAATAATAGTAAAAATCATAATAATATAATATAATAATCATATAAATATTAATATATTATATTTATAGGTCATAATAATAATAACAATAATAATATTTATTACTATATATTATATTTAATAATAATAGTAAAAATTATAATAATATAATATAATAATCATATATATTAATATATTATATTTATAGGTCATAATAATAATAACAATAATAATAATATATATTACTATATTATATTTAATAATAATAGTAAAATCATAATAGTATAATATAATAATCATAGATAATAATAATCATATATATTAATCATATATAATAATCAAATTTGTTCACATTGCCCACAGTTTCCAAATTTTGACTTCCCTCCAAAATTTGGGTACCCAAAATGGGATCTGGTGCTCGAAATACTGGCCTGCTTTTTCCAACATATTCCTTGTCATTGCAAACTTGACAATCACATTTTTTGCAGGCCATTCTCATGGATTTGGAGAAAATTGGTTTTTTGGGGGCCATATGATCAAAAAAGGTTCTATAATGTATCATTAGGTGTTCGATATTGTTTTTTGAATGGGAGTCAAATTGATGATGTATTGATTGAAGGTGAAATCATAGAGTCAGATAATGAATATGTGCAGTTGGGGAATGAAAATGTACCAATTAATAATGATAATGCTAGGATTGAAAATTTAAAGAATGAAAATTTGGAGAATGAAATTTTACAAATTTATAATGTAAATTGCATGATTGACCATATCGAAAATGACAATGCATACGAACATTACATATCTCCTAATTATAATCGACATGAAGGTTCTAGAACACCAAAATGGATAATTGAAATTGATGAAATGATTATTACCAATTTGGAAGGGAAAAAATCAAAAAGAATCATTCGGTTATGGGCTTCAAGACTATATAAGATGTTTTTCGCCAACAAGGCAGTGGTGGAGCAATGTCAACTTTTTATGCACTTATTAAAGATGCAAAAGATGAGACCTATGCTTTCCAAATTGAAGATTTGTATCAATAAAAATTTGGAAAGAAATGCCATTATTGTGAAGAATCTATTCAGTGCTCTCAATAGCATTGGGAAAAATAGCAAGGAGAAAGACAAGAGAATTGCTTGAAGGGTTATTACAACATCTTTGGTAAGTCATCATTTGAGAAAAGGTAGATATATGAGACAAACTTGTATTGACTTGAACCTAAATCATACTACTTTGAGAAGAGCACTTAGTAGACGAGAGAGGATTGATAATCCTCATCAAAATGTAACATGGGCTTTTAGTGGGAGACTTCCACACTTTGACAAGAAGCTATCTAATGATGTGAAGGAAGAAATTATGCAATTTTGGCACTCTAGCTCAAGAGTATCACCCAATGCTAAAGACGTGTTAAAGTTGAGAATTGGCATCAAAGATCGCATGCCACATCCTAAATATTATTTGGAGGTAAGTCAAACTATGTTGTTCAAACAATTTAGGGAGAGTCATCCAAGATTGCATATATCAAAAAGGGCTTTTGAATCTTTGAAACCATTTTATTGTATGCCACTTAAAACTTGAAATACATGTTGTTACAAATATCATGTCAAGTTTTCTAGGCACCATGAACTATTACGCTCCATCCATTCTACTTTGCATAGTAAAGAAATGTTGGAGAATTGTGGTGCTAGTGGTCTTCCAAAATCATCAAGATATTTGCTAGATCAATTTTTATGTCATAGAGTTGATGATTGTTTCTTTTATAAAAATGCTTGCTTAAATGAGAAGTGTTAAGAATGTGGTGGCTTATCCAAGTCTAACACATTTTTCCATGAGGGGTGCAAACAAGATCTTTGGAAGATAATAGTAAAAAAAATGGCATATGAAACAGTGAAATACACATTGAAGAGTGGGGGTGAGGGCTCTAGATGTGAATTGGTTGCAAAAGAAATCAATGTGGCTAGTTTTATTTTAGATTTCAAGACAAATATTTTTCACAATTATGCAAGACATAGTCACAGGTCTTAGTGGTTGGATCAACAATTTAGAATGTGTAAGGATACTTTTCCCATTGGTACTTTTATATCAGTTGTTGACTTTGCTGAGAACTGCACATTGCAGCCTCAAAATGAGACATAATCTTAGTATTAAAACTCCATTTAGGTTGCTTTTCTTGTCCACATAATATATAGACATGCCCCTGATAGTGCAGAAGATAATCAAAAGGTTATTAGAGTACCATTTTTTATATGAGTAATGATAGATCTCACTCTCATGAGTTTGTACAACATTGTTTTGAGAATTATTTTGATTTCTTATAGGAGCATGCAATTGCTATGGATAGATATATCATTTGGTCAAATAATTTCACAAGTCAATTCAAGAATACTTGCATGTTTTATTGGTTGTGTAGGATGCATGTAGAGAGGGGGGTACCTCATATTTGGAGTTTTTTTGAGTCCCACCATGGGAAAGGGGAACATGATGGAGCAGGGGCATGTGTGAAGAGAGCTCTAGTTAAGGAGCAATTAAAGATTTTAGGAGCAGAACTTCTTGATGCTCATAGCATTGTTGATTGGTGTAGTTCAACATTATCACAGGGGGGACTCTTGATTCAGTAGTACATAAGTTCTTTTGGTTGGTTGAGGAAGGGTCCATAGGTGATAGATCAGATTGTGTTATAGTGAGAGACTCATAAAAAATGTATTCATTCAAGAGCTCTGATTTTGGTACATGGACCATTTGGACATGATAGCTTACTTGCTTTTGTCTTAGTTGTTTTCAGTGTGATTGGGATCATTATGAGTCAAGTGAGTGGGTGGACACAGGGGCTCCACATTATCTTACTCCATTGTCTATCACACCCTCTATCAAAAATGATGACATAGAAAGTTCACTTGAGCATAACCATCTATCAAATCTTCTTCAGCCAAGACATGTCTTTTCATTGATTGCAACTCAAGTGAATGATAAGAAATCAGATTATTGGTTAGCATATTGTGTAAGAGGTAAAAAAAAGCTTGCATAACCGATCACACATGATGATGGATTCACATATCTTACTGATTTAGTGGTTGTTGTTGGAACATTATTGCAAACATACATGCTAAGAAGGAATGGAATTCCTGCATTTGAAGACTACCAGAAGCACAAAACAATTATCATATATTTCCATCTTATTATAGCAACAAATGTGAAGTTGTTGAAGCATCAAGGAAGACCAAAAGTAAAATAACTTTTTACAATTACTAATGTTGATCATGAAGCCCCATTGGAGACCCTAAAATAGAGAGAGGACCCTTCTGGAACACTTGACTAGGTATATTTACTTCTTATGTTATTTTGTTCATAATGATTTAGTGAACCGATGATTACCTTGTTTAATACAATAAGTTACTAATATGTTTTATGATATTGGAATGTAGATACATCATGAAGAGTAGCCATTCATCAAGATAAAAAACTAAATAAGGAGTAGAATGAGGAAAAATCAATTCTCTTTTTGACACTATGATTTTTTACACTACTTTTTTTAACACTATGATTTTTGGTAGTTGTGTATTGATGTAATAATGATGAAACAATTGAGATATTGTAAATTTAAACTTGTTCATTTAATGTAAGAAACAAAGATGAGTTTACTTAATGCAATTTATGTGGAGGGACCTAAAAAATGATGATTTTAATACATACTAACACCAAACTTGCACTATGCCCAATGCCAAAAACTTGAGAGAGGTAAAAAAATAATGTTTTTACTTAATACTAACCCTAGTGACACCCTTGTTCACAACCACCCATTATCAAAGAGTCTCCAAGGTGCTCTAAGTGCATTTCAAAATTGATCTTCTGAGGGTCGTAACTTGGAGCTCATGCGGGCTATCAATAAAATTTTGAATGCTATAAGACAGTCCTACCAAGGCCTAAAATAGCCTATCTCATTTTTGAGATATCACATTCCATTTGGATTCGGCACAACGATCTGGCTCGATGCCAAAACTTGTAGTGTGCCTTAGTTCATAGGTGCATCATAGTACAACTTTGAAATCGCTAATCTTGGCATCAAATCATTAGTGCCATTAGCTCCAAATGGGCGGGTGAGCCCTAGTGACACCCTTGTTCTAGCCTTAGAGAGCCTCCATCGTTCATGGCCACCCCATACTAAAGAGTCTTCAACGTGCTCTAAGTGAGTGTCAAGGTTGATCTTATGAGGGTCATAACTTAGAGCTCATGAGGGATATCAATGAAATGTTGAATGCTATAGGATGGCCATACCGAGGCCTAAAATAACCTATCTCATTTTTGAGAGATCACATTATGTTTGGATTCAGCACAGCAATCTAGCTCAATGCCAAAACTCACAATGTGCCTCAATTCATAGGTTTGTCACAACATAATCATCAGTTTCATTAGCTCTGGATGGGCAAGTGAACCCTAGTGACACCCTTGTTCCCACTGCGAAGAGCCTCCGTCGTTCATGGCCACCCCATATTGAAGAGTCTCTAAGGTGCTTTAACTATGTGTCGAGGTCGATCTTCCGAGGGTCGTAACTCAGAGCTCATGAGAGCTATTGATAAAATGTTGAATGCTACAGGATGGTCATGTTGAGGCCTAAAATAGCCTATCTCATTTTCAAGAGATCACATTTTTTTTGGATTCGGTACAATGACCTCGCTCGATGCCAAAGCTTGTAGTGTGCCTCAGTTCATAGGTGCATTACAATGTAACTTTTGAACCGCTGATTTTGGCATCGAATCGTCAATGCCATTAGCTCTAGATGGGTAGGTTAACCCTAGGACACCCTTTTTCTGGCCATAGAGAGCCTCCATCATTTGCGGCCACCCTGTACTAAAGAGTCTTCAAGGTGCTCTAAGTGCCTCTCAAGGTCAATCTTACGAGGGTCATAACTCAAAGCTTGTGGGGGCCATCAATGAAATGTTAAATGCTACAGGATGGTCATGCCAAGGCCTAAAATAACCTATCTCATTTTTGAGAGATCACATTCTTTTTGGATTTGGCACAGCGATCTGGCTCGATGCCAAAACTCGTAGTGTGCCTTAGTTCATAGGTACATCACAGCGTAACTTTGAAACCACTGGTCTTGGCATCGAATTGTCAGTGCCATTAGCTTTGGATGGGTAGGTGAACCCTAGTGACACCCTTTTTCTAGTTGTGGAGAGCCTCCATCATTCGTGGCCACCTTGTACCGAAGAGTCTCCAAGATGCTCTAAGTGTGTGATGAGGTCGATCTTTTGAGCGTCATAACATAGAGCTCATGAGGGCTATTGATTAAATATTGAATGCTACAAGATGGTCATGTCGAGGTCTAAAATAACCTATCTCATTTTCAAGATATCACATTTCATTTGGATTCGACACAGTGGTCTAGTTCAATGCCAAAACTCATAGTGTGCCTCAGTTCATAGGTGCATTACAATGTAATTTTGAAACTGTTGATCTTGGTATCGAATCATCAGTTCCATCAGCTTCAAATGGATGGGTGAACCCTAGTGACACCCTTGTTCTAGCTACAAAGAGCCTCCATTGTTCATGGCCACCCCATACCAAAGAGTCTCTGAGGTGCTCTAAGTGCATGTCAAAGTCAATCTTTCGAGGGTCATAACTTGGAGCTCATGAGGGCTATCGATGAAACATCAAATGCTACATGATGGTCATGCTAAGGCCTAAAATAACCTATCTCATTTTTAATAGATCACATTCCATTTAGATTTGGCACGTCGATATCGCTTGATGCCAAAACTCGCAGTGTGCCTTAGTTCATAGGTGCATCACAGCATAACTTTGAAACTGTTGATCTTGGCATTGAATTGTTAGTGCCATTAGCTCTGGATGGGTGGGTGAACCCTAGTGAAACCCTTGTTCTAGCCATGGAGAGCCTTGATCATTCTCGACTACCCCATACCAAAGAGTCTTCAAGGTGCTTTAAGTGCGTCTCAAGGTTGATCTTCTGAGGGTCGTGTTGTGGTTCCACAATGTACGCCCCATTCCCTAGTAGGAATGGGGACCCCCTACTCTCTTTTTTCAGGTCCTTGAACTCACAATTTGGGATCATGGAAATTCAAAGAGTCAAAAAAGTAAAAATTAAAAAAATCAAATAAAAACCAAAACATCATAAAAGGTGAAAAAGTCAAAAAAATCAAAAAGTCAAAAAATTGGAAAAGTCAAATAAAAAAATTAACTAGATGCGCACTTGTGCACCTCATGAGGGTCACGAGAGTGGATCCCACCTTTGGTGGAGTGCAATGTGTAGTGCGCTATTGCACACCACCAAGGGTGGGAATGACTATAAAGCCCTGACCCCCTATTTCCTTCTCAACACTTTGTATTTGTTGCCGAGCACTTTCAACTTTTACATTTCATAGACGATCTAAACTCCCACGTGCCCACCTCTTTACAACTAGCTTTGCACCATCCAAGGAGTGCAAATAGGGTGCAAAGGCTAGTGCACACTAACGCACCTAACTAGATGTGCGAGTGCGCACCAGACCCCTCAAACCACCTCTGCAAAAACACAAAATGCCACAAAAAAATTGCATCTCCATGTCGCACACCTCCCATGCTACTGCAAGCACTTTGCAACTCTTGTGCTACTGTCCATTCCACATCCGCATCACTCGTGCCTACTACTGCTACGTACCACCACACTTTTGTGCTGCACCTCGCTTACTGCACACCCTGTGCACATTTCACATTGTGCCCCATACTCATTTTGCACTGAGCATCCATTTGCTTGCGCCCACTATGCACCATCACATGCAGCGCCATGTGTGCCCTTGTGCCTCACGCTCTGTGGTTCGCACCTCCTACACTCTGTGCATCTGTGTGCTCACTCTCACATATGACCATGCCTCCACACTTTAAAACCCTAATATATATATATATATAAAGCACCAACTCCTTTAAATATTTTGGTGTAGAAGTACGCACCAAAATTGTGCACCTTATTTTCATTTTTTTGTTAATAAATAATCGAAGAGGAATTGAATTTTCTTTGTGCTTTTAATTTTGAGGTTTTTGTTATTCTAAACTAATAAACATTTTTCTTGTGTTGTGCAAATATAATGGCATCATTATCTAGAGAGAAAATCATACCTGAGCCCATGGTTTTCAAGTTCCAAGGCATGCCATCAAAGTCAAGGTTCAAAGATGACTATTTTGAGATTAAAGATAATGATTTGGGACACAACGACTTGAGAGAGTTCCTCAGAATCTATAACAAACCCACAGAGAAATCATCTCTAGTATCTGCATTGATCTGATTAGTGTTGGTGAGTGCAAGATCACACCCAACATCAGTACAATCAATGGAGTTGATTATGACACTAGCTCAACACTTTGTTCCTGAGGAGAGGGTGGTGAAGAGCGTGACAGGAGAAGTGGTTCTTGACCTTTGACCTGACAACATTGAAAGGGTATTACATCTCCCAAGGGTAGATCAATTCATCAATCTCTCTTATGAGGTAACTGAGAGGTGGTATAGGGAACACATAAAGGAGGAAATAGGTATCATCCAATCTTCCTATCTTATTCAGAAGATTCCTCTAGGGAGGATAACAGGGAAGGTGGACATGACTAGGGGATACATGAAGGAGCATATTGTCTATTACATCATTCTTCTGAGCAGGGTCATGGGTCTACCAATGGCTGGCCACCTCAACGTCTTCATGGTGAACTTTATTGAGACAATCTAGAGGACAAAGATGCCACTAGATTGGGCCACCACATTAAGTGAAAACTTGTGTGAGAAATTGGGGGCAGTCAAAGATAAGATGAAGTTCTATATGACTTCTTACATGATGTATCTTCTAACGGCTAGGGAAAAAATTTACTCTGGATTGTACAAAAGAGGCAATATGTAGGATCCCAATGCCTGGCCCTACATTGTCTACCCTCAATTGGTGAGGAAGAAGCTCTCAACACAAAGCAAGGAATATAGAATCATCAATGATGCATTCATATTTGCAATCATCTGATCCATAGAGGGAGACTATGTAAAGAGGTTATCTGATGAGGCAATAGCACATATAATAGCTCTTGGGGCCTACTTTATCTAGTTTAAGACATTCACATATCTTCAAGTAGTTGGTGCCTCTATCAACCCTAAGAAGCTCCCAAGATATCCAAGTGATAAACTGGTTTTTTTGGAGATTGTATGGCAGATTGAATCTGCATATGATAGGGTCAGGAAGCAATACAGACCATGTTGGACATGGCCCCTAGTTATAGGACCATACCAGGTGAAATGGAAGCAAGATATTTCATCCTTTGAGTGAGAGTGGGAACATTATCCCTTAGATGTATACAATTCTCCTAGACCCTATTTTGATAATATTGGGAAAGTTGAGAGTCTAGCAAAGAATTCTACCATGAAGAGGCCATTGAAGACCATTGGATGAACACAAAAAATGACTACGATGTTTGTATTAGGGACTATTGTAGGATGAATTTGTATTTGGTGGAGAAGGCTCTCAAACTAAGCATTTCGAAGGAAATAAGGCAGCAAGATTTTGGGGAGTTGTTGGACTCCTTGTTCAACTCGAACAAAATTAAAGAGAGACCCATCATGAATGCTAAGGTTGATAGGGAGGAGGGCGATGATATAAATCATTGAGTGAGGCATGTTATCAAAATGACAAAGGATTGGATCAAGAAACCTTTCCAACTTGATCTAATACCTGACACTATGATATTTCACACACAAGCCCACCCAGAGCAAGGTGGAGGGAAGAAAGTTACAATTCCTATCTTTGCAGCCCAGTCTCCCATTAGGCCAAAAATAGTATACCAACTTGACCACCTGGTTGGATACTATCACCCTCTAGAGAGGAAAGGGAAGAACAAGAGAAAAGGGAGCTCTCCTTGAAGGCGCGATACACAAGAGGGTGAAGAGCAGGCACCTCCCCAAAAATCGGAATAAGATGTACAAGGGTCCAAGGATACTAAAGTTGCTCAAGTCTAGGATGACTCTCAATTGTCTCCCTTTGTGCCCAGCCAGTTAGAAGAGGGAGAGATTTAGCATGTTCCCACTCCTCCTCCACAAGAAGAGTCAACATCCTCTTCTACCTCTACAAAATAGAAAAGGATTAAGATTCGAATGAAGAAGAGGCAAAGGGTGACTAAAAGAATGGTGCCTTTACCATCTATCCCTGAAACCATTCCAGAGTGAGAAGGGGAGGAAGAAGAAGAGGAAGATGAAGAGGAACAAGTGCCCCTACAGAGAAGAATCCGACTAGCTAGAGCTGTAGAGCAAGAAATGAGGAGTACCATAGTGACATTGCCATCCACCCAAGCAAGCCCCTTGGAAGTCTCTTCTTTAGAAGATGAAGTACAATAGTGGGTGGATGAGTAGAGTGAAGAGGACAATAACATTTTCAAAATTTTAGATTTTAATTTTATGCCCATAGTGACAGAGTTGGTTGGAGATAAGATAAGGGATACCCCTATAGGTGAACCCCAATAAGAAGATTGGATGCAGATGCCACCAAATTCTCAAGGTCCCAATCTTACTCCCCCATCTCCACCATAAGTCATGATGGTTGATAAAGGCTTAGTTACTCCTCTACCCTACAGTTCAGAAGAAGAATAGGTTCAGAAGGAACCTTCACAAGGGGAGCAACTAGAAAAAATGGCAACCAATGAAGTGTCGAAGGAGGGACAAATGGTAGAATATTCTCAACCACATTCCCAAGACTCTGAGGTGCAAACTATAAGGTCTACTGAGATAGAGACCATAGAAGAAGAGCCCTCACAAAGGGAAAGTACTCTGAGGAGGAGTGATAAGGGAAAGAAGGTAGAAAAACATCTTCTTCGTCCTCAAGAGGCAGGTCTTCAACTGAGCACATCCCAAGATGGCTCCAGAAAGAAATAATGAGGAGCACCAAACCTCAATTCCATGCTGATGAGGAAGACACTTTTGAGATTGCTAAGATTTTGAACAAACCTGAGTCTTCATTACATGAGGCAAGATTGTTGGCATTTGTCAACAATACATGGGACTAGGATTTGTTTGCCTAAGTTATTGTTCCTCCTAACAATACAAATGTAGAAAGCCTTGGCCCCCAAGACTATCAAATTAAAGAGGTCATGCTTGGGAGGCCCACACGAGATATAACCCAATTGATGGTGACCATGGGGATCAAAGAATTATTCAGGAGCATGGAATAAGAAGAGGTCAAACTTCGAACACTTTGATAGTAGAACGAGATCTTAAGGGAATATTTGGCCCAAGTCGTTGGTCCTCTTGATCCTGATCACCCTGAGGATACATTGAACACCATTCTTGGAGAAGGGGGAAGTGTACATGTAGATCTATTTTTGAAAGTCTGTCAACAATGGCGGGAATGTTTTGAGGATAAGGGAATTATGATTATCCAGGGGAACCTAAAGTTCTACACACTACACAAGAGAATATAAATAAAATGGTGGCAATTTTGAAACAAGACTTCAATATCATGGATGAGGTAAGGGCCTGAAGTAAGGACTTACAAATTTTGGAGGCAATAAAGGGGAAAAGATACAAATTTTTTGAAGATGTTTATATGGTAGAGGAATTAGATTTGATTGATGATTGGATAGAAAAGATTGTTGATAGTAATAAAGTAATGGAAACATTACATGTAGAGATCCATAGGCTCAAGGACCAAGCTCGAGAGCGAATTTTAGAAGTAGAGAAACCTTACAACAATGCTTGCTTAAGGATTTTTGAAGATGAAGAATGGGAGAATTTTTCACTTGTAGAGGTAGTGGTAGAGAGTTTTAAGAAGATCTTTGAGGAAGTTGTTAGTGATGAAGATATCTGGAAAGCCTTCATAACAGAAGAAGCCTTGTTAGAATTGGATACCAAACTCAAGGATTTTGCTAACACCCGAATTGAGGTTGACAATTACAGACAGAAGGTAAAGGAAAAATATGAGTCTTTGAATTTACTGGATGTGGCTAAAATTATTAAGATTATAGAGAAATTCAAAGGCAAACATCCAAACATAGCTTTGGGATGAAGGGGAACAAAACCTAGAAGCCAAAATTTCAATTTGGACATTTAGTAAAATTTTGAGATTTTGGACCATTTTGAGGTGCGCAGCTCAACAGGTTTGTAGGTCCGCAAGTTTGCAGCTCCATAGGATCACAAGTGCACATTTTCAAAAGTTCCACTAACAATTAATTGCCAGTTCCAAAAATAGAGCTTTCCATGCATCGAAAATGCATTCTGATAATAGTTTAACTCTGATGGACACCTAGTGAAGGATGATCTTCTATTTTTAGCACTTCTAGACACTTCCACTTCCACTGAAGGCTTTCTCATTATTTCTCCTCTCTTAAATTCTTTTTTTTATGACATATAAAGGCTCATGCATCTAATTAATGAATATAAAAAATGGATGGAGTCCTGCTTAGCACCAGTTAGATTGTTAGTTTGTATATAATTAGTTTGTTTTATTAAATTAAAAGCATTTTATTGCATGAGGATATCTCTCACTCTCAACACAAATTGAGGAGATGATTTCTTATAAATACTCCATTGTAATATGTAATTGGGGCCACCATTATTTTACAATAAAATTATGCTTTTGGTGCACACATTTGGAGTGTAGTAATTCTTGCTTGAATGTGTCATATTTTTGTGAATTTTGTTCATGGAATTGTGATTGAGCCAAAGGTTTATTACTTTGTTTCTGGTTGTGCAATATTTTAGTTTTGATGTTTGCTACAATTTTAGGAATTTCACTAACGTATCTAGCTCAAGAAGAAATCATCAAATTGTGCCTATATAACTCCTTGTCTTGCATGAGTGCACTTTTCATGGCCTTGTGATTTGATGAAGAGTAAAATATCATACAATTACTAAGTTTCTCACTGACAATTGCATCAGTGAAGTTTAGGAAGTGTTGCTCCTACTGTCATTGGTTACCTACCAATTTCTTTGAAAGCTTAACTCGCAGACGTGTTATTTTTTGTAGCTTATGTCTGTTAAGATTTCAATTTCATGTTATTTGCTTTACTAACCCCCTTTTTAATTTAGAAATTCATTTTAGTTGCATTGTTAGATTGCATTCATTTAAAAAACATAAAAATACAAAAACATAGTTCTTTTTGCATGTTTTATTTTGAAGCAGAGTGTAGATTCTTCATTTCATCCAAAATCAAAACAAACCAGCAAAGGCCTCCTCATGAACATTCACATTTATCTTCAACTGAATGGATTCCAGTAGGTCGCAAGATTGCCTAGAACCTTGGAGTTGATTCACAAAATCAGCTTTTCAAGAGAGGAGTTCACAAGACTTCCTGCCATTTAGCATCATGTAAAATAACCGCTCAACAAAAGTGGTGCTAGAAGGAGGGTTGCACTTTTGATTCTCAAAAAAAAAAAAGTTTGGAAAACTTCCCAAAGTTTTAGAATTCTGCACTTTTTGCAAAAATTTGTGCTTCCCACAAGTTCAAAATTTTTTCTAAGTTTTTGAGAAATTTAGGTGTATAGGTGAGCAGCTCAGTACGTATGTGGATCTATAGGTGTGCAAAACTCTACAATGTGTAAAATTTAGTGGTGTGAGAAAGTGTACTTCTGCAGAAGTGCACTTTTTCCAAAATTGATGCAAACTAGAGGGTTTTGATCCAGGATCCCTATTTCAGTGAGTGTTATGGTCTTCACCAAGTACACATGAGTTTCTTGAGCTTACCCACTTCTGCAAACCATGCAGTGACAAAGGAATACCTCGAATTTGACTACTTTTTTTCAAACTTTCATCATCTTCTACAACTCCACCTCCACTCCAACCACCTGGTGGACCACCACATATTCCAATAGTTACACCTCGACAACCACCTCTAGGTCCACCAAACCCTCTGATGGCCTTTTTCATAAATGTTGTAGACTCACCAATAAACTTGAGAGGTGCACTCCATCACCTCCTTAAGAATCTCAAAAAGTTTTGCCCAAGGTTCATCTATGGTGAGACACGAATTGTCGAAGATCACATCAAGATATTCAAAGAAATTTGCAACCGTAAGTAGGTTGCTAATGAGGATGTGGTTCTTCATTTATTCCCATACTCTTTGGGGGAAATTGCCTTTAATTGGTATGTTAATTTTCCACTTGGATGCATTGAAGATTGGGATACTTTTGAAAAATTGTTCCTAGAACAATTCAAAACTTTCATCAACCTAGCTGTGATACATCAACAATTCATATCAATCAAAAGGGACCCAGTTGAGATAGTTTCTCACTTCAACCATCACTTTCATATGGCATATCGCAAGTTAGAGACATCATACACTATACCAGTTGAAGCCACTATTTGGATTTATCTGAATGATATGGATCATCTTACTACTATTTTTCTGAGAAGACTTCCTGCAGCAAATATTGACACATTGGATAAAGTCTTCACAGAGGCAATTACCTTCACTAAGCAAGCTAATCCTAACATAGGAGGATTAACGCTTCCAACCCTAGCTATCACAAGGATGCCAACATACGTTGCTAGAGTACCCATGATGCCTAGTCAATTCATACCTATGAATCTAGTTCCATTACAACAGGCACCCACTTTGCAAAATCTTACTCTAATGTTTCCAGGGTTTGAACCTTTGAAAGCTACCTTTTTTTAGCAAAAGGAAGTAGTGCCTGCTGAAGTAGACAATGGATTTGTTTCCAAATTTGGTCAGATGAAAAAGACTATGTCACAAATGAACAATGAACTAACTCGTCTAAGGTTTTCACAATGACAGAAAAAAAACTTCCAAAGGAATAACACTAGTCCTTACAATAATAATTATGGCCAGAATTATAACAGGAACTTCAGCAAAAACAACAATAATAATGTAGGAAACAGTAATGTGGGGAACAACTTCAATCCTCCTAATCATAATAATGTTTTCCAAAGGTAGAACCGATAGTGGAACACTCTACCAAATAATGGAAGCATTCTTGCTAACAACAACAATATCAATGTTCAGTATGCAAATGTCAATCTGTATGACGATAGTCATAATCCATCCAACAATGATGGTTCGTATTATAACAGGAATCAAGAGATGACTCAAATTTCACAAGCGAATGACAATGCTCCTCTTGTACAATTTAATGCTATGCTACTAGAATCCTATGATTCTACACAGAATATGCAGGTAGAACAACTAGCTAGTGAAGAGTTCTCTTTTCCATTCAGTCAAGCACTTGATCTTCAGCATGAAGAGGTGTTTGCTTTTTGCAATGACAATCAAAATACATATAATCTGAGAAATAGAAAGGAACCTTTGATGGATGGAATTCCTCTACCTTTACAACCAACTCCTCCCAATCTAAGATTAAGTAACAATCTGGCACCCATTAGGCCACCATATAGAGGAAAATAGAATCAAAATCAAGTGAATGTACCAACAATATTGAAAAATTCTATTTGGTATAATGAAAAGTATAGTACCGTGGAAGACTTGAAATGAACCAAAGCAAATATGTCCATGTTTGACATGTTGCAAAATTTTCCACAACAACAAGAAGCACTCATGAAGACTCTGGATCATAAAAAGGTACCCCATAATATGAATACTATCCCTCAAAAGACAATATCTCAACAAGTCAATGTTGTAGAAGCAATACCCACTATGTTTAAAGACAAGGTTGAAGTACCCCCTTTGTTGCTCAGCATCATGATATATGGAAAGAATCTCCACAATTACTTGATTGATTTGGGAGCCTCATGTAATGTCATGGAACTATTAATAGTCCAAAGATTAGGGGTAAGTCCTCAACCTTCCAACTAGATAGTGATACTACTGGACAAAGAGGTGAAAGTCATCGGTGTATTGAAAGATGTTTGAATACAGTTAACAGTCAATCCTCAGATTCAAGATTTCATTGATATACATGTGGTTGACATTCCAGAGATGTATGGGTTGCTCTTGAGTAGAGAATGGACAAAATGCCTAAGAGGATGGTTTTCCACAGATTTCACTCAGCTATGGTTACCATGGAAGTGATTGGACAACCAAATCAAGATAGATGTAGAACCTAAATTGAAAATGATGGTCATAGAATACAATGCTCTAAATGAGGTGGCATTTCTCCAATTGGATTTGAGCTCATACAAAGTGATGGCATTTGACATGATTCCTAAAACATCAAGTAGTCAGGGTAAAGAACTCAAGACATCAATTCCAAAGGATGAGATCGTGATACAATTCATAGAGAGCATGGTGACTAATTTGCAATGCTTGGGAGAAAAAGTTGATCCTAGTATCTTACTCCTCCTAGGATTTTTCTGATTACACAAAGTTAGTCACTCTAAATTAGAATGCTTGTCATGCCAAGAAGTAGTCGCAAAGGTGTTAACACATATGATGCAAGGCAAGGATAACCAAATTCCAAAAAATGGACCCGTGGGAAATCAAAGTCATACAAACTCAACTGAGTCGGCACATAAGATTGAAGAAGAAATTAAAGATCTAAATTTATCATACAGTGATACCTCTTCAGATGATGGAGGTTTGTCTTCTCCTCCCCCGGGGATGATCAAGATTCAGAGAAGAAGATGGTACATGAAAGGCTAAGGGTGAACTTCGATCATCATTCATCCTAAACCCAAAACAGATGAAATTAAAGAATTGATAGAGGAAATTCAAGAAAAATAAGAAAAACATAAATTTTCTCTCTCAAAATGTTATGAAGGGGAACCATCAAGTCCACCCTACAAAAAGTTGAAATGGGTTCCCAAGAAACAACCTTTTAACTCTCAAGTGAAAGAGAAGTTGAGAACGAACAAACACAAGGTTAGAAATCCCAAGGAAGATCCAATTTGGACACTTCGCTTTGACGGTTCCAGATGCAAATTAGGGGCTGATGTAGGTATAGAATTGATCAACCCAAAAGGTAAGTCTTTTTATGCAGCATATCGATTACAGTTTAGATGTACTAATAATGTTCCAGAATATGAAGTGTTGATCCGAGGACTTCTCTTTGCACTTGAGAAAGGAGTCACAACTCTTGTAATTAAAGGAGATTATTAGTTATTTATTTGGCAAGTAAAATCATTATACTCTTGCAATGAAAAAAGGTTACTTGCTTACAAGAAGAGAGTATGGGATTTACTGGATGATTTTAAAGCATTAAACATAAGGTCCATTCTAATAAGGAAGAACATGGTGGTAGATGCTCTAGCTATTTCAGCAAGTGCACTACAACCAATCAAAAGAATGAAGTTGAAAATATTTTCAATAGACTTGGTTGCTGCTCCATCTATTCTGGACAATATTACAAACTTTCAAGTCTTTCAGGACGATCAACACATACTTGAGTTTATCATGTGCAATGGTCACTTTAAAGGTCAAGAAATTGATGACAATCCAGATGACAAACTTGAGGATGATGAACTTGAAGATGAAAATGGGATCCTAAATTTAAAGACTAACACTATTCCCAAGGGGATGGTTGAGTTAGAACACATTTTTTATCATGATGAATCAACACTTAATAAAAGAATGATCTAAGAAAAGACGATTGAGGAGTGTGATGCATACAAATTAGGAATTGAAAAAGATCTGAGAATGCTCTGAATAGAGAAAGCATGCAATGCACAAGAAAGGGAAGAAATGCTCAAACTATTTACTAGGTATAAAGATGTTATTTCTTGGAGCTACGAAGAACTAAAGACATACAACCTTGAGATTATAACCCATGACATCCCGTTGAAACTAGATGCCAAGCCTTTTCAACAAAGACAAAGACCTATTAATCCTATCATTGAACCACTGATAATGAAAGAAGTTAAGAAGTTACTAGATGCCAAGATCATATTCCTCATCCACCATTCTACATGGGTGGCTAATTTGGTTTCTATACAGAAAAGGACTGGAGAGATCCACCTTTGTGTTGATTTTCATAACTTGAACATGGAATCTCAAAAGGACAATCATCCTTTACCCTCACTAGACGAGGTCCTACAAATTGTAAATGGTTCAAAAATGATGTCTTTCTTAGATGGATATTTAGGATATAATCAAGTGATGGTTGATGAAGGAGATTGACTAAAGATGACTTTTACAACTAAATATGAAACTTTTGCCTACAATAGAATGCCTTTTGGACTAATTAATGCAAGGACTACATTTTAGCAAGCCATGGATGAAGCTTTTTAGGGATTGGTAAATAAGTGTATAGTCATCTACATGGATGATTTAACCATTTTTTCAAAGCATCCAAGCACTCACATTGCTGATTTAAGACAGGTATTCAATAGATGTCATAGGTATGGCATATCCCTCAATCCCAAGAAATGTTCATTTGGAGTCACTAAAGGAAAGCTTCTAGGTCATATCATTTCTAAAGCTAGGATCTCCATCGATCCTAATGAAATCAAAGCTATTCTAAAGTTGTCACCTCCCCATAGTTGAAAAGAACTCAAATCTTTCTTCAGGAAGATAAATTTTGTGCAGAAATTCATAAGTAGATTTGCAAAAATAGTTCATCCCCTTAGTGATTTACTCAAAAAGGGGGCTAAGACAGAATTGGTTCCAAGAATTAAGAAATCATTTAAAGATATCAAACTGTCCATTTCTATGGCTCCGGTCTTAGTAAGTCCTGATTATGAGTTACCTTTTAAGATATATTCTTTTGCTTCAGAACACTCTTGTGTTGGGATCCTGATGCAGAAAAAGGAAAAGGAAGATGAAAGACCAATTGCTTTCATGAGTTTCCCTCTAAAGAATGCATAGCTAAATTATTCAAACCTTGATAAGTAGTCTTTTGCGTTAATCAAGGATGTGAAGAAGTTCCATCATTACATACTAAGAAGTAAGGTGTATGCAATTGTACCTGGTCTAGTAGTAAAGATGCTTTTGATGTAGAATGAACTCAATGAAAGATCAGGAAAATAGATGGCCATACTTCAAGAATTTGATCTAGAAATTCAACCTGTGAGATTAGTCAAAGGTCAAGGGTTATCAAAGATGATAGCTGATAACTAGGACAGAAAAGAAAAAAATTGAGCTTGATAGTGAAAAAAACAAAGATGATTAGAATAAAATGATGGTGTCTCAAGTTGATATTGATCAAGGTGTGGTGATAGATGTTTGGTATCAAGATATTGTTTATTATCTACTATAGGACCAATGCCCCAGTTGGATGAATAGTTCGCAATCTAGGGGACTCAAAATGAAGTGTGAGTCCTATATGATACATGATAGAAAGTTGTACGAGAGAAATTATGAAGGGAATTTATCTAAAATTCTTAGGTTGTGAGGAAGCAAAGGAAGTCTTAGAACATTTTCATGACAAGTATGGTATAGGACATGGTTTAGTAGAAGCAACTGCTCATATGATTTTGAGATTGGGTTATTTTTGGCCCATAATATTCAGAGACACTTTCAAGCATGTACATTCTTGTCATATCTATCAAACTAGTGCTAATAGAGAAAGGCACTCGACGATGCCATTATAATCGATGTACGAGGTGCACCCCTTCGCAAAGTGGGAGTTGGACTTCATTGGTCTAGTCAATCCACCATCGTCACCTAGGCATGCATTTATCCTCATAGCTACGAATTACTATACATGGTGGAAAAAAGCAAAAACTTTCCAAAAATTTACTACCAAGGTGGTGATAGACTTCTTGGAAGAGCACATTGTTACTAGATTTAGAATGCCATTCACCCTTGTCTATGATAACGGGTCTGCTTTCGCATCAGTATTCTTGACCCAATGGGCACTTGAAAATTAGGTCATCATCAAGTTCTCTTCAAATTATTACCCACGAGGAAATGGAGTAGCAGAATCTACGAACAAGAACTTGATCACAATAATAAGATGATTGTTGAAGAAGAACCCTAGAGATTGGCATACACAACTGAAATATGCCCTATGGATAGATCGAGTAAGAGTCAAAAATGCTTTGGGGACTTCTCCATACTTGCTTGTTTATAGACAAGAACTAGTGTTCCCACTTAACCTTAGGATTCTTATTCTAAAGTTCATGAGCGGATACACTGAAGATGCTGACAAAGTACAAATCAGATTGATAAATCTTTTAGAAATGGATGAGAAACAGATAGCTGCATTGGAGCATATGGATAAACATCAAGCTTTCATGAAGAGATGGTCCGACAAGAGAGCCATGATAAAATCCTTCAGGATTTCCAACCTTGTTCTACTTTGGGATAAGGTGAAAGAAAAATCGGGCAGCCATACCAAGTTTCAATGCTTATGGACTCGTCCTTATCAGATCATGAAAATTCTTAGAGAAAATACTTTTAGGCTCAGTTCCTGACAGGGAGAATTTCTTCCCTTGCCAGTAAATGGGCAATTTCTGAAGCATTATTTTGAGGCCTAAAAGAACCTAAAAAAAATAAATTTAAAAATTAGTTAGGATTTATTTTTCCACTTAGATTTTATTTCTACAATTAGTTAGGTTTTATTTTTGCAAGTGTGTTTGTTTTTTGTTTTGTTTTCTTTCAATGGTGTGTTTACTCTCTAAGTCATGTCAGTCCTAGGGGGTATGGTGCACTCGGGATTTTATCTTGAGATATTTCACTAACCACTCTTTGGTTCCAACTAACCACTCTTTGGTTCCAATTTTAGGAAGAGGTATTTCTTTGTCAAAATATTTGGACAATTGTGTGTTTTATACCAACTGAACAATGGACATTCCTTGCAAAAATAGGGAGACTTCTAGTCTTAAATTTAGGGCTCTAAACCAATGAGCTCCCAATGCTTTATAAACTTAAGAATCAATCATCTTAGGTGTTGTCAAATTGAGGTTGAAAACAACAAGGGATGATCTAAACCCCAATTGGTTCAAATAGTAGGGGTCTTCTCAGAGGTTTGCTAAGATCATTGTTTGGCGTGAGAATTTTTAAAAGTTCTAAAAGAGGAATGCAAGGGGTGTTCATCAAAGATTGAATCCAAGAAACAACACCAATTTCCTAGCTACACAGTCTAAGCATAGTCAGAATACAGAATAAAGAAAAAGAATTAAAAAATAAAATAAAATAAAAATAAAAGGGAAAAGATGGTGTTAAGACTGAAGAATTCTAAAGATTTGAAATGGCAGAAAGATATAATTTTAAAATGAAGTATCTTGTACTAAAATATTGCTTCATCAAGTAGTGACATTACGAGCTACATGGAGTGATTCTTTAAAATTTGCTAGAAAATTAAAAGAAAGTGATAGCTCGCTAAGAGCCCTGAAACTGATTCTCTCATCTAGTCAGGCAAGCAATTGAGAAATAGCCTTTGTGAAGATTCTTAATGAATGAGCCAGGAGGAGTGGAAGATTGTTTCCAAGTTGTCAGAAAACTTTGATAGAATGCATCCTAAGATGTCAAAGGGAATGAATGCACAAATCACACACTGAGCTTGAAGGTTTTAGATCTTGAAGTTTTGATTGTAAAGTTATTCAAAATACACTTGAGGCATTCAAAATTCTATTGGTGTTTGACACACGTTGAAAGGATGTTTGTTGATGAAGAAATGCCTTGGTCATTTCTTCCCTCTTTCAGGGCTATTTGCCGTGGTTCCACAATGCAGGCCCCATTCCCTAGTAGGAATGGGGACCCCTTGCTTTTTTTTTGGATCCCCAGACTCACGATTTGGGATCATGAAAATTCAAAGAGTCGAAAAAGTAAAAATTGAAAAAAAACCAAAAAATCATAAAAGATGAAAAAGTCAAAAAATCAAAAAGTCAAAAATTGGAAAAGTCAAAAAAAAAAACTAGATGTGCACCTGTGCACCTCAAAAGGGTTGCGAGAGCACATCCCACGTTTGGTGGGGCACAATGTGCAACTACGCACTTGCATAGTGTGCTATTGCATACCACCAAGGGGGGGATGACTATAAAGCCTCAACCCCCCTTTTCCTTCTCAACACTTTGCATTTCAACTTCCATGTTTCACAGACAATCCAAACTCCCATGCACCCACCTCTTTACAACTGGCTCCGCAATATCCAAGGTGTGCAAACATGGCGCAAGGGTCAATGCAGCACACCTAACCGAGTGCGCGAGTGCACACCGGACCCTCTAGACCCTCAAACCACCTCTATGGAAACACAAAATGCCACAAACACATTACATCTCCATGTCGCACCTCCCATGCTATTGTGCACGCTTCGCAACTCCTGCATTGCTACACATTCTGCAAGTTGCACACCTCACCATTCACACATCACCTGTGCCTACTACCGTTGTACACCACCACACTTTCACGCCATGCTTCACTTGCTATCCACCCATGCACATTTCATGTCGTGCCCATTGCGCACCATCGCATACAACATCGTAAGCACCCCCTGGGCCTTGTGCTACGCAGTCTGCACCTCTCGCACTCCATGCATCTGTGTGCTCACTCTCGTGCACCACCACGTTGCTTCACCATCGCGCCTCCACACTTTAAAACCCTAAATATATACATATATATATATATATATATATATATATATATATATATATAAATAAATAACACCAACTCCTTTAAATATTTTGGTGCGCAAGTATGCACCAAATGTGTACACCTTATTTTCATTTTTTTAATTTTTATTTTTTGTTAATAAATAATCGAAGAGGAATTGAATTTTTTTTGTGCTTTTAATTTTTAATTTTTTGTTATTCTAAACTAATAAACATTTTTCTTGTGTCATGCAGATATAATGGCATCATCATCCAGAGAGAAAATGGCACCTAAGCCTGTGGTTTTCAAGTTCCAAGGCGTGCCATCGAAGTCAAGGTTCCAAGATGACTATTCTAATATTAAAGACACTGATTTGGGACACACTGACATGGGAGAGTTCCCTCAGAATCTGTAACAAACCCATAGAGAGATCAGCTATGGTATCCGCATTGATCTAATCAAGGTTGGTGAGTGCAGCATCGCACCCAGCGTTAGTGTAATCAGTAGAGTTGATTATGACACTAGCTCAACACTTTTTTCTTGAGGAGAGGTTGGTGAAGAGTGTGACAGGAGAAGTGGTTCTTGATCTTTAACCCGACAATATTGAAAGGGTATTCCATCTCCTAAGGGTAGATCAATTCATTAGTCTCTGTTATGAAGCAGCTGAGAGGTGGTATAGGGAACACATAAAGGAGGCAATAGGTATCATCCAATCCTCTTATCTTATTGAGAAGACTCCTCTAGGGAGGATAACAGGGAAGGTGGACATGACTAGGGGATACATGAAGGAGGATATTGGCTATTCCATCATTCTTCAAAGCAGGGTCATGGGTCTACTAGCGGCTGGTCACCTCAATGTCTTCATGGTGAACTTTATTGAGACATTAAAGACAGAAAAGATGCCACTAGACTGGGCCACCACATTAAGTGAAAACTTGTGTGAGAAATTGGGGGCAATCAACGATAAGAAGAATTTATATATGACTTCTTACATGGTGTATTTGCTAGCGGCCAAGGAAAAAAATTACCCTAGATTGTACAAAAGAGGCAATATGCAAGATCTCAATGCCTGGCCCTACATTGTCTACCCTCAACTAGTGAGGAAGAAGCTCTCAGCACAGAGCAAGGAATATAGAATCTTCAATGATGCATTCATATTCACAAGCATCCAATTAATAGAGGGAGACTATGCAAAGAGTTTATCTGATGAGGCAATAGCACAAATAACAGCTCTTGAGGCCTACTGCATCTAGTTTAAGACATTCACATATCTACAGGTAGTTGGTGCCACTGTCAACCCTAAGAAGCTCCCAAGATATCTAGGTGATAAACTAGTTTTGTTGGAGATTGCATGAAAGATTGAATCTACGTATGACATGGTCAGGAAGCAATGGAGGCCATGTCAAACATGGCCCCTAGTTATAAGACCATACCATTTGAAATAGAAGTAAGATATTATGTCCTTTGAGTGGGAGTGGGAGCATTATCCCCTAGATGAATATAATTCTCCTAGGCCCTATTTTGATAATATTGGGAAAGTTGAGAGTTTGGCTAGCAAAGAATTCCATCATGAGGAGGTCATTGTAGACCACTAGATGAATGCAACAAATGACTACAATATCCATAGTAGGGACTATTATAGGATGACTTTGTATTTGGTAGAGAAGGCTCTCAAACTAAGCATTCTGGAGGAAGTAAGGCAACAAGATTCTCGAGAGCTATTGGACTCCCTATTCAACTCAAATAAAATCGGAGAGAGACCCATCATGAATGTTGAGGTTGACAGGGAGGAGGGCAATGATATAAATCATTGGGAAAGGCATGTTATCAGAATGATAAGGGATTGGATCAAGAGACCTTTCCAACTTGATCAATACCTGATACTATGATATTTCATGCACAAGCCTGCCCAAAGAAAGGTAGAGGGAAGAAATTTACAATTCCTACCTTTGCGGCCCAATCTCCCATCAGGCTAGAAATAATAGACCAACTTGATCGCCCGGTTGGATACTATCACCCTCTAGAGAGGAAAGGGAAGAACAAGAGAAAAGGGAGCTCTCCTCAAAGGATCAATACACAAGAGGGTGAATAGCAGGTGCCTCCCTAACAATGGGAAGAAGATGTACAAAGGTCTAAGGATACATGAGCTGCTCAAGTCTAGGATCAAGAAGAAAAAGTGCTCCTACAGAGAAGAACCCGACTAGCTAGAGCCACAAGGCAAGAAAGGAGAAGGAGTACCACAGTGACATCGCCATCCACCCAAATAGGCCCCTTGGAAGTCTCTTCTTTGGAAGATGAAGTACAATGGTGGGTGGATGAGTAGAGTGAAGAGGGTGATGATATTTTCAAAATGTTAGATTTTGATTTTATGCCCATGGGGAAAAAGTTGGTTGGAGATAAGATAAGGGATACCCCTACAAGTGAACCCCAATAAGAAGACTACACACGGATGCCACCAGATTCACAAGGTCTCGATCTTACTCCCCCATCTCCACCACAAGTCACAGTGGTAGATAAAGGCTCGATTACTCCTCTACCCCAAAGTTCAAAAGAAGAACAGGTTCAGAAGGAACCTTCACATGGGGAGCAACCAGAACAAATGGCGACTGATGAAGTGTCAAAGGAGGGACAAATGGTAGAATATTCTTAACCACCTTCCCAAGACACTGAGGTGCAAACTGCAACATTTACTGAGATAGAGAGCGTAGAAGAAGAACCTCAAAAAGGGAAAGTACTTTGAGGAGGAGTGATAAGGGAAAGGAGGTAGTAAAACATACTCCTTCATCCTTGAGAGGCAGGTCTTCAGCTGAGCACATCCCAAGATGGCTCTAGAAAGAAATAATGAGGAGCACCAAACCTGAGTCTTCAGCTGATGAGGAAGACATTTTTGAGATTGCTAAGATTTTGACAAACCTGAGTCTTCATTACATGAGGCAAGACCATTGGCATTTGTCAACAATACGTGGGACCAGGATTTGTTTGCCCAAGTGGTTGTTCCTCCTGAAGATACAGATGCAGAAAGCCTCAGCCCCCAAGACTATCAAATTAAAGAGGTCGTGCTTGGGAGGCTCACATGGGATACAACTCGATTGATGGTGACCATAAGGATCACAAAAGTATTCAGGAGCATGGAACATGAAAAGGTCAAACTTTGAACACTTTGACAACAGAACGAGATCTTAAGGGGATATTTAGCCAAAGTGGTTGGTCCTCTTGATCCTGATCACCCTGAGGATACATTGAACACCATTCTCAGAGAAGGGGGAAATGTACATGTAGATCCATTTTTGAAAGTCTATCAATAATGGCAGGAATTTTTTGAGGATAAGGGAATTTTGATTATCTAGGAGAACCTAAAGTTACTATATGCTACATGAGAACGTGAATAAAATGGTGGCAATTTTGAAAAAGGACTTTAGTACTATGGATGAGGTAAGGGCCTGAAGTAAGGACTTACAAATTTTGGAGGCAATAAAGGGAAAAATATACATAATTTTGGTAGATGTTTATATGGCAGAGGAATTAGATTTGATTGATGATTAGATAGAAAAGATCATTGATAGTAATAAAGTAATAGAAACATTACATGCAAACATCCATAGGCTCAAGGACCAAGCCTGAGAGAAAATTTTGGAAGCAGAGAAGCATTACGGTGATGCTTGATTAAGGATTTTTGAAGATTAAGAATGAGAGAAGTTGTTACCTATAGAGGTAGTGGTAGAGAGTTTTAAGAAGATCTTTGAGGAAGCTGCTAGTGATGAAGATATCCGGCAAGCCTTCAGAACAGAAGAAGCCTTGTTAGAATTGGATACCAAACTCAAGGATTTTGCTGACACCCAAATTGAGGTAGATAATTATAAACAGAAGGTGAAGGAAAAATATGAGGCTTTGAATTTACTAGATGTGGCTAAAATTATTGAGATTATAGAGAAATTCAAAGGCAAACATCCAAACATAACTTTTGGATGAAGAGGAACAAAACCTAGAAGCCAGAATTTTAATTTTGACACTCAGTAAAATTTTGAGATTTTGGACCATTTTGAGGTGCGTAGGTCCATAAGTGCGCAAGTCCATAGCTCTGCAGGACCGCAGGTGCGTATTTTACGAAGTTTCATTGATAGTTAACTGCCAATTCCAAAAATAGAGCTTTCCTTACATTAGAAACGCATTCTGACAGCAGTTTAACTTTGACAGAAGCCCAATGAAGGATGAGCTTCTATTTTTAGCACTTCCATACACTTCCACTTTCACTAAAGCCTTTCTCATTCTTTCTCCTCTCATAAATTCTTTGTTTTATGACATGTAAAGGCTCATGCATCTAATTAATGAATATAAAAATGGATGGAATCCTGCTTAGCACCAGTTAGATTGTTAGTTTGTATATAATTAGTTTGTTTTATTAAATTAAAAACATTTTATTGCATTAGGATATCTCTCACTCTCAACACAAATTGAGGAGACAATTTCTTATAAATACTCCATTGTAATATGTAATTGGGGCCGCCATTATTTTGCAATAAAATTATGCTTTGGTGCTCACATTTGGAGTGTATTAATTCTTGCCTAAATGTGTCATATTTTTGTGAATTTTGTTCATGGAATTGTGATTGAGCCAAAGGTTTATTTCTTTATTTCTGGTTGTGTGATCTTTTAGTTATGGTGTTTGCTACAGTTTTACGAATTCCATTGACATATCTAGCTCAAGAAGAAATCATCAAATTGTGCTTGCATAACTCCTTGTCTCTCATGAGCGCACTTTTATTGACCTTGCAATTTGATGAAGAGTGAAATATCACATGATTACCAAGTTTCTCACCGATGATTGCATCAGTGGAATTGAGGAAGCACTACTCCTACTTTCATTGGTTACATACTAATTTCATTGAAAGCTTAAGTCGCAAACCTGTTGTTTTCTATAGCTTATGTTCATTAGGATTTCAATTTCATGTTATTTGCTTTAAAGTTCTTGTTATTTTCTTTAATAACCCCCTTGTTAATTTAGGAATTCATTTTAGTTGCATTGTTAGATTGCATTCATTTAAAAAATATAAAAATACAAAAACATAGTTCTTTTTGCATGTTTTATTTTGAAGCAGAGTGTAGATTCTTCATTTCATCCAAAATCAAAATGAACCAACAAAGGCCTCCTCATGAACATTCACATTTATCTTCAACTGAATGGATTCCAGTAGGTCACAAGATCACCTAGAACCTTGGAGTTGATTCACAAAATCAGCTTTTCAAGAGAGGAGTTCACAAGAATTCATGCCATTTAGCATCGTGTAAGATGACAACTCAACAGGTCATAACTTAGAGTTCATGAGGGCTATCAATGAAACATCAAATGCTACAGGATGGTCATGTTGAGGCCTAAAATAATGTATCTCATTTTTGAGAGATCACATTTCATTTGGATTCGGCCCAGCGATCTGTCTCGATACCAAAACTTGCAGTGTGCCTCAGTTCATAGGTGCATCAAAGCGTAACTTTGAAACTGCTGATCTTGGCATCAAATTATCAGGGCCATTAGTTCCAAATGGGTAGGTAAAGCCCAGTGACATCCTTGTTTCAGCTGCGAAAAGCCTCAATCATTGGTGGCCACCGTAGTGCAGGAGCACCTAGGTAGGCTAGTTTGTACCTAGTGCTTCTTTCTTGTCATTTTTGCTTGTAGTGATGCTAGCCACATCACTAGTGGTTTAATAAGACCTGCTAATCCTTAGGTGAGGTTAACTTAGTTGCTAAGTGGGTTTTTGCTCCTAAATTGTTGTTATGCCTATAAGTTGCTCAATAGGGGTTAGGTTGACCAAAGTGGTAGAAAAGTTGACCAAGGGTCAAAAACCATCTTGGAATGTCTAAATCAACCTAATAGGACCCCTTACCAATTTTTATGAACTCGTCTAATTAAGAATTTTAAGTTATAGCAAAAATTGTTCAAAATTGCAAAAGTTGCAAAACTGCAATTTTGCAAGTTTTGCAACTTTTTCTTGCAAAGTTGAAAATGAGTGCAAAGAGTTAGTTAGGGGTTTGAGCACAACCAAAAAAGGTTGGAAACACCTATATAAGTCCATTCTTGATCACTTTCAAGGGTTGGAAGTGTTTGGGTCATACAGTGTACAGGTTGGGCATTGAAATACATAGGAGCCACTATGTAAATGGAAGTTTTTGGTGTTGTTTTGGATTGAGAACATGGAACTTTTTCTTGGAGTAGTTATTTTAATGTTTCTTCTTGTTTTCTAAGCCTTCAATCAATTTTTTTTTTGCTTTTTAAAGTTCTGTACATAAATTTCTTGTTCTCAAATATGATAGCATTTCAAATTAAACATTGCATCAAAATTTGATAATAAAGGTTTTTTAAATGTTATTCACAAATTATTGCATTTGAATTGAATATAAAAAACTTGATCAAAATGAATGATATTCCATAAACATGAACAATACACATGATCCATGATAAATTGAACAAAACTATATTAAATTAATATGTATATCATTGTGCACATAAATGACAAAAATATATATCAAAATACATGTATCCATAGATAAATTACACAAATATATATCAAAGTTCATGTATCCATAGATAAATTACACAAATATATATATATATATATATATATATATCAGAATACATAGATCCATATACAAAATGTGGTTGATCATGCCATCGAAATGTGTATAATATCAATGTTTTTGTATACAATGTGGCATATGCCATCTCAAAATATCTCATGATGCATCCTATGACAACTATACTATCCTAGGCTATTGGTGGATGATCAAAATGCAGCCTTTTCGCTGCACTAGGTGGATCAAATGCCTCCTACATAAACAAAAAAGGAAAACCCAAAGTTAGACTACTAAATTTATATGATTCTATGTATCTAACATTGAATTACTAAAATGCATAATGATCTTTTTTTAATGAAGATTTATAGTATTAAACTTTCATCATAAATACCTCTCTCGTCGACCTCTTGCATTGGTCAAGCGTCCTCTCATATGTCATCGGCAATGCTTGAACCTCATTGATTGTGGCTTGTGTATGTTCAAGTATGTTTGTCAGATGAATCTACAACTTAAACTATAACATTATAATTAATAGCATGGTAAATTTATAACATTTAATCAAGAATTCAAACTACAACTTATCTGTGTCAACTCCTCCTCTAGATATAATGGTTGCATCAGCAAAGATACAAAACTCTGGTGTCCAACCTCCTCTACACTAGTTGTTTCCTATGAGATACAAAATACTAGTTGTTAATATCATGGAAATCAGTTATGAATTTATTTATGAAAATAAGGAAAATAAAAAATAAATGATACTTATACATACGATGGGGCTCTCACTGTGAATGGAAACGCTAGAGGGTTTGCGACATGGAATCTTCCTAGACTCATCACCAGTAGCTATACCCTATACAATAAAGAATGTAATTAAATTTCATTACCACAAACATTTCACAAGAATGCATCGATATTTAATCACTTTAAAAGTACCTAATTACCTTTCCCTTGTCAATGGGTTGTGCCTCATCCCCCGCACTCTGCCCCCTACTAACAGGTGATACCTACAAGAGAAAAGAAAGATTAGAAACCATATATGCTCCAATATCAAATAGAAAAAATAATGAAAAAATAACATAATGTACTGTAGATATCTCAAGGCCAAATGAAATAGTCGAGAGCATGACATTATCAACCTGTTTGAGCTCCTCCTCAGTCATCAACTAAACATGAATGAACATCACATACATGTATAAGTTAATATGGGTTAAAAATTATAATTACTCTATTATAAATATTAACATTAAATCGCATATGTCGTAACAAAAAAATGTATACGCGTACCAACATAGGACTTCATGCCCCTCCTCTCTCACGTCAAGGTGTGTAGCCTCTGTACGTGCATATGGTGTATCCTACTCAAATATAAACTGATACTCAGAAAGATCACCTATGGGACCCAGACAAATATTATTGCACATTATGCAAGTATGGGGCACACAAACATGTGATGAGCTCGCCGATGATGAACTCGCACCAACATCATTAGCACAAGGAGGCAACACTGACCTAGCCTAGGATATCAATAGGCTACTTAGTCTATGGATGGCTCTAATAGTCTAAGAGCTAGCCTCTGCAATGATATCATGATGTTGCACTTGAGGAGGGGGGAGACATCAGTAGGGGGGACAAAAGTGCCATATTTCTTCTTATGGGAAAAGGGTCTATCTTAAGGAGCTCCTCCTCCTACACCCATGTTGGGCTTCATGCTCCAATAGTTCACCTTAAGGCCCAACACAAATTTGGCATACAATTTTTTAATCAAATAAAATGGCACCTCTAAATTGTTGTGTGGAGGGATGTCAAAAACTATCCACCAATGATCCCAAAAGTTCACATACATAGCCTCATTTGTGCACCATTTAATTGATAGTTTGGGCTTTGTGTGTTCTACTTGTTTACCAGTTTTTGGGTCTAATATCATCTTTAGTTATATTTAGGACCGCAAGCTCATCATAGTCCAACCTATCATCAAACATGGCATGCATTTGGTCATGCCAGTGAAGACTAGCATTTTGTTCATTGGTAAGTGTTTCAATATTATCCACTATGGTGTTTAACATGGATAACATGGGAGCCAATGCAAGTATAGTATTATATGTGGTTCCCAAAACCCTCAATTCGACGAGATTTTCAAATATCAAATCTTCAATTTGAGGAGGGTTTTGAGGGGGTAGGGGATCATTTGGTGGACGGTTTTGAGGGGATGCTAGATCATTTGGTGGAGGGTTATGAGGAACACTGTTTCTTGCCTCAGTATCATCATTTGGGTCAGCCATACCTATTAATTTGCAAAACATAATTTCTATTAAAAACAACCTAAATTTCAACAATTTCTATTAAAAAAAACCTAATTTTTAGCAAATTAAATTTAAAATAACTAATTTATAATAATATTCATTCAAAACATTTTTTTTTAAAATTTAAAAAATTTACCCTTATCATATACCCGTTCTGAAATCCAATACCCAAATAGAGGTCAACACTCAAACAACAAAAAACACAATGTGAAAAGAGCTCTCGAGTTTTTTTTAAAATCAATGTTATACATTTTGGGTATCCAATTTTATATCGGATACCTGATATAATATTGGGCATCCGATATGAAATCGGATACTCGAAAAGACTTGGTCCTAAATTTTTAGCCTTGGTATCAAGATGTGTGGAAAAAAGTCAAAGTGGATTTTGAAACACTTTTAGACATTTTCAAACTCTATTTTTTTCACATCGCCACTTTTTGGCACACCATGATCTTGCACATACCCATGCATTTTAAATACTTAAAAGTTCTAAAAGATATCTATGTCTTATCATGTTAGTTGCATAGCCCCAAATTGTTTGAAATTTTGTTATCCTAAATATTTCTTTAGTGGGGAATCCCCATTTCCCTTGACTATTTTAGATAAATCTAGAGGTTCAACCTTCTCTAGGACTTCATCAAAGTTTTCTTTTTTAAGGGCTAAAGGAGTACAATTTTTGTTTAATATATCTACTAACAATGAAGCCTAAATCATAGTAACTTGGTGGACTTCAATAACATCAACAACACAATTCTCACTATTTGACTTCAAAGAAAATCAATAACAAATTTACCACCATTCATTATGTTTTGAACAATTGAATGTTCCTTGCTAAGTGCAAGGTCAATTATAACATCATTTCGTAAGTTTCTCAAATCTCAAATCTATAGAAGTCTTAGCCCCATTAATAGGTATGTTTGATCCGGTCATTTGGGGCTCCTCATCGTTCCAATATATTTTTGAGTTTGAAATTAGAGGAAGTTTTGACCATGAATGAAAGATAAGATGTTGATTTCCTTAGAAGATTATGATTTTATATTATGCCTGGCTTATATAACTTTAGAAATATAATCATGAAAATAGTTTCTTTCCTAAGTATGTGTCATTAATGCTTGAAACTTTGCATTATCCACATTCATATGCTTTCTCTCTCCCTTCTAGATGTTCTATTGAAATAAGACAAAGGAATGGATTGACACCTTTGAAGATTGATATGTGAATTTGTGCGCACCCTTTAGTTCTCACCCCTATATATCTATATGTATTTAGTACATAAATTTAAATTTAAATTTTGATTGCTAGCTCTTATTAATCAAACATATATTTTGTACATTTGATTCTACATACTAATATTCAAAGTCATTCAATAAAGTCAATCTATCATTCAAGGATCAGTAACTAATGACACATCTACATTTGGTGCAATAAAAGAGAAGAATCTACATATTTTATTGAAAGGCCCTTTCCTACATATTAATAGAAGAATCTATGTGTTCTTGACATATTTGTAGGTGTTTCTTACCATTGGCCTAGAAGACCTCATCTCTCTATGACATAACTACTCTTTAAAAACATTCCTAAATATGTGTTAATTCTAGTTGAGTTGAGTTTAGACTTCAAGGCTTGATGTAAAGTCACATACTTGATGTATACCCTTAAACTTGTTTTAGTTAAATTCATTTTCTTAAATGACATTTCTATCAAAGATTCCACTATTTAGTTTTCAAGTCAAACTCATTGACAACTGATTTCATGAGTAGTGGTTCTAGAAACCTTATGTTGTTTTCACTTTAATTTACTAATTCTTCCAACAACAATAAGAATGTCACTTCAAAAAATCTCTACATGTATGTCTTGACCAGATACAACAAAAATGTTACATTTGTGTTCGAGTTGGGGTGGCTCAAAACCTTGGATAATGTTGAATAGCTCTAGAGATGTAGAACAAATGCAACTATACCAAAGATCAAATTTAAAATGTAATAAAATCTTATCCCTAACTTATGGTGATAAGTACAAAGAGAGAATTGGGGTGCAAGATTCAACTACTAAAAGGTTCTTGAGTTTCTTGGCCTATAAGATATTAGGATGTCACCCACCCTAGTACTACTCCAAATTGAGAATTCAATGTTTCGGTTTTGTGAGAATGGCCTATGATAGTTGGATATTTTCAAGAAATTAATACTCATGAAACATAGGTCAATGAGTATTATTTACAATCTATATACTTCAATGATGTTAGAAATACTATAATTTGACTTGAAATGGAAAATATCTCCCACTTATCAATTCAAAAGCATTTGTCATTAGTCAAATCTACCATGCTTGAACTAATTATAAGTTTTTTTTGGAGTACTCAACCATGAGACGTCCAACCTACGTTATCTTGGAAGGATCCATAACTTAGAGTCTTTCGTCTAAGACATATAAGGAAGTCAAACCTGAGATCTATGAAAAGAAAATCTAAGCCAAGCCAACTTATCTTTAGAGACTATACTTAAGCTTTCAATCTTATTAGTGAAGAAAAAACATTATAAAAGAAAGATTATACAATGGTATCCGCTTGTTAAATATTGCATTAGCAAGATGAAAAAAAAAGATGAATTCAATACCATCCTCTTATTCTAAATCAATTTTTAGACTGTCCTGAAAACCATTAGTCAATCTCTGTTTGCTGCTATGACTTCACTTGTTGGAACAATGATAGCTAAGATTTTCTTGTGCTTACCTAAGAGGGGCAGCCTATTTCCCCAAATTCTAACCTATTTTCCCTCTAATTTCTGAATTCTTGCAGACAACAACAATTCCCTTGCACTTCGTTACCACCACATTAAACATGTCTTCAGTTGACGCCAAAAAAATAATGAAAAAGAGGCCCTCGCTTGGGCAGCTAAAAACCCTAGATAATGTTGAACAACTTGTGTCCATATCAACAGATTTGATTGCACTGAACATTAAATTGCGAGCACAATTACATCAGAGTGTAGAAAGACTATTGGAGCCCAAGATTCAAGTCCGAAATTATTTCAGTTTGGAGAGTTTAAATCTGACCAAAATTGCAGCATGGTTGCCATGAGCCTTGACCTTTAAGCTAGAGATCCTCCACTCCAGACTTGAGCTTCATAAGACTATATTCCTAACACAAGATTTGATGATCAGAGCTACGAGGAAAAACTACCGTATTTTTGGAGTGAACTTGCAGGAAACCCTAAAACCCTCAATCACTTTTTGGGAAGATTTTATCCTTCGTGGTAGAGAGCTCTACAAGTTTTTTTCTTGATAGATCCTTCGGTTTTGATGCGCACTTCTCTGATGCCTGACGAACATGATCTCATTCGCAAGATTGAGATTCACAAGGAAAGAAACATGTACAAATATGTTGTGAGCATTGTGGCCTAGATCAGCATCGAAGTGTTAGAGGCCAGGTTACACAATCTTCAGCTTTGTGGCCTCTCGTCTGAACAAGCCCTGCAAGTAGTTAGGGTTTCTTCTTCAATTCTCAACAAGTCAAAGGAAAACACTTTTACTTTATTCCTAATCACATGGAACTCTCTGCACATTTTTAGGCAAAGCATCCACGCCTATTGTCAATAGAAGTATACATGTATTTTTTGTCCAGGTTATCAAACTAATGACATTTTTGTATGGATATTACAACACCACTCATGTAATGGAGAATTTTCAGTTCACGCTTTCAATCTCCTCTAGCACATGGGGTACCCAAATCAGTAGGGTTGCACCTTGGTTTAACTGTATGGGCTCCTATTTACTCTCTTATTGTGTCCTACAATGGGAACCCAACGACATGGCTCCAAGGGGTTTCTAGGTTCCTCTATCATCATCATATATTCAGAGAAGAAAACAAAGAATCTTATGCATTCATCATAAATCATAATATGATCATCATATATTCAGAGAAGAAAACAAAGAACCTTATGCATTCATCAAAATCATAATATGATCATCTGCAAGGAAAGGCCTCTAAGTTGCATCTTTCTTAGTTTTCTAGAATTTGAAGTTTGCCTTCTTTATCAAGAAATGATTATATTATGGAACCCTCTTTGAATTAACACAATTTGACTTTCTGTTGAAAATACCTCTTCCCTTTTCTTATCAATGGTTACGTTCTTGTACTTTAATTGACTTGTATTTTCTTCCCCTCTCCACAGGTTGCCCAGTATCGTCTTTTTTACATATAAGAATTATTTTCTTTTCTTTAGTTTATTCTACGCTATTACTTTAAAGCTTTTATTGACCTCATCAACTTTCTTTCGTAAAATGTCTTCTTTCCTACAACCTAAGGCCTCTTCTTATTTATATTCATCATTTCATCCTTGTTGCTTTGGGTTAACTCTCCGTTTGAGCCAAGTATATCTAGATTGATCTTTGTTACCCTGTTCTTAATAATTCCATGAACTTAGAAGAATGTTTGGAGAGAAATCTTCTCCTACTTTTGCTTGTATATTTGGTTGACATTCCTCAGATTCATTAGCTTTGATGGCTAAAAAAGTAACTACAACACATCTATAACTGCAAGCTCGCTAGATTGTTTTTTCTTACCTTGTTCTTTATAATCCCAAAAACCTAGAAACAACATTTGAAGAGCCACTAATTCTTGACTTGCAAATTCTCTGGCATTTTCAATATTCCTCATATTGATTACCTTTGAAGGTAAAAATACAACTACAACACATCTATGATCAGAGCCTCACAAAAAACAAAGAGAACAGTACAATTCTAAAGAAGATAGATAGGTGCAATAAAAGAGGAATGGTTTCTCATTTGCAACTATCTATTCATGACCATTCAATTACCTACCCTTCACAAAATCAACGATTGTGCATCTATAACTACAAGCTGACAAAATCCAAAGAGAATAGTTGTTCACAATAGTCTTCTCCTTTTAATGGTGTTTTGATGTCCTAGCACAATCCATATTGGCAAAATAAATAAATGCAATCTTTTTCTATATCAATGATTAGCTAGTAAGTTCCCATTAATTGTGTGAGGTAGATTGATCTTCCAAAGGATCACCTAGAGGGAAAAGTTTGGCCCACTTTGTAGCTTGGATAGAGTAAAATCAATTTGACGAGGCTTCAGAAGAAATTGGGTATGTTTCTAGACATCGCAATGGAGCCATTCTGAAACAAAAATCAGCAATTCTTGGGATCATGATGAACCGTGAATGAAAAATTTAGAATCAGCAATTTATGGGATCATGATAGACCATGAAGAAAAACTTTACGGTGGCATTTCTTGGTGTTGAATATGGTACAAAACTTGAATGCCACCAATTCATTTGGAATGGAATTCCTTAATTACAATCAATGTTATTTAACGAAAAAACAACCCTGAATTGGAAATTGCAGAAGTTGCTTAAATTGTTCTGCGATTTGGTGGACCAATTCGAAAGTTTTTCTCTATCTCACATGTGTCGAAAAGGAAACATAGTGGTAGATGAGTTGATTGAAATGGATATGGATAATATTTAGAGTTGGACTATGGTGAGCTAGAGTGGCTGAATTGGATTATCGATGATGTTGCATGATATAGATGCAATTTGGGTTCGACATGATACTAAAACCACATCCCCAAGTCCCCAAAAGGGAAAGATTGCACCTTCTCAAATTCACACAAATTGGTAATATATATGTGAGATTTAGGGGAAGCTGGTTCAATATGTATGGGATGACAAGGGGTAAGTATATCTCCTTTTCGTTGTAGGGAGACACAATAGTATTAGAAGTAATATTTTTTCAATATTTGTTCTTTTGCAAACATCCATTTCAACAATTATTTGTACTTTATCAACATTAAATGGTCTTGTATAATACTTTCATAACATGAACAATCTTCAACAACATTTTAGTAATAAATAAAGTGATATCAATAACTTAATCACTCTTTCTAATATCACTTGTTTTGTAAGAATGTTCAGTTGTATAGTTTGTATTCATTAATAAGACTTTGAAATATTAGTACTTATATAGAGGAAACAAAAACTTATTCTACAAGCACCATGGTAGTGTTTTGAATCATCACGAAAATTTTTAGTAGATCTTTCTTGGATCATAAAATCATTGTATATTAACTTTGACATTAAATGCATTGTTTAAAGTAGCTTGAAACTACTATAAACATTGCTCTATTTAAAACCATTTTGCTTCAAACCACTCAAATCCATTCATGCCTCCTTAAGGGGCTTTTGGCTCTAAAAGTCTTTTGAACAATCAATATTTTTCACAAGAGCAACTTAATAGAAGCAAATGAAAACTACAAACACATAATCACATCTACAAAATAAACATAGAGATTTGGTATGGTGGAAACCCAATTTGGGTAAAAACCACAGTGGGGATTAGTAACCACAAACTATGCACTCTTTTGAAGTACACTTTATGATGACTCTAACCTTGTTAGGAGTTTACAAAGACATTGTTAGGGGTGATCCGGATAAGGGATTTATCTCTAGCCTTGTTAGGAGTTTTACCCTCTCAGGAGTAGGTTGGTTAAAGGACTTTGAACACCAATTAAAATGGAACCCTGTTAAAGGATTTATAATATAGGATTTGAAGCATTGATGCTAAAAAAATTTACACAACCAAATCCAAAAGTTCTTGCAAATAATTTTCATAAATTATGGAAATATATTCTCATTAATATTTAATATTCATTAGGATACGCCTGGTTAAAAGATTTTGTTGTTGTAACTATTAAAGAACAATAGAAATAATGATTTGGAGAATAAGATTACCTTTACTTAATCAGATCTATTGAAGCTTAGAATCTCTTCACATCATACCCAACTCTACCTTTGCTTGATCACAACTTGCACACCTCAACCACACTTGTCCCACGATGATCAACAACAAAAACTATTCATGTTCAACCAATATATATTCAACTTTTTAAGCATGTCACCTTAATCAAGCCCTAAATTTGAAATAGATGTGAATTTCAAATATCTCACTTAGATGCAACGCTCCTAAAGACAAATTTAAAAATACGAAACACGTTTCAAAGACTATGCCAGCCAATGCAGTGACTTGCAAATTGCACAAATTATCAAGAGAGTAAGGAATATAGCCTTCCAACAAGTTCTCATAAATTAAAAGGAATTTCGAGTGGCCCATAGCAAAGGGAATTGGACCCCCAAATTTTGTTGATGAAAAGGTCAAGTTAGTGAAGGAAGGACATATTCCCCACCTAGAGAGGTAGAACACCCTACAACTTCTTGTTCTTCAAATCCAATTTGACAACACATCATTTTTTAGTGTTACAGGGGATTCTCATCCAATTGCAAAAATATAGGCTTTGGTTCCAACTTATTAGTGCAAATAAAGATCTTGAGTAACTGCATTCTTGAATTTCATTAGAGAAGCCACATCCCTCTCTTCCATTAATTGAATCTTCTACCACGACCACTACCAAAAAGCATGACAATGAAGTAAGTCAGATGAAGTTATGCCTTCTGAGCAAATCTCACAGACAAAAACTACCTATTTGTTTTGTGAAATATGGAGCTGGACAATTTTTCTATTGTAAGATGATATATAGTGGGGTTTTAATGAATAAATCAATGGGACCTAAGATAAACAAAGATGTTGGGATTAAGGTGTCTCAACCTTAGAGTCCAAACATAATCATTTATTGATTTATTAATTTCCTAAGTTGTCGTTCACTTTGTGGGACCTCTTGGTGAAGTGACATCCTACATGGCAAGTGATGAGATGTCATACTCCATACTTTTAGGAAGTTGGTACTCACTTGGAAGTTTCTGAGCTATGGGAAGTTATTGTCATATATTTCCAATATTTGGTGTGGAAATTGTTTTGGCAATTTCCTATGTAAACTAAAGAGTCTTGGTTGGCAATTTCCTATGTAAACTAAAGAGCCTAGGTCGACAATTTCTCTTATACTTTGGAGTTGTATTTTAGCAACAAGCATTTATGGTGGAGTTCACTTTTGAAAAGTGGTCTAAGGTAAGGAAGATGCCTAATCTTTGTCATGGTAATTTCTATGTTGTACTTGCATTACATTTAGCAAGATGGTCGTTATGGATGACATATGTGTTGTTGCCTTGGAAGTTTCTACGAGAAACGTGTCATGGAATCAACAAGTTTCTTGTGTTGTGACACAAATTACCTCTTATGCATTGAAGATGATTTTGGAAACCATGGGATCCTACCTCTTGTGTTGAGCTTTATATATGTTGGTGCCTTTTCTAATTTACAACGTGAGAGAAAGTGAAGGAGTTTATTTCACAGGGTTGTGTTGCCAGATATTTTCTAAGATGGAATAAGATGCAAATCTCCATGTGAAGGCTCAAAGCTTGAAAATGTATTGTAACTTATTGCTAAACAATACATAGGCTCGATGTTTTGGAGTGTGGGTTTTTTACATAGAAGGGTTTTCCCCATGTAAATCTATGTTTTCTATTATGTCTCATTATACTGGTTTTATAGTTCTAGATTATTAGTTCTATATGTCATAATTTTATTGAATGTTTTATGTCTGTAAACTACAACCACTTTCCTTTAAGATTTTAACTGTGGGAAATCAATTTTATGTATGTTTCCACTTTTATAGGATAGTAGTATGTACTTGTATTTTTTTATTAGAAGATATTGAAGAAACCATTGGATACAAGATGTGCATACTAATCTTAGAGGGCTTTATGAGATGCTCTCATTTCCCTTCAAAAGAAATGTGATAGAAAATGAAAAAGAAATTGGATTCAAGTCTTTGGTCTAGAGAGGGAATTGTTGCAAGAATTTAGTGGCAAAATAAGCATGACATCTCACATCAAATTTAATTAGAATATTGTTTAGTTTTTGAGGTAACAACCTGAAGTAGTTGTGGTAACTAAATTTTGTTCCCACTTTACAAACAAGATTTAAGTTGGTATTATTTTTCTTGGAATCATCTTATAATAGAAAAATCTTACCAATTGGTGATTGTTTTGAACCATTTGTATGTTTTGGTTCATTCATTTGAATTATCATTTGTGTATTCATATTATCATCCTTAAGTACATATTATAATGGAGCTATTCCCGCATATGACAATAACATATTGCAATTCATTCCAAATAGTTAAATTAATAGATTGGGACTTTGATGTTAAAAAATGATTTCAAATTGATTCAAAAGTTAGATTTAAAAAATTATATTAAGATCATACCCTTTTTTTAAAGTAATTATATATTGATGAATATTTATATTAAGATCATTACTTTTTTTAGCAATCAATCAAATTTCTTTTGAAGAATGATGATATTTATATTATTATATTATCGAAGGTGAGAATACAAAAGTTTAATTGTAATTGTATGGTATATATAGTATAATAATTTATAATGATTATAGATTTGATAAAAATTTAATTATTTAAAACTAATTAAGATCAATATTTTGTATTTGCAATCTTTTATTTAAGTTTGAAATTAATTTTATTAGAAATTATATGGCAGTGCACTTTAAATGTAGGATCTATCGTAAATAATCTTGTCATGTATGCATTTACAAAATCTAGTCCTTGTTTAAATAATTATGTTTATCTTGTTCTAAAGTTTTGTTTTAGTATTCTATTTAAAATATTTCACATATTAGTTGATAATTTTGGATAATATTGATAATTATATAGCCAATCAAATAATATTAATGCTTACATAAACATATCTACATATATTATACTATGTGTGTGTGTGTGTGTGTGTGTGTGTGTGTGTGTGTGTGTGTGTGTGTATTTGTGTATATATATGTATGTATGTATATCCGTATGTGTGTATATGTGTGTATATATGTATGTATGTATGTATATTAGAAATGTTTAGAATAACTAAGGCGGTGGGGGTGGGGGGGGGGGGAGGTGGGGGGGTTGAATTAGTTGCTCAAGGTCCTTAAGTACCACTTGAACTTTTAAACAATAAAACACTCAATGTTATGCTTATCTTGTTGTTATTCAGTCTCTACTGTAAACAAAATTACTATTCCAAATATTACATGCTTTGTTGAATATAAAACATAAAACATATAAAGCATTCAACCCAAGTTTGACACTAGGATTTTACATGGAAACCCAATTTGGGAAAAACCACCAGTAACATGTCACAATTTTTCACTCTTTTGAAGTGATCTTTGTTAGGAGCCAACCCTGTTAAAGGTTACAATACACACTATTAAATGTGACCTGGTTAGAGATTTAATCACCCTGTAAGGAAAGGCCTTGTTAGAGGACTTTGATCATTCCATTTTGAATGTCACCTTGTGAAAGGATTTACACAGATATTAAGTCTTTCAAATGACTATTAGGTTAACCTCTGTTAAAAGGATTTCAATACAAACTATTTACAATGATTAGAAAGAAAACAATAGGTTTTGACCTATGTTATTACAACTCACTTTGCAAGTTTAGATCTCAGTTCAATCTAGGTGTTGATTCACTGATAAGCTCTCCACTGTCATCTATGTTCTTGATTCACTTGGCAACCCGTCAAGAAATCAATCTTCCCCCTTCAACAACACTTAAAAGCCTTCTTTCTTAGATTTCACTTATCACTATTAGCAACATCTATGTAAGCAATCTCTTTTAGCTTTGCATTTACTCTCACACTTGTGCGTTTCTGATCCACCTTTCTCTATATGACTCACTTCATATATACACTTGCATACATACATTATTTAGCTTTGCACCTCTTTAAATAGGCAATTCTTTCTTTTTCATTTTCTATGATCACTGTAGATCTTAGGGTTTACGATTAGGTTCAACACGATTCATTGTATTTGTCCATCTTCTTGATATTCTTCTAGAAAATTATCTAGAATCCGTATGTTAGGTCTTTACCTAATTGTTGCCTTGAATTTAACAATCCAACTCATCAATCTTATCTTCAACACGGTTTACATCTCCCAAGAAATTAACTGAGTCATCTGGGAATCATGATTTCCTTAAATTCATCTTCAACAGTGTTACTTGAGAATTACTAAGTTCTGACACTCAGTCATCACTTAACACTCGGGAGTTGTAAAACTTTCTGTCTCAACATCGACTAGCTTACTCAATCGACATTGATGCTCGATCAACACTAGATTCACTCGGCATTAACCATGGCTCAATTGACACTAGCATCACGCGGCATTCCTTTGCCATTTACTCTATTGCTCAGCTTGGCTTAACTTTCTTGACATAAACAATCACTTTGCTTTATCAAAGTCTATCTAATCAAATTTCCATTATAGCTTCCTTTTCATAACTCAACCGTTCCTCTAGGTGCTATTGTTATGAGCAATTTTTCAAATCCTCTTTATCAGTCAAATTAGATATTTAACATTAAGATTAGGTAGCAATATGTCTCATCAATTGATTTGACATCAATGATAAAACAATAATTGTTCCAATTGTAAGTTTCCAACAATGTTTGTGTGTGTGTATGTGTATATATATAGACACACATATACATATACAAATACATATTGTTGGAAATATGAGGCAGGCAAGGTTACTAAGAGGGGAGGGGTCAATCAGGAACCAATAAAACTTCAACTTTTCATCAATTAACCCTTCATTAATATTCTAATCTAATTGCATGCATGAAAGAATGAAAGTAGTAAAACATTAATAACACTTTGACACAAGATACAATGACCTGGAAACCTTCCAAATAGAAAGTAAAACTGGGTGGGGATGATACCCACAAGCTCTAGTAATGCAATATAAAGTTGGTCTATTAAGGCTTACAATTCATCACTTTTGATGATCTGCCCTGTTAGGAGTAATAAGGACTGCTAGGTCCACCTTGTTAAAGGATTTACAAAACATACAATGAAATATGCACTCGATAAAGAGATTTTTCAAAGATTGTTAAGTCTACCTTGTTAAAGAATTTAGCTGATACACCTATTAGGATGAACCAATGGCTGATCTCTAATTTGCAGCTCTGATTTTCTAGTTGAGATTCATTTCAAATGTAAAGATCACCTCATTGTGATAGATACATCTTTATTGTGATAGATAAATCTTTGTTGTCCCTTATACTGCTTATAGCCTTCTTAATTCACACTTATTCTCTTTATATTTGCTTCATACATTATTTCTTTCTTCTTTGAATATGATACAATTCTTTACATATATATCAATCCAAATCACAATTCATCAAAGTTGGCTACAACATATATTTCCATCAAGATTACAAAGTTAGCCCAACTACTAGCACTCAAGATCTGAAGATAAACTCAGTGATGTTCTAATGCTTAGCAACTATTGTCAACACTCAACATCGTCATCCACTCGGTAGACATAGAAGCTTAGTTCATACTAATCACTTCCAAGTAGCTTGAACTTGGTCAACACTTGTGTGACTTGATGAACACTATGAAGCTCGACATATAAATTAAATCACTTGGTTTACACTCCATGGCTCAGTCAACACTAGCAGTGTGAGCTCGGTATAAATTGAATCACTTGGTTGACATTCCTTGGCTCGGTCAACATTAGATTCACATCATTAACATTGTGAGCTCAGTAGAAATTGGAGAACACAGTTGGCACTATGCAACTCGATTAATAATGTGAAGCTCGGTTAGCATTGTTACTGATCAACTTGGTAGATACTACTCAGTGTGAACTAAATATAGATTTTGAAACTCAGTAGCAACTATAGAACTTAGTAACCACTATATTACTCGGTAGTACCTATAGCACTTAGTTAACACTGCAAACTGAAAGATAAGCTTGATAGTAGCTTAACCAATTGACTAAGTGTGAGTCACTAATAAACAAACTTGACCTTAATGTCAATAATATCCCCCTTTGGCATTAGTGACAAAAACACTTATCAATCCAAAATTGAATGCTTAGAATTTTAAGTCAAAATATTCTTTTTATCTCCATCCTGTGTCTTTAACTTTTTAACATACTCTATTTTTGAGATTTTTCAAATTACTTTTGTAAAAGATGTTTTCTAATTATCTGTACATGTATTTGTTTAATACTTTGCTACTCCCCTATACATATATCACATTTATGCCTCATATTATACTTCTCCCCAATATTTTTCATAAATACATTCATCTTATATTATACTTCTCCCCCTTTTTGACATAAATGTCATAGGTGTATTCTACATCGTGATACCAAAATGTGACAAGAAAGCATAATGTACCTTCAAAATCAATGCCATTCTCTTGTCCCAATTTTCCTGTGCATGCAATGCAATCTGTACTTCTGCTGATAACTCCATGATGTGATTAGCTATGGAGAAGTTGTTATCATGGATGAGTGTCTTGGCATGTGTGCAATGTGCTTCTCTAATGCATCCATGTTTGGGAGAATCATTCCTTAGATATCTACAAGTGTGGCCTTGATTCTGGCTTCTTCCCTTAATAATTTTACTTGCAAGTTTGTCAGATATCTGATCTTTGAATAGTGAGTAGAACTATAGCTTGGGTCAAGTGACAAATGGTGTGCACTTGCCTTCAAGTCTTCATCTATCTTAGATAATTTCTCTTTGATTTCTTAAGTGAAGATAGATGTATCACACAACTTACTAAATAATGAAGTTACATTATTTGCAGATGTCTCTAATGAATTAAGAATAGTAGACAATTCTACTTGACTTATTGCAATTTTCTGCACTACTTATTCCAATACCTTGTTCTTAAATTTATTTTCTACTCTTAGTAGCAATTTATCTTGTCCATTTAGATCTTCATTGAATTTCTAGACAACTTCTATGAATTGAGTCAAAATTGGTTGTGAACTATCAACCTCAATACTGAGTGCATCTACAAATATGTTCTTTACATCTTCTAGCACTTAGGTTTCCTTTCTCTTCTGATCCCTAAGCATCTAATGCTTAGCTCTCTTCTGCAGTAATTTACCTAGGATGTTCATTTTATCATTAGTGAGGGTAGTAATATCCTAGTTTGGAATGAAAATATCCTCATCCAAATCTATTTCCTCTTCTTCATCCTTTGCTTTCAGAGTAGAAGAAACAAGTTTCTTACCCTTGTCTGATACTTCAGTACTCAGTTGAGACTGATTCTCAATTGTTATTGAACTTTCTACTAACACATTTGGAATTGTAACAATAGTCAAAATTGAGGGGCTAGCAACAAAAGTAGACATGACACTGATAGTAGAAATACATTGTTGCTGCATAGCCAAATCTGATGATGGAGGCACTTTTTGCTTGATAGATGAAGTGTTGGTTACTTCAGTCAATATGGTACTTAGCGGAACAAGTGCAAAGATTGGTTGGGTGCTTGGTTTTGTAGTGTTTTCCACAACCAACTTGGAAGAAGATTTCTCAAAGCTTGATGGAATTAAATCTTTTCTCAGAGAATGAGGAAATGAGACCATCACTGTTGTTGCAATCTTTTCTGGGTCAGTTTCCTCAATACTTTTAATCTTAGGGAGACTCTCCTCTGTAGCTTCATGTTCTTCCTCCTCATCATCCAAATTTACATCATCTTTCATTTCCACATCTTCTTCATTATCATTGTCATCATCTTCATCATCTTTGTGACTAACATGAATTACTAGGTCGATGCAAGTTGTAAATGTTTTTCCATGTAGTTGTGGCTACCTTTACTACATATTCAATGTCATTTATCAATGTCATGCATGTGTTTAATTTAAGAGTGAGCTTTTCTTTATTTTTCTTCATAGATTCTTTCACCTCTTTGTCACTAAGACTCAGCATGAGTTGCCTCAGAGTCTGTTCAAATATGTCTTTTGCAATCTTCTTAGCATGCTCCTATCTAGGCTTGATTGATTGCATAAGCTCATTAGGAATTTTCTGTAAAAGTTGATCAGGAGAGTATTTCCATTTACCCAATTTTGTCATCATCGTGTCCTCAACTACCTTTTCTCATCTACATTCCTGGTTTCATATCTGAGAAATTTGAAGTTTTCCATTCCAACTCCTCCTTCTATTTCCCTTAAAAAAATTTGAAATGTAGGTGGAGGCTTTTTGAAAATAATTTCCTTAACATCCTCCTCACCTAACTTTAATTTCTTCCTTGATCTTGATGTCCTTCTTGTGAATACTACGGTAGATGACTTAGTAGATTTGGTTATGATAACCTTACCTTTCTTCCTTATAGGCTCTTCTTCCTTAGACTTTATTTCTTCTACTTCATCTTCTTCCACATAATCTTCTTTTCCCTTTGTTAGCAGGAGAGTAGAACTTGCTTTCTTTAGTTTTGCTATCCTCTTTCTTCCTTTGTTAACTACTTGAGGAAGCTTAATTTCAAGTTCTATCCTTAGCTTGGCTTCTTCATAAGTACCAAAATATGGTGCCTTAGGATCCATAGATTCATTCAGTAGTGCCTCAATGATATCCTTGGTGTCATCAATGTTAACCTCATAGTTTGGAGATTTAACCCACACCACTCTAGGTCTGACTTCTTGAATGTACACTTTGTCATAATCTACCAGGAAACAAATATCGTCCTTGTAGTCTTCTACAAGTTTCTTTGGTATTCTATATCTATTATTAATCTTTTTCTTGAATGAATCAAAATAGTTGTCCATGATACTAACAAAGTTTTCACCCATCTCTACTATATATTCATTAATCTGATATAAAACTAGTACATCTTTTCTACATATGATTGAGCCTTTAGAAGGGAAGAATTTTTGTACATAAAAAATTAAACAAGTTAAGAGTGAACCAAAATTACATGGATTTTTTTTGGAATTTTTGATGCTCTACATGTTCTTGTTGAACTAATTCAGCATTAACTTGGCAAGGTTGAAGGGCATGTTGTTCTTCACTACCTTGAAAGCCAGATCAACTACCTCACACAACACACTATTGAGACAAGTGGAGCTATAGATCTTATGAGTAATCACATAAATTACAAGCTTTAGTTCCATGTCATTTACATTGCTGATCTTCATTCTTCTTCCATCCCACTTGCCAAGAGTCTTTTTTTCCAGTTCTACTCAACTTATGGTTTTGGTAGTCTTGGCTTTGTTCAACATTGGGAGCCCTGTGATTCTATGAATCATTTTCTTTGTGATTTGAATAGGATTCTCTAACCATAATTTTCCATTGTGTACATGGTTGAGGATAAACCTTTTTCCATTTTTATTGAAAGTGTTAGGGCATATGCAAAATGTGTGTTAAACCCATGGTCTCCAAATGTTGATGCTTGGGTTTCAACACACCATTCACACATAACTTCTCCATAGTCTCATCCATCTCTAGGGTTCCAAGTTCTTGTATCAAACAAAAAAAACATGAACAAGTAATACCATGGGTAGAATATGTGATTGAGCTTCAGTTGGGTCAAGCGCTTCTGCAGTTGCCAGACTCAACTTGAAGTTTGATGCCTTGGAATTGATTCCTCAAACCAACATCTCATATCCTTTCCTAGTTTTATTGCCAGAAGACACTATGCTCAGTAGGGTTTATGAAAACACAAAAATCTTCAACAACAAACACATAGATCTCTTGGAAGCACATAAATTGCTCTTTGCAAATAACTCTCAAAAATTCATAGTGAAAAATGAATTTGATTTCCTTCCTTGTAACAAAATTTCATTTTTCAAATGCCATAAATTCTTGGTATGTTCGCTTATTTAGTGATAGATAGTATTCCACTTAGTTCAACCTTAATGCTCGGCATATTCATTCATCGCTTGGTGGACTCATCATTACTCAATGTCCACACAATGTTTTAGTGTATCTCGACCTTGCTAGGTAGGGTCTTGCGACTCGACCTAGCTCAGTAAGGTCTTGATTTCTGCAATCACTTAGTGATCCCTTTGCATCTTGAATGTTGATATGGATCTCTTCTTCTTGCTAGTTGGAACTAATCATAGTCTCAGTTCTAGTTATTCTCATAGGGAATTCAAGTTGAGATGCTTGAGTCACCCAACTCTTGAGTGACATCTGCTTCATGGCTCAGACTTGCATTCTTAGAAGATTTTGGAATCCATTGCTACTTCATCTTCCTTTTGATATTATCAACTTTGGCTTTCTTTTCATCTTCAACTCTTCTAGTGTTCATACAGTTCTTGGAAAGATGTTGAAGTTCTATACAAATAAAACATCTTCTAGTGGTGTCTCTTTTCCTCATGTGATGTTTCACACAATTTGCTCCAATGTGCCCAAATTCTCCATAGTAGTGGCATATACATCATGTGTTGTAGTCCCATCCAAATATTGCTTTTACAATTTGTTCTACTAGATTTAGTACCTTGGTTTTGCATTTAGAAGATTTGAGTCCTTGTTTCTTGTAATTGTGACATTTACCTTCAAACTTAGGTTTCTCCTTGCATTCACTTGCTCTATGAACATGTTTATTGCAATTGTAGCACTTTCCATTGAATTTTGCTTTACCATTGCTCCAACATTTTTTTGATGTATGACCCAACTTACCACAATGATTGCAAGTAGGTCTTTGATTCTTTTGAGCTCCTTGCTTGGATGATTCCCCTTCTTTTGTGTATCCTATTCCTACTTTTCCTTTTTGTTTGAACTGACCTTTTTCATTTAGTTGATTCATGCTTTCTTGAGATTTCACCATTTTTTCATTGGTTTTCTTTTCAATGTTTAGATCATTCTACAGTCTTTCACACTCTGATCTTAGATTCATGATTTCTTCATTTGCATTAGTAAGTTGATCAATGAAGTCTGCTTGCTAAAGGGATAGATGTTGAATTTCATTGTTATTTTCTTCTATCTCTTCATTGGCTTTGTCTTTTCCTTTCATGACTTCACATAGTCTTACTAATTGGATTTCTTGTTCTCTTTTCAACTTTCTAACTTCTTCTTGAAGACTGGAATTCTTTTCTAATAGGTCTTTGATTGCTTCATCAACTTCATCTAAATTTCTTTCTGGACATATATCTTCAATTCTTTCTTCAGTGCAGAGATTCATTTGTACTGCAAGATCTTTTCTTCTTTTTAATGATTGAGAGAGTTTCTCCTTTTCTTTCTTTAGTTGATCAATGGCTAATTCCAAATCCAACTTTTCATTGTCAATGGCCTTATCTAGCCTATATACCTCCATTACCTCTGGTCTTTGCTCAAGCTGTTAAACTTCTTCTCTGAGAACCACAATGTTCCAATACCAATTGTTGGAAATATGAGGCAGGCAAGGTTACTGAGAGGGGAGGGGTCAATCAAGAACCAATAAAACTTCAACTTTTCATCAATTAATCCTTCATTAATATTATGATCTAATTGCATGCATGAAAGAATGAAAGTAGTAAAACATTCATAACACTTTGACACAAGATATGATGACCCAGAAACCTTCCAAATAGAAAGTAAAACTAGGGTGGGAATGATACCCATAAGCTTTGGTACTGCAATATAAAGTTAGCCTATTAAGGCTTACAATTGATCACTTTTGATGATTTGCCTTGTTAGGAGCAATAAGGACTATTAGGTCCACCTTGTTAAAGGATGTACAAGACATACAATGAAGTATGCACTCAGTAAAGAGATTTTTCAAAGACTGTTAAGTCTACCTTGTTAAAGGATTTAGCTGATACAAGTGTTAGGATGAGCTAGTGGCTATTCTTTGATTTGTTGGTTGATATTCTTTTGAAATGTAAAGATCACCTTGTTGTGATAGATAAATCTTTATTGTCCCTTATACTGCTTGTAGCCTTCTTAATTTGTACTTCTACTCTTGATATTCGCTTCATACATTCTTTCTTACTTCTTTGGATATGATACAATTCATTACATTTATATCAATCCAAATCATAATTCATCAAATTCGGCTACAACATAGATTTCCATCAAGATCACAAAGTCAGACCAACTATTGGCACTCATGTTCTAAAGATAAACATGGTGATAATCTTATACTCATAAACTATTGTCAACACTCGACATTGTCATGCACTCAGTCAACGTAGAAACTCGATTCATACTAATCACTTCCAAGTAGCTTGAACTCGATCACCACTGGTGTGACTTGGTGAACACTATGAAGCTCGACATATAAACTAAATCACTTGGTTGACACTCCATGGCTTAGTCAACACGAGCACTTCAAGCTTGGTCTAAACTAAATCACTTGGTTAACACTCCTTGTCTCGATCAACACTATATTCACATCACTGACACTGCAAGCTCGATTGAAACTAGAGAACATAGTTGACACCGCACAACTTAGTTAATACTATGAAGCTCAGTTAGCATTGTCACTAATCAACTCAATACATATTGCTTAGCGTGAACTGAATATAGATTTTGAAACTCGATAGCAACTATAGAACTTGGTAACAACTATATTACTTCGTAGTACCTACAACACTCGATTAACACTACAAACTGAAAGATAAGCTCAGTAGCAGCTTAACCAATTGACTAAGTGTGAGTCACATATGCATATACATACATACATACATATATATGTATGTATGTATGTATGTATGTATGTATGTATACATATGTATATATACATATATACATATATCCACATATCTATATATATGTATACATACATACATACATACATACATACATACATACACACATATATAGATACACACACACAAGTAGATATATTAGAGTTTGTCTAATTAATAAGATCAATTTAATTTGAAGCTACAACATTAATAAACATTTTTATAGAATTGAAGCCCTAAAAATAAACTTCAAATAAAAAGAAAATATATATGTTACAAGAAAATTTATCCCACAACTCTTGACCTAGAATTCTCCTCTTTCATCAACTACAATACCAAACTAAACCTCACTAAATGACAATGTTTCTTGATGCTTCTTTTTGAAATCCATTACGCACTCGACAATGCTCATTGCAACTCCATTATCCTTTCCCTTCATTTCATTTTTTCTCACAAGTCATTGACTCCATAGACCAAACCCACTTGCATGATGATTCTTCTTTTCCAAATCCATTAAGCCCTCAATAGTAATCAATGCAACTCTACCATTATCTTTTTTGTTAATTCATTTTTTCCATGTTCACCAACTTCATAGGTTTCATGGGCTCAAACTTATCAAGGTTAGTAATGCTTTTTAATTAATCATCTTCTTTCATAATTATTGTGCATTCTCATTCATGTTCCTCCTTATTTGATCCATCATTAAAATTTATATGTGTCTCTTTTGATAGAGGTGTGATTTCATCTCATTGTGTCTTCAAGGGCTTGGTTAGAAATTTTTATTGGAGAGGAGTATTTTTCCAGCTTTCAAGAATGTAGGCCTTAAACTAGAGGCCTCCAAAACCTTTCTAGAAATATCATGTCAGATCTCTTGCGCCTTCATTTTCTTCCACTCTTTTCGAACATCTATTACATTTTCCTCTTCCTTTTTTGTTGAAATCATAGGAAGAAGGCACCTAATTGTTGAAGAAAAATCCTATTGTAAATTGTAGAGCCTTAACACAAGCCAAGAAAAAGCCCTATAATGTGCATGTGAGTTTGTTCAATGACTAATATCTCTATTTATTTAATTATGCTAAAAGCATCCCTTTACTGAAATTGACAACCTTAGTTTTCCAATCTATGGTTCATATCGTACAAGAGGAAGGCAGGATGATCAAAGTCATCATGATCATTGAATATTTTGAACCATAAATGTTTCATTTTGACCGAAAGTTGAGATTTGCTAGTATCCCGGTTATAATAACCCATCGCAAGGTGGATTGCTTCAATAAAGATATAGTTGCATCTCGAGATGCTACGGGTTATGTCTTCCAAATCCATCTGCTACAAAAGGGTTCAATGCAAGGGGCTACACACATAATGGATCATTCGAAGTAGGAGATATAAAAATGTGGTGAAAGAAAAGCAGTCCTTCCATCATTTCATGGGATAACAAGCAAATCCAACTTGATAAGAAAAAGGAAGGATTATGAATGCATGCCACCCGATTCTTGCTCCCCTATCCCCTATCATTTGGTTGGTGAGTTTTCAAGGCCAGTGCAAAGGTGATGAACTAGAAGAGCCCTTTGTTACTATCGCCTCTTTATCCACCACCACCAAGTCATCAAAGAGTTTCGATAGATATCAATGTCTTCCACATATCGATGTTTGTACTTCCACATGTACAATGATATCAATGTCTTGAAAGAATTGTAGGACTCAATTTTTGACGTTTATTTTGGTGAAAGAAAAAATTGAAGATATGTTAAGAAAGGTGACACCTCTTACGAGTACATATCTAGCACATGGTCATCAAATCCATCCATATCTTGGATGCAGTCGCAGACCAGTTCATATTGGGAGTGCTTTGTCGCCATCAAATCTAGGACCAAGTCACAAATCAATTCATATTGGGAGTGCTTTGTCACTATCACTCGATAGAATGTTACTCGTATTTCATTCTTTTCACATCTGTTGTGTCTTTTAGCGTGTACTATGTGATGTTTGTACTTCCACATCTTTTTAGTAGGATGTTTGTCACACTTCCCAGCAAATTCTCCATCTGTATGTGACAAGTGTAGTAATGTCCCTTCATAATCAAGATGTTGTGGTTTATAAAGATGGGTGCACTTTGAAGTTGCATAGATTATGATGGAGTCGCGGTGATACGTGGAGCTCAAATTGGAGACGGGATAGCTCAAGCTAGAAATCACAAGAGGAGGAGATCCTCCCCCTTCTATGGTATCTCAAACATGTTGCCATTGTTCTACCTGAAAGCGAGCAAAGCTTGAGTTTCCACCATTCTCATGGCCATCGAATTTATGCCCCATACTACACATCTGCCCTTGCTGGCTGACTTTGCTTTGAATGCCAGGTCTATTTTCCCTGTTTCTCCATGATATGTTCTTCACCACTCCAAATCTCTCATAGCCTCAATATGATTTATGAAAATTGTAGTGCTTAGAACTGATCATTGAGCACTGTTTATTAAGTGAAATTTGCACGGTGATTATGAGTTTAAATTAGGGCAGCATTGGATACTCTTAGAGAAAATTTAATTTCAATTATTTTGGGTGTTTTTTTAAAACAAGATTCAACACTTTGTCTTATACTATTTGCTCTCCTTCACATGGCGTATGATGTTTCAGGCTTGCTTTTGAGAGTACCAATGAAATGCCACTAAAAATAATGATAATAGTGCATGATGTGCAACATTTTGAGTAGCAAAAAGAGGACCAAGTGTGATAGAAAGTGTGCAGAGAGAAGTAAAAGGAGGGAAACAACATGAGTTAAAAATACACTCACTAAAAGTACAGGTTTAGTCAATTTCAGTCTTGGGAGGAGCATAAATTACCATGCCTAAATCATAGCCTTTCAACCCTATTTGGCTGCCAATTACTCTTCAAAAACAACCAAGGAAAGTAAAATTTACTTAAGCTATTTAGCACTTCAAAATTTTGATTATTTGATTATTTAAGTGAAAAGCTATTCGTTAATGAGTTTCGATTAATTAATTACTTTCCCAAATTGCAAAGTAAAGTTTCATTTATTTTTTATTTGAGCCACAGTTATAATTTTTCTTCCATTAAAGCTTAAATCTGCAAAAATTAAAACATATAAAAATGCAAACCATGTTTCTCACCTTCTCCAACTATGCCCATTCCTATATTTGCATTTGTTAAATTTACACACCTCACTTAATTAATTAATACCATTTGATTGCTGATTGGATTGCATTGAACTTTTGTTTATTTCTCGAAAACAAATAAATTCATGTCTTCTATACTTTCATTGTTACAATTTAATGACAAATTTATGATTTCTTACTACTCATATTTCCTTGTTGATATTGACTCTTGCTTGTGTTATGTGCCTTTTATCAAGAAAATAGGCAATGCTAAACCAGGATATGATGGGTCCATACAAAGATGTCTCTATGCCACATAAACTTGTGTACTTAGGTTTGTTCAAATATATGCAATAAAAATAAATGCTTATCATGTATTTAATACTAACATTTTAAACTTAACATAATTTTATTCGGCCTCCTTATTGCAACCTTAGGTGCAATTGCTAATATTATCACTATTCACTTTTTTCTCATGCAACTACCATGGTATACATGTATGCAAAATGTGGTGACATAGACAAACCACATGAATTGCTTACAAAATACCAACTATGGAGGCCTTAAGAGGCATACCATGTTTCCAATGTATCTAAACTATTTTGTGTTGTTTTTATAAGGGAAAAAAATAATATAATACCAAGAAAAAAAGAGTATGGAAAATAGGAAGAAAGAAATAAAATCAAAAATTCTAGTTTAATAGGGAAAATTGCTCGAACCATAAGGCTAAGATTGGTGAAATTATTTGGAGTTTGCCCAAGTCTTGAGGAATGGATTAATAATAATAAAAATTTGAAAACATTAGTCTCCTAACTAAAGTGATGGACTGATAAAAACCCCCCAACAAAATGCAAAAAGAGAGATAAGTCCAAAATAAGATTATAATAACCAAAAACTCAAAAACAAGAGCATATACATATACTTATTTTGAATTAGTTATCTCCTTTGGATGTTTGTTCTAGAACTTGGCTTGAATTATAAAAAACTAGCCAAAGAGACTATAAGACCATGATGTAAAATATAAAGAAATAAGTTTTGAGTTAGGGTGTCAAAACCTAGGCAACACAATTGAGCTATGATAAAAATCTTGAAATACTAAAACACCGTGCGAATTTCATAAGTACTATATGATAATTAAATCCTAATATATCTTGAACAAAATTGACACCTACAAATTACTAAAGGAAAATATTTGCAAATCAAAAAAAACTATTGAAAATATAAGAAAAACTCAACACCAATTACACCATAGTCCAGAAATAGTTTACAAATAGAACTCCCTATCTTTAGTCAACCATTCTCATTTTAAAACACCATAGAAATGACAGTTTGAGTACAAAGTGAACATGAGCCCCAAACAAGTATATCTATTAAAATATTGTTAAAGATATGCACAATGTAGTAAATAACAATGAAACTTGGAATACCCATAACTATGGAAAACAAAACCCAAAATCACTAACTCACAAAAACCTTGAAAATTCTAAACGTGCTTATGAAAGAGGATCCAAAATCAACACTGATATAGGTTAATCAAAGTAGCATATATTGGTTCTTATTTGAAATCTTAATATAGACATTACTAGGACATATTATGTCAACAATTTGGGTGTTGTATATAGATATTGATAGAAGGGGGAGATGAACTCTTTAGAGGACTCTTCACTTGAGAACATGACCAACAAGCAAAGGAGGCCATATTGAACTCATCAAAAAGATTTGGGCACAAGGGGAGGGGCATATTCACAATGGGGAGGCATATGTCACGTTGTATACCATCATTGTTTAAATTGCAAGCACATACATCAAAGGGTAAGGAGTAGAAAGGATGATAAAGGTAGACGAAAATTATGAGATAGTAATGACAAAAAATGCAAGAATACAAGTTAAACTACATGCTAGGGGGCTTGATAAAATTTTAACCTTGAAGCAAAAGGAAAGAAGGTGAAAATGGGAAAAGCTTGGACCCTTTTCAAAAAGGAATTGTAAAACTAAATATGAAAGGTCTCAACAAAATGCTATTTGGAAATGATAATCTCTTTAACATTGAGCAACTAGAGAGAATTGTTTAGTTGATTGAAAGACTTATATTCCTCTTTCATCAACTATAAATTTATAATGTACACAATTTATTGTTTTTAATATTACAATAAGAAGTTAACCCTTAGCTAGTATTTTATCTTGATATATTCTTTTCCTCTTTGTAACTTCTTAATCCTTCTTGGTTTTTTCACTCATTTTTCTCCTACATCTCTTTCATTGTGATAGTGAATCATAGAGTGTGTGTATATTATTTATCATTAGTTTTACTTTTCCTCCCCTTTTTCTTGACACATTTTCTCTCTTTGGAACTTCTTAATCCTTCCTAATTTATTCACTCATTTTTGTCCTACATTTCAAGAATCATTATAATGAAAAATCATAGAGTATGGTCATCTCTTTCATTCCAATGATAAATTATATATATGATCCAACCCCTTCATTATGATGATAAATCATACCTTCCTAGTGTGAGTGTTAAATATGGGCCTCTAATTCCACTCACACTTCAACATGATCTTTATTTGTCAATAACATCTCGAAATGAATACGGGATTATTCATTTAGTATGCCTACACAAGATAATCTGTTGCCTTCTAACTAGACTGGGTTTTACTATTCACTCTCAAAATTGAGAGTTCAATAATCGGACCAAACTAGTATAAAAGATTTATGAATTCAAACGCAATCTAATCTATGTTTTTAATGTTTTTCAAATGCAAAGATTATGAATTAATCTAGGTGATTTTCAAATTAATATAAGAACAATGAAAAGCAAGTTAAGCTAAATGAATGCATTTTAGTCTAAATGATGAGCATATAAAGCAAAAGAGATTTGAATGCAAATCACTTGAGTGATCAATCCAACAACGATTTGATACTCTTTATGTGCCTCCTTCCAAATGAGAGGCCGGGGGTCTCTTTTTATAGAATCTTGGATCCGATCAATGGTCAAGATTAAACTGAGTGTACGGTTTAGATTGAATGTGAGATTGATTCCTCCATTTTTTATGGAGTTGAATGAGATGAAATAGGAGATAACATTGATCCATTCAAATATGTGCTCATAATTATTTTTCTAATTAATTAAATAATTAGTTTCAACAATTATGATGAACATATTTGACTTTATTAATATATTTAATTCCTTTTTATATGAGATGAATTAGGAAAGAATATTGATGCATTCAAACATGACATCATAATAGAATATTCTAATTAATTAAAAATTGGTTTCAACACAAGTATGATATATATATTTAATTAAACCACTGTATTTTAATTCCTTCTTTATGTGCATTATTAGCTAAAGGGGGTGGATTAAATTAAATTAAAGTACTTAGGACTTATAACTAAATTAATTCAATTAGGAGATTAATTTAGCTAATTTCAATCAATATTTAGGAATTAAATAAAATATGTGATTAATACAGATCAGTGATTTTTCGCATTTGACACTTAGGTCAAGTAGAGATGATCATAATTGGAAATGTGTAGTACAATAGGACTTAATTTGATCAACAAATAGATGTTGTAAGATTGATGCACCAAAATTGATTCAGAATACCAATGTGCCAATTTAGGGGTATTACACCTAGCTTATTCACTCATTTTTCTCCTACAACTCTTTCATTCTGATGATGAATCATAGAATTTGATCCAACTCTCACTCTCATGATAAATCACATAATATAATCCAATTATTTTATTTTAATGATGAATCATACAATATGATCCAAAATATTGATACAAATAAAATTGCATAAAATATAATTCACAAACAATCTTAATTGATTATGAAAATCTCTACCTCTCCTATAACGTAACAATCTTAATTGATTATGAAAATCTCTACCTCTCTTATAACTTAATGTATTATTATATATCATTTTAAACACCTGTAAAAATATATAGTTTAGGTGATAGGCTATTTGTGGGATTTTGCTCTCAGAATTTCACTTTTTGATAGAAATATTGTCAGCACTCACCGGTTTTCTAATTTTTCCTGATATGCTCTTAATAAATCGTAAACAAATTTTATGATTTTTCTAATATGCTCTTAAAAAATTATAAATTTAGATATTCCTAAAAATTAAACTTTAATCCAAAAAGCAACTTTCTATTTTTTTTCACTAACTCCTTATTAGTGTACTCCTTCCAAACTTATTTGAAACTCGTTAGTCCCAAAAAAAAATTAAAAAAATCCATGCATTCTAATATGAAAACTTTATTTGCATGCACAAATTTTAAGTTGTAAATTGTATTCTATATTTGATAATTTTAAGTAAACATCTCATCTCATAAATTTGACAAATTTAAGATGAATATCTCATTTGAAGTTTTGCTCTTCAAATTATATTATATTATTGATAGATTTATGATTTCTTTCTCTTTCTTTGTAGAAGAATGTTGCTTTACTTGATGAAATCATCCATACTACTTACAAACAAAAGAATGCATCCAAGAATTAATGAAGTATTGTTTGTTATGAAACCTTCTTTCATAGGACTATTTTAACAAATGCTCCTTCGCATGATTGGAGAGATAGGGCTGCTCTTTATTTAGTTAAACTTTTAATTTTTTGTATCGTCTTGTAAAAAAATCCTTTTTCAAAGATATTTGGGAAATAATTTTTGTGCATAGCTAGAAATATGCTAGGAAGAGATGTTTCTGAGTATTTTTTCAAAAATATTTTATCTTTTTTATTTCACATAGTTTATTATATTTATTAATATAACATGATTGCATTTTTTAAGATACTTATGATACTAATAAAATTTGTCTTTTAATTAGACCATGATAAGTCTAAATATTAAAATTAATTTTTAATTTGGAAAAAAGTATAATAAAAAAGAAATAGTTCTATGAAATTCAAAAGAGAGTACCAAAAACATCTAAATCATATTATTTTTATATTTTACAATTTTGACCATATTATGTAAATCATATCTTTTTTATATTTTATAAATCTGGTCATATTTATTAATTTGCCATGATGAAACTCTCTATTGATAATTTACAAATCTTATAGTTTCATTTTATTTCATAAGATAAAAATAAGTCTACTAAAGACTAAAATTAAGTTGGTAAGAAAAATGAAGATTTAAAAAATAAATCAAAATGAAAATCGAAAAAGATATACATGTAAAGTAAAACATAATTTATATCTTTTGACATTTAAAAATCTTATCACATTTATCAATCCATTAATTAAAACTCTAATCATATTTCATAATTATCATTAAAGTTTATTGATGTTTAACTAGATAATGACAAGTTTACTAAAGATCATGAATAATTTGCAAGTATAATAAGAAGTACATATATTTGAATACATTCAAAGGTAGTTTTAAAATAGTTTATTAATTAAACTCTCTATTCATACATCATAATCTTAATTATTAGATATGAATTGTAAAGTAAAATAAAAAAATAGTTAAATCTTAATCGATTCATAATGAAAACAAAGTCCATATAATTAAATATTTCATCCAATCTTATCTTATTTATTATCAAGTTATGATTAAATTTTTTATTGATATTTCACAAATCTTATTATAATTTTATTATAAAAAAATGTTCAAAACAAAACATTATATAAAGATTATAAGAAAAAGAAATAAAATATACTATTAAAACAAATCAAAAATATTTTTCAATTTTTTATGATTCTACTATGTTTCTTAATATAGAAGGAATAAATTATTTAGTAAAATCAAAAAACCAAAAATTAAGTGTGCAACAAATCTTGATTTATTATTAATATACTATTTTAAGAAGTTTCATTTAAGTTTTTTTTTACGATAATTTATTGGTTTTTTAATTTTATTAATTAATTTATTCTTAAAATTAAAATCCTATATTGATAATAAAATATGATTTTTTGTAGATATATTTTTTGGTTTTTCAATTTTTTTATAATATTAGAATGTGCAACAACTTCATTTAACAAGTTTCATTTTGCTACCTTATTTTCTCTGAAGTTGAATTGTTTCACATTTCCATATCACTCTTGATCATATTGTTCGCTGGCTATTTGATCTTCTAGCTAGAATGGTGCTTTTCTAAGTGCTAGAAATGTTGAATTTTACTATAGGTTAGCTCTTTAGAAAAGGATTGTCAATATTTTGCACAACCATACAAAATACATTATGTAACTTTATCTCATGCATGAAGATATTTTTGATTTGTTTTCATGGCCTGACTTGTATTCTACCACGGGGTGAAGTAATAATAGAGCTAAAAGAAAAGTTGTCTTGCAAAGTAAGGAAACAAGTTGTACAGGAAACAACTTGTGCAAATTGCTTCTCAGTCCAAAGACATGGACTCGCTTCTCATGGAGTCTTGGTATATTTTTTCATGATAAAGTGTCTCCATTATTCTCAACAAAACAACTATAGTCTATACAAAATAGCCCCATGCTTTTTGTTTTCTTGATTATTAATGATAGGACCATTATTCAAGTTCATAAATCAATTAATTGAGTGTCATTTTTGTATTATTTTGTTTGGTAAATTAGAGGTTCTTAATTCTACTAATGATGTTATGTTTTGACAAAAACACTAGGATGTTGTAACAATTTTAAAAATTTTGAGATCCTAGTTAGATCCATTAAAAGCTTACTATAGTTTCTTAGAATGTACAAAATGAAGGAATATTTCAATCTTAGAAGATGACGTAATCAAGTAATCAATAGATACTTTTGTTTGCATTCATATGGACAAATTCCTCCTATCAAGTAATCATTGCACGTACATAAATGCACAACTACTAATATATATATAGGGGAGAGGACCCAATACCTGAGCATGTTCTAATGGTTGTGATAGGAGTTGTTAACTTAACACCCACACTTGTTGATTAAATATCCAACATTTTTTACAAGATTGTACCAATAGTTGTGACTTTAAAGTTGTTCTTGCTAATGATGACTACCCATAATTGAATAAAATGTGCCCCTTTTCTCAAAAAAACCAATAGTATGATTATACTGAGTTTCTGGATTAGATTGTGTGAAGATGTTTTACACCTCCTACTCTTTCATCCTGATGATGGATCACGTAGTGTGATTCGAAACGTTGATGGAAAAATCTTCACAACAATTTAATCCAGAAACTCAGTATAACTATCATGGATTGTGGAAATCTGTTCGCATCAATAGTATGATGCCACATCAGTTGCACAAGTATGGGGGTCACTAATGCACTGTGATTGGTCTCACTTTTTTTGGGGTTTTTTTAGACACCTTAGCAAAACAATATGCTAATGTGGCATCATATATGATGATGTGGCTTTGAAACCTTAGTTATAATAGGGGACTTCCCAACTAAGCTACTGTCAAAAAATGGGAGTGATTTGAAACTTCCACATAAGGTTTTGAGAAGCATGAAGGTAGGGTGCTCAACTAGTGGTTCCTCTCCCCAGTGTACCATTTAAGTGGAAGATATAAATGTAAAACATGAGATTACAAAATTGCTCAACAAAGCTAAGGCTCATTTGTAAGATAACTAAAATAGTGGAGGACAAAATATTTAACTTCAATAGTTGAATAAACTTGGGCACCAGCTACGATGCAACTTATTTGCACTAATCGTGTGCCATGCCTCATGCCAACATGGGATACCATAGTCGCACATCATATCTAACATCTGTAGTCCTATCAGGCATTGTACCATTCCACAATTGTCTTAAATTTTAAGATTTTAAAGTATATAATATTAAAATAAATATTCTTTATTTTATTTAAGTAAAACGTGTATTTTAAAATATTTAAGATTTCTAAAAATCTTTAATTTATTTAATATTTTTTTTTAAGAACTTACTTTATTGAATTTTTACAAATAATATTTTTAATTTTATTTTTATTATTCAATTTTATTTTTTTCAATTGTTTACTTTTTTTATTTTTACTTTTTTATTTTTTAGAACTATTTGATAGTGATATAGTGATAGATTATGATACATTAATTAAAATGACCATTATTTTAGGTTTTTTAATTTTAAAAAAAAAAAAAATTTATTTTAATTTCTAAAATTATCAGTTTTCTTAAATTCTTTTGAAATAATAATTATAAATCTAATATGTCAACACAATTATATTATATGATCTCTTTTGCATGAAGTATAATCTGAAATATTGATGCTAAAACCTAATAATAGGGAAAAAAAATTAATATGTTAATAAATGTGTAAATATAGATATAAGAAATTAACTTTATTCTAGAATGTGAGGCCTACAAGGATAGCAGGGATAAGTTTGCGAATACTATATGTGACAGTTCTTGGCATAACCTGTTCAACGAAGAGTACATTGAGCAATTGGGGGGGCTCATCATTAGTCTACACAAGAGGCGAACAGCGCTACTTAAGTCTACTTGAGTTGTCTTGCTGTCCCATAGGCTATTTTTGGCCTCGTGGACGTTAAAATTTTATCTATCTATCTATCTTCCATATATCATACATATATGCATGTGTGTACACACATATACAAATATATATATTTTGTGTGTGTACATACATATATATGTGTTTGTGTGTGTATGTGTATGTGTGTGTGTGTGTACACAGACATCATGTAAATACAATAAATTTATGCTTTAGGTAATAAAAACTTTATATCGCTTGAATTTAATCTCATTTCTCAATCTAATTAATATATAAAAAATATTTTAAAATTTATAACAATATAATAACTATACAACTAAAAACATATCTATAAAAAAATTACTTATCTAAAATAAAAATATTTATTTTAATATTATGAATTTAAACAATACAAACATAATATGTTACAACGTGTACGTTGTAACTTATATACACCTCATTTCACTTGTACGTAAATGACTTTAAAGACTGTTTAACACTAGTATGTGCAACTTATATAAGTTGCACGGTAGCCACTAACTTTCCCATACAACAGCACACTACCTATCCCATGCATATCACACGACCGTGCAAAGAAGGTGTGCCGTAGCGGTGCCTCGTACGTGTGAGCTATTTAAAGCCAAATCATAAGACAATAATCATTAACGGATTATTACGTGGCAATCCAAATTTTGTCGTACGTTCTGAAGCAAGGTGAGCACTTCCGCCATGGATGGCCTCTGCTGAGGAAGTTGAGAGGTGCAGGAGAGCCCCATTTTTAGCAACTCCTCAACCATGGAATACCCTTTTCCCCTGTTTTGCCCCATATCTTCAATTACGCTAGCTGCAACAACATCTTCCAAACTGTGAGGAAATGATTGAGAAACCCATCCAGGCAGAGTTAATCCACTGCCGAACATTGGATTCGTCGGCCTCTTTTCTGTAAGCGTCTCAAAAACAACCACGCCATAGCTGTACACGTCTCCTTTCACTGAAATTCTTCCCCCCATTCCATACTCTGCATAAACATCAAAGAATTAACAATTGAGGCCAGTTCAATTCCACTAACAAAATGAATTTGCTTAATTTAGCCCAGTTACTTACCTGGTGCAATGTAACCGAAAGATCCTCTCAAGGTCGAGGTAATGGCGGATGCATCGCTCACCAGTTGGGCGATCCCAAAGTCTGCTACGCGAGCCTTCATGCTTTCGTCAAGAAGCACATTCTGTGGTTTAATGTCGCAGTGTACAATGGCCGGACAGCATTTATCATGCAAGTATGAAATCCCACATGCGACTTCATACAGAATTTCACATCGCTTCCTCAAACTCGGACCTTCAATTTCACTGCTATCAATGAAGCCTCTGTGCAAGTGTTTGTCCAGGCTTCCGTTTGGCATGAATTGTAATACCAGGGCTTTGAATTCTGCATCTGCACATGAGGCTATTATCTTCACCAAATTAGGATGAGAAACTTTTAGTAATGTCCGGCATTCTCTTTGAAAACAATCTTCTGCTTCTTGACGCCTAGGAGTGAGTACTTTAATGGCGACGACCTTATCGCCCGGAAGAACCCCTCTGTAAACCTTTCCAAGGCCACCACTTCCTATTATGTTCCTTGGATTGAAACCCTCGGTTGCTCTGCTCAGATCTTCTTTTTGGATTAAATTGCTCGGCCTTTTCTTATTTCTGAAGCATACCCAAAATCCTAAAGCGGCAAAGCCGGACAGAGCAGAGAAGCCAAGGATTGAAATCAGGAGCACGAGAATCCTTTTGTGGGCACTGCCATGGCGTCTTCTTGAATTCTGCGAAGAACAATCTTGCAAACCAAGACAATTCCCACATAAATGGAGATTTCCCAAAAAGGATTTCATGCTCTGCCGCTTATATGCTCCAGAACAGGGGACTTGTCCGGAGAAGCGATTGTATGACAAGTTTAAATGCTGAAGATTTCCCAGATTCGCCAGAGATGTTGGAAGTAGCCCCGATAAGTTATTGTAAGAGAAATCAATGTCTCGAAGGCTTTTCAGCTGGTTGCCAAAAGATACTGGAAAAATTCCATGAAGCTCATTATGAGACAGATTGAGATACTCCAGGGCCGCACAGCTGCTTAGAGCATTAGGAATTAGGCCTGATAATTTGTTAGCCGAGAGATCAATTGCTTGCACCATTTGCATCCCCCCAAGCGATCCAGGGACCGGCCCGGTCAATTGGTTGTTGGATAGATTGAAATACAACTGAATATTATGAAGATTGGCAACCTCAAATGGAATGTTTCCCCTGAGACGATTATATGACACATCTAGGAGCTCAAGATTTGCGCATCCTCCAAGCTGTCGCGGTATGCTTCCGTTCATCTTGTTGATGCCTAAATCCAGCCATCTTAGATGCTCGAGGCTTCCCAAGCTCTCGGGGATTGTTCCAGAGAGCGAATTGTTGTACAAAATGATGAATTCCAGGCTTTTCATCTTCCCCAATTCCATTGGAATGGAGCCTTCCAAATGATTGAGACTGAGATTTAACACCACCAGATTGGGAAGCTTTGCAATTGCGGAAGGAATGCCTCCGTTCAAGGAATTGCCGCCCAAATACAATTCTGTGAGTCCTGTGAGATTGCCGATCTGTTGTGGAATGCTGCCTCTTATACTGTTGCTTTCTAATGAGAAAGTGCAGAGAAGCGGAGAAAGCAGACCCAGGGAAGGAGGCAGAGTACCTTCAAGATGATTGTCCGTCAAATCCAACCTTCTCAACATGGAGCAATTTGTGAGTGAATTCAATATTTGAACCCCATTCGCACTTCCAATTCCGCTCACGAACTGATTACAAAACAGATTGAGGTTTGTCAGACGGAAAAGATTGCCCAATTCATCAGGAACAACCCCGCTCAATTCATTCCAGGCCAATTCAAGCACAGAAAGCCTCGAGCAATTGCCCACAGATTTGGGAATCATCCCACTGAGTTTATTTTTCGGCAGAACCAGGTACTCCAGCTTGGAAAGCTTCATCCCTATCTCCCATGGAATCGCCCCACTCAGAGAATTATCAAACAAAGACAGATTTTTCAACTCTGTGCAATTCATCACAGAAGTTGGGATTTCTCCACTGAGCCGATTGTTGTCCAGATTGAGCAGCTCGAGCTTAGTGAGAGACCCAATTTGGAAAGGAATCCTACCGTCCAAATCATTATCAGATAGATCAATAAACCGAAGCATAGAACAATTTCCCAAGGCCGCGGGAATGCTGCCCGTGTGGCGATTCGCCCAAGATGTAAGGACTTGCAGATTGCGCAAATTACCGAGAGAGTGAGGAACAGAGCCTTCCAGAAGGTTTTCATGAAGAAAAAGGGATTTCAGACGGCGCAAGCGGCCCAGAGAAGAGGGAATTTGGGCCCCAAATCTGTTGAAGGAAAGGTCGAGGTAGTGAAGGAAGGACAAATTCCCCAGCTGGGAGGGAAGCACACCCTGCAAGCTCATATTCTTCAAATCCAACTTTACAACACGCCATTTTTCATTGTTGCAGAGGATTCCCGTCCAATTGCAAAAATGCAGGCTCTGGTTCCAAGTTTGTAGTACCGAGAACGGATCCTGAGTGACTGCATTCTTGAGTTCCATTAGAGAAGCCACATCCTTCTGGCTTCCATTAATTGAACCTGCTGCCGCCGCCACGGCAAAGAAGCTTGACATTAAAGCTATTCGGATGAAGTTGTGCATTGTGAGCAAATCCCGCAAACAAGATCAACCTATTTGCGTTTGCGAACCTGGTTAGTTTTTCTACTGATATGTAGTGAGTCTTGGATAAAGCAATCAATGGGACCCGAGATAAACAAAGAATTGCGAAGGAAATCCGGTAGAAAAAGGAAAAAGTTTGAATTCAAGTATCTGGTCACCCATCTCCGCGTAGAGAGAGACTTGCTGCAAGAATTCATTGGCATGATAAGCACGGCAGCTGACATCAAATTCAATCTGAGAACCGTTGGGTTTTGAGGTAACGACCGGAAGTCGTCATGGCAACTGAAATCTGTTCCCACTATAGAAAGAAGATTTTGATTTGGTCTTTGTTTTGGTAGCATGTTAGATTGGTATTTTGCTTGAATCATCTTGAAACAGCTAAAATCCCACTAATTGGTGACTGTTTGGAACCATTTGTAGCGTTTCGGTCGTCCGTGTGAAAAGCATTTTGAGTGTTCACATTACGGTCTTCAGTAACATACCATACAGAAACTGTTCACACATATGACAAGAACATAGTACAAATGATTCTAAAGAGTAATTAACTAATTGGAACTTCGATGTTAAAATATGATTCCATGTTGATTTAAATGTTAGATAGATACATTTTTATACAAGAGCGCTTTGCGAGGGAGTCCCTGTCTTTTGGGGTCATAATGGTGTTGTAGATATAGAAATTGTTCGGAAAATTATTTTTTAAGTTTCAATTTTGTGTATGTCTAGGTGCAGTATACCTCTTCGGTAAAGATTTGTATAGAGTGTCCTCATTAGTGTGAGACTTAGATTACCCAAAAAAAAGGTTAGTAAAAGGAAAAAACTCAAATGATATTTTATTATTTTTTAGTGTATTTTCATTGCATTAAAATATAAGACATGTAATTTAGGTTCATTTAAGTTGAATTACAATTAAAGTTATTGAAAAAAATTAGAAATATAAAAGAGAATATAAAATCTACAATACAATAGTGTATGTTGATATTTTAGGTATAGTAGTCCTTTTAAGACATTCACTATAGTGTACATGTGGTCTAGATCTATCTATACATATGGAAAACAAAAACTTGCAACAAAGGTGGTGCTCCTATTTGGTAGAACATGTAATAAGTAGCTTGCTCAAATACAAAGTCCATAATTATTTTTAATATTTTCTAGGATATATACTTTTAATTTAAAGTTACTGTTATATTTTAACTCATTAATAATTGTATTGTTATTGAGTTTGATTATTAAAGTTAAATATTTTTCATAGCGTGATTAAGTTAATTTATATTTTCCTATATTCTAAGATATTAAGATTATATTTTAAATATTATAATTAGTTATATAAAATGAAAATAATATAGTTCTCAAATGAACTTTCTTAAATTTTTAAAAATATAACATTCAAAATAAATTCTAAAACATTTATTACAATAAATTAATTGAAATGATTTTTTATTTTTGTTTTTTAACTCATAAATATCATTCATATTTTATATAATTAATTGTAATATTAAAAAATATATAATTAAAACAAAATCTTAACCACTTGAAAGATTTATATTTTATAGTTTAAAATCTAAAATGAACGATCTTTGAGATTCATAGATTTTTATGGTCTGATGCTAATTAATATAGAAACATATAATATTGTTGGCTTGAAAATTTTGGACTTAATGTGTTGGGTGAACAGAAGCTCAATAATTGATACGTGTCAATTGAATTATCAGGTTTCTTGGGAGCTTAGATTAGTAAAGTTGTAATCTAATGGCAACACTAATTTCATCCTTGTTCAGATAATTTTTAAAAATATTGATTTAACCACATGGGAATGGTTAACCTTTCCCATCACATCAAAATTTATTGCAGCATAAAGATATTTGGTTTCATGATTTAATATATTACTCGATTTTATTGGAAAGTGCACGTTCTAGAGATGGTGGTGAGTGGGGGATAACATGGCGACAATGTAGACTCTAAATGCACTAAAGTGGAATAGCCTGTTTATTTATCTTGGATATTATTTTTTCAAAAACTACAAAAACCTTGGGTAAAATGTCGTTCGCCAATCACAAATTTGAAATTTCTACTTTAAAATTAGATTTTTTTAATCACAAACCAAAAACTTTACAAAAAGCTGCAACCATGCAAAGGAAAATTAAATAAAGGGGGGGTAAAAGAAAACATTAGTTCCCTGCCTTTAGAAGGCAAGGACTAATAACTAGCATTTGCATTAGGTAGAGTGTAAGTGTATAGTAGATAGGTTTTTATTATGAATTGTAATTAATTATTATTATTATTTTATTAAGTTCAATAGACTCAAATCCAAGACCTCTTAGATAAGAGGTTCACAATTTATTGTTGTGTTGCCTAATAGAATTACAACTATTATTAATATTTGACTTTTGAATAAGTTTTAAATTAATAATTTATCATCTACCTTATAACCCCTACAACTTACCATTAGGTAACTTGCATAAGTAAAAGTTGAAATCTAAATACAAATGTAAACAAGTTCCACATAGTGGCATGCCCTTGTCATCTTTTTCTTTTTCTTTTTCCTTTTTTCAATTTTAGAAAAACTATTTAATTAATACATTAGTATAAATATGTGTGTATATGTTAAAAGATATAATGATAAAATATAATACATAATAATATATTTTAAAAAATAATTTAAATTAAATTATTTATTTCAATTAATTCATTAAAATTATCTACGTATGTGAATTTTTATTATTATATAAATATGTTATATTACATAGCCTTCGAAAAAAGAGTTTCTATAGTGAAAAATAATTCTTAGAATACATGATTACTACAACAAGCACAATAATACTTACTCTCAAATCTTAGTACATATTTCTAATATTTACAGTAAATGAAATATTGTAATTCAAATCATAATCCACATACTACAATAGAATGTTTTTTAAAATGTTAAATAAAAGTTGGGTTACAAATTACTTTTAAATTATTAAATAGCCTATATATATATATATATATATATATATATATATATATATGGCAGGCTAAATCCTTGTGTATTATTACATACGATAAAAGAGACATACCCAAGTTTACAAATTTAAATGAAGAACATACCCTTCTACATTTTCAAACATTTCCTTGATCGTATATAGATGCACTTCCTCCATGCTTTGACTAGGGCTCTTTCTTTCAATTTCCTCTTGAATCTTTATAATGGTTTGAGACATATTTAAATAATGAGTTATTTCTTATTTTTCTACAACTTTACAACATTTATATCTCAAATATAAGGTTAGTAGAAGATAATATAAAAAATTTCCCATTCTAACTTTGTTTCAGCTTACTATAACTTTCAATTTTAATTATAGTCATCCTTCTATTTTTCATTTTAAACCTGTTGCTATTGAATTATTCTTTTATTGTAAGGTTATTTTATTTAAACATTCCAAATAAGACCTAAGTTTCCTATTCTAATTATTTTCCTCCTTAGTTTGGTTTTAAGTTTAATTTGATTTTAGTTTGTTGGAAGTTTCTAAACTAACAACTAGAAAAGATTCAGTTCATGCTTCTCTTGATGTTAAGTTGTTATGGTGTTTAAATTAAGTTTAATATTTACACATTTTTTTCATTTCTGATATAAACTACCTTTTGTAAATAAAGTTACTAAGTATAATAATTCTTATTCTGGCTTAAGGGTTGTTTTGAAAATCAAAAGAAAGGAAAAGATAATTAATAATTTCTCTACTGGAATTTAGTTAAACCTTTCATGAAAACCACAAGTTGTATTGTTATAAGCATAAGGTATAGTTTAGAGTATAGTTCATGTTGATCAGAGGACATAAGATGAGAGTTTGTGGATTGATCTTTTGATGCTTGTAGATTATTCTTTCTTGCACGAAGCTTTTATTATTGATTTGCTTATGTTTCTTAGGATTAACTTCAAGATAGGTGTTTCAAAGCCTAAAAATGTCTGTTTCATTTGATACCTTGGGGACACCTCATTATTTGGAAGACTTGGATTAGAAATCTGAAAGGGGGATTACTAATTGTCTTATTTGTTAATAATGTACCAAAATTTGTTTTATGCTATGAAGATTGAACCAATAGTCATTTATGAACCAAAATTCCTCGAACATCAACAAAGAAATAATTGATCAAACCCATTGAATATAACTGATAGTATTTCATTTATATAATATTTATAATAACTTGGAGGAGCCAAATGGATAAATCCACAAAACTTCTATGAAGACCATATAGGATTTAGACATAACAACTAAGAGCCGAAGGTCCTATAGGATATCCAAAATGTTAGGAACTTTATGAAATGCCTTAGGTTTTAAAAGTAAGGCCTATCATATGAAGAAGTGACAGCCTTACTCAGAAATGATGCCATGGAGCATACTTTATGCATGGTGTTGATTCAAGACCACCATTTGTGTCTATGCATGAAGAGTCACGATTCAGGTGATCTTGGAGATTTTAGCCTAAGTACATAGCAATTATGATCTTAAGTAGTTTCAAGATCTCACTAATTAGGGAGTTGTTAGATTAAAAGAGAATGGAGAGGGAAACAACTTAAGGCTACAACGAAGAATTTTAATTAACCTAGTTTATCTTAAAAAAGACATGTTATGCGCTCTTATCTCTAACTGGAGGAAAAGTTAGGGAAGAGGACTAGGTAGAATTGATTAACATAATGTCATTTCCATCGGCCCCTTTGTTGGATAAGTTAGCTTTTCCATTGCCTTCCCTATAGATGTGTTGGATTTGGAATTCTTCCAATTTATCTAAGAGTGATAGGGAGGATTCTAAGTGGGAATTCAATTTCCAATTGGGGGTAGAATGCTTTCAAATCTCATTTAGAATAATCTAGGAGTCTCCTTCAATTATCAATTTCTTAAAGCCTAAGGTTAAGCTAAGATCTAAACCTTATTTTAGAGCTTCTAATTCTACCAGGTTTTTTGAGGAAGAACCTAGGTATTTGGCCCTTTTCACTATCCATTTTCTAGATAAATTATTAATTATGTAGCCTATTCCCGCTTCTCCTAGATTGCCCCTAGAGGCACATGCAAAATTAAGTTTGGCCCGACCTGGAGGGGGAGGTTCCCATCTATAGTTTAATCATGCTAATTTGTTATTTTTAGAGTAAAGAAAAGGAGGGTTAACTAATTTGTTCCAATTTTTTTCGTATTTCTACATCTCAATCAAAGAATGTACCTTACTCCTTAATTGAGTTTTGAAGTCCATTATTTATAACTTCAATTATACTAGTTTCAATTTTGATCAAAAGGGAAGGGATGGAAATTTTTGCTTCTTTAAATATTCTTATGTTTCTTTTTTTCCATATTTCCCATATGAGGATTGATGGGGCTATTTTCCACAAGTTATTATAGATTTTGGATTTTCCATTTTTGGGTTAGCTTTGAATATGCTCATTGAAATTATTAGGGAGAGTTGCTTGCCATTTTAGTTTTTGACAGAGCCATTGCCAACAAGATTTGGCTATTTTGCAATTATAGAAAATGTGGTTGACTGAATTTGAGTCATTTTTACAAAGAGGGAATCTTGAAGGGCCCTCACAACCCATCTTCAAGAATTTGTCTATTGTTAGGATTTTGTTTTGGATTCCTTCCCAAAGGAACATTCCTTCTTTAGAAAAACAAACCTTGTTTGAACATAGAGAGAAGGGAATTTCAATTTGTTCACATCTTTGTGAGTTAATTATAAGATTATATCATTTTTAAATACTATAGTTTTTGTTGTTAGAAGTTCTCCATATTAGGGTATCCTATTTGTCTTTATGAATAACTAGTCATTTCTTTATGAAATTGTTATAAATATTTTTTTCCTGTTGGGTACAGGGAATTTTCTTGTTTGTATTTATAGTTTGCTACCTTTTTTCCCCATATGAGTTAGAGCTTGTTTTATATTCTAGGGGAGAGTATGATTGTCTAGAGATGGGAGTCTTTACCATGAATCTTCCCACAATAGTTCTTCATTCCCATCTCCTCTTATCCAAGTTAAGTTTTTTCTTATGAGGGATTTGCAATCCATTAAGTTTCGGGTTTAGGATCCTTTCAGAGGTTTCTCAATGCAGAAGAGAGAGATGAGGTTTGAGTTTCCTAAATATTTGTGATAGATAATTTGGGCCCATTTTCTATTATGCTTAGTGTACATTCTCCAAATTAGTTTAGCTTCTAGGGCTTCATTTTTCCATTCCAAATTTTTAATTCTCAGTCCTACCCAATTTTTAGGTTTACATATATTTTCCTACTTGATTAGCGTCTGCTTTCTCTTTCATCTGTTTCACTCCAAAAAAATTTCTTGAGTTTGATGTCTATTTTATTTATGACTCCTTTTGGCAGCGGGAGGCAGGGCATTTGATAAGTCGGGATCAAGGAAAGGTGCTTAATGTACATTCTCCAAATTAGTTTAGCTCCTAGGGCTTCATTTTTCCATTCCAAATTTTTAATTCCTAATCCTGCCTAATTTTTAGGTTTACATATATTTTCCCATATGATTAGCAACTACTTTTTCATTCATTTGTTCCACTCCAAAAAAAATTCCTAAGTTTTTTGTCTATTTTATTTATGACTCCTTTTGGTAGGAGGAGGAAAAGCATTTGATAAGTCGGAATCAAGGAAAGGACGGCTCTAATTTTTCTAGCTTTGCCTATTTTTGTTAACCATTTTCCTTTCTAGCTTTCAATTTTTCTATCGATATTTTCTAAGGCAGTGTTCCAGGTTTTGTTATGTCTAGCATCTTTTTCTAGATGGATACATATATATTAGTAATATACATATATATTAATAACATACAGATTAATATAATAATATATATTAATAACATACATATTAATATAATAATATATAATATGTTACGTTATTATACATATATTATATTATTATACATAATAATATAATACATATTATATTTAATGAAAATATTACATTATATATATATATATATATATATATATATATTAATAACATACATATTAATATGTATAATAAGAGTGATTCTCATATGTCCCTAGGGGTCCTAGGGACATATGTCATCATGTAATGGGTAAAAGGGGGTGATAGGTCAACCTATGACCCCCTTTGACCCATATGAACAATTCTAATATATCGCTAGGGGTCCTAGGACCCCTAGGGACATATGTCGTCATTTAATGGGTCGTGGCCTATGACCCTCTTTGACCCATATTAACAATTCTAATATGTCCCTAGGGACATATGTCGTCATTTAATGGGGCAAAGCCCTTCGACCCATAAGAACAAAATATGTCCCTAGGTGTCCTAGGACCCCTAGGGACATATGTCGTCATGTAATGTGTCGAAAGGGGTCATAGGTTGACCTATGACCCCCTATGACCCATAACAATGATTCTCATATGTCCCTAGGGGTCCTAGGGACATATGTCGTTATATAATGGGTCAAAGGGGGTGATAGGTCAACCTATGACCCCCTTTGACACATATGAACAATTCTAATATGTCCATAGGGATCCTAGGACCCCTAGGGACATATGTCATCATTTAATAGGTCGAAAGGGGTCATAAGTCAACCTATGACCCCCTTTGACCCATATGAACAATTCTAATATGTCTGTAGGACCCCTAGGGACATATTTCATCATTTAATTGATCAAAGGGGGTCATAGGTCACCCTATGACCCCTTTTGATTCATTTAGGACCCTTAGAGATATATTAGAATTGTTCATATGGGTCAAAAGGGGTCATAGGTTCACCTTATGACCCCATTATTAAATGATGACATATGTCCCTAAGGGTTCTAGGACCCCTAAGGACATATTAGAATTGTTCATATGGGTCAAAGGGGGTCATAGGATGACATATGACCCCCTTTAACCCATTAAATGACGAAATATGTCTCTAGGGGTCCTAGGACCCCTAGGGACATATTAGAATGGTTAATATGGGTCAAAGGGGGTCATAGGGTGACCTATGACCCACTTTGACCCACTAAATGATGACATATGACCCTAGGGGTCCAAGGACCCTTAGGGACATATTAGAATTGTTCATATGGGTCAAAGGGGGTCATAGGGTGACTTATGACTCATTTTGACCCATTAAATGACGACATATGTCCCTAGGGGTCCTAGGACCCCTAGGGACATATTAGAATTGTTCATATTGGTCAAAGGAGGTCATAGCTTCACCCTATAACCCCCTTTGACCCATTAAATGACAACATATGTCCCTAGGGGTCCTAAGGGACATATTAGAATTGTTCATATGGGTCAAAGGGGACCATAGGGTGACCTATGACGCCCTTTGACCCATTAAATGACGACATATGTCCCTAGGGGTCCTAGGACCCCTAAGGATGTATTAGAATTGTTCATATGAGTCAAACAGGGCCATAGGGTGATCTATGGCCCCCTTTAACCCATTAAATGATAACATATGTCCCTAGGGGTCCTAGGAACCCTAAGGACATATTATAATTGTTCATATGGGTCAGATGGGGCCATAGGGTGACCTATGACCCCCTTTGACCCATTAAATGATGACATATGTTCCTAGGGGATGTATTAGAATTGTTCATATGGGTCAAAGGGGGCCCTATGGCCCCCTTTGACCCATTAAATGATGACATATGTCCCTAGGGGTCCTAGGACCCCTAGGGACGTATTAAAATTGTTCATATGGGTCAAAGGGGGCCATAAGGTGACATATGACCCCCTTTGACCCATTAAATGATGACATATGTCCCTAGGGGTTCTAGGACCCCTAGGGACGTATTAGAATTGTTCATATGGATCAAAGGTGGCCATAAGGTGACCTATGACCCCCTTTGACCCATTAAATGATGACATATGTCCCTAGGGGTCCTAGGATCGCTAGGGACGTATTAAAATTGTTCATATGGATCAAAGGATTAAATGACGACACATGTCCCTAGGGGTCCTAGGACTACTAGGGACGTATTAGAATTGTTCATATGGGTCAAAGGGCACCTATGACCCCCTTTGACCCATTAAATGATGACATATGTCCCTAGGGGTCCTAAGAGCCCTAGCAATATATTATAATTGTTCATATTGGTCAAAGGGGGTCCTAGGTTCACCCTATGATCCCCTTTGACCCATTAAATGACATATGTCCCTAGGGGTCCTAGGACCCCTAGCGACATATTAGAATTGTTCATATTGGTCAAAGGGGGGTGGGGGTTATAAGTTCACCCTATGACCCCCTTTGACCCATTAAATGACGACATATGTCCCTAGGGGTCCTCGAACCCCTAGTGACATATTAGAATTGTTAATATTTGTCAAAGGGGGTCATAGGTTCACCCTATGACCCCCTTTGACCTATTAAATGATGACATATGTCCCTAGGGGTCCAAGGACCCCTAAGGACATATTAAAATTGTTCATATGGGTCAAAGGGGGTCATAGGGTGAGTGATGACCCCCTTCGACCCATTAAATGAGGACAAATGTCCCTAGGGGTCCAAGGACCCCTAGGGACATATTAGAATTGTTCATATGGTTCAAAGGGGGTCATAGGGTAACCTATGACCCCCTTTGACCCATTAAATGATGACATATGTCCCTAGGGTTCCTAGGACCCCAAGGGATATATTAGAATTGTTCATATGGGTCAAAGGGGGTCATAGGATGACCAATGACCCCCTTTGACCTATTAAATCATGACATATGTCCCTAGGGGTCCTAGGACCCCTAGGGACATATTAGAATTGTTCATATGGGTCAAAGGGGGTCATAGGGTGATCGATGACTCACTTTGACCCATTAAATGATGACATATGTCCCTAGGGGTCCTTGGGGTCCAAGGACCCCTAGGGACATATTAGAATTGTTCATATATGTCAAAGGGGGTCATAGGGTGATCGATGACCCCCTTTGACCCATTAAATGATGACATATGTCCCTAGGGGTCCAAGGACCCCTAGGGACATAATAGAGTTGTTCATATGGGTCAAAGAGGGTCATAGGGTGACCTATGACCCTCGTCATTGACCAATTAAATGATGACATATGTCCCTAGGGGTCCTAAGACCCCTAGGGACATATTAGAATGGTTAATATGGGTCAAAGGGGGTCATAGGGTGACCTATGACCCCCTTTGACCCATTAGATGACGACATATGTCGCTAGGGGTCCTAGGACCCTTAGGGATGTATTAGAATTGTTCATATGGGTCAAAGGGGGTCATAAGGTAACCTATAACCCCCTTTGACCCATTAAATGATGACATATGTCCTTAGGGGTCCTAGGACCCCTAGCGATGTATTAGAATTGTTCATATGGGTCAAAGGGGGTCATAGGGTTACCTATGACCCCCTTTGACCCACTAAATGACGACATATGTCACTACCCCTAGGGACATATTAGAATTGTTCATATGGGTCAAAGGGGTTCATAGGGTGACCTATGACCCCCTTTGACCCATTAAATAATGACATATGTCCCTAGGGGTCCTAGCACCCCTAGGGACATATTAGTTGTTCATATCGGTCAAAGGGGGTCATAGGTCTCTTTGACTTATTAAATGATGACATATGACGTATTAGAATTGTTCATATGGGTCAAAAGATGTCCCTAGGTGTCCTAGGACCCCTAGTGACATATTAGAATTATTCATATTGGTCAAAGGGGGTCATAGGGTAGGTTCACTCTATGACCCCCTTTGACCCATTAAATGACGACATATGTCCCTATGGGTCCTAGGACCCCTAGCGACATATTAGAATTTTTCATATTGGTCAAATGGGGTCATAGGTTCACCCTACGACCCCCTTTGACCTATTAAATGATGACATATGTCCCTAGGGGTCCTCAGACGCCCAGCGACATATTAGAATTGTTCATATTGGTCAAAGCGTCATAGGTTCACCCTATGACCCCCTTTGACCCATTAAATGATGACATATGTCCCTAGGGGTCCAAGAACCCCTACAAACATATTAGAATTATTCGTATGGGTCAAAGGGGGTCATAGGGTGAGTGATGACCTCCTTTGACCCATTAAATGATGACATATGTCCCTAGGGGTCCAAGGACCCTTAGAGACATAGTAGAATTGTTCATGTGGGTCAAAGAGGGTCATAGGTCATTATAATTGTTCATATGGGTCAAAGGGGGTCATAGGGTGACCTATGAACCCCGTTGACCCATTAAATGATGACATATGTCCCTAGGGGTCCTCGAATCCCTAGGGATATATTAGAATGGTTAATATGGGTCAAAGGGGGTCATAGTCACCCTATGACCCCCTTTGACCCAATAAATGATGACATATCTCCTTAGGGGTCCTAGGACCCCTAGGGATGTATTAGAATTTTTCATATGGGTCAAAGGGGGTTATAGTGTGACATATGAACCCCTTTGACCCACTAAATGATAACATATGTCCCTAGGGGTCCTAGGACCCCTAGCGATGTATTAGAATTGTTCATATTGGTCAAAGGGGGTCATAGGGTGACCTACAACCCCCTTTGACCCATTAAATGACGGCATATGTCCCTAGGGCTCCAAGGACACCTAGGGAGATATTAGAATTGTTCATATAGGTCAAAGGGGGTCATAGGGTGACCTATGACCCCTTTTGACCCATTAAATGATGACATATGTTCGTAGGGGTCCTAGGACCCCTAGGGACATATTAGAATTGTTCATATGGGTCAAAGGGTGTTATAGGGTGACCTATGACCCCCTTTAACCCATTAAATGATGACATATGTCCCTAGGGGTCCTAGGACCTGTAGGGATGTATTAGAATTGTTCATATGGGTCAAAGGGGGTCATAGGGTTCCTATGACCCCTAGAGACATATTAGAATTGTTCATATGGGTCAAAGGGGCTCATAAGGTGACCTATGACCCCCTTTGACCCATTAAATGATGACATATGTCCCTAGGGGTCCTAGGACCCCTAGCGACATATTAGAATTGTTCATATTGGTTAAAGGGGGTCATAGGGTGATTTGACTCGTTAAATGATGACATATGTCCCTAGTGGTCCTAGGACCCCAAGCGACGTATTATAATTGTTCGCATAGGTCAAAGGGGGTCATAGGCTCCATTATTTCAACCGGTCTGGCTATCATAGCATCGTTTTCAACTAGCTCCAATGGATGAGCTAGTTCAAGAGAGGAAAACTTGAGTGAAATAGGAAGCCTTTCTTCCCTTCCATATACTAGCATGAAGGGTGAGTTTCCAATCACTCTCTTGGGTGTAATTCTATCAACCCAAATGGAAGTTCTCAACTTGGTATGCCAACACCTTTGATTATCTTCAGTTTTCCTCTTTATTATTCTAATGATGTTCTTTTTGGAGGACTCAACCAATCTATTCCCTTTGGGATAATAATTTGTTGAAGTGCTCAAATATATTCCATGTTTAGTAGCCCAAGAGCATATATGAGTTCCAACAAAAGACTTAGCATTACCTTATATGATAGTTGAAGGAACACTAAATCTGGTCACTATCCCATCAAGCAACTCAACTACTAAAGCCTCTACTACATTTCTCAAAGCTATTGTTTTTGTCCATCTTGTGAAGTAATATATGGTTGCCAATATTCATTTATGACCATAACTAAAGGGCGGGTTTATTGGACCAATGAAATCTAAACCCCATTGAGAAAAATGCTAATTAGATGGAATAGGATGAAGATAAAGGGAAACTAGTCTCTGTTTTCCTAAGACTTTCTCACCCAATTATGAGAGTCATTGAAAAAGGTTGGACAAAAATAACCAATCCTCGTTATCTTAATTGTTGTAATCCTAGTTGAGAAATGATTGCCAACAGGGCCAATGATGGAATTTTTTTAACAACCTACTGATTTGATATGTATTGGTACACCTCAATAGGACTCCATTAGAATCCTTCCAAAATAACATTCTATCCACTAAGACATAAGGAATAGACTGCAACTTGGACTATCTTCTCTTGGGTCTATTTAGGCCTTGTGGATATCTTCCTTCTACTAAGAAGGTAGTCATGTCATGCAACCAATCATTCTGATTTTCATTCTATGTTGGTTACTCATCTTGTATTAAGAGGGTAGCCTCCTCAGGTGTCTCAAAAGATGAGACCATTTTCTCACACAATCCTTTGCCTCTCACAAGCTTGGTGATCTTAATTTCAATGTCATATTCCATGACCTTGGTGATCTATCCAACTCTCTTTTCATTAATATCCTTGTTCAAAAGAAAATCCTTTGTGCTTATATGTGGACTTGAAGCCCTTGCAATAGCAAGAGCTTGTTTCTATACATAGCTATATATGCTCTCATAGTCTTTAAGCCACTCACTAAAGAAAGCAATGGGTTGCTCTAAAATCTCTTCATTTAACTATGTTAGAATGACTTATGTACATGATTCTCCTCCAAGAGAATAGAGGGTGAAATCCCTATCAAAGTTGGGATTGACAAGAGTGGGAGCTGATGCAATTGATTTCTTGATCTCCTCAAAAATGGCTTTTTCTTGTTCCAAGTGAACATCATATTCTTCTTCAACATGGTTGTAAGAGGCTTCACCATAGAAACAAGATTAGGGATGAATCTTCTCATGAAGTTGATCCTACCAAGAAAACTCTAGAAACCCTTCTTGTGGTTGGAAAGTCGGAGAGAGAGAATTGCTTCTCCCCTTTCTAGATCTATCATTAGCCCATCTCTTGACATGATGTGTCCTAGGATCTTTCCTTAATTAGTTGCAAACACACTTTTTTTTTGGGTTTAGAGATACACCATACTCTCTACATTTTACAAACACCTGCCTTAAATGATCACAGTGATATGGTGCATGCTTTGAATAGATAGTTATATCATCAAGATATATCAGCACACATTTTTCTAACACACCAAAAGCCATCTCCATTTCTTTTTGAAATGTAGCACCTACATTGGTTAGTCCAAATGACATTCTACAATAGGCATAAGTACCCCATTTAGTAGTGAAAGATGTTTTGTATAGGTCTCTATCTTGGACTAAAACTTGGTTATAGCCTAAAAACCCATCTAAGAAAGAAAATCTCTTTAAACCACTAACTTTGGATAGAATTTGTTCCATAGAAGGAAGGGGATGGTGATCTTTTAGAGAAACCTTATTAAGGTCCCTAAAATCTACACATAATCTGATTTCTCCATTCTTTTTTCTAATAGGAACAAGATTGGCTACCCATGAAGAGTTCTTAATAGGAGAAATGGCATTGGCTTCTATAAATTTGGATAGCTCTTTTGTCATTAAGGGTTCAATATCAGGGTTGACTAGCCTTTTCTTTTGTCTAATAGGCTTTGCATCATGGTTTAAATATATGGTGTGCTGAAATAAGCTTGGGTCAAAACCCTTTAAGTCTTCATATGTCCAAGCATTAATATCACTGAATTCTTGACATGATTTAATGAAAACTTCTTGTTTAGTCTTAGAACATACCTTTCCCAAGTTAAGAGTCTTTCCATCAGCAAGGTGACACGTCTGTAGTCATCCCTTCTTGTAGTCAAGTTTGAGCCTTTACTTCTTGCTTGATCCTCTAAAGTGACCAAATATTTAGGCAACTTGTTGGAGCTAAGATTCATAATCTTATCTCCATATTGACTTTGTAGCTTGGATTGATTCTTAGCAGAGAACTTTGCTTCATTTTTTAGAAAATTAATAATTTGCAAATCATAATTGAAGACTTGCCAAATCGTGCAATTGTCTGGGGCAAAAAGCCTTACAAAAATTCTGATTTATTGTTCCTTTGCTTCAACAACATGTTCTGGTATATTTTTGTGAGCACCAGTTGCTGCAAGTCTATCAACATGTTTTTTTTTTAAATTCTAGGAACACTCTGAATATTGCATGCTTGGAAACCCCCAAGTAGATCCCAAAATCTATGTTTATATGATTTGAGAAGGTTGTTCTTTGTGAAATTCTGATTTCTTATTTGATTCACAACCAACTCATTGTCCCCAAAAACTTTCAAGAGTTTTATACATCTTTTTTGTGCAAGTTGGAGACCTTGGATGAAGGCTTCATACTCAGCCACAATTTTAGTGCACCTAAATTGGAGTCTATATGAAAAGCAATATCTCTCCAAACCAAGGGAAATAAGCATTACACTAGCACTTGAACCATTTTTGTTCCTTGAGCCATCAAAGAACATGTTCCACAATCCATTTGTATCTTCTTGCATTTCATGAGATTGGGAATATGAGCACCTTCCTCAAATATACAATAAGTTCCAAGGCATATCTCTTCAACTTCTTGTATTGGATCAGTTTGGAAATCATTAGTCCAGTCATCTAAAAGATAATTAGGAACCTTTGTTAATAGAGTAGCATGCTCATGAGTTATGCATTCCTCATCTTCACAGATTGTGGAATCTATGTTTATGGGGCTAGGTGTATAAGTCTCTATGTTATTAAGGGCCAATGGTTCTATCTTTATGGAAGGATTGTTCCATACCTAGTCCTTAAAAACATGTAAGACCAATCAAATTCGATATAACTACCAATTTGTGCAGTGAAGTCCCTAGATAAGCAAATAGAAAAATGTGGAGAAAGCTCAACAACTAATATGTCTTATATAATAGTACAACCAGGACATGCATGTAATGCCATCTTTATGTTTTTGAATACTCAGACTATTGTGATAGAAGTACCATCCAATTGAAGAACCCATTTAGCCATTGATTCATACTAAATGCCAAGGCCATCAACCACACATTTTGCCATAACTGAGCTGCTAGCTCCAGCGCCTATCATACAATTGTGAACTAACTTATCTCTTATAATCAAAGGGAGATAAAAGGGGGGAGGCTTACTCTTCTTACTTGTTTCTTCTTACTTTATAGGTTGCACAAATCTTGCTGCTCCATCCATGGTGGCTAGTCCATTCTGCACTTTGACAATCTTTAACTCTTGTTGTAGTAATTGAAATTGAGATGGTATTGCAAGAACATCCCACATAGGAACACTGATATTGGTCCTTATTTGATCCAAAATGTTGAGAGGAGTGTATGTTGACTTGGATGTAACCTTAGTGACCATAGGGTCTTCTATATGAATTCGAGCAACATGTGGCTCTTTAGTCTTCTTCTTGTTTTGATTTTGTAATGGAGCAACAACATTGTGTTGTATATTTGCAATTGTAGCATGTGGAATAGCCTTCAAAGTTGCATCCTAATTTGATGAAGATGATCAAGTATTCTCTATAACTCTCTTTTTTCTCCTAGTGTTTGTATCTATGCCATTATTACCATCATGATTTACATGGCAATAATCTCTAAGCTAATAATTCATAAAAGTACAATCCCCTTGCTATTGAGATTGAAAACCAATAGTGGGTTGATTAGCATCATATTGTTGCCCTATTGTTTTCTCTTGTGTAGCCAAAGCTTGAGAAGATTCTACTCTATGGCATATACATTGCTCATATGAAAAATTAAAAGTTGAACAATATTCTTGTTCTTGAGCCAAATTATTTTGAGCAACTAGCATTCTTACTGGATTTGCACTTGCATTTATACGGGCTACATTACCCATAAACCTATTTTGATTGTATGAAGCTTGATCATGATTGGGCTGCCTATTGAATGAATGATTTTGATAATTGGATTGAAAAGGTCTTCTATCTTGAGCTTGTTGTCTCTCCAAGGTCACCAACTTGTTGTTCATTTTTTGCACCACTATGGTATGATGTTGTAATCTCCTCTCCATATTAGAACCATGATCATGAATTTTTTTTATCTGTATTTGATTTCTGATCATGAAAATTTTAATCTATATTTTGCATTAGAACTTGCATAATGACCTCAATTTAAAATATCCCATTTGAAGATGCAGAAGTTGAAAGAGAAACATGAAGAGGTTGACTTGTAGTTGTAGTTGGGATGATATCCATTGTAGGTTGGTGTGTAGGTATATCAAGAAAAAGTGGCATTGGAATCCTTGGAGATAGCTTTCTTCCTTGAATTAGAGTGTTCTCTACATTTATAGAAATTTCATATGCAACTAGTAAAGTGTCTCCTCCCAAGGAATGCAACTAGTAGCAATTTCACTATTAAAAGCTTTAAGATAATGCAAGAAAGAATTACCAGGAGTAGGCTTTACTGCAATATGAATTCTATCCCATGGTTTTTGGAATCTATAATTAAAATCAGTCATGCACTCATGGGGTGCTCTCTTGATTGTAGTCAATTTCTCCAAAAGTGATAGATGGTCACTCTTATCTTCAAAATGTTTGCATAATCTTTCTCCTAGCTCATTCTAGTTCTGGATAGAGTTATGTAGTAGTCCCCTATACCATTGTAAGGTCTTTCCCTTTAGTGATGAATCTAATGGTCTAACAACAACATCATCTTTTGTAATACCATGTCTATTGTAGATATTTGAAACTTCTTGAAAGTGTTCTATTGGGGAAATTGAAGTTTCACTAATAAAATCTAGTAGACACTTAAGAGCGGATATTGGGATATCATGTCTTTGAGATAAAACAAGAAGGTTGCCACCATTAAAGGTAGAAAACACATGATTTATAGGGAGGGCCATATGAAATAATGATCTATTCAAATGAAATGATGGTGCCCTAGGCTATGATCTATCAACTGGAGGAGTAGAAAGAGATCTAGGAGGTGTTATTGGGATAATAGAACAATGGTAAAAAAGAAGAGAAGAAAGAACTTTTATCTTGTTATTCAATTGAATAATAGATGCAAATTTATACAATATTTGATCCAAAACCATTCCTAAATGACTACTAATTAGATTGACAACAAGTTACTTCATGATTGACAACACACACAAACTTGACAGCTAACTAAAACTTATGGACACGTAACTCAATCACATCTACAATAAGAACTTGATTCAAACTAGAACTCTTTGACTCACACCTAAACTAATCTTGTGTTGCTAACAACTCAACAAGGTTTTCCACATGTGCAACAATTATTTATTGACTAGTTGGAACATTAAATCTAACACCCCCACTTAATGTGAAAACTAAAGGAAACATTATGTAGAAATTATACTTTAAAAATGTGTCATACAAGAGTAAGACTTTCTCATAGTTATTTAGTTATCATCCAGCTTCAAAACACCATTGGACACACCATCTTCACATGAAATGTCTCATAAACGATGCCAAGCTTCCAAACTTTTAGAACTCACCAAACTTTTGGATACACCATCTCCACATGGAATGCCTCATAACCCTTGTAAAGTACAGCTTCTCCGATTCTATAGCACCTCAAACTATTCAAGCATCCATCTAGACTCTACCACATCTTTTCCTATTTTTCAAAGCATTGATCTCTTCAAAATCAAACAAGATTTTCAATGAAAACATGATCATCTAGTGGTTCTTCTTCTACCCTCATCTTTTCAACAACTTCTTCTTTAATAGACAAAACTTAATAATAAGATAGTTCTGATATCATATTGGGAAAATAGAATAGCAATATAAAAAAAGATAAGAAAGAACTTTGAGCTTGTTATTATATTGAATAATAGATGCAAATTTATACAATAGTTGAACCAACAAATTTCTAAATGAATGCTAATTAGATTGACAACAAGTTACTTCATGATTGCCAATACACACAAACCTAATAGCTAATTGAAACTTATGGACACCTAACTCAAACACATTTACAATAAGAACTTAATTCAAACTAGAACTCTATCACTCACACCTAAACTAAACTTATGTTGCCAAAAACTCAACAAGGCTTGCCATATGTACACCAATTATTTATTGACTAGTTGGAACATTAACTCTAAAAAGTGTATGTGCTACTTCTGAACTCCTAATTGGTGATAGAGAAAGTTTACTTCTTTTTATTCTAGGATTTGAAAATGAAAGCTCAATAAACTAAAAGTTACCTCTAGAAGATGCCCTTGTTTGAACCTTGGGCATGAATTACAATAATTCTTGTCTAAAAACCAAGATGTAGAGATGGAGTTGCTAAGTGCTTGAATGTGATATCTTGAAGGCTAAAATGCTAAGAGTAGCACTATATTCTCAATATAGAAGTTGAAGTCATTATTTTGACACCAATAGACTTCATAGTAAGCTTGAATGTATTCCCATTGGGCATGCCAAAAACTGTTGACTCAAAATTTTGCACCCCTGCCTATCGTGTTATTCCTAGGAAACCTTGTGTAACATGGAAATGGTTAGACTTGTGGGATTTGCAATCATATATTGAATCCCCAAAGAAAGTCAACTTCCTCACAATCTGGGTGCACCTAACTAAGACTTAGAAGGAAAAGGTGTTGAAAATAGATTGATACAAGTATGAGAATGCATTTCAATCATTATTTTGTCACTAATGTCAAACCTGCCACTTACTGGTAATACAATTGCTTAGATGATTTGAGTGCTATCATTTGTTTGATTAATGAAGAGGATTTGGTCAAATGAAGTAACAATAGCACATCAAGGAAAGGTTGAGTTATGATATGGAAAAGGAGTACAAACATCAGTTAAGATAGTGACATTATAGTGCATTGATTATCTATTTAAGGTTACAAAGGATGGATACACTGATTAAGTTTAGAAGAACAAGTAAAATAAATTGAGTCTGCTAAGCTACAATATGCATAGTAGGTGTCAAGCAAAGTTAATGTAAGTTGAGAAGAAAATTAGTTGGAGCCGAAAAAATTCAAATTTCAATGTATGCCAAGTGATGCAGTGTAAGATGAGTAAAGTTTAGTTGATTTTGAGTACTAGTAAACTTTAGTTTGTACCGAGTGATTTGATAGTGGATGTTGAGCAACATAGTATATGCCAAGAATTAGAAGCAAGTTAATGTTGAGTGTCAACATTATGAGAAAGATTGTGAATTTGATGAATCTAAGCTAACAAGTTTGATTTCTTGGATTGTGTGAACCATGTGGAAGATAAGCTCGATGAGCTGGTAGCACATAATTCAAGATGAAGTGTTTTGAGGTGAATTTAAAGAGGTTTGAAGGAGAAGTTTATAGAAGGGAATAACATGAAAAGATGGTAAATTAATTGAATTCTACCTAATCCAAACTAACCCTAAAATGGATGATAGAGGATGAATGACAAAAGATCTAAATTTTATATCTATAGATATGGTTGTTTAGAATCAAAGGTTGTCATGTGCGAGAACCTAAGGGAGACAAGGAATCTAAGGTATCGCTTCATTCAGTGACCAAAGAGAAGAGATTTCTATTGGCAAACAAAGTAAGAAGGCTTAAGGATATAGATGCTTGAAGGGTGAACAAGCTATTAGAGCTTAAGTGTGTGAAAGTCAAGTAGAATGGAGGACTGAAAAAAAAAATCTATAATCTTCAATGTGAGTTGTAAGTTGTTATCAGATCAAGCCTTACTATAACTTTCTAATTATTGTATTAGTCTAGAGTAAATACTTTGGATTAAGGTTGACCTAACATTCATTTGTAAATCCTTTAACTGGGTGACATTCCAAGTGAATGATCTAAAGTCCTCTAACAAGGTTCACTCCTAACAGGGTGTTGAAATCCTCTAACCAAGTCACATTTAACAGTGTGAATTGTAACCTTTAACATGGATGGCCTTTCATAGGGCATCACTTCAAAAGAGTGAGAATGAGTAGCATGTTACTAGTGTTTTTTTCCAAATTGGGTTTCCACGTAAAATCATTGTGTCAAATGTGTTATTGATTCTGTTATGTTTCATGCTTACATTTCTACAAAGTTGATTTGACATTAACCTACAAGTTTAAGTGATTGTATGATCTAATGGATGCATGCATGATGAATATGTTTTATGGATATGGGTTCACTAAGCTATGGATTTTTTTATTTATACATATGGACCTTGGATAACTAATTCACCCCCCCTCACAGTTATTCTAAAGAATTCCAACAATTGGTATCAGAGTCATCTACTTTAGAGGACTAGTTTGAAGGTACTAGAAGCAAAAGATCAAGATGTCAAAAAGAGAGGTACCCAAGATTAATAGAGATAACTTTCCTGCATGGAAAAATCCTAATGGAGCCATACCTTGGAGGTTTTGGAGATCATGCACAATCTACCATAGCTATTGAGCATGTTGATCTTGTTGGAGCCCTAACTACTAAAGATCTGAAAAAGAAGAAAGAACACAACTAGGAAATGTTGGATATTGCCTCTACCCTAAGTTATGCCACGTTCAATGATATCAAAGGTTGTGATAGTGCAAAGAAAATGTGGGATGCTCTACACACCATCTATGAAGGTGATCCAAATGTTTTAAGAGCCAAATCTAAAATTCATAGAGGTAAGTTTGATGATATGAAAATGCAAGAAGGTGAGAATGTTGCTCAATACTGCTCTAGGATAAAAGATGTTGGTAAAGCTATAAGGGGATCTACTAGTAAGATAGATGATGAGACTATACTAAGAAAAATTTTGAGAACACTATTGCCCATTTATGTTATTAGAGTTTCTACAATACAAGAACTGAGATGTGTACCAAGTTCTAATCTGACTCTTGAAGGTCTGGTAGGTAGGCTCATTGATTTTGAGCTATCTAATGTTGATAACTTCAAATCTAACAATGTTGAATTTGCTTTCAAATCCAGGCTATCATTGAAAGAACCTAATGAAAAGAAGAATAAAAAGCTGAAATATTTTTCCAGTGATAGTGATATAGATGAGGAGGATGTAGAAAAACTTGAAGAACTACTAACAAGGAGATTTCATAGAGGTAAAGGAAAATTAAAAGGTAAGTTACCTATCATGTGTTTCAATTGCAATGAGGTTGGTCATATTGCTACTAGATGTCTAGAGAAGAAGAATTACAAAGGTGGAGACAAGTACAAAAGTAGAAGAGGTGGAGACAACAAAGATTACAAAGATAAATGCAGGAAGTCTTGCTACATTGTAGAAGAGGAAACTAAAGATGGATTTGATTATCATGATGATGAAGTGGTGTATGTTGCAATGAAGGATGATTCCGATGAGGATGAGGCAACTACACTGTGTCTTGTGTGAACAAGAATGATAGATGGATCATTGACAATGGGTGTTCACATGACATGACTAGAGATAAAAGTAAGTTCATTACCTTGAATTATTATGATGGAAATAGTGTAAGGTTTGGTAATGATGCATCATGTCTAATAAAAGGAAAAGGTTCTATCAAACTCACAGAAAAGATTTTATGTGACAATGCTTATTATGTTAAAGGACTTAACTATAATTTGTTGAGTGTGTCACAATTGAATAGTTCAGGTTGTAAGGTTGAGTTTGAAAACAAGATTGCTAAGATATATGATATTGATGGAAAACTAATTCAAAAAGGTGATCAAACTAGAGGTAATCTATTCTACATTGATATGGAGGATGCTACTTGTTTAGTTGTAGATTTTGATGATGTGTGGCTATGGCACAAGAGGTTATATCATGTTAATTTTGATAACTTGGTTAGTATTAGTAACATGAGAAGAGTCAGAGGTTTGCCTAAGTTGAAGAAACCTAACAATGTAATTTACTAACAATGCCAATTAGGAAAAATGATAAATTGTAACAGATTTCCACAATCCATAAAATTCTGTATTCAAGCTTCTGGGTGTGATTGCGTATGATTTTTTAGCATCAATGTTTCAGATCATACTCTATGATCCATCATCAGGATGATAATGAGAGAGCTAAGAAAAAGAATCTTCTTAGCTCTCTCATTATCATCCTGATGATGGATCATAGAGTATGATCCGAAACATTGATGCTAAAAAATCATACACAATCACACCCAAAAGCTCGAATACAAAAAAATGATAAAGTCAAGTTTTATGAGTAAGACTCATACCTCTAGAGGAATATTAAAGATTTTTCATACGAACTTGTGTGGACCAATTAATGTGCAAAGCTACAAATAAGTACATTATGATATTTGTTGATGATTATTCTAGAATGATGACAATTATGTTTCTGAAATAGAAATCTGATGCTTTTCAAATGTTTAAGTGGTACTTAGCAAGAGTTGAGAAGGAAACATGTAAAAGTCTCAAATATTTGAGATATAACAAAGGAGAATTTACATCAAATGAGTTTTAGATGTATTGTACTAACACAAGAATCAAAAGACAAACATCTTCCCCCAAGACCCCTCTGCAAAATGGAATTGTTGAAAGGAGGAATAGATTTGTAATGGATTGTGCTAGGACACTCATTATGGAGAAAAATGTTACTTTTAAATACTAGAAAGAAGTTGTAAGTATAGTTGTCTATACCTTAAACTATTTGCAAGTCAAGAAATGTACTCATTCAACACCTTTTGAACTATGGTATGGATACTCACCCAATGTAAAATATTTTAAGGTATTTGGAAGCAAGTGTTATATTCTCAAAGATTTCAGAAATGGTAAATTAGATGCAAAAAGTGAAGAAGGTATATTGCTTGGCTATTCCACAAGAAGTAAAGCTTATAAGTGTTTAAATACTAACAATAACAAAGTTGTGGAAAGTGCAAATGTGAAATTTGATGGATATACAAAAGTACATGAGGCTAAACCTTTGAAGGAACTAGAGGAATACAAATCATTTGTATATTTTAATGAAGGTATACCTGCTGATGAAGATGTTGTAAATCAAGTTACAAATCAATAATAAGTTTTAGTGACTACCGATTCACATACTATGAATGTCGAGTTGCATTTAGGAACCGAGCTACATTCAGGTGACAAGTTACAGAATGAAGCTGAGACACATTCTGATTCTAAGATTAGTGTACATGAAAGAGATGTTGAACTACCTAATAGAGATGTACATAGTGATTTAGAAGTTGAGAGTCCAAATGAGGAAAATAAAGCACAACTAAGATTATCAAAGTATGTCCAGAGACATCACCTTGCAGCACAAATCATTGAAGATAAAGATGCAAGAAAAATCACAAGAAACAAGTTGAGAAATGATACATGATTGCTTAGCATGCATGAACCTAAAACAATGAAAGATACCTTAGAAGATTTGGATTGGAGTAAAGCCATGAAAGAAGAGATTGAACAAATTGAGAAAAATAAGTCATGGGCTCTAATTCTTAGACTAGAAGATAAAAATGTGATAAGCACTAAGTGGGTGTACAGAAACAAGTTAGATGAAAATGGTGAAGTCACAAGGAACAAGGCAAGATTAGTTTGTAAAGGATATGCACAAGAAGAAGGGATAGACTATGGAGAAACATTCACTCCTGTTGCAAGATTGGAAGAAGTAAGAACTCTTCTTGCTTACTCTACATACAAGGTTTCAAAGTTTATCAAATGAATGTTAAATTTGATTTTTTGAATGGTATATTGGAAGAGGAGGTTTATATAGAACAACTAGAAGGATTTGTTAATGCTAACAATAAAAACATGGTATGTAGACTAAACAAAGCTTTATATGGTTTAAAACAAGCACCAAGAGCATGGTATGAAAGGCTGCAAAATTATTTTGTGAAGATTGGATTTGAGAGGACTGATGATAACAACAATTTTTACTTAAAGATAGAGAAAGGCAAAGGTATTTTACTATCTAAAATTTTTGTTGATGATATCATATTTGGAGGTCAAGATACTTTATGTAAGGCTTTTACAAATGAAATGAAGAAAGAATTTGATATGTCTATGTTTGGATAGATCAAGTTTTTTGTGGGTTTTCAAGTACATTAGATGAAATATGGTTTATACATCACTTAGTCAAAATATGTAAAGGAGATACTTAAAACTTTTGGATTGGAAGATTCCAAGCCAATAAACAGACCTATGATGACAAGACATAAATTTTCGAAGAATGGTAATTCAATTGAGGTGAATCAAACATTGTACATGTCTATGATTGACAAATTACAATATGTAGTACACAACAAATCTAATATTTCATTATTTGTTGGGATAGTTGCACGATTCTTTGCTAATCTTAGGGAGAATCATTTGATGGTTTTTAAGAGAATAATGACATATCTAAAAGAAATAGAAGACTATGGTCTATACTACAAGAAAAATGAAAAATTTGAATTGAGAGCCTACACTGATGCTGATTGGGCTGGAAATATTGATGATAGAAAGAGAACTAGTGGAGGAGCATTTTACTTAGGAAAAAGGCTAGTTATATGGACTAGTAAGAAACAAACTATATATCTTAATCTACTACTGAAGCTGAATAGGTTGCTCCTACAGTAAATTGTACAAACATTGTATGGATCAAACAACCACTAAAATGTACGAAAGAGGAAATCATTGATCCTGTGATACTTTATTGTGATAATACAAGTGCTATAAATATATCAAAGAATCTTATGATGCATGCAAAGACTAAACACATTGAAATCAAGTATCATAATTATTTCAAGATAAAGAGGTGAAGATGGAACATGTGAATACAAAAGAGAAAATAATTGATATCTTCACAAAAAAATTACCTAAGGATGCTCATGAGTATCTAAGACGTAAGCTAGGGGTGATACCCCTATCCAAGGCTATTTAAGAAGCATAAGAAGTGCCCTACATTAGACAAGATGATTGAAATATGTTACACATTGATGAAATAGTTCTTACTTTAGGAGCCACCTAAAGTAATCAAATAGCTAGAGCTACAAATCAGTCACAAGCTAGGTGATAGGGAGAAACTAAAAATGTTCATATTTGCATATTAATATGACAATTCTTTGGCATTGTTTTCAAAGAGGGAGATATCAGATATAGGGAGAAAGAATAAGATACAGGGAGAAAGACAAAGAAAGGGAGAAATCCAAGGGAGATAAAATATACAGATAGGCAAAATATGGAATATCTACTCAGAGGGAGATAGTGTTGATGGAGATATAAGAAGTGATCCAGAGGGAGTCATAAGGATGAGTTGAAGTGATCAAGAGGGAGTCATAAGGATGAGTTGATTAATTTTCTATTGATCAGAATAGAATTTTGTAACCTATACAGAAGATGAAAGCTACTAATAGAGGGAGAGATTTCAATATAAGGAATTATTTTCTTTTTGGTATTATTGTTGGTTGTATTGATTAAGTTTGATTTGCCATCAATTCCAAAGAGGGAGATTGTTGAAAACATATCGATACAAGTATGAGAATGTGTTTCAATCATTATTTTTTCATTGATGTCAAACCTGCTACTTTCTAGTAAGACAATTGCTTAGTTGATTTGAGTACTATCATTTTTTTGATTGATGAAGAGGATTTGATCAAATGAGATAAAAATAGCACCTAGAGAAAAGGTTGAGCTATGATATGGAAAAGGAGTACAAAGATCATTTAAGATAGTGATATTATAGTGCATTAATTATCTACTTAAGGTTGCAAAGGATGGATACATTGATTATATTCAGAAGAACAAGTAAAACAAATTGAGTCTATCAAGATTAACAATCTACATAGTAGGTGTCGAGAAAAGTTAGTGTAAGCCAAGCAGAAAATTAGTTGGAGCCTAGCAAAGTCAAATTTTAGTGTATGCTAAGTGATACAGTATAAGCTGAGTAAAGTTTAATTGATGCCAAGCACCAATAAACTTTAGTTCGTGCTCAGTGATTTGATAGTGGATGTCGAGCAATGCAGAATGTCTCGAGCATTAGAATCCAGTTAATGTTGAGTGTCAACATTATGAGAAAGGTTGTGAATTTGATGAATTTGAGCTGACAAGTTTGATTTCTTAGATTCTATGAACCATGTGGAAAATAAGCTTGATGAGCTGGTGGCATAGAATTTAAGATGAACTATTTTGAGGTGAAGAGAGATTTGAAGGAGAAGTTTCTAGAAGGGAATAAAATAAGAAGAAGGGTAGATTCATTGAATCCTAGCTAATCCAACCTAACCCTAAAATGGACAATAGAGGATAAATGACAAAAGTTCTAAATTTTTTATTTATAGAGATGGTTGGTCAGAAGAAAAGGTTATCATGTGCAAGAACCTAAGGGAGACAAGGAGTCTAGGGTATTTCTTCATTTAGTGACTAAAGAGAAGAGACTGCTATTGGAAAGCAAAGCAAGAAGGCTTAAGGGTATGGATGCTTGAAGGGTGAACAAGCTATCAAAGTTGGAGTGTGTGAAAGACAAGTAGAATGGAGGATTGAAAATAGAGATCTCTAATCTACAAAGTGAGTTGTAAGTTGTTATCAGATCAAGCCTTATTGTTGCTTTCTAATCATTGTATCAGTCTAGGGTAAATCCTTTGGATTAAGGTTGACCTAACAGTCACTTGTAAATCCTTTAATTGGGTTGCATTCCAAGTGAATGATTTAAAGTCCTATAAAAAGGCTCACTCCCAATAGGGTGATTGAAATCTTCTAACCAAGTCACATTTAACAGTGTGTATTGTAATCTTTAACAGGGTTGGCCTTTCATAGGGCATCACTTCAGAAGAGAGAGAATGAGTAGCATGTTACTAGTGTTTTTTCCCAAATTGGGTTTCCACATAAAATCATTGTGTCAAATGTGTTATATAATATGTTATGTTTCATGCTTACATTTCTACAAAGTTGATTTGACAGTAACCTACAAGTTTAAGTGATTGTATGATCTAACAGATGCATGCATGATGAATATGTTATATGGATATGGGTTCACTAAGTTGTAAAAAGTTTTATTTGTACATCTAGACCTTGGATAACCGATTCACCCCCCTCTAAGTTATTCTAAAGAATTCCAACAAAAGGGAAAAGGAAACATAACTTTAAAAATGATGAAAAAGAAAATGCGGTGATGCACTAAATAGATTGTTGATCTACTTATTTCCAATAGCTACACTAAAATCCAATAGACTTCACGAGGCATACCACTATCTATATTATTTCAATATTAACACCATAAAATAAGCCAAGAAATCAATATATCCATGCAAGGAATACATCATATTTACTTAACAAATTAGTTAATTTAAATGAACATAATCATAAGGTGCTACAATTATCACAATACACCTAGGAAAATAAGGCATAAGAGTTTGGACAAATTTAACTAGCTAAGAATGGATGAAATAGTAGTAATTTCTATTAAATAAAAGACAAAAGTATTTAAAGAAAATAAATTTACAAAAGATCGAAGAAAAGAGATCCTGAGAATAACAACAAAACTTGTCTCTATATGGTGCAAGCAAAACATAGATACAACCTTGAGTTCAAACTCCAACAACAATGGAGTTGAGGTCACAAAGTTCATAATCAATGAAGAATTAAAAAGAAATCTAATTTCCATTAACACTTGATTCATGGAAGTGACAGGAAGGGCCAAAGAAAGCATTCAATGGCTAGAAGGACCGTTGTTCCTTGCAAAATCATTAAATAAGCATAGAGGGCACCAACATTGGTGTTACAAGGCTCAAGGAGCCATTTTGCATTAAATGAATAGTCCTTACAATGTGGCAAGGTCAAATCAAGCTAATTCATGCCACTGTCAAAAAATGTTGCATTGGATAACATGTGTAATGCCTACCCCTAGTTTACTTTTTAGATTGTATTGCTAGATTCTTTTAGGCCATATTTATGATTATGTTTTATGATTAGTGGCATACTTGGTTACACAATTTGATTGGATACTATTTCATACTTAGTTCATTTATGTGATGAGTTACTTAGTTATTTCATGTATTTAGGATTATTTCAATGATGATACATGTATGTTCATATAGATTTCAGTTATCTCATGATGATTAGTTAGATGTGTGATTTATATGCAGTTCTATGGTTACTTACCCCATTCTTGCATGTGTATGGTGTACACATATGTTTTACTTTGTGTTTGACATTTTTGATGTGGTTGAGGGAGGGAGTTGTAGTCACCTACTAGTCAAGATCTACATGATGCACCCCTCCCTGCCATTGTCTATTTAGTTTAGATTATATATGTATATACATGTGTGGATTTTATATAGATTGTAGGTACCGGGATTCTGATAGAGGGCCACACCACTCTAACAACTCACAACCAAGAATGCAACAATATAGAGACCAAGAAAAAAAAATGCTTCACAAATAATTTTATTATACTTGAAAAATCCTTACAACACCCACAAGATGATATGACTTCTTCAACATAAGAGAAATCCTAAATAAGAGTCTTCACACCTTCTAGCTTCTACTTCTCAAACTTGATTAGAAATGCTCATATGCCTTTCTTAAATAGGCATTTACCACCCAATGCATGACTTATCCACAAGCTTCTAGAATTCCTCCACAACCTTCTACAACTTCCACAACCTTCTACAATGTCCACAACTTTCTACAATATTCATAACTTTCTAGAATTCTACCCACACACCTTGATAAATGAAATGACAACCATTTATTTTTTTATTTTTTCTATTATGCCACCTATGCACCTCGAAAATAAAAATCCTCTTTTCCTTTCTTTTCTCTTTTTTATTTTTTATTATTTCCCCTCTAATTTTCGTCACTTTCTCTCTCCTCCACAATTTTTTTTTATTTTTTAAATTTTAAATTTTACATTCAACACATGTCTCCCCTTTATTTTGGATGCAAGATGCTCCTGCATCAGATTCAACTTCCCTAAATTGCCAAGATAAGCATGCCCTATCATAGTATCTCAGTGGTAAAAGTGGGAAGATAATTCTCGAGTCCAAACCCTAACCTAAGCCAATTGTCCTAGAAAGTGGGACAAGTATCTAAGTTGTTTACCGTCCAATTTCATCAAGTGAGGTGAATTCATGATTTTGACCCTATAGTTTGACTATGTTCTTTGTCTTCAGATGAGTTGTTGTATTTAGTCTTTTAGGTCTATTGTGATTTTTAGTTATAATTAAATCAAATTAAAAGATGATTTAATGATTTAATGATTTAATTTAATTAAAATTTTATAAAGAAAATTCAATATTCAATTATATTTTGATTAATTGAAAAATTAATTAAATAATACTATTAAATTTAAAGATTTTATTAAAGTTTTAATTTTGGCATAATTATATTTATTTAATTTAATAATAATTTTTTTACAAGTTTCATTTTTATAATAAACTCATAATTAATGTTATTAGTTAAATTTAAAAATAGTTGATTAAAAGACGTCTTGCGATTTAATTAAAGAGATAAATGAATTGATTTAATAAAGTTTATTTTAATTAAAATGCAAAAGGTTGCACATGGAATTAAATAATAAACATAATAAAAGATAAAGGGGTTTCGTGTGATTGCACAATCGAAGCCCTAATTTGGGAAAAAACTATTTATTGGAAAATTAGAGTTCATTTCTCCATACAAATGTTTAGAGGAGCTAATTTTTTGAGAAGAGAGTTTTTGAAAGAAAAAGAATTGTTTGTAAGTCCTGTGTGTCCATTGTTTAGCATCAGATCCTGGTAGGATCTCGTGAGTTTTGCACAGTAGTTTCCTCTATGAAATCATTTTGTCTTCTTCATAATTGATGGAATTATTTCAGAATTCATTTGGGTTGAAACCCTTGTTTGAGAAAAAAAGGTTTTCCATTATTGAATTATCTGTGATTTAATTTGAAACCCTTGTTGTGAATCTATTGTTTTTTCAATTCAAAAACATTTGTAAACAATTGAAGATTGAAACCCTTATTCGATGAATTTTGGAAATTCATATGTAGTTTGGTTGAAACCGAGCTAAGGTTTGAATAAAAGAATTACTAGAGAATAAATAGCTACAAATTTGATAAGTTCTTATTTTTCTATCAGATAAATTGTATTTTGATAAAAATATTATTAAAAAATGGATTTTGGTTTTTGTTTGGGGGAGGTTTTCTTGTTTAATGTGTTTTGTAAAACACATCTTTAAAAAAACTAGCAAATATAATTTAAAAGGGGAATGGGTGATTGCCTCACCCCACCTTACCCCTTTCCCTTTTTCCTTTGGTCGTCATGCAACTGAGCTACCAAGAAGTGTGTGACTATTGTAAGCAGACCACATCTGTTATAGCAGACTGCGATTGTGTACAATAGTGCATGGTTGTTGTTGTAGCTAGGACTATGTGAGCCCGTGAGACTATGATTGTGGGTCCCACAAATTATTTTATTTATAATTTAATTTAACTTAATTTTAATTAATTAAAGATTTTATCATGGTATACTATTTTGTGTTAATTAACTTAATTAATGTAGTTGTTAATTATTATTATATAAAATGTTAATTATTATTGAATATAATTTTAGATATTATTATTTTTTTAATAATAATTCATATTTGATTAATGGATTAATAATTATTTATTGATAATTCAATACAAATTATTTATAGAGAATTATTATCTTTATTAATTTAAAGAGAATTGATTGGATTTTTAAAATATTTAATTGAAGCCTTTAATTAATTTATTATTAAAATGTATTTGTACAGTAAAATTGTGATTTATGAATTGGGAAAAATGGTAAAATTGGGTTTTGCTTGACAATACAATTTTATATGAAAATGATTTATAATACTAGGGAAATTTATAATATTCAAAAACTTTAGTAATTATAATAGTTTGAAAAGATAAAAATTGGAACCCAATTTGCATAGTGAACCTTTGTGTTTTGTAACCAAATGAAATATGAAAATAATGGTTAGAATTCTATTGAGATGTATGTTGTATTTCATGTTGGGTTTCAGGTTTGACTTAGTGCTTTGACTAGTCAAGATGTTACTAAAGGCTTGGGGGTTTTCTTAGTGATGATGTTTTGTATACGATCTTTTATACCTAACCATGGTGATGTGTCACATGTTTTCTATGATGAGTTTGATCTATTAGTTATCATTGATTTCCACTTTTCTTATGTAGAACTAAGATGAATGGTGTGCCTTTTCTAGTGTAACCTTTGAGTCTTTGATTAGTTATTTTTGGGATGCTTTCTAGTTGCTTGTATAGGACTAAGATGATTATTGTGTTCTATCTTTTGGTCCTTTCAAGTTGCTTGTATAGGACTGAGGTGTTATTTATATTTAATCTTTAGGTGCTTTCTAATTGTTTGCGAAGGATTGAGGTGATTATTGTGTTTTATTTGTAGGTGCTTTTCATTTTCTTGTAAAGGGTTGAGGTGAAAACTGTGATTCTATGATTTGTACTTTTATGAGCCTAGGGTAGGTAAAAAAAAAAAAAAAAGTGTGTGTGTGTGTGTGTGTGTGTGTGTGTGTGTGTTGGGAAGGGACTTGCAATGGAGGTTAGAGCCTAGAGTGGTTGCCTAGGTAACCCATTGTAAGTTGTTTTAATAAGTGATAACATTTCATTAAATGAGTTTTTAAATGAATTAATAAGAGTCTATGCTTTTCCTCGCCCATGCCTTGAGTGCTAGTACAAGCTAGGATGGGAGTAGAGAGGATGCTTGGTTGCAACCTTGCTTCGTTAGTATGCCTTGTCTATATGAGAGGATACTGGTGCCACATAGAGACAATAGGGGGGTAGAGTCTAGAGAGGTTTCTAGGGTAACCTTAGAGAATTGGTTCATGTGATGAAACTTGCCCACTTACACAGTAGATTTCTTACGTGCTTTTGTTGCCTCTGGGTTTAGATGTTACTTGTGTCTTGGTACCGCTTGAGATAGTTTGCTTTCAAGTGTTTCCTTGTCCTAAATGTTGGTTTTGACTTATGTTTTAATATTCGTATGGGACTTGATTTTATCTCCTCAGCGTAGTGGGAGTGAGCCATTTAGGTTCCACGAGGTCGGGTGGTAGATCATTTTTCTTATACCATTAAGATTCAATAGTTGGATGTCATTACTAGATGTGTTTGTGCAGATGTTCCTTTCATTCTGTTCTTGTGTACTATGATAGATGGTTATACCTTATTGTATTGTATTTGATTTCAAGGATCTTACGATATGATGTAATTTATTTTATGATGTATTATTCTTTGAGTTTTTCATACCTTGTGGCTTGTATAGTGGATGATTATGCATTCAAATTATTGTCAAGTGGCACTAAAGATAATTGTATATTATTTAAATAAATTCATAATTGTAGTTATTCTTTAATGTGAATTTTTTATATATTGGTTTTAGTATTAATTAAACTTAAATGTGATTCAATGTCATTAGACCCTTAGGAGATGTAATCTATTTATGATGGTTTTATGTATGTATGTTAATGTTTCCGCTATTCTATTCGTTGTTCTCTAATTGTTATCTTTAAAAAATAAAACTAAAAATGTTTGACAAACTTAGTGAAAATTTAGGTTAATTTCTTTTGGGTTCCTGGTAGGGCATTACAACACACAATGTTAACCTGAGTTGCAAAAAATGCAGAGTTGACCTACACAAAAAAGAATAAGATCTGCCCCAAAAATGACGATCGTCAATGTAGATTTCTTCCTTTGAAATAAATGGTTCAGATGCCCAAAAAAATCTCCATATCTAGTGATTAAAACACAACTGTCAATCAAGATCCTCCTCATGTCAAATAGACAGTTGAGATGCATTTAGGAATCTCCCAATAAGTGATTAAAATGTAGTCACTAACATGTAGATCTTCTTTATGTCAAATAGACAACTGAAATTAAGCAAGGAGACCCCCAAAGATGTGTCCAAATTTGACGGATGTCGCATCTTCATAAGGGCAAAAGGCAGTAATTCAAAAATGCAAGAGTCCTTGGATCAAAAGAATCCCAGTCAAAAAGTTGAACTGGATAACACAAAATGTTATCCCACTGCCACGTGGCACAACCCCATTTACACAAACTAATGTCGCTATTTCATGGAGGCAAAGGAGGAAGTTCTTCGAAATGGTGAATTTTGCTAATTCAGACAAGACATGAAAGTTGCCTTCTGAAATAACGAAAAATGGTTAACACAAAATGTTATCCCCTACAAAAGCGCGTGTTAACCCATAGTAAAGAATATAACCCATTAAAGATCTCTTTGATTGGTTATTAGTGATGGTTGATTGGGGAGTAAAATGGCCAACATCAATCATAAAAGATTTTTTATTGTTCATAATGAATACGTAATATTCAATTAGAAGATTACAATCTTTGTTTTTTAATAGAATAATATAGATATAACACCATAAGATCTAATAATAATAAATTGCAATTTATGAATAGACCAAACATACACAAATATCTTGATTTTCAACTTAATAGAAATACTTATTATTATTCATGTCATGTTTTATCAATAGCTTAGAAAATTATGAATCAATAGATCACTCTATAACACTATTTATTCATTATAATTTATTTTCCAACAAATTTCATTTGCCATAAACAAATGTGCAACGATAGTATTACTTATTATTTTTATCAACAAGATAGAAAATTATGAACCAATATATCACTATATAACACCATTTACTCATTATAATTTTTTTCCCTATAAATTTCACTTTGCCATGCATCCAACATGCAATATTCATTTCATCACATAATATCAATCTATATCACATTGTATTACATGTCCATTCTACTTATTTTACCTATTTAACTATCTAATATTTACTAGGCACATATGCTAAGATTGATTCGATGGATGTATTAGAAGATGATGCTTGTTTGGGGTCTACATTTATATTTTATAATATTTTTTATTTATAATGTACTTTTTTATTATATGAAACTAGGGTTAGTTTAGAATGTGTATTGTTATCAACAAATAACTTTTGACTTATTAATAAAATGTATAGGCTAAAAGATTATATAATAAAATTTGTGATATATTGCGTCAAGTTCTTCTAAATCTCATTTTAATAATAATGACCTGAAAGATAATAAAAAATTACAAAACCAATAAAAAATTTCAAATCTATTTTGCCTTTGTTTTAGTCCAGGAACATGTACGTGTACCGGACGGTGACGTGTTTGCTTCGGTTGAAGAGGAAAGAAAGTTGAACTTAGAAATCAAAACCTTCAGATATTATATTATTTTATTTTCTTGACCTGAAGATAAGACTTGCAAATATAGGGTAAAGACTTGGTAAAGGAAGTCTTTAGCGTCCACGCAGTCGCTTGTGAAGTCTCGCTATTCTTCCGCTCAACGGTACTGACTTGAGCATCACCCCGAATTTCAGTTCACACCTCTTTCCTCCAATTTTAATTCACTAGGTTGAATTAGAGATGTAGATAAGTGTAATTTTAATTATTATACAATTATTATAATTTTAAAAAATATTTTTGTTTCAAAATTTCAAACAAGTATTGAATGCATACTCTATCCTTATAAATTTAATTGTTAAAACGTTTTTTAGATAATAAAATATAAAAGGGGATAAATTTAAAATACAAACATTTCTTCAAACATATATAAGTTTGAGGCCCCAAAATAAGGCAATGACTGTGCAATTATTTAGATAACTTACCAAAGGAAGGTTTTTTTAAAAAAAAAACAAGTATATCATTCCCCCTTGTTATCTTATCTATAATTGGTTGCATAGTCATTGCCCAAAAATAATACCACGCACAATTATATTTATAAATAGTATCTTTTAGCCAAAAAAATACTTTGAAAATTTGTCTAAAAATTGAAAGAAATTCGTCACTAATAGATTTTTATAAATAGTCCCTTATGACTCCATTTTTCACTAATCTCCTTTGATTGTGTATCAATTGTTTGTGTTTATTAAATAGCTTGAAATTTATGTAAATAAGACCAAGGACTATATTCTCTTATACATACTTAAAATACTCATAAGTATAGAATTGTCTTCAAATTAAGTTGTGTGATTAGAGCACAGATGAAGGGGTGGTTCTATGTTTAAAACACAAAAAGGGACACTTGCTAGGAGAAGACATTTGTAATAACCTAGTTTGTGAAGGAGAGTAGAGGATAGGAGAATTAAGAGTGTGAGGCACTAGAAAGTCAACCATAATATGTAAATCTCTAGTTTCATTTAAGAAGGAAACCACTAAAATAACACCATTTAAGTAGTGATTATTAAGTCTACATAGTGTGGAAGGGTATTTGATCAAATGAAACCATTTATCTATAGAATTGATATTTTTAGATTAAATGCTACTCTCTATGAATAACTATTTATCTTTTGTGATATTGCTATTAGGATTTAACTACGTAGTTTTTGAGTCAAACTGATCGACCCATATATCATGAGTATAGATTCACACATGAATCCATCTCTCATGAGAATAAATGGAACACTAAGCACTCATTGGATCTAGGTGATGCTCACAAAGGTGAAGCACCAGGACTAAGTGTTTCCATTTATTCACCTCTGTGAGCATCACCTAGATCTAATGAGTGCTAAGTGTTCCATTTATTCTCACGGGAGATGGATTCATGTGTGAATCACTACTCATGGTATATGGGTCAATGAGTTTGACTCAAAAACTACACAGTTAAATCCTAATAGCAATATCACAGTTTGACTTGTTGTGGAAAATATCTCCTACTTATTTATCTTTTGTCAAACAATGTAATAATAAATTTTATTTTTTTATTGAATTTCACATGTATAATATTATATAAAATTATCTAAGATGACCAAAAGTTCAAACTGTTCTATCTAATGAATATACTTAAACCCTAACTCTAACTTTGACTCTATATTATGAGAGTCAACATATTCTAATAAATTATTTTTTATTTTTTATTTTTTATTATAGAATCATTTTCATAACATAGAAATATTTTTTTAAAATTAAAAAAAAATCCTTAATTTTATAATATAAATAAATTAACCATATAATTACAAAGTTAATAAAAAAAATTGATAGTTAATAAACCATAAAACTTGAAAGTATTGAAGAAGAAGAATTGTTCATTAAATCGATCATGTCTTCCAATCTCCTCATTTCATTCGATAAAATATATTCAATTATTATATATTTTTTCGCTAAATAAGTGTTGTTTCTTGTAAGAGGAATTAGACAATAATATATTTGTAATTTATATGAATAAGGACATCATTTAATATTTTAAAAAAAAATATTATTTTACAATATTTAAATCGTCTGATCTAACCATGAAAAAATGTCAAGAAGAAAACAAACAGTCGATTTCCTACCTAAGACAAATCCTATCAGCTAACCAGGGTTATTAGCTATCACTTTATAGTTTAGAAGTGAGGAGTCTGGTGAAAAATGCACGTGTCTTTATGCTTCCACATCTTGCAATGAGTTCTAAACTTGTCAACTTTGTTGTTTTACAACCTGGATATCACCTTATATTTGGAGAAGAGGCATCAACAACTGGCTTTCATGAAGAAGAGCATAGACAAGGCTCCACGTAATCTTTCATTGAAGTTTGAATGCTTGTGTTGGGATATGGTAACTCGACCTTATGATGATTTATTGGTTTTTTATTTATGCATTTTTAGAATTTAATGTTAAATGAGACCAAGTATTCCACAAGGATAGACTTGGAGCAAACAATAGAAAGTCTATTTTCTGGGCTTTATTCTCTTTGTTTTGTTTTTATGCAAGAGTTGTGTATAAACAAAGTTTCTGAATAAGGTGTAGATACACTAAATATAGACGCTTTAGAAATTGTTTCCTTTTGTATGAAAGCTCTATAAATACAATGAATTGTTGAAGAGATGTAAGAGATAGATGAGAAGTTCTTTGTATAGGGTTATGTTGTCGGATTTTCTCTAGAATGGAGCAAGATGTAAATCTCCATTTGAAGGCCAAAAATGTATTATAACTTGTTGTTGAATAATACATTAGCTTGATGGTTTGGAGGGTGGAGTTTTTACTTGGAAATGTTTGCCATGTATATCTGTGTTCTCTATTTTGTCTCATTCTTCTAGTTTCATGATTATAGAATAACAATTTGTATTTTGTAATGTTGTTTCAGTTTGTTTAGATCAATAGAGTGTTATCACTTTCCTTTGAGGTTTTAACTATGGGAAATTGATCAACTATGTTTGTTTTGACTTTTATGGCATAGTAGTATGTACTTGTATTTTCTTATTATAAGCTATTAAAAAAAATTATTGGATATAGGATGTACATATGGATCTCAAATGGCTTTCTGGGGTGCTCTCATTTTCCCTTCAATTGGTATCAAAGCTTAGTTTTGTGAATTGCATGTTTCTTCCATGTGAGGATTCATAGTGTTTCTAGTTATGGGTATTTCTTCTGTTAAGATTTATTAGCTTGCAAAGCTTGAAGGAATTTTTTTTGAAGATTTTGGATAATAATTAATTCTTTGATGAGTGGAAGACTAGTTTTTGATTTAGTTTTTCAGGAGACAACAAACATTTCTTAAAGGATGGTGAAGATAGAGAAAATTGAGTTGGTCATGTTGAAATGACATTGATCTAGAGCTCTTGATTGATAGCTAAATAATTCTTGATACATGTGTATTGTAAGATATCTCTTTTGTTACCTAGGATACATAGAGGCTATGGAGTTGATCATTAAATGATTTGGAAACATCTAGATAACCTATCTCTCTTGGATGCATGTACTAGTGGTGGTTGTGGATTTGATCTACAAGTGGACTTAGAGTTCCTATACTATATTTTCCTCTTGGATGCTTGTACTTGCATGGATTGGATTCCTGTTCGTTGGATCTGAGGGGTTTATAGATTTTCATTAAAAATTTATGATGATGCTCATCTATGAAAATCCATTATTCTAGGTTTAGTTGTTTGGTATTTTTTCATACTTTTGAGTCTTCTAGATGAGAAGTGAGTGTTCTTAAAAAAAAATATTTGTAGATTTTGCATGCTCAAATAAAAACTTGTGGTTTTTTTGTGGATCTATTAAAGAGTTATTTTCTAGGCTCTAGTTCCTTCAAAGTGTTACTGGATGAGATAGTTATATTTCCATACACGCATGCTTTATGCATGGTGAGAGGAGGTGGGTTTCTTTCTCTTCATGGAGATTTTGGTACTTGATTAGTCACTCAACATTTTTCTGGTGATGCTTGTTTGGATTCCAAGACTATGGTGCTCAATGTGGACATGACTGGAAAATCAAAACTTTGCTTGATCTAGTGTTTGAGTCATGTTGTCTACATGATTATTCTCTTTGATCTCATTTGTACATGTCACTAATGTGATAGTGAGTTTTCATGTTGCAATGTTTGGATCTACAAGTCATGCATTTAGGTGGGTAGGCCACCCATTTAATTGCACTAGGATAACTTGGATGTAGATTGTCTACATCCACTAGATTGATTTAGTATTGGTGCAGACTTGTAGTTGGCCTTTTCTATGGTCACTTATGCATTAGCGTGGTTGCTTTGTGATGAGAGGATGGATGATAAGTGAGTACTTGAATAGTCAGTTATGGTGTCCTACAACATGGTGATTTTCCATAGTTTGGAAATCTTGGTTCACATGGTGTAATGTGTAAGCTTGGATGATTTTAAGATTTGGGAGATGGTGTTTCATATGCTTGTAGAGCTTGATATCACGTTTCAGTGGGAGCTTCAACAGTGACTATTTATTCATCACACGATGATGAATGATCTTCTTTGGTGTTGTAAATGTTGGAATATGTTGTAGATCCTGTTGTTTTAAAAGGGTATTTCACAAATTTGTTGGTTCACTAGTTGGAGATGGTATCTTCATGTGATTGGAGATGTTGAAATCTTTAGGATTCAAGGGTTCCTTGGTAGGGATGTGGTTTATGTTTTCATTTGATATGTTATCATGATGGCTTTTATGTCATGGTTTTATTTTTATTACTAGTTTTGAGTTGTGACATGGTACAGTTATTTGATATGATCACATGGAGCATGTTATCTCTTTGGAGGAGATGTTTTAGATCATGTTTCCATGTTTATGTTCTTGATTACATTGTTGGATTTTTTACATTGATCTTGGTTTAGTTTCTTAGTATTGAGTACTTTAATCATTTTCTTTGATACTTCATGACAATGTTATGTTTGTTAGAGAAAAAAGTTAATTTCATTTCATTAATTAAATTTTCTCCTTTCTTAAGGTTTCACTTTATGCACCTTTTTCATTCTCATTTAATAATTAATTAGTAATTATTAAATAGTGTTTACCTTTTAGGTTACCCTTTTACCTTTTAGGATACCCTTTTTGGATTTCGATCTCCTTCTATAAGGATTGATCATTTTTAATTATCTTGCATCTTTTTCATTTTTTGAGAATACAATTTACATATTTTCAGAGGAAACTCTAGGCTCTTCTTGTCTTTTTCTTCTTTGTGACAGGTTTTTACATGTAGGTATTTGAGGGCTTTGTGGGTTTGTATTGTGTATTGCTCAAATCCTTCATGGTATTAGAGCCATATCTATTGTAGCTTATTTAGTATTTGGACAAAAATGAGAACAAAGGTTTGATAGAAAAAATCTAACATTTTTTGGGCATTTTTCTTTGATTTTTGGAGGTGTGACGACATCGATTCAAAAAAAATAGTTACAGAGATGATTTTCAAATAGTGATATCTCCTTTATAAAAAATCCTTTTTTTGAGCAATTTTTTTTGTTTTGGGATGGAATTTCATGATCTACGCATTGGTGCAAGCTGTTTGTGATCTATGTTTCTAAATATGACAATTTTTTCTAACTTCAAAGGCTTTGTTCGGGCTCATATGGACAAATATTTCGGTGCCATTTTTAAAAAAGTGCATGATTTATTTTTTACTTTCTAGATCTAGTATTAGTTTGGAGTAATATTGAGTGGACATAGTACTTCCAAAATTTGGTTATTTTTTGGCTACAAAAAATAGGTATTTTTGATTCATAAATGAAGCTTTTTTTGCTCTTCTCTCATTTACGCAATCCTTCTAGTAGTTGGGGTTCGGTTTTTGTATTGTGGGGGGGTGTTTTGTATTATTGATTTTTTTATTTACATCACTAAACCATAAATTTTTTTCAAAAAAAAAATCAACACCTTCTAAGACAATGTTCGAGAACTGTCTTCTCTAGAACTTCTAACCCCTCATAATTATCACACATGGAAAACCTCGATGACATGACTTCTCTAGTCAAATGGCTTGTGCTCTTGTTTAGATGTAGTACAACCAATTTTACAAAGGCCTTTTGAGGTCATGCAACAAAGAAACAAGATGGATGAGGCAATAGGATTGATTGCCTTACAGGTTTCCAATAGTCTACAGTTTTATCTTGATGAATGCAATACCCCTCTACCTATGTGGACCAAGCTTGGAGGCTTGTTTGGTATAGTGAATGAGTTCAGGGGACTTCAGATTAAGGCAAAGCTTACATCACTTATATACCAGATTCTTTTATCTCTATTGAGGACTTCTTGATGAAATTCAAACAACTGAGATCTTTATTGCAAGGTTGTGGAAAAATGAAGACTAACACTGAGTGTATCTACCTAATTCTTTCTAAGCTTTGTGGAAACTTTCAAATTTTTTCTTCTACTTTCTATTCCACCAAAGAGGCTTTGGGTAATAGATTTACCATGCCATCATTTGAGGTTTTTTGTGATCAATTGACTCGAGAGTAAGCTAAGCTCTCTCAGTTGGATTCTCTCATAGGCTCATAGAGTCATGCATTGGTAGCTCATCCATCTTCAAGGACAAAGGAGAAGACTCAGAAATCTCATTCTACAGAGTCTCAGATTGATTCTAGTACTCACAATTCATTAGGGCCACCTACTCCTAAAGGGGGTAAATCAAAGCCAAAAAGACCAAAATGTGCTTATTGTAATAAGCCTAATCATGATGAGTTACATTGCTATGAGAAGAAGTTAGATGGCTATGCCAAACAGGTTTCAGATTTAATAGCTCTCCTTTAGAAGAGAAACATTGATATTCCTTCTACTTCTCATAGACCTTATTCATCATCATCATTTCCATCAGATGGCAAAGATATAGGAAAGGGTCATGTAGTATGTGTAAGTACTATTCCTCATTCTTCTAGATGATTATTGGATTTAGGTGCTTCACACCATATGTCATCTTCTAAGGATTTGTTCTCTTCTTTTGTGGCTTCTCCTACTCCACACATTTCGATGGGGAATAACATTGTTATGACTATATGTGGGAAAGGTTCCATTAACATTGATGATGGTACATTTCATGATGTACTTTGTGTTCCATCTTTGTCCTCTAACCTTCTCTCTATTTATCAGATTACACACAATGGGATAAGGAAGGCAGTTGAGTTTTCATAGGATTCAATGCATATGAGAGATAGTGAGACATGCAATATTATTGATATAGGGACTATTGATCATGTTTCTCACTTATATTCCTTCTCACATTTTGGTCCACCATCTCCACTATCAAAGACTCACTCTCTTTTTTCATAAGAGTCTACTGAGGTGAAGTCAGATTGCTTGAACTTCCACCTCCTATTCAAATTCCATCTCTTGCACAAAATTTCTCTTCAGCATTGCCCACTATTGCAGCTCTAGTCATTGAGCAAAATATTGTAGTTGTTGAGGATATATCAGAGGACACACATCTCCTCTCAGATGACAGATTCAACATGCATGTTATTCCACCTTCATTCGAGATTCCATTTTAGGATTCTCATGCTTTCTCCTTTGAGCATCAACTAGGACTTCTAGTTGCACCTTATATACATCAGTTGTATAATCCTTGTTCACTACCTTTGTTTCCTTCATATTGGAGCCACATTGTTATGTTCATCGACACAGGAGTTCTGCCATTCTTGGGGGGCTATGGAGTCTCAAGCTTTTATCATGGAGGCTTTCATTGTACTTATGTTCTTTAGATATTCTCTTGAGATGTTTCATTTGTGCATTCTTTTCTAACTCTTTTTGGAGTAGAGTTTTTTGCACTAGGTTTTCTCTATTTCCCCATTTCATAGAGATTTGATTGTGATTGGGTACCTCATCAAGCCTTTTTGCTAGGATCCAAGTTTGCTTTCAACATTGCATTATAGTTCCCTTGATCTTTATGCATTGTTTCTCATCTTAAGGGGGGTGTTAGAGAAAAAGGTTAATTTAATTTAATTAATTAAACTTTCTTTTCTCCATTCTTAAGATTTTACTTTATGCACTTTTTGCATTCTCATTTAATAATTAATTAGTAATTATTAAATAGCATTTACCTTTTAGGTTACCCTTCTCGGGTTTCAATATCCTTCTACAAGGATTGATCATTTGTAATTATCTTGCATCTTTTTCATTTTCTAAGAATACAATTTACATATTTTTAGAGCAAACCCTCACCTCTTCTTGTCTTTTTCTTCTTTGTGACAGGTTTTTACATGTAGGTATTTGAGGGCTTTGTGGATTTTTATTGCATATTGTTCAAATCCTTCAATATTGGATTGGATTTTGGCATGGAATGATTGATTACATGTTCTCATGGATACTTAGAGACTTAGGTGAGGCCATAGCTCTCTTGATATGAGAGACATGTTGTTGACATGTATACTCTCGATGAGATCTCTATAGAAAGTCTAAGGAGTCTACACCTTGATTGGATGTGAGTTAAATAGAGACCTATGAGGAGATTGTTCTTGGATAAGTTATTATGACATTTGTATCTTGGAGGAGCATTCTCATTCCCACTCTTGGTCTACTTGGTAGTTTATCACTTGAGAGGTATTGTCCAATGTTTATTTTAGGTGCTTTATATTTTCTTTTATATTCATGGATCTTGAGTTGAAGTTAGATGGTTTTGGAGGATTCATTATGAGAGATGAATAACATAGTTATCTCCTTGAGGTGTATTTTCATTTATGGTGATAGTAGGAGATGACAGTGGGCTGATTTTTTGAAATGGGAAATGATGTTGTTTGATCTTCTTAAGAGGCTTACATGCATGTAGATTGATGATATCAGTCTATGTTTGATCTTTTGAGGTTGAATGGTTTTTGATGTTGTGGTATCTTTTCTCTTTGGGTTTTTAAGGAGATCATACTTGGCACATTGACATTAAGAGGTGTTTCTGTAAGTAAATATTACATGCTTACGATTTGCAAGTTCTATCTTTGGTCGTGGTTATCTTCTTGGATGTTTGGATTCACATAACATTATTTTTTGAGATTTTTTGGAGCTATGGTGGTCATATTTTATCACTTGTACTTCATTAATTTTTGATGATGATAAGGTGGCTCATTTATCTCTTTTCTTTGTTGGATGTGGAGAACATGGGAGATTTGTGGAGATTGGATGAGAGAGATATAATTTTTGCAGGAAGTTTGTTACATGCTTTTGCATATCTTTGTGGATGGTCCTTGGTGTTACATGGTTACACTTTCTTTGTGTTGTTATCTGTAAACTTAATATGCCTTTGATTTTTTAGATTTGACATTAGTCATACAGTGAGAGTTCTTGTATGTGTTTGGTTTTCATCGACTTGGTTTGCATAGGGAACTTGAGGTTGTAGATTATGGGTTGGTTATGTTATTGGCATGAGTTTCCTGATGTTGGTCACCTTTGAGGTATGGGTGATTGGATAGATTGGAATTTTTTGTGGATTCTATTTTTTAATCCCATGGGTTTATTAGTTGGATTGGAGCAATCAGTTTGGTTGTTGTTCTGGCTGATGTTTTTTGTTTTTTTGTTTTTTTTTTGGATTACTTCGTAGTATTGTTGAGCTAAGAAGTTGATATATTTTATGCTTCTATGTAACTCATGAGCACAGTGGAGTGGTGGATGTATTTTTTAGCCTTTGATATCACTAGGATCTTATGCTTATGCTATTTGGATAGGTGTCTAGTTGGAGCACCAGAGTATGAGATAAAATTTATGTGGTTTGATGGATGGTTGTGATGATATAGTTTCATCAGTTAGACTCATGTAAGGTCTTCATCAAGTTTGAGATTGCTAGGATATGGTGACTCAACCTTATCATGATTTATTAGTTTTTTGTTTATGCATTTTTGAAAATTTTTAAATAAGACCAAATATTCGGCACTAAACTTGAAGCAAAAAATAGAAAGTCTATTTTTTGGGCTTTATTCTCTTTGCTTTATTTTTATGCAAGAGTTGTGTATAGAGGAAATTTTTAAATAAGTTGTAGATACATTGAATATAGATGCTTTAGAAATTGTATCATTTTGTATGAAAACTCTATAGATACAATAAGTAGTTGAAGAGATGTAAGAGAAAGATGAGAAGTTCTTTGTAGAGGGTTTGCTAGCAGGTTTTTTCCTTAGAATGGAGCAAGATGTAAATTTCCATGTGAAGATTGAAAATGTATCGTAACTTGTTGAATAATAAATTAGATTGATGGTTTGGAGGGTGAGGTTTTTACCTTGAAAGTTTTTCGTACATATATATGTGTTCTATATTCTGTCTCATTCTTCTAGTTTCATGATTGTAGAATAATAATATTTATGTCACAATGCTGCTGAAATTTGTTTAGATTGATAGACAATAATCATTTTCCTTTAAGATTTTAATTGTGAGAAATCAACTATGTTTGTTTATGCTTTTATGGCATACTAGTATCTACTTGTATTTGCTTATTAGAAGCTATTCAAGAAATTATTAGATACACAATATGCATATGCCTTTCTAGGATGTTCTAATTTCCCTTTAGCTTGACCTTAAAATCTAATCTACAATTGTCATAACAAAGCTTCCCACAATTCTTCTCATGGGTTTTGTAGTCCCTTCACACAACAATTTTTTTGCTACATTGGAGTGCATGAAAGGTTTTCTGACATGCTTCCTCTTATAGCAAATTTGTACTGTGCCGACGTCCTTCAATGTCTTTTTGAGGGGATGGCGAATATTGTTTTTCCATCATAACAATAGCATGTAAGCTTTAGCATTGCAACAAGTTGTTCCCCTAAGTTATTAGGCCATTTCTGACATATGCACCATGGAGATTAGTATTACAAATATAGAGAAAATAAAGCAAATGATTATTTTTGTTGGAAGCTTTTTCTACATTTGAGGTTTTTATTTTATTTTATGGATTTGTAGCGTTGAATTTTTTTTCCTGTGAATTAAAAGAAGACACTTACTTATGAGGTAATCCATCTCCATTTTAGTTACTAGTACATTTTTTTGATGAGCTTAAATTTTTTTAGCGAGTTAACGATAAAATCCAAATATTGTGAGTTTCTTTAAAATAAATAGTTTTTGTCAAAATATTTTGACTTAATTGCAGAACTGAAAGAATTTAATGGTGAAAAGTTGGTTTCTATTAAATTCATCTCTAAAATATGAGTTTGTTTTCATTTTCCTTGTGAAATTAAACTCTTTTATGATTTCTCCACTATAATTTTACTTTGAGAAAAAAATGAATTGAAGAGCTAATAGTTTTCAATTTTTTATATTTTGAATGTATTATTACATACGTTATGGCTTTTCTACTATGAGGTTCATGTTTTATATAGCAATTAAACTTTGTCAAATGTTTTAAAGAATTAGTTGTTTTTCAAGTAAATTATTTAAAAATCTATGCACTTTTTTTTAATAATTTACTAATAAATCATAGACTGATTAGATATGATAATGCAAATAAATTTCATGCACAAGTAACCAGATAACATTCACACGAATTATAGAAGCTTTAATGTATGTAATCTTTTGATGATTTTAGTTTCTTTGTATACTAATCGTTTAATATTATCCCCATTTTTAGTACTATGATTTGTGTCCCCACATATGCATATGCATGTTCTTATAGCAGTCAAAGGTCTTGGTATAGAGTGAGCAGGAAAACTGTGTAGGTCCAAGCATAATCTCTAATGTTGTGGGTATCCATTATGTCACCTTTTGAAATTGATGATCTGGATCTACATCCTTCCTCTACATCATGTGCTCTCTTCAATATAGGCTTTTGGGAGGCCTTATATGCGAGGCCACTGTCACATTCTCACTCAACTCCTCTGGATTGAGTCTCAGTTTCTCTTCTACTTCCTCTTCAACTAAAAGAGGGGTAAAAATTTATTGAATACCAAAGAGAATAGAAAAATAGAAGAGACAAAGAACACTAAAGAGCTTTATCCTGGTTCACAAGTTGAGCTGACTTCTAAGATAAATCAGGGGGAAGCATCCTATGATCAATAATGTTCCAATCTAGCACATGCTTGAAGGCCCATTTAGCCAAGCAATCAACCATACCATTCCACTCACAAGGGATATGCATAAAAGACATAGAATCTAAAGAATTGCATAATTGAGTAATCTATTGAATAACCAGAGCCAAATGCCAATCCACACCCACAAGGTTCCTTCTATTCAATAAATTCACAACCACCTGCAAGTCAATCTCATAAGTAATTCTTCTCCTGCCATGTTGACAACACTATTCCACTGCAACAAAGATAGCAAGGGCTTCCACGAGGTTATTTGTATGGTAACCCTTGTAGATAGAAAACAAAAATTGAACATCACCAGAGTTATCATGCCTAACTTCCTAAATGCTATGTGGTCTAGGATTTCCCCAAGAAGAGCCATCAATGTTGATTTTAAGAACTCCAGCCTGGGGAGGAGTCCAATGCTCCTCACAATTAACATGCTGAGAGTGTTGCCTAGCTCTATTCCTAGAGCATTTGTGGGGGAAAGAGGGAGCGCTTCTCTAAAGAGGAAAGGAAAGGCATGAGTAAATACCAGCATCTCTAGGGTCCAAACCTCCACCAAAGTCACATTTAGCGAGGAGAGTTTCATGAAGAGAATTAGCAATTTTCCCCCACAAGAGCCTAATACCCAACTGCACATCATGAAAGATCCTCCTATTTCTCTCAAGCCAAACATGCCATAAAATAAGGGAAGGGCCAATAGTCCAAGCCACCTGAAGGAAAGAGGTTTTGGAAGGGGGATGGCTTAGATGGTCCCAAAGCTCAAACAAGGAGGAAACATGCTAGCACGTACATCTCCACACACTCCACTAGAAGTGCCAAATCTACTTGACATTAGAAAAAAGGTGGGGAATAGTCTCTTCACTGTTGCAGCATAAGACACGAATGGAAGGCCCCTAGAAGCCTCTCTTGCAAAGATTCTTCCAAGTAAGGCAATGATTGTAAACTAGAATCTAGAGGAAAAAGTTACACTTAGGCCAAAAAAAGTTATTCCAAGCTTTCTTCCACCAAGAGACCTCCACCTCGCCAAAAAAATGCTTAGTTAGTGCAAGGTACCCTGAAGAAATATAATACTTGCTAGAAGAAGCACCTCCCCAAGCCAAAACATTAGGTTCCTGTAGAGAGCTACACTCCCTAGAAGCCAAGATTTGAGAAAGCTCCAACTGATCCCGCAGAGAACTACCTAACAACCAATCAAAAGAATTCTTCCATTTGTAACCAACAACAAGGCTCAGGTTATGAGTCTTCTTATAATGAGCCACCTTATTCCATCCATCAAAAAGAAAAAAGTCACAAAGAGGTTGTAAGTGTAGATGAGAGGACAAGAGAGGAGGCTGGCCATTTGAGGAATCACTCCAAAACAAAGCCTCTATTGCAAATCCAAAATAGACTTCTCTTCACTAGGTCCACACCAATATTGAGGGTATTCCACACCATAGAGCCTCTTCCCTCAAGAGGAAACCTAGAAACATATGAAGGTTCAATGCCAGGTAAATACTTGTGTGACAAGATATGAGCCCAAATTTGAGACTGACTAGAACACCAGCGCCAATAGAGCTTGGCAGCAAGAGCTTGACTACACAAGATAGCAGAATGAAGGCTAAGGCCTCCTTCCTTTTTTGGCCTGCAAATGGTATCCCAATTGATGAGACTCCATTTAATATTTTTCAAATTTCCACTCCAAAGAAATTGGTGAGAAAGAGCATCAAATTCCTTAAGAAAATACATTGGGGCAGCCTAAACCATGCTTCTATATATGGGAAGGGACTGTATCACAGATTGCAAGAGAGTCACCCTACTAGCAGTAGAAAGTCATCTTTTTGTCGAAGCTTGTCAAGCAAGCTTTTCTAGAAAAGCCTGGGCTATCTTCCCACCATAATAGGAACCCCCAAGTAAGTCAAAGGGAGAGACTCAATAAGAAATCTTAGGATATTAGCAATCCTCCACTGGATAGGCTTAGGAGTGTCGAAGAAAAAAATAGAGGACTTGTGGTCATTGATTTTTTGACTAGAGGCAGCCAAATAAGTATCCAAGGTGAGCCGAAAGGATTTAGCTTCCCAAATTTGAGTTCTTCTAGCAAGGGTTTTATCATCAATAAACTGGAGGTGAGAAAGAGTGGGCAGACCATTTCCCAATTGCCAGCACTGAATTAGATTTTGGGAAGTTAAATATTCATAGGAACATCTTATTTTTGTTACATAGGAGTGGAATTGAATGAAAATCACATCTTTTTCAGAGTTTTCAATTATCCTTATTAATAAGTTTTTCTTTCAACATTTGGATGAAATAAATGAAATCTTTTTGTATCAAAAGTTCACATCAAATTACATGATCAAATGGTGGCCACATTAATGGAAATTTGAGGATCAATGAGAAGGAGATGGAAAGTGAGTCTTCACATGGGCCTTGTTTTTGTTTTTATAGACATAAACTGAAATTGAATCAGTAGATCTTAATGTAATTTTGGTTCACATTTTCTTGTGTTATAAATGTATAAATGAACATGCCAACCAATATCTTTGTTGTAGGTACTTAACTCTAGTTGAGACAGATATTTTGGTTGATGTTGGAAAAAAAAAATGCGATAGAGGGCCAATGTGGCTGCTTTGGAATAATTTCTTTCGATGCACCATTGCACAAAGCATCACTAGGGAGTTTATCACATTGAATTGAAATCAAAAAAAATTCTCATGGTCACATAAGAGGATTTTATCACAGAGATGCCTAGAATAGGTATTCCATATATTTTCTCTAAATTTAGAGAGAAGCGTCAAAAGCGAACAAACAAACATTGAAGAAGTTCTGGGTAGAGCTTTCCAAAAAGCTCAGGCCTAAGCTTTCAAGAAGTTCAAGTAAATTTGGCTTATTTTTTTCAGTAAAATTATTTTTTTCTTATCATTTTTGCTTGGAGTCAATAGGGTAAAAGATAATTACTTTTGAAAGAATTTTAAAATATATATAAACTCATAAAATTTACATCAAACTTAAATGTTTGAAAAATACTCAACTATGATTGGTTGAACTAATTTACTACTTGCATTAAAGGAATGCAATAGTATCTATAGGCAAGAACTAATAATAAAAAATACAATCTACAATACAAAGGACAATAAGTACTTGTATAGAGAGATCTTAATACAACATAAATATGAAAAATACAAGACACAATACAAATTATGAGGCTAGGATTTAACCTTTTCAAGTGATTATGTACACTTTGAGGATTAATATGTCTTTGCTCCCTCTCCCCAACTTGGTAGTTGATAAGACCAAGGTAGGGAGGGGTTGGGTACTATGAGGAGTCACAATACCTATGCATAATGATATGAGTGCATGGTCAAGATACCTCATAAGTTATTGAAAATAAAAATAAAAATATTGTTTATTAATTATTACGAAATACCTCATAAGTTATTGAAAATAAAAATAAAAATATTTTTTATTAATTATTACGAAATAGAAGTAAAACTTCTTCTACTAAGACAAACTCAATACAACTAAAACTCCCTCTATCAAGACAAAATCACATGGATCTTTTCATGTAAATTTCTTCTCAAACTTTGACAAAGAAAGAGTACATAAATAAATAAAACTAAGAAGACTGATGAGACTCAAAATTGATTCCTTGATTTGAGTACCATTTCAAACTTATGAGCCCCTCTAAGCGCATTTAATGCATGTGTAACTTGGCTGTCCTGTTGAGGCCTATGAAGTGTTTAATGTTTCTAACACGTTGCATTCAGATTTTCCATACATCCCATGAAGATAAATTTTCATTCTGAGTCATTCTGTGAAGTTCCATTTTGAGCAATGTTCAAATCTGCATTTTTGCCTAAGTGTCAAACAATGATAGGTAGCCTAGTTTGCATTTGAATATCTTGCACCCAGTAATTTTTCATGACTCTCAATTTGGTGAGTGTTTAGTACACATATCAGAGAACCTATGTTTCATATTTCAAATTGTTTTGAAATTTTTTGTGTAGTTTTTGAATCTCTCAAAGTCGGTTGCTTATTGTTGTCATGCTGATGTAAATTATTCAAAATTCTGGGAGGCCTTGTTTAACCAGTTGTAACTTTGACCCAATTGACCAAAATGATAAAATTCATTTTGCATTGCATTCTAGGGGTAAGATATTTGATATGTTTCATATTTGAACCTATGAAAAATCTATTTGATTAATTTTTGAACATGATTCCATATGCAATTTGTAAAGTTTTACTAGTGTCAAGAAATGTAGATTGATCGGTACCCCTGTTCAAGATATCATAACTCCAAATATGTGATTGCCTAAACAAATTTTTTTTACCATTTTTTTCTACTTTGAAAATACTTTAATTGTATCAGTTTTCAAGTCTTGATGAATCCATCTACACACTTTCCCAGGTCCACTCCCTTTGCAAAAATCAAAGTTCTGTCATTGTTTCCAATTCTGCATATCCAAGTACCCCACTTTGATTGCTCACCAATTGCGCCTAGTTATTCTTCATGTAACACCCCACTCAAAAATCCAAAAGAAATAAACTTAATATGTTACAAAGTTTTCTAAACTTTTAAAAAAAAAGTTTAAACAACATCAAAGTAACAATAATGTGGAAGCAATATATACATACACATCAAGAACACATAATTAATTACAAATACAATTTTAATTCTTCAAGGTTCCCTTCACGTTGAGTCACATTTAAGAAAGTTTTATTAATAATTTTAAGTCTCAATTATAATGTCTATAATCATAAAATGAATAAACACATACATAGTCATATAAGCAAATGCATTAAGTACAACTAATGAATAACATCCACTGCACATGTCATAGTGTATGTGAAAATAGATACAAGTACATCAATATACAATACAATATCTCGTAGGATCTCAAAATACTAGATACATCAAACGAATAGAAGTCACCAAGATAAGAGGAAGAATGATAATGGTACCACTATATCAAGGAGCATCCAACATCTGTCAATCTAAGGGGGACCCAAATGGTAAGAATACACTACCTCCTGACTGCGCGGTCACCTAATCAAACTCTCATTCCCACCGTGCATGAGAGATAATGTATGACCCACACATAGATAATCAAATCATAAAATAATCTTAGACTTAACACAAACTATTCAAGAAGAAGAGATAATCAAAATTGAAAGGACACACATTCCAATACTAGCATCTCATACCAAGTCAACATACAAATACAAAGACCAAAAATATACAACCACCTCAAAATCAATGTCAAGTGTCACAAGCACGATGACCAATATATAACAACTGTCATCAATAAAAGTAAACTACCAATCACTAAATCCAACAATAAAAAAACTACCAATGAATAACTAGTCATTCATTAATAAAAGTCAATTGTCAACACTAAATGACATCCAATCAATGAGTAACAACTCACAATAAATACACCATGAAAAATAATATCCAACAAGTACACCACTAGAGGAAAATATTTTTTAAAAAATGAAGGATACTCAGGCCATACTATGGAGTGTTATCACATGAACCACCTCTAAGGTAACCCTGGCAGTCTCTCAAGACCCCAGCCCCCTAGTGACTCTATGCGGAACTAAAATACCCTCTCGTGAAGACAAAGAAACTAGTCATACCTCTCAAGGTATCATCTCCATCTCATCCTTAGTCTATACAAGCACTCAAGGCATGGACGAGGAAAAATCTCTAACTTATCTTTTTAATGTATCTCAAGGAAAAGGGTTAGGCAAGATATTTTAATTACTATGTTATCACTTGTTACACTACACAACTTACAATGAGTTACCCTAGCAGCCACTTTGGGCCTTGACCCCCATTGCAAGCCACTCTCATAGACATGCACCTATACTACCTTCCCAAAACTCACAAACCACAATAGTGTACAATACCACAAGAGTATTATTGATCGAATTTAGTTCCTTAATTGACAACCAACAAAATAACATTGGTTCTTGAAACCCAAGTTCTCATAAATGTTCAATAGCATAAAAATCATAAAACATAAATATCAATTCAAATCATAAATATCATCATAATCAAATAATCATAAAAGAAATCTCAAAAATGCCTCTAGTGCACATCTTAACTTGGCCAAGTAAACAACCCACAAAGAAAAACCATCAAGAAAATAAACATCACAAGACTATAAATATAATATTAGAAAACACATAGTTTTCAGCCACATGATTTAATTTCACCAATTTATCTTCTTTAGTTTGGGTCATAAGGATATGTTTAGAAATAAGGTAAGAATATACATGTTAATATAAATTGTTATGCTAATATACTTATTTAAAACAATAAGTATTTAAATATCCAATCTTTTTGTGCATATAAAATATCATGCAATATTATCATGCTATTAATTTAAATAATCTTAAATCATAAATAATTTAATTAATAACACAAATGTATATTAATATATTTAAATATTGATATCAATTTCAATTTCTAAAATATTAATATGACTTCTATTTAAGTCTAATATTAATATTTACTTTTCTTTTAATTCATAATGCAACTAGAGATACAATTATAAATTTAATTAAATTATTTATAATTTCTCTCATAAAGTCCAACAGTTATTAACTAAATGATTACAAAGTGAACTCTACCACAATTTTTCTTAAAATATAATAAAATTCTAAATATTTATTTATTAACTTCCCTCTTGCATTAATAATTATAAAATCATTTATATGAAACTAAAAGTTTACTTAAACTTAAATAATCACTAATACTAACATTCACCTCATTACTAAATGGATAATATTTATTTCATTTAGAAATTAATAAATTATTATTATTATTATTAAATAAATAAATTTAAAATTATATTATATTCTTATAAATTAAAATAAACATGCAGTTAGTATTTTTGCATGTCTTTGATCTCTCAAATCATGCAAGCATACTATATTTAGTTTTCTATTTTTAGCAGATTTGTTTTCACATGTATGTAACCTTACTATACTTAGCTTTCTATTTTTAGCATATTTGTTTTCACATGCATGTGACCATACTATACATAGCTTTTTATTTTTAGCATATTTGTTTTTACATGCATTCATAAGTTCAGTTACAACATATTTTTCTCTCAATTAATTTTTTCCTTTTTTCAATAAATTTTGTAATTAAATTATTTTAGATGTAAGAAGAATAGTCATCTATATTTAGAAAATTCATAATAATCACATGTTCTAATGACAAATTTAAAGTTGAAACCCTACTGTTCAATTTATTATTTTCTTCCAAATTTTCATAATCAAATATTTCCTATATTATCTAAAGGGGTTTAAAAAATATAGTCATAACAATTTTCTACAATTTTTCCATAGTCAAGTTATCTTGATTAATAAGTCTTCCTTTTTCAAAATCTACAACATAATTCTTTATTCAACAATCAATATAGTAAATTAACAAGCAATATGCAAACACCCAGGAAGATACGAAGTAGATAGATTTTTTAATAAAATTTTACAATGGGTTTTCAAACCCTACCTCAAAACCACAGCTAAAATCTAAGACAATCTATGAATGCATACAAATCTCAAACCCTCCAAAATTCTCAACAATTTTTTTGATCCAATTTTGAATTTTACTTCTCAAAACCTGTGTAATTGCAAAATGAGCTCTAGATCTTTGATAAAGAGTTCTCCCCTAAATTGAGGCTCTAATTGTGCAATCATGAGAGGGAACTCACTAATCAATTATTGTTTATTACTTTACTATCTTTTACCTTTTCATGCACAACTCTTTTGGATATTTAATTACAAAATATCTTAATTTAAATAATTAGCTTTATCTCTTTAATTATTTTTTGAAGCATTTTTAATAATATATTTATTAATTTAATTAATAACATTATTTAGAGTTTATTATTAAAATAAAATTTCTAAATAATTATCATTAAATTAAATACATATAACTACGCCACAATTAGAACTATAACTTTATCTTTAAATTTTATTCTTTTATATTTTATTTTTCTCCAGTTTATGAATTAGTGAAAGCACTAATTAAAGCATGTAGTTTATTATTTAAATTTATAATCAAAGTTTATTGTTTAAATGCAACTCTAATTTACTTATTTTTAAATAAGTAATTATAATAAAGCAATATTAAATATTAAATATTTTAATATTTTAGTTTTCTTTTTGTATGATTTCTTAAATTAAAATTTTAAATTAAATCTTTTAAATTGAAGTACATATTTAATTAATTAAATATTATCATATTCTAATTTCTCTTTAACCAATTTTCTAAATTTAGACTTCTAAATTGAAGCACATATTTAATTAGTTTTTTAATTAATTAAATATTCTCATGCTTTAATATTTTCTTTTTAATCAAATAATATTTAATTATATGATATTATAATCAAATCATTTACCAAATAAATCACATAGCCAAATCCACATAAAAGCAACATTACCAAAATAGATCAAAATTCAAAATCAAACAACACATGCAAAGATAAACTCACGAGTTTAAAAATGGTGGAAAGTCAAATACATGTCTTTCTCAAGACAAGTAATTAGGCTATGGTTGAGATTGGACCTAAACATTATTTCTCCATTTTTACCATTGAGTTATTGTGATAGGGCACACTCATCCTAGCAATTCAGGAAAGTCGATGCTCAATACCTACATTCTACATAAAAGACGAGCATGTACATGTATATAAATATATCTAAACTAAAGAAGCAATGGCAGGGAGTGGTACATCGTGTAGATCTCAACTAGCAAGTGACTATGAGTCTCTCCCTTAACCACATCAAACACGACAAATAGAAAGATAAAACAGACACATGCACCATACACATGTAAGTATGGGGTAAGTACCATAACAATTATAAGTTAAACACCAAATGCTCAGATAAAATAATGCATTGTTACGAATATGAAGTAATCATCATTAAAGCATCATCTGACATTGCTATGAAAGAAATCACATTTATTAACTACGAATCACTAAAGCATCATTAATGCACCAATAATCATAATCATCAATCAACATGTAAAATATAATTCTTTATTGATATACATTTAATCCAAGTCATGAAATATTTTCATAATTATAAATCCAATACCCTTGAAACTAACACATGCATGAAATAGGCATTGTAATACCTCAAAATTGGCTCATTGCCATGATCACCAATTCTGGTCTATTCTGATCAATTCTAAAGTCCTATTTTACTAGGCAATTATGATTCTGATACTCGCTACTTGACCTAAGTGTCAAATGTAGAAAATCTTAATCTACATTAATCACACTCTTTATTTAATTCCTAAGTATTGACTCAAATTAACTTCATTAAACCTATTGATTAAATTTAATTTAATTATAAGTGTTTATACTTTAATTAAATTAAATTACTTCTTTAGCTAATGTACAAAGGAATTAAATATTCTTATTCTAATTGTTGAATTTAATTATTCAATTTAGAATACTTAATTATGAGGTCATATTTAATTTCCTTAAATCAAATATCTTCTCCAATATTCTCTCTTCAATTTAGAAATGAAAACTGTCAATTGACTGAAATCAGAAAAGGAATTAAATCAGTTAATTTCTTATTCCACTCAAAAAGAAATCAGTTAACTTCCTTTTCATAAGGAAACTTTCCATTCTAACTACATCTCATTTCTAATCTCGGTCGTTCATCCCAATTAATCTTGACCATTGATGAATTTTGAAAATTCTATTTAAGAGGCTCCTAATCCCTCATTATAGAGGTAGAGAATTTTGAAATTTGTATCGAACTTATGTTGGAATACTTGCTCATGTTGCTTAGATTTTCATAGCTTTTATTTCTTGCATTATAATATCATCTAGATTTTAAAAATGCATTCATTTAGCATAGTATGCTCTTTCATTTCTTAGCTTAAATGCATTCATGTAGTGTAACTTGCTTTATTTGTTCTTAGGTTAATAATGCATTTCATTTAGCTTTAAATATTGCATTATCATTTAGCTTAAGCAAAAATCCTTCATTATAGATGTTTGGTTGCTAGCTTCTTGATCTAAGAGCAATTAGCAAAATCATTCTAGTTAGGAGGCAATAGATCGACCTAGTTGGTTATTTCGGATAAACAATCTCATGTTCATTCTGGGATGATTTTTCAAATAATGATCATGTTGAAGTGTGTGTGAGGTTCAAAGGCTCGCATTTCACATACACATTTCTGGTGCAAAAATACACCAAAGTGCATGAAAAATTCAATACAAAGTGAGTTTGTCGACTACTCACCGAAGGCACATAGTCCGCTGACCAGCTATGTTGTCTAGAGCACTTGAAACGGTGTAAACGAACTGGAACTATCATATCTCTCTTAGAGTTCTCTTCTCCACTAAAGACAAAATGCACAAATGATTTGAAAATGACCCCTTGGGCCCTTATATAAGTTTTGACCTAATTTTTCAAAATGCTTCGATTTGTGCAAAAATCACCCCTAGCTAATTTGATCATTCTAACTCCATTTTCAAGATCGAATTCAAAAATCTAACACACCTAAGCAGCTCAAAATTGCATTTTAAAATTTTGGGACCAACGCAATCAAATGCTTGTGCAGTCCATATTTCACTAATACTCTATGAATCTTGGAACCTTTTCAAGTCAAATTTCTTCAAACTTTATCACAAATTCTAGAAAAAAGTCAACTCTGGTCAAATTTGGTCAACTTTTGGTCAAACTTGGTCTTCTGGACCTCAAAATCATGTTGAATTGACTCCAAATTTTCTTCTAATCATTCTAATCTCTTCTATATTGTACTGGTTCTCTAATTTCTTCTACATCTCTCTCTCTCTCTATACTGCTTTACATTATATTTTTGGTGTGTCATCTTTTGATTTTGCTCCCAAGGGGGCAGAATGATTACATCATTGAATTTAAATTTTGACTCAATTTGAATCCTTGTTGCTCAGGGCATCTTGTTCCCATCTTATGTCCTCATTGCTAGGGGCATCTCATCACTACAGGCATCTTGTTCCCCTCTATCTGGAATCATTTTTCATTAATCTCATCTTTTCATCAACTGATTATATCTTATAATAGTATTTATCAGAGTTCAATGGACAGGTATCGGGACAGTCTAAACCCTAATTCCTGAGGATCAAGCCTTGTTCTAAGGATGATTCTATGGCTCATGATTGGATCATGTTATCTTTTATCTTAGGTATCTAGGTGTGCTATTTGGATCCCTTACGATTAAGCTCTATTTTGGAGATAATCTTTAAAAGCTTATCAATCTCATGTATCTAGGTGTTCTATCTAGATCCCTTAGGGTTAAGCTCCATTTTGGAGATAATCCTTAAAAACTTATTGATCTTAGGTATCTAGGTGTGCTATATGGATCCCTTAGGGTTAAGCTCCGTTCTCGAGATAATCCTTAAAAGCTTATCAATCTCAAGTATCTAGGTGTTCTTTTTGGATCCTTAAAGGTTAGGCTATGTTCTGGAGAAAACCTTTTAAATGTTTATCAATTTAGGTATCTAGGTGTTCTACTTGGATTCCTTAAGATTAAACTTTGTTCTGGAAATAATCTTTAAAAGCTTATCAATTGATCTCTATGTCATCAATTTCAGAACCAGTCTTACTTATTAATCTTCACATCATGCTTTCTGATTTTCTTTGAATTGAACATGTTACTTGCACATTCATTCAAAGAGGGGCAAAATGTAATAACCCAAAATTGGCTCATTGCCATGATCACCAATTCTGATATATTCTGATTAATTCTAAAGTCCTATTTTACTAGGCAATTCTAATTTTGATACTCACTACTTGACCTAAGTGTCAAATATAGAAAATCATAATCTTCATTAATCACACTCTTTATTTAATTCCTAAGTATTAACTCAAATTAGATACATTAAACTTATTGATTAAATTAAATTTAATTATAAGTGTTTATACTTTAATTAAATTAAATTACTTCTTTAGCTAATGTACAAAGGAATTAAATATATTTGATTTAATTAAATATTCTTATTCTAATTGTTGAATTTAATTATTCAATTTAGAATACTCAATTACGAGGTCATATTTAATTTCCTTAAATCAAATATCTTCTCCAATATTCTCTCTTCAGTTCAGAAATGGAAAATTTTAGTTGACTGAAATCAGAAAAGGAATTAAATCAATTAATTTCTTATTCCACTAAAAAAAAAATCAATTAACTTCCTTTTCATAAGAAAACTTTCCATTCTAACTAAATCTCATTTCTAATCTTGACCGTTTATCTCAATTAATCTTGACCATTGATGGATTTTGGGAATTCTATTTAAGAGGCTTCTAATTCCACATTACAGAGGTAGAGAATTTTGGAATTTGAATCAAACTTATGTTGGAATACTTGCTCATATTGCCCACATTTTCATAGCTTTTATTTCTTGCATTATAATATCATCTATATTTTAAAAATGCATTCATTTAGCATAGTATGCTCTTTCATTTCTTAGCTTTAATGCATTCATGTAGTGTAACTTGCTTTATTTGTTCTTAGATTAATAATGCATTTCATTTAGCTTTAAATATTCCATTCTCATTTAGCTTAAGCAAAAATCCTTCATTCTAGATGTTTCGTTGCTAGCTTCTCGATCTAAGAGCAATTAACAAAATCATTCTAGTTAGGAGGCAACAGATTGACTTGTTAGTTATTTTAGATGAACAATCTCATGTTCATTCTAGGACGATTCTTTAGATAATTATCATGTTGAAGTGTGTGTGAGGTTCAAAGGCCCGCATTTCAAGTACACAAGCATAAACATAGTTTGGTAAATATAATGAAAAAGTAAACTATAGGTGGGCACTACACGTCATTAGACCAAATCACAAATTTATACTCTCTTCATGACAATGAACTAGTGCCCCAATTTTTGTGCCCCAAAGTGTCAATTTGACATCTTTTCAAAGCCAAAACCAACTGTGATTTATGGTTTTCTAATATGTTTGCTTGTAGGTAGTTCTAAGAAGGCAACTTTGATGGTCAATAACTTTTGACCCTAAAGTCATCATGAGACAAGATCTAATAGGGTAGGCGAATGTGGGGTAAAGAATTAACATGTCAATTTTTGGGGCTTAGTCAGATGTTTTAGTCAATTTTTAAGGCTAGTTAGAGGACCTCTTGACAAGAAATTAATAGTTTGCACAAAATGATAAAATGAGTTTTAATTGGCAATTCAGTGATGGATCTTAATTTTGATCAGTGTCAAGTGTTCAGTAGGCTAGTTTGAGAGATTAGGTGTTTTAATTTAAAATATTTTTTAGCCAGACAAGCTTTGGGGCCCGACTAAATGTTATCAGACCGATAGAGTATAGCATATGCATGGGTTTTTCCCTTAAGTGCATTGGTAATCTTTGGTTTGGTGTTTTCAAGGGGATAATGTGATTCTATTTATTATATGTTTTAGGCATATTCTTCAAGTTGGTATAACTTGATTGGGAGATTGCTTTGATATCAAGTGATCAATCTAAAACTTGGACGCCATGAGTCTCAATGCATTTGGTAGGTCCCACACTCACATTTGATGAACCTTATCCTAAAAGATGTCTTTCTTCATTAATGTTGAAGTATAAAACATTCTCATAAGATGTGCTATAGGCTATATTGAGGAGGATGTAATGAAAGTTTCACAATCAACTGCAACACTTTACATCGAGGATTGGCAAGCTATAAGTGATCATGCCACCACAAATCATGGTATAAATGAACAATTTAAAGAGGCATTAAGCATTGAAAATGGAGAGCCCAAATTAGAGGAAGTTTTGAAGCATTGCTGATTGCAACCAATAGATACGACAGCCTGGAGTTTCTCTGTCAACAGCTTGCACTCTATTTTGAGGAAAAGTCAAGAAATCAGAGTTCGTATAGGGGAGATGTTATTCCCAAGGATGTCAATACTGCAGTTGCCACCATTAAAACCAAGAGGACAATGGAGTTTGTGGACTGGAACCCCATTGGAAATTGTGCAATGGTGTTAGTTAATCTATCTAAGATATAGCTTGGGGGGTGCAATTGCTACATGGTTAGAGTAGGAGCTATATTTCAAAGTAGACATCTCACCCTCCATAGCATTCCCTTTGGAGCCTTGCTTTTTTTGACACCAACTCTTAGATTTTCCCTACCCACCCAGTGGAAGGGTAGAGCCAGACCTCACTTCTACATTCATCATGCCCATGTATTTTAGTTATGTATATTGGATTATGCTTGCACTTGTTTCCTTTTGACTTGTGAACAAAAGGATTCATATTGGCAAGAGAAGAGCATGTACAAAGAGAGGAGGAACTCATGGCCAATCATAAGGAGAAACCAATTAGTTGTAGTTGTAGCTGCAACAAAAGTGCAAGACTATGTATATGTGCTCATAAATTTCAGATCTTTTCACCTCTTCTCCTCTAGGAAAACTTCAATCCAAGAGGATTAAAGCAATGTCTCACAGGCTTGTAAATCCAATTGCTAGATGTTTTGTTGAGAGTGCAATTACACCATCAAGTAGCCCTTCTCATCAGAAGGCTTGATCATCATCCATACTTTCACTTGTCTTGGTTATTCTGGGTGTGTTTCTTCTTTTAGGCTATTCATATAGTGGTTCAAGCTCAACAAACAAAGGATATTCTAGAGAAGACCAGACTAGGGAGGCTTTGAGTAATAAGGAAGACAAATCTGTTGGTTCAGAAGTCATAAAGGCTTTACCAATTATGTAAGAAGGAATAGTGGAGTGTGATTTTTTGAAGGAGAGGTTTAAGTTGTTTATCTCACATTCATTGTAGAATGGACTTCTTTTTATTTTAATACTCCTACACTCAAAGGAGACATGTCTTAAGTGGTCCATGTTTTATGACAAAGGATTTCCAAATGCTCATGGAGGGCCCAACTTGTAGACTTAAGTGAAATTTTGAACAAATTTGTTGACGTGGAAAGTGGACATGGTGATGATGTTGAATTCCAGATGAACTAGGAGGTGACAAGTGGTAGCATGGAAAGGATCTATAGAGTGACATGTGGCAAACAAGATCAGATCTTGGCATAGATTTTGAGGTGGTGATGTGGTGAGGTTTGATAGGTGTCATGCAATTGCTATGTCACTAGTGACGTGGTGGTGTTGAGTTGGCATAGAGACATAGAGACAAGCCACCACATGGAAGGGTAGTGAGATGGTGGTTTCAATTGAACACATAGGATTTTGCCACATGGTGCAAAATTGATGATCATCACTATGTTGCCAAGGAAAGTTGTAAGGAAGATAGCCATAATGACATAGTGATGTGCTAACACATAGCGAAGGCCCTACTTTAGAGGTGTGATAAGTTCGACCAATCAAGTGGTGCCATGCGATGGTGATGTGGCAGGGCATCCAGTAGGTGATGATGTGGCACAGTGACCATGCATAGAAGAGCCAACGAAATGGTGACATGTGGTAGTGTGTCAGAGAATGGGTAAAAATTTGAGGCTCCAATCAATGGCAACCAGGTGGACGATGATGGTGCAAAATTAGGCGAATCAAAGTGTGACATGTGTCATAGCTCGGTTAAACAAGTTTGACCCAAATGGAAATAGAGGAAAATTTAAAAGTTTAGAAAATAATAATTATTTATTATTCCTTTTTATTTTGAACATGTAGGGTTTTTTAAATAAATAGGATGTTATAACATATAATTTTGACCTTAGGAGATTTTAAATATTTGCATAAAAGATATAGTCCTAAGGTTCATGCTAGTGACCTAATTTTCAAACTAAGATTTTGGGTGTTTTCGGTAACTAGGTATAGGACTATCATATACTATTGGAATTGAGAGAGAAAAAAATTTCCATACTTGAAGTTTGATTTTGCATAGGAAGCCATTGGTTTGAGTTATTCAGGTTTCATAACAGGTGCTTGTTTTTTAACCTCATTCAGTTAAGGTAGTTCAGATCTGATTTTTGGCAAAATGGTAAACTAGGTGAGCTCCAAAGGCAATAAGGATTTAGTTAGGGATGGATTTTATCACCTCCAAGTTGGTTTAGTGAAGGTTTTATCCACATTTCATATGCCTACCTAATATTTTATCAGAACAAGGGTTTTCATTAGTTAAAGGAGATATTTTGAGTTTGTTGAGATATAATGATGAGATTCCTTTTTTATTTCAATTGTAGAGAGAAGAGAGATATTTTACAACAGTAAGGAATGAAGATCCAATTGGACACATGTCATCTCTATATCAGATCTAGCTTCTTCTTCCTTTTCTATATCTTTCTCTTTCTCTCTCATTGTAAGGGTTCCAATTTCTTGAATTTTTTTCCACTATTGTGATACCACATGGATGGTTCCAGTTAGGTTGAAATTTCTGTCATGATTTTGATACCATTCTTTAGCTTTTTTTCTTGTATGAACAACAGTAATGAAGCTAACATAGATAGCTATGGTTTATTTAGTTGTTCTATGATTTATTTACATGCATCTTGAATGTATAATTTCAAAGAAATGAATACAATGAGCAACAAACTTCTTAGTTTCACTCTGATTCTCATATCATATCTCTGTAATTTGTAATGTTTTTTGGTTTAGGAATAGAGAACTTGAACCCTTTTTCATCCCCTTAAGTTTCTATGTCTTGTATGTTTTGTTGTTGGAACAAAGAGCAAAGTAAATGCTTGATGTATTTGACAAGGTTGTTGGTTATTTGAGAAGGATATTTCATGAGAATGAGGACTTTATGAAAATTGATTTTTGATTCACAAAGTGATAGGATAGATATGATATCTTGATGTATGGAATATGCCACTAGTATCATAGATGTATGTGTGTGATTTATGGAACTACCCAATAAATAAGGAACTGATTAGATACAAGATCAATTTTTTTTTACCGTTGCATATTTGGGTTTTGCTAAATTCAAAATTATAATCATCCATTTTCCTTCCCATTTAAGAGCTAAAAGGACGCCCTCACTCAGCTTGTGGATTTCATAGAATTGCAATTTTCTACTACACATCTTTTTTATTGCATAAGTATAGGAGAAATAAGGGTTTTATTTACTTTTCTTAGATTCAGTTACATGCTTTTAACACTAGTACCATATGAAGAATCTAGAGGTCCACCCACCTAGGTTTTGTAGAGTTTGAAGTAGAAGAAGGGTCTAGCCTTACAGTTAGCTCAGTGTCTGAAAGGATATGTTGTAGATGGGAATTAGCTACCCCTAGATATGTTCTGTTCTCATTAGGATAATTTGAAATGTGACATTTTAAAACACCAACAAAGGCAAAGGTCTTTTGAAATTTTTAATATAATACACAAACCTTTATTACAACTAGCTCCCTAAGTATGGCTATTTTACCTGAAGATGAAAAATAGATAACACTTTATTTCATAACATGCTACTATTTTGTCACTTTTAACAGATAACATGTAGATTTGTTCCTTTAATGTCATGTTTTGTTTGTCCTAGATATTTTCATAACTTATTTCCTTGTTGATGGGGACCTTAGAATGCATAGCATTGTCTTTCTACTTCACGCACCCTTCATAATTAATGCATTAATATCAATAAAAAAAATTTACATATTTTTGCACTTAATTTCCTACGATTTGTTCCTATATTTTCTTTAATATTACCCATTAATTAAGATTGAAATAGAGGCCTTGAAGGAATCTAAAGTTTTTGATATACTAAGTGTGGTATGAATCATGCTAATTTAGTAATTGATTTTTATCAGTTGTCATTGCTTAATTTATTATTTTATTACCATATGTTATATGCATGAGGAATAAGATATATTTTTGAAATGTTGATTTACTTATTTTTTCTTTCCATAATAGTTAAAGCTAAATATATGAAAGATATTATCAAGATTAGTTACGATTGCAAGTCTATGTTCAAAACTAGAAGAAAAAACATAAGTTATTTTATATGCACTTTTTGTTTCTCTGCATCTAAGATTCATTCAAGTTTATTATTCCTATACAACATCAATGTGTTACCTTGTAGCATGATCATATTCTATTATGTTCTTGTAGCTTTGAATTGTCATCCTAGAGTTTATGTTGTTCTTATAGCTTTATATTTCTCCTTTAGTTATATGTTGTTCCTATAGCTATATATTGTTCTTAGAGCTCTATAAGTTGTTCATATAGATTAATATCCTATAGCTTTAAATTAACATCTTGTAGTTATATACACAAAAAGGTACACCACTCTAAGCCCTTCTATCCAAGGGATCCAATAACTTAGGAACCTTGAATGGTGACTTAGAGGTCCACATCCATGATGTGCAAGAGGTGCAAATAAAGTATTGTGACTCTCAGATGAGCTTAGATATGCAACCCCTTGCAAGATGCACCAAGAAATGAGAGATTCAAAGACAAGAGAAGCAATTCTAGTGTCCAAGAACCAAAATTCAATGCAATGAAAAATGCAAAACTAAGCTAAGAGGATGTCAAATGCAAGCTAAACTAGCAAGCATGAAATGTTACAAATCCTCCTATTTAAGCTAGATGAGCTAGTCTAAATTAAGAAATGAAGATAAGATAATGCAAGTATGAATTCAATGATGTCACAAGCTCTTCAAAACTCTAAAGAGTACCTACATTCCCACAACATAACATTTGTACAAAACCATGATCTCCTAAGATGAGGAGAGCACTCTCCTTTTTAAAGATAGGTGGACGATAAAGATCAGAGGCATATAATCATGGGTGGAGGATGAAAGTTGCATGATCCATGTGCACAAGTGTTTCAACCAATTTTAATCAAGAGCTGAATTTTGTGTCTCTCTTATTAGACAAAAAAACCTTTTCTCTTTTTTTTTTAAATGGGGAAAATGCTTTATGTGTGCAACTTTACAATAAGTGGGAAGTGGGGAATTTTATTTAATTGAAGGGGAGAAATTTCCTTTTATTTAAATAAGAACTTAGGATAAGGTGGTCAAACTATAGGTAATATTTGAATGAATGAAGTTTGTATGATTTGATCAAGAATAAATGATAGATAAATTATGCAAAAATGCTAGAAAGGGGGCTAACAATTTAGATGACCATTTTTAGGTGATTACATTTTCTCCTCTTTGACTAATGTGTGATTGATATGGGAACACATTAAGTCTCAAGAATGAAGAAATTAAGCAAGTAGCAGAGAGATTTGACTTTGAAGAATGAAGTGTATAGGGATAACAGATCCTAAATAAATAACTTGTTAGTGGTAGTACTAAACATTAAGAGAGAGATGGAAAACATCAATACTCGAGAAAAGCACTAAAGTTTCAAACCAAGAGAAAGTAGATAGATCAAGAGAAAATGGAAAGTTCGAGCATATGCTCCTAAGGAAAAGATAGCCATAGAATATTCCTGCCCCTCGGGATCAAAATCAAAATGAGATAGAGGAGATGCAGAAATGAGCCAAATATCATCAAATCAAGATAAAGTAAGGTCCATGATGACTAATAAATGATTAAGACAAAGAAAAGACCAACAAGAAGTGATATTATGCCCTAGTTTGACTAAGTTTGACCAAGAAAGATAAAGCATTATAATTAGGTCATAAAAAGATGAACTTGGATTTCAATTTCAATCCCAAAAATGGATTCAGGAAGTCAAAATTAGCCAGGGATGCAATTTTTACACAAATATGAGAAGTTCAAAAAGTAGGTCAAAATAGGGTCAAAAGGTATAAAAGAGACCCAAGGGATCATTTTTCTTATTTGACCTTTGAGATCTTAGAGCCATAGAGAGAGAACATGATGGCCCAAAAAGGAGTTCTGACACACAAACATCAATTCGAGTGCAACTAGTTGTGCTACCTCCATAGTATGGACCATCAATAAGTCTTCAACATCTTGAGCATTTTTTCATGTTTTTCTAGGGTTTGATAGGTTTTTGACAAAATATCATGCTATAGTTTAGAAATTATTTTTCGATAGTTATGAACTCTATCATACTACACTTTTGGTACTAACATTCTATCGCTCGCATGTTATAAGATTTAATGTACAAGTCACACCCATTTATTGCACAATATTGTGAAAAGTATCGCACGAGCATAAATTATCACATGCCTAGAGAGAAAAGTATCACATAATACTTCTTTTGATACCTTTTGAGTTATATGTGATTTTTTCTTTGTTTACTAGTTTGTTTTCATAGTTGCTTGTTCTAGTAGTTGAGTTATGACATGCTTGGTTTCATTCAGATGCTCATGTAATTGATACTAACATGCTTTCCTATTTTGTCTATGTAGGAGGTGTTTATGGCCCTTAATATTAGGGCACACATGATGGTTAGTTTTAGACTTGTGCCTCAGTTAGATGAAACATAGAGGTAGACTAGAGACCATGGGATTTGGCTGGTTGTTGTGGATGCCCCATATCTAGGAAAACCATGGTCTTTTGACACCATTAGCAGAGAGGTGGCATAGTGAGCATAATACCTTTCACTTTCCCACTAAATAGGCCATGATTACACTAGAGGATGTGTAACACATCCTTCGAGTGCAATGTCATGGCAGTGAGTATGATGAGCATGTCTATTGATGTGAGTGTTGATATGAGCTTGTGTGTCATAGGTTTATTATGATTAGACCCTAGCATAGGGGAGAGCCTCATTATAGGAATTATTCCATGATGTGACCATCCTGGACAGACATATTATGTGGGAAAGGCTAATCGTGGATTATGGAGATCAATATCTTGTGGAGTGCATAATATGCTCCCTCATCACATAGGCTTTGATCACAGATAGAAGCCAAAAGGGCTTCCTATGTGATTTTGGTCGGCTAGTGATGAATCTAGTTGGTAGGTTGAAGTAGATGACATGGGGTCTTGCGATATTGGCATAAATGTATCATGAGTTACACTGAGAGAGGAGGACATGGGAATGTGGAGCCATCCTTATATAGGTTTAGGCATGGGACTATATTGCGGTGATACATCCATGGGTTCAACTAAGTGAGAGGAGATACCCATACATCTACAGGAACTTTGAGTTCATAGCACAACCTCATAGTGGATTTGTGACCTACTACTAAAGGATATTTGATGAGTTATTTGCATTTGAGTGGAGGCACTATGTGGGTTGCAAGGGCTGGTAAGAGGGACAAGATGAGTTGGGTTACATGTTTTGAAGCCATCCCGTAGTGGGTAGATATATAGGGATAGTGGAGTAGTTTGTTATTAGCCATGTGTGGAGGTAGTTTAGCCATAGGTAGAGGACCCACACAAAGGCTACTACCTATGTGTGGTTATAGGAGGAGGAGGGCATGGGTTGGCTACCCATGTTGGACTACATGGAGTGTCTATAGGAGATGTAGGGATTTCAAAGATAGGCATGGGATTAAATTTCAAGAATGTTAGATGCAAGGGTTTCTCTTGATTATGTTCAGGAGATAAGGAGGTGGTTGTTCCCATGATTCACCATTCTAGATGCCCTTCTAGGTGATGATGGTTAGGAAGGGGATGATGGAGGAGATGGGGGAGATAGAGGAGATGAGGGAGGTAGAGATGGAGGGAGGGGTGGTAGAGGGAGGGAGAGAGTTAGAGGCTCTAGGGTATGTCTAGTAGTCAGACAAGATCACAAAGTAGATGGAGGAGAAGAGGCTTGCCAAATGACCTCAAGTGGAGAGAGAGAGAGAGAGAGAGAGAGAGAGAGAGAGAGAGAGTTAGGGAGTAGAACTAATAGGCAACTACACCAATTGGAAAGGAGGATCCATGAGAATAGTAGATCATGGCCTTGGAGGCAAAGCTGTAGTAGGCATAAACAACCATCACCATGTGGAACCAACAACTCATAGATGAGAATGCATGTAATGAGGAGTTGAGGAGAGAGTGAGACACAACTAGGTGAGAGAAAAACCACCATGGAGCTAGGGTGACCTATTATTTTTTATCCTATAGGGGTGATTGCATCAAGATGGTGTACAAAAAGTGGGGTATAAGTGGGTACCTTTTTTTTGAAATCAGGTAAACATGAACTTGGACGGTACATTTGAGAGTCATCCACTAAAAATGACAAGATGTGTAAAACATATAAATTGTAGTACTCTAAATCTACTTTCTAAACTATTAGAGTTTTTACAAAATGGATAATATTAGGTGGGTCAATCCTTGCACAAACAAAAAATAGTTCCTAAACTTTTTAGAAAACATAACATAGTTGTTTTCATGTGCAACACAAAAGACCAATTTATATTTAGTATCTTTCATATCCCTTTGGTAGATGATAGTTAAGAGTCATATCTAGAAGTTGTGTATTTTAAAAAAAAAATTTAATGATGAATATTTTTTTAATTATGAATTATTTAACTGATTACATCCTGAAATTTTGGTACTTGTTCGTGTGTTGAGCATAACTTGCATCAAAATAATTGAAAATGAAAACTATTTTTAAAGTATGTAAAATCAAGTTTAGAATAGTAATATATAATTCATTTTAAATTTGGTTAAGTGTATAAAGATTTATTAAAAGAATGGTAGACATATGTCTGTGAGGAATGTCAAGGAATTGGTAAAAGTAATTAGACTTTACAATATTAATTTTGTCAATAAAGAGAAATTTATATGGCTTGGAAGATAAGAAGACATGTAAGATTATGGTGGTAATTTTAGAGATACCCACTTCATCATTAGAAAATCTGATGAAGGTAAATACAAGAATTCATCTTAGAAGATGAAAAATATCTAAACAAAACAAAAAAAAAGAGGGAAAATAGTCTCCCAAGCCTTTGGGTCATTTTCCTAGGCTATCACCAAGCCATAACCCGATCAGGTTATGAAAATAAAAAATGCATTCAAAACCAAATCAAGTTCTACAAAACCTGATCAGGTTTTGTATTACTACTTCACAAGGTTAGAATAAGGGAGGGAGTTGTTGTAATGTCTTAATGGGAAGAGTGCTTCTGAGAGGGGGGGTGAATCAGAAGTACTGACCTTTTTATCTATTTTAAATCCTTAATAACATATAATTGAAATTAACATGCATTCATATAAACATTAAACAATCATGAGAAGCAAACATGCATCACCACATAACACTTGAGATTTTGGTGACCCAAAAACCCTCGAAGAATAAGAAGGTAAAATAGGGGTGGGGATGATACCCACAAAATTACTTCAGCAATTGATTTCAACCACTTCTGATGGTTTGCCCTGTTAAAGGCTACAACACACTGTTAAATGTGACCCTATTAAAGGATTTCTACACCCTATTAGGAGTGTGCCCTGGTAGAGGACTTAAGAAAATCCAACTTAGAATGCCACCTTGTTAAAGGATTTACATAAAGATGTTAAACCCACCTAACTCAATAGGATTTCCAAATTCCTAATATAATTGTGAGAGAGTATTAGAATAATACACCTGATCTATTACAATCTCTAATGGTGATCTCAGGTACTTGACCTGCTCTTCTATCACTGATCTCTACTAGATTTGATCTGTTGATTGTGTTCTTGTTATGTTCTTATCAACTAGATGTGTGAATGTCGTCCTTTCCACTAAATCTTTGACAACAAATATTTTGCAATGACCTTAATAACAGGATATGATTTTCCTTCTTCTTTTCGCACTTCTCACCCCTTTTTTTTTTTCAATGGCATCAAGACTCCCTTATAAAGATTAGTGGTTCGTTATGCATCGTTGATTCAAGTGTTCCCACTCAAACCCTTGGAATTCACCTATTGGTTGCATGCAGTCTCAATTTTCTGATTGGCTGCATGAAGATTGCATATGTGGTTGGGAGGATTTGATCTTATCCTTTTGTCCTTTCATGAGTCATGCATAACCCTTTTACATCTTGGCTTGCGGTTACACAAACTTTCATGCTGATCCTACATTGCTCGGCACATGAAGTAATACTAATGCTCAACACCATATATTCTGGATTGCTCGGCATCTACTATGTTTTTGCATTACTCGACACTTATAGAAATATTGTGTTACTCGGCACCTATAGAATTCCTGTGTCACTCAGCGCCTATAGAATTCCTATGTTACTCAGCACCTATTAACTTCCTATGTTACTTGGCACCTATTAGTGACTCGACACATACTGTCTTCTGATCTACTCGGAACTATCTGTAACTCGGCATGTGTTAGAGTTTTGGCTCAGCTTCCATTGTATAATCAGCATGTATAGTGAAGATGTTAAGTGTGTTGACACTCATTTGTCAATCTTACTTATTTGATCAACAATCTCCCCCTTTGACATGAGTGTCAAAAATACTTAACTGATCATTCATGATCTAATCCTTGTGTGTCCATTCTTCACTTGCTTAATTCACATACAAAATTTCAAAAAGATATTGTAAACAATCAATATACCTTATGACTCCCCGTGAGTTGATTATGCCTTATCATGTCATGAATTCTGATATCTTGTGCCATTGTGCTTGATGTTCTCTATTTCTGTCCAGTTCTTGCCTTATGATCCTGTTATCTCCTTATCTTCTTGCTATATACATTTCTCCTCCTGCATTATATCTCCCCCTTAGAATATTATCTCCTACATTATCTCCCCCTTTTTGACATTGATGTCAAAGGGTTCTAAATAGTAATGCCATGCTTGGCCAAAAATGTTTTATTAACCTCAACGAGTATTTTGAGAGCTGCATCCCAGTTATCCAATGCAATATCCAATGACTTGTGTTGGACTACTAGCTCTGCTGCTAGATCAACAAGTCCTTCATGTGTAGTAATATTTGGATCCTTCTTGAGGACTATTTCAACATACATTTTCTTGTTGTGTAAGGCTTCCAAATGAGGAGTAATTGAGGCTTGAATCTGCATCAACTTTTCTTTAATAGTGGCCTCTTTTGCTGATAATGCAGCTAATTCCCTCTGAGTGTGAAGCATTTGAGCAAATTGGTTCTCACTCTATGTAGGATTTGAGGGTAGTTGCATATTGGAGAGCTTTAGTTTTCTCTCAAGGTTCAAAACTTTAGGACTTATTTCTTGTGTGGACCTAGAAAAATCACACAATTTGTTGTAAAGGCAAAAGATGTTCCCTAGTACAGTCTTTACTTTATCCAATTTCTTGGCTAGGTCAACCTATCCCAAAATGATTCCATTACCTATCTTTTGGTTGACCTTGCCTAGAAACTTCTTTTCTAACCATTCCATGAGTTTTACATTTGTATGATGGTCTTTATTATTTACTTGGTCAACTATATCAGATAGTTGCTCAAGGATTGGCTTGCTTGAATCTGGAGGTTGTAGGCTGAAGGCATCCATGAATATATCCTTGATCTCATTCATTGTCTGCTTATATTTGAACTCTTTCCTCAATGCCTCTTGCCTCCTTCTCTTGTCCAATGCACTTTGTATCTCATTCATCTTTCCCTCAGTTAAAGTGCTTAAATCATAATAGGGTATTTGAATTTCATCAAGCTCAAGAATACCATAATGAATGGTCCTGGCTACCCTAGTAGAACTTGAGCCTGGTGTCCTAACTTGTAAGGTCAACATGTCAGTACTCAGCTTCTAAATAGGTTTGGTAGGAGTTTCTATTTTTGGCAATTCAACCAAAGTTTGTATTGCAAACTCTTTCTTATTCTGTGTTTCTCCTTTATCCTCTTCTTGTGCCACTGTTGTTGGGGGTGCACTTTCTATTTGTACTGTTATACTTGTATCTGCCCCTATTGTTGCACTTGGCTCCTGATGAGCCTGCATGGCTATTCTTGGTGGTAATGAAATTCCAGTGATTTGAGTGATTTGAGGTGGTTCTTATGGTGACACCTCACCTTCCTTGATTTTATCTACTGACTTTTGGAGCTGATCTACACTGACCAATATGGGACTTGTAGACAATTGTGCTTGAAGAGTTGTTCGGTCAACGATCTTAGTGAGATCCTCTACATTTAATGGGTTGATGTTTTGAATTGAGGTGTCAACAACATCCTTAATCTTTATGACTTTTGCAGGTGTGGTAGTAGAGTGAGGAGGACTAGGAGGTGGTAGTTGTTTGTCTTGCACACTTTGGTCTTGCTTCACATCAATACCCCTATCTTCATCTTTTCCTTCCTCCTCTTTTTCTTCCTTGTTTTCCTCTTCTTCAACCTTTTTCTCTACTTCGATCTTCTCTTCTCTCCTCTTTCTTCTCTCTTTTGGCTTAGCAGTAGCTTCTTCTTTGTATTCCTCTTCAAGGACATCTTCAATTTTCTTATATAAATTCTTCCATGATCTTGTGGTTCTCTGTACAACTTTTTCCATTTTATTCTGAAGTATGGAAAATGCCCTATACTTAGGTGTAAACCTTTTATTATGCCTTTTGACTACTTTAGTTATCTGTTCCCTTGCCAAATTAGGCAGTATGTTTGCTAGGGTTGATTCTCTCATCTCCTTCTTCATTTTCAAACAAAAATGCCATCTGTCCTCTACAATTTTAGACAATTCTTTTGGCAATTGTCCATCTAGTTCAAGAGGTGTATAATTGAACTATGCCATCATTGCATAGACTAATTCTTCTATTCTATTTTGTTCCTCTTTAGTGAACTTATTGAAATCAGTCTTTTCTATGTCACTTAAGTCTCCATTCCTAATCTTTTCACATAATGTATCAACTGAAGACTTAGGAGGATGACTTACCTTTTTAGATTGATCTTCCTCATCAGTATCAGGTTGAGCCACATATATTTTCCTTTTTCTTGGCTCTTCCTATGCCTTCTTGGTTGCTTTCTTCTTTGTGATAGCTTCCTCTTTGGCTTTTTTGTGTAGAGGCCGTTGTTGTAGCTCTAGTTGTTGGCTTCTTGGGTGTTGGCATGACAACTTTCTTTGGTTTAGGCTGAGGAGCAGGAGGTGTCTTTTCCTTCCTTTTGATGACCTTGCCTTTGATGGGTACTTCCTTGGCTTCTTCTTTCTCAGCATCCTCATCTTTGTCTTCACCTTGGCCTTGTGTCAATTCAAGCAGCCCTTGTTCTGGCTCATCTTCATCTTGCTCATTATTACCTTCCTCTTCATCTTCACTTATTTCTTCTACTTCTCCTGCTAAACTTGTTTCTTCAACACCAAATTTCTTCTTTATTTTCTTTACTAGCTTGTCCTTCTTTTTTACTGCTGTGGCTGTCTTGAGTTTTGTAACAACTCTTGATCTGACAGTGTCATAAGTTCCAAATGCCTTTGCAGTTTTATCCATTTCCTCTACAAGTAATGTTGTAATAGCTGCAAAAGCTTGATCAACATCAAGCTCATATCCCAATTGTCTAAGCCATCTTACTCTTGGAAGGACTGCTTGTATATAGGTGTAATCAATATCAACTAGAAAGCATATGTCATTCTCATGTTGATTCACCAATGAGACTGGTATCCTCATTCTCCTTTTCATTACGTTCTTGAAATCATCAAAATAGATAGTTATTTGATCATCAAGCTATCTCCCATTTGTGCAATAAAATCATTTATTTGATCAACAATTGTTTTATTATGACTCCAGTTGACTTTGCCAAATGAAGGGAATTCCTTGATCATATAAAAGTACATGCATACCAACATTGACCCAAATTTTCATTTTGCATTGTGCTCCCTTAGAATTTCTAATTGCTCCAAGATTTTCATTTATCTAATACAACATGAGCTCTGTCAAGTCATAGGTGTGGTCTTTCTTTACAAGCTTATATGCCACATCCACTGCTATGTAGGGTACACTATTCAACTTTTTGGATTGATAAAACTTATGTGATATGATCCTTATAGAAAAAGTCTAGAAGGGGATCAGTTATGGTGTCTATGGCCATGTCTCTATTGTTCCACTTTGCTCCCGTGTTTTTCTCAATTGATTCCTTCTTATCACTTCTCAATGTCTTTGGCCAATCTAGGGTTGGAAAACATGTCACCCTATGAACCATCTTCTTAGTAATTTTAACTGGTCCTTTCTCTAACTAGAATGATCCATCATGGATTCTGCTAAGTACTATGTGTATCCACTCAGTTTTGAATACGATTGGAAAAACTAGAGCTTTGGTTAAACACTTCTTTTCTACAATTGAAAAGTCATATTTCAATATTCCATTTCCACAAAGTTTATCATAGGTGTTGAAGATTTCCAAGTCTCCTATGGCTCCAATCTTGCAGTTATAACACTTTCACACATCTTGAACCATAACAACTTTTTCGGGGATCATAGACAATGCACCTGCGGGATCATTTTTGTATGCTACCTCTGGTATGGGCCTAAACTCAGGTTGTTTAACCTCATTACTAACCAACTAAATCTCATGGCTTTCCTTCCCTTTGGTGAACTTTGAACCAAATGCCATTTTTAATTGAACTAGGGTTTGACATTTAAAGTAAACTTCACAAATTGTACAACTCGGCATCTAAAGAAAATACCTGGTTAAATGCTTGAAATCACTTGGGTTGATGCTAAATCACTACAAATCACTAGTTGAATGCTCAAAAGTTGCTCAGTCATGCTCTTGGTAATTGCTTTTCATTTGAATGGCTCAAAATGAATCAATTTTCACCTTTAAGCGACTCAAAAACCTTGCATTTAATGCATTCTTGTACCTTCACATGTCACTTGGCTTCCAAAGGTTTTCAACTTGGCATCCATTCCATTTTACTTGGCAACCATTCTTACTCAACATCTTCTAACTTTGTCGATAAGTCAGCATCCGCTACAATTTTACTTGGCTCCCACTAGACTTCTTGACTCAGCATCCAAAGTAGTTTCACTCAACAACCAAAGATAGCTCAACATCATCAATCAAATTTTTTCTTGGCATCTTAACTCATGTAGATTTATACTTTGTAGTGCTTCTTCTCTATTTAGGGCTAATGTATGATACTTCCCTATATGTATCATCCCCATAGGCTCATTTTGTGATTAGTTGGATGAGATATGATCACTTGACCTCTTGGGTGAAGTGACCCTTCCATTAGATGTACTTGATCCATCTTTTTTTTGCAATGTCTTCTTCATGTCTGTTCTGATGTGTTCCTCATTAACCTTTTCTTTGCCCTTATTTACTTTAGTCTTGGGTGCTTTGGCCTTTGTTGGACAATTCCTTCAACATGTCTAGTTTTCAAGCAACTAAAACAAGTAGTTTGGTTCAACCATCTTTTATAGCTCCCTTTGAAGTGTGTTCTTATGCAGTTTTTGGGTATATGTCCACTCTCTTGACAATAGCAGCAGCTTTTCCTGATATTGTAGTCCCAATTGTAATGGTGTACATAGTTGTCCCTCCTTACATGCTGATTTGGTGTGCACATAGGCTTTGATCTACACTCAAAGGCTCTATGTCCATATTTTTTGCAATTGTGGCAATGCCCATCAAATCTTTGTGTCCTTGTGACTTTACACCTGTAGTCTTGTGTCAGGTGACCTTGCATGTTGCACTTGTGATAGTAACCCTTGCTTTTGGGTGTGTTTGGCTGATTGATCCTTCTACTCCAGCAAACATTAGCAGTATGCCCCTTTTTATTATAGTAATGACAAGTGGGTTTAGAATCCTTACCTTTGTCACTTCTTTGCTCAGCACTCTTTGATGATTCACCAACTTCAGTACTGGTGTATCCAAGTCCTGATGTATCATGGGCTGATCTTGGGGGTTTCAACAACTGTTCAAAGTACTTGATAGCTTCACTTGACTTTTTGAGATTCTCTGTTGTTTCTTTTTCTATCTTCAATTCATTCTATAGTTGTTCATTCTGCATCCTCAAAGTAGAGATCTCAATATCTTTCATATTGAGTTCATGATGAAGATTCATCAGTTGGCCAAGTGTATTCACCTGCATGTTTGAGATCCTTGCCAATTCAATACATTTTTATTCAAATCTATTTGCAAGACTTCTTTTGTCATCTTCCATCATGACTCTGTCCTTAACTTGTCTTTTCTTTTGCTTAGTGATTTCACATAGCATCATGGCCTGTGATTCATCACTAATACATTAGGGGTCAATTTGTGACGGCAAGCAAATGTAATGTGTTTTTGGCTTTTTTTTTCTATTTTAGCTCGATGTCGTCGCAATTGCGACGCTATCTCCAATACATATGGAGTGTAATTGCGATGGCAAAAAATGTTATCTGATTTTTGGCCCCTTTTTTTCAACTTTAACTCAAAAACATCGCAATTGCGACGGTAACGGGATATAAGAGAAAAATAAATTGCTCATTTGAAATTGACACAGGGACTCTAGGTTCTTCGAAAAGGAAAGGCAGGAGACTTCAATAGTGAGTTGAATCAATGCAAAAGCCTGATCACCATCTACCAGACTTCTTGTTCTAGCCATCTATCTCCCTCAACTCGAGGCATTGAGAGGGGCAGAGACCCGCATCTGCTAACTACTTGCTTCCCCTACTATTCTATGGCGATCTCTGCGGCGAAAGGGCCAAGAGCAACATTCAGAGGAGGAGGATGGCAAGGTGCAAAGCAAACAAACCCATTACTCTTAGAATCCTTTTTTCTCCAATTATTATTATTATTATTCCATAAAGAAGACATATTTGTTCAACCAAACCTAGCAAATACGATTATATCAAGGGCAAGATAAATATGAAGATTGAATCAAAAGTTAAAGTTGATTGCATATTGAGATATGCTTTCGAAAAATAGTGTCCTTTCAATACAAAAGGTGCCTCATTATGAATCCATATGCAATAGTGACGGCCACCAAAAGAACAATATTAAATGATCAGTAGAAGGGGCTAACCTAAATTTACCGCATGGAAAATTCACATTCACCATAGGTTATTTGCAACTGGTAAAGTGGGAAAGATATAACTAAGCAGTCAAAGAGTCAGAAATTGGATCACCAACCAATTTTCTTCCTTTTTCTTGGAAATTGATCTTTTGTCTTTTAACATTGTGAATCAAGGAGCTATTATAAACTTCTCCATCCTTGTGAGATTGTTAGATAATACTAAAAACTGATGCTTGGGAATTGGTCCCTTGGCATTATCTGGCACAAAAGAATCCAAGACAGAAACTATTGCTGGTATTAATTTGATACAGTCAATATCTAGGATAAAGTGATGATTTTGAGAATGATTGTACAAGCAACAACACCCCTCAATGACCATTTGAAGAGAAAAATAATAATACCTAAGAAAAGACCATAAATCATGTCCTTCAAAATGTCCTTCAGAATCAAGTTTTCTAGATAAAAATTATAGAATGGAAATTCGAAAGCCCTTTCATACCCTTGATATTTGACAGGGAAAATATATACACTAACCATAGTATTTCTTCGTATCATCATGCTTAAAGTAGACACGTACATTGTTTGCCATTTGAGGCTATATCTAAATTATGGGAGGCAAAATATTAGTATTTGAATGGGGAGATTAGAAAGCTGACCAAAATTTGTCAATCTATTTATAATTTATCTTAATTTTTTGACTGTGTTCAAGAATTTTTTTTTTCTTGCAATTTCAGGTATGGATTGTACGATGAATGTTTGAGAAAATATGGAAATGCAAATGTATGGAAGTATTTTACAGATCTCTTTGATTACTTGCCACTGATAGCCCTTATTGAAAGCCAAGTAAAGAAAAAGATATTATACACTATTTTTTTGGTACCCTGTGCAGCACAAAAAACTTTTTCTTACTATAAGAAAATTTTGTTTTCTTTTATTTCATTGTAGATCTTCTGCTTGCATGGAGGTCTCTCCCCATCATTGGACACACTCGATAACATACGAGCTGTGGTTTGCATACAGGAAGTGCATCTATACACATAAGTATAATGTTTTATGCTACATAGATTTGAAAAGAAGATCACAACCATAACATTCAGTTCTATGCATGATAGTGTGTTAGATCTGGTTCTATGTAGTGTTCTCTATTAGAAGAATTTTCTGTCCTGGTTACTAAATAGTTTCTATTTGAAAGTATTTGGGTTGTACTGGCTATGTAGTGCCCCACCAAGGAACCCTTGGAACTAAGCATAAAACATGCAGGGGATTTTGTTAAAGCAATTGCATCATTACACACTTAAATTAGGACAACAATGCTAACAACATGAACACAAATGAACAAAAAAACACTATCACTTTGTTCTTGTGCACAAGTAGAAGTCTTGACACACTTCCAAGGATCACCTGACACTCTACTAAACAATTGTAATGAAATTCCCACATTCCATTGTTTTGCCTGACACAAATGGCCTGTTATCAGACCAATAGGGATGAAGGTGCCAATTACCAGTTGGAGGCACTGATTAATGTATGTGTTGAAATATTGGTGGAGACATTAATCTAGCAAACTTTCCCACAAGCTGAGTTAATATTCACCCAAGACTGTGCTAACTCCAACATATGGCTGAATACATAACATCCTCTTTAGTTAGGGTCCAATCACATGATTTTCAAGGCCAAATCACTTGAGTATAACAACATACATATGCATCAATTTGCTACATTACAATATCCATGAATACATGCATGACTCTTACTAAAATTGGAAGAGAGAGAGAGAGAGAGAGAGAGAGAGAGAGAGAGAGAGAGAGAGAGAGAGAGAGAGAGAGAGAGAGAGAGAGAGAGAGAGGTGTAGAAGGAACTCATGTAGGTGCCACTAAATCTGATTTAATACTTGTACACTGGTCCCCAATAGTGCCTTGTCACACCACTCAATCATGTGGTACTCTCAGGTCTACCTCACTATGCTTGTGGAGATAGTCACATAGCCCAAACAAGAACACAAGGCATACAAGGAGGTATAACATACTCACACCAATCAATGTATATAGAGTTCAAATAAATCATAGGCTTATTTAAGACATAACATGGAGCAACACAACATGAAGTAATGGCCACAATGCAATATCTAAACACACTCAATCAACCAATACCCAAGAGGTGCTATTCATACTACTAGGACTTCGGTGGTTGAGTACAGTGCATAGGGAATGTCATTACATGCCCATACATGTGTCAACTATCCTCACAAGTCACCCATTTCCTTGAGGAAGTTCTCATGGTATTATGCTCATGGATTTAATTGTGAAACTACCCTCACAAGTCACCCATTGCCTTGAGGTAGCACTCTCGGTATTCTTGGGGATTTAATTGTGAAACTACCCTCACAATTCTACCATAGCCTTGAGAAACTACTTATAGTGTGCTCGGGGATTCTATTATGCATACTGCCCTTAGAAGTCACCCATAGCCTTGTAAAAGCACGTATGGTGTGCTTGGGGATTCTATTATGCATTTCATCCTCACAAGTCACCATTAGCCTAGAGAAACTACCCACGACATGCTCGTAGATTCAATCGTACAGCTACCCTCACAAGTCATCATAGCCTTTTGAAAGTGCTAACATGCTCATGGATTCTATTATTTTATTTTCCATACCTAGTAAAAGCACCTAATCCTATGGCTTAAACTTTTCAAAGAAGGTAACAATATAAACTCAAAAGACTTGATTGGTCTTCACCAAGAGTGCAGGTCCCAAGATGATCACACAATATAATAACATGACTCAATTGGCCAACATGCCAAGAGGGTGGATCTCAATAAGATCTCACATTACCAAGAAATATCCCAATATATTAATATACCAAATCACAATATCCACAACATCGCATAGATACCCTTTTACAAGCAAAGGCAATGTGCAACAAGCATACTCAGTTGGCATCTCAACCAAGAGTATGAATCCCTAAGTGATCCAAATTACATTTCACATCACATAGCCATATAATAGCACATGTAAAGTTTAAGTGTATTACCACAAAGAATATAACCTCAAAATGACAAATGTCCAATCATGCACATATGCACACTCAATCGACCTCTATACCAAGAGTTCAAATCCCAATGCACCTGAAATGAAAATTCCACAACAATTATACCCAATGCTCGACATGGGGATAACATATCACAATGCACAAAATCCAATGTTAATAAAATGCCATTCATGGCCTAAAACTAGTTTTAGAAATTAATAAAACCGATCTGGACTTTACCTATATACAGTAATTAGAGGTGCAATTAGTCAAACAAAGATACATTGACCCAAATAGAAATGATAATAGCTATAGATTATGAAGGGACAATGTGACTATCTCCTCTAACCACTGTCGGGGATATAGACAAAGGTACACCTGTGAAGTTAGTTGGAGTTGATGTCAGGTACCTGCCATCACTACAACACACATTAAGTGTAGCTGCTCACCAATTAAACAATTTTTAACCAATGATAAAGGGTGATGTTGATATCTTGGACTGGTGACTGATATCTGACTCAACTTTTAACTACTAAGAATATAGCCTCAACTTCCCAAGGAGAATCCTTAGTTCATTTATTTTAAAGTCAACGATGGTCTGCCCAAATAAACTTGTTATGGAAAATCTGTAAGGCTTAACAGAAAAAGCAAGCTTTGTGCTCAAAGGAGGAATCGATGTGATCTAAATATGTTGCCAGGATAGACTGAAATTGGGGGAAATCGTGTGTCCCCAACTCAGTATATTGCCAACACATATCCTATTTGACATTGGCATTAATGTTCCTCCTTTCCTTCCCAATCCCTTCTTCATGAGAATAATGCAAGGCACGCATCCAAGGACCATCAAATTGAAGACCCACCTTGAGGACATTCAAGAGAGTGCAAAGGAAATTTGATCTAAGGATCTATGGCTAATTATGGATGTCTTTCTCAACTTGATGCTTTATAAACAAGGCTTTGAATCAATGAAGAAAGAAAATAAACCTAGAAATGAAATCAAGATGACGAGATTGACAACTAGATCTAGTATTGACAAGAAGTCTGAGAGACTGTCCATTTACAACAAGTCATGAATTGGAGTACCAAAGGATGAGCTACAATTAAGTTTTTAATTTAGTATAACTAGTGGGAGACACCTTTTTGGACCTATGAGGAAATCAGCTAGAAGAATGGCTACCCTACATATCCATATTTAATCAATCTTTGAGCTCCATGAAATCTATAGACTTGATATTTTAACTAAAACTCCAAACTTACAGTGTTATTGTTGCGCCTTTGCTTGAAATTTTTTGTTTTTGATTCAAATCAAGGATACTCTAGGTTGAAGCCTATACCAAAATGCCCAATGTAATACTAGTGAATACTCAGCAACATGTTACTTCTAGACTTCTGTTCATTAATCTTGAGGGGACACTCTCAATATAAAAGTCAAATAAAAAACCAAGATCTTGCATGCTCTATCAGTAAACTAAGCAATGTAAATTTATAATTTGTCTTCTAGCAAATGCAAGCTATAGCACTAAATAGTCTAGAACATAAGAGATGACATTTAAATACTCATTATTACCCAATCAGAATTTGGTTAGATTTGTCTTAAGAATTTGAAATGGAGGCAATAATTCTAAGAACTCTAGATTCTGAACTAAGACTTAACGAATGGAAAAATGGCTTCACACTACCCATTGCCTTTCAACATGACAATTCAGAAGCATGTTGAAGAATGGAATTAATAATTGAAAAATCTTCCTAAAATTAATAATGCCAAATTTTAATAATTAAAATTTAAAAATACAGTCTCTTGTTTTTTTAGATATTATTGCAAAGATCATTCACACCAGTCCAAGATATCATCATCACCCTTTACATAACAATAAAGGGGCATTTGGACGGCATAATCATTCTTATATATTCAAATGTTAGGACATTGACCCTTTCATATTTGATCACCATTTAAACCATCATAATAGTAATGTAATTAAATATATGCATTTAAATAGCATTTAAACAACAACAATGAGTATATATCAAATCTCCGAACCAGATAATAACAAAGCATTATCAACAACAATATGTCAACAAATCAATAACCAGATAATTTATGTACTTTTTCATGACTATGTTTGACTCATATAATTGTGATCTCTTGCTAAAGCTTGTAAATTTTATTCCTTTTGCCATGTCATGTAATATGTCTTTCCTTGTAGCTTATATGTTTTGAAATTGCTGTTAGGCCTTGTAGCTTGTATAATTTGATTGTTGGAGAGCTTCTACAGCTAAGCAAGAAGGCCGTTACACGAGTTATAGTTGCGCACTCGGGTATGAAAATTGTATATTTTTTAATCTAATGTATATTTTAACTAGACTTTTAGCTTATATGTTTTGAAATTTCTTTTAGTGGCTTAATATCGCAAGGTCTCTTGAAATAAGACCTTTAGGCAGTTGGTCAAAGTTTTACAAATAATCTTATCCACAAATTTGCCTAGGGCAATTGACTGAATGTAATAAAAGGTGATTGGGTTAAATTTCTTAGGAATAAAGTCAATTAAGAAAGTATTTTTAAAATATTAAAGTATTTAGCTAGGTCTAAGAAGATTTGTGTACTTTCAACAGTTTTGCTTAGTTTGTAAAAGTTGTAGACCAAAGTTTTCATAGCCCGATTTTTTCTTCCTACAAAGAACGATCATGTCAGATAATATAAGTGAAGAAAAAAATAGGGAGACAATCAATAGATTGTTGTCTAACTTGAACAGAAAAGGTGATGGAAAATTTTATTGTCCTTGCAAAATTTGTAAGGGCTTAAACCGTAGAAGACTACTAATCAGAACTGTTAAGAGACATTGTAGGGAGAATGGTCACATTGAAGGGGGACATGACTATCATCCACTGGTAAGTTGTTCATTATATCATTTTAACAATTTATATACATATGAAATCACTTGATGATTAGTTGATGATCATGGTTTGTTTATGTTAATCAATTTTATATAGGTTGATCTCCCCAAGGAAGTACATGATATGAACCACAACAATCCAAAGAATATGGTTTTTGAAGTGGAGGAACATGGAGGTGCGAATATCCAAGGTGAAGATAATGATCCCATGGAAGATGACGATCATGTGCCAGAAAACACAATTGAAGATGATGGTATAAATACATTGATCCATGACACATTTAGTCCAAGTGTATCTGATCATGATGATGATGATAGCCTTGATGTACCTCTACTTGAGAAGGCATACGAGCCCCTTTACAAAGACTCCCAAACAACTCTTCTCTCTACTATATTGTTGTTGTTGAACTTGAAGGTTATGAATGGTTTATCCAACATATAACAATGTCACGTATGTTAAGGTATGTCATATATGTCTTTATAGTTAACAAAGGGTGAATAATGTACCACTAATATTGTTTATATTAACAACTTTTTTTTTTTTTTTGTAGATTGATAGGTGAGTTTCTCTTACCACCATCAAATATTCTACCTCGCTCATATCGAGAATTATCTGCTGTTATGAAAGATATTGGAATAGAGTATGAAGCAATACATGCTTGTCCCAATGATCATATTATATATTATAAAGAACATGAATTTGCAACACAATGCCCTGTATGTCATACGACTAGATATCGAATAGATCAAATAACAAAAAAGGTGCCTCAAAAGGTTCTTTGTTGCATCCCCATAATTCCACAGATGCGATAATTATTCAGGTGTAGTAGCTTGTTTCAATTTATGGATTATCATGCATGCAATAGAAGTCAAGATGACATTATTCGAATCCCTGCGGATGGTTCAACATTTATGCACATAGAAGAAAAGTGGAAACACTTCAAAGAAGAACTTTGTAATCTCAGGCTTTCATTGGCAGTGGACAGTGTCAATCCATTTGGAGAGATGGGATCTATTTACTTGGTGTGGCCTATTTTTGTTATCAACAATAATATTCCTCCATGGATGTCAATAAAGAGGGAGCACATTATGTTGGCAATGCTTGTTCCAAGTATCTTATCATTTGATAGTTATTAATTTACATGTACTTACAAATCTTGCAATAAAATGGTCAGAATAATTATGTAATGTTACTATTCATTCAAGTAGGTAAATATCAAGTTAAAGATATGAATGTATATATTGAGCCTCTTATCGATGAGTTGGTGGAGTTATGGAATGGTGTCACTATGTATGACGTGTCTAGACCAATGGGACAAAGACAATTTCAATTCCATGCAATACTTGCATGGACAATACATGATGCCCTAGGGCTAACACATTTTTGTGGTATGTTATAGTGAATTCAAGTTGCGCACGATAATTCTAATTATAAAAATCAACATATTTAATAATCCAATTATATCATTATCTTGTAGGTCTTCAAACAAAGAGAAAATTTGCATGTCCAGTTTGTGGTCCAAAGATGAAATCTCGTCATTCAAAAAGTTTAGGAAAGAAGGTGTTTGATGAGTGTAGAAACTTCCTCCACAGGAATCATAAGTATCAAAGTATGAAAAAGCATCTTTTCAATGGGAAAGAAGAGACTACATCAAAGCCACAAAGAATGACACCTCGCCTATGGAAGTTGGAATATGATAGAATTAATCGTCGAGGTAATGTCGTTCCACCTAATGGTTTATGTTTGTAATTTATATATTTCTATTGTGATTTTTGTTTACTAATTGTGTAATTGATGATCGTGAAGGTTGTCAAGGCAGTACTGACAACCTTCCAAAGGGACTAAAAAGCTATCCCAAAAAATTTAGTAGGTTGCCCTATTACCAACACTTACATATTGTGCATTTGTTTGATACTATGCATATTGGAAAGAATATAACAGAGACATTGTGAAAAATATTGGATGGAAGGCATGACAAAGAAAAAATTGTCAAAATTTGTAATGACATTCATGAATCCAATCATGCATTGAAGAATTTCATTCACTCAAATAGCAATAGAGGTCAGATTAATATAAGTGCCCTTCCTTGGTTATTAACGGAGCAACAAAGTGATGCCATAAAAGAAGTCATACGAAAAATTTGATTTCCCACAGGATTTGTTGCAAACATAAACAATCTCATATCAAAAAAAAGTAAATTTGGGCTAGGGCTCAAAATGCATGATTGGCATACTTTCATCAAGGTAAGTTATGTTCTTTTGTATTTATAATATATTCATAAACTACGTGTACTATTCATTATGTTATGTTAGAAAATAATGAAATGATTGCTTTATAATTACTGCAGTACGTGCTTTCTCTATCTCTCCTAGAGCCCTTCAACAATAACATCAAACAAGTGATATACGATCTTTGAAAATACATGAGGTAAGTAGTAATATCTGTTCAATTTTTTGTATATATTTATTATATTCGTGATTTGTTTTTCTTGCTATGTAATCTATTGTATATTATTTTGTAAAGTCTTGTATCTATATATATTTTTTGACTTGAATCTCCTAATGTAGGTGGTTTTCATCTAAAGAATCCATAAAAAAGATATGAACTATTGGAAGAGAAGAATTCATCATTTACTGTGTCAAATGAAAAAGTGTATACCTCCAACTTTTTCAATGTACAGGAACACTACCTCATACACCTAGTTGAGGAGATTGAATTGTGTGGACCTGTACACAGTAGGTCAATGTGGATGGTTGAGAGGCACTTGAAATATTTGAAGGCTTTGGTTCGACAAAGAGAAAATCTTGAGGGTTCTATGGTAGAGGGATATATGGTATACCAGACTATGGTGTACATTACTGAATATCTTCCTAAGTTTGCATCAAATATCCATGTAGATCGCATTTGGGATCTCGAGCCTTTTAAAAAATTAGAAGGGGAGTACTTGATGGGAAAAGGTACATTGAGGAAAGTGAGAGGTAATAAATTATAAGATGTTATTGTAATAAATTATTTCTTAATCTTCAAAGTAAATCGGTTGTAAGTTGTCTTTTTTTTTTTTTATACAAGTGCTTGAGAGTGGAATGCACTACATTTGTATATTGCAAACAATCTTGATTGGATGACGGTATGGATTGAATGATGTCAATATTCTAGTTGGACATTAACATGGGAAGGTGTATCTTCATTGGTTAAAGAAGCTCATCGTAATGGAGATTCCAATGTTGTGCAAAGGGAAATAGATTTAGCACGTGGTTTAAGAGATTTCTAGGTATGCACAAATTTATTAATCACCCGTATGTTTATCAACTCATGATACAATAATTTTGACATGTTTCACATATTATTGCAGGTTAAACACCACAAGGCTATGTTCTGTAATGATTAGAAATTTCGCGTCAAAGTGTTGGATGACATGAAGAAAAATTGTGATTGAAGAATAACTATAGTCTTTCAAATGACTAATATTTCATCTAAAAATGACTTACATCCTCAAGATTTTGAAACTCAATACTATGGCATTTTGGATAATATACTTGAGTGTGACTTTAGTTCCTTCAAATTAGTACTCTTCGTTGTCAAATGGTACAGGCTACGACATAATCCAAATGATCCTAATAGAACTGTTATTGAACATGATAATGGATTTACAATGGTTAATACAAGGTCATTTGAGCTAGTTGGGGATGAGCCCTATGTTCTTCCAAGCCAATGTGAGCAAGTATTTTATTCAGAGGTTCCACATAAATCGGGTTGGTCATTTGTTGTTAGACATGAACCAAGAGGAAGGCCAATAAAGTATATTGTGATGGAAGAAGAAGATACTGAAGAAGTAGAAGATGATGTAGATGGTGATCATGATCGACAGTTATTAGATGATGTTCTTGACACAAATTTTCATGAAGAAGAAGAAGAAGATGATGACGATGATGCTACTACTGATGATGATGATGAAGATGATGTTGATGTTGATGATGATGATGTTGATGATGATGATGACGATGACAATGATGGCAAGGATGATGATGATAATGACGATGATGATGACGAGGAGGAGGATGATGATGATGACGATGATGAGGATGATGATGATGAAATTTAGAGGTATGCCATCAATCCTTAATCTATTTAATATTCATTTCTTGATAGAAATATATTTGTCTTATATATATGGTTACATAGTGTATTCATTATCTTTTTAAAAGCTACAAGTTTCAACTACAAATAGAATACTACTAATCTAAATTAACTATTAATCTAAATTAATTAAATAAAACTATTTAAAATACATATTGATTCGTGAATGTATTGAGCCTTATTTTCTTTCAACCCAAAAGCATTTGTAAGTGTTTAGTTTAGAAAAGGGAATTCATTAAATATCTATAAAAGGGTGTTGTATCTAGAATAAAATTCATAGGGAAAACATAATATAAGTGCTTACCCAATTTGTTGGTTAATAATTCTGCCTCTGTAGGTGATGTAGAGACCCTAGGTGGACTTGCAATCATTCATAACAAGAGTGACTTCCATAGTGTTCTCACAACACCAAACAAGCATCTTCATAAGATCCCTCTCCTTGATCCAAGCCAACTCCATAAGCTATCAGAGTGCACACAAAATCCTTATGCCACCTTAGGTTCTACATCTTTGGAATAATCCCATGAATGTCCCTCAATCCATCCAATGGATTCATCCAAGCAATCTAATCAACAAACTATCAAATGCTCACAATGCCTCAATAGGTGCCAAACTTGACTTCACCTTAACTAGGTGTTTCCTCCACCTCCACACACATCAAACAACTTCAAATAGCATGTCCCCAAGGTGACTAAGCCCTCAACTCATCAGCTAATACAAAAACCCAGTTTTAGCCCTTCACTAGGCCTACTTCCCTAGTAGGCTTATAATGTGAGCCTAGTTTAAGTGTTTTATTGTGTACCTTTTAATTTTTTTAATTTTTATGTGATGCTAATGATGGATGTGATTAAGCTCATGATAATTGAATTACATTTGTAGGAAACTGAACCCCTTTCAGGAGCATCCCGCATAGTCTCATGGATCGACAGGTATAAGTCAATACTACTTATAGATAGTCTATTTAATACACTTATCAATAGTAAGATTGATGTCTTCTAAGATCTCTCCCATTTGTAGGTGCCAGCGAATAGGTATTTATCAGAAGTGTCTTCCTCAAGTGAGGGAAATATAGGAATAGAAGAGGAAAGTGAGACATGTAGTTTATCTAGAACAGGGAGATTAACTAGAGGTCAAAGGACTAGAAGGAAATTCAATAAACGCATGAAATTTTTCCTTGCTCAAGGGGGGTCATATTCTTATGATGATGAGATAGAAGGTGACATTGAGGTGCCCTTGAGGTACCAACATCTATAGAAACATTGGGTACCCAAGGAACTTCCTCCAATAAACACTGATTTTTGTGTTAACGAGAGGATATATCACATAGCACCATCATGACTACATGGTTTGGGCCTATTTTCTATGGAAAACATAAAGGTGTCTTACAACAAAGTTTTTGAATTGATGGAGTATGTTGGACCATGTTATGATTATAAAAGTTGGATGCATATTGTTAAATATAAAAAAAGTATGCGTAGGTATGCCCTCTCGACAAATTATATACAACAACAAGACAATAATCAAAGTAAAAGTGTGGCTATATACATTGATGGAAGGCCAAAAGCAACAGGGAATATTGTAGGTTTTATAAATAGTACATGACCTGGGTCAGCTATAAAGCAACCCAATTGCATTTTTGAGGCACGCAAGGGAAATCGTGTATTCATTTGTGCAATAAAATCAATACATCTAGGGGAAGAGCTTCTTATTGATTACAATTTGAACCGCATAGATACAAACGAGGCTACTATCATGGGGGTGGTACATACTATTAAAACAACTTCTAATCAATGACTCCAACATACCATTTAGTTAATAAATTCATGGCTAACATTTTTATACTTGATCTTTGACACAGGGGCACAATATGGAGCAACCACCCAGAGGGGATGCTGGCGATGTTCCCAGCTCATCTACACATGAGCAAGTAAAAATTATTGTAATTGTGCAAACTAGATAGAAGTGAAATGTTATTTTTTTAATGTTGTTTTCTTCATTGTTTTGGAGTAATTTTGATAATACTAATACTATTGTTGTCACAAAGGGCTAGTGGTCAGAGGGAGGGAAAGGAACCTACAGTCCTTGATCAGAAACCCCCCCCCCCCCCCTGAGGAGGACCCTTTTTATATTGATTTAGCAGACACCGATGACCCGATCGGTTCGACTAAAAAGTTGCTAAAGAAAATTGGCAGAGAAATTTTACGTTTGGCAACCATAAAGCCTACTACTCAGGAAATAAGAGATAGGGGATTTGAATTGATGCACACCTCTGAAACCTTAAAAGTAAGTATTAATGAAAATTTTAATTATAACAAGAGTTGAATAATGGTTTTTATGTTATTCTCTTTTACGACATTAATTAAAATATGGATGTGTTGTCTTTACAGAGTTTTTTATGTGATTTCGAGCCCCGTTCCCATGATGAGGGTGTTGCAGGTGGTTCAAGTAGATCACATGTTCCATTCCCCACTTCTGTTTTCCACTGAATATATATAGGAATGATTATAATCATTGACAATACATGCTCGAACAATCCTTTTTTTTAATGCTCTAACAATCTTGTCCATGCTAGTCCACGCGTTCTATATTTATGCATGCTCTAACAATTTTATTCTTCAGCTTCACATCAATTGAATACTATGATGATGTTGCCTCCATCCAAGAAAACCACAAATCTCATTCTGACTACTGAGTCGACAACACGCAGCTTACAGGCATTGACTGTTGCACCATCTGCTGGTACACAAATCCCTCTTTTTCTCTCTTATGACAGCAACAAACAAATTTTTTTTTAACAACTTTTTAACATCAATTATCATTTGTTCTTTTATACTTCATGAAAAAGACTTATGAAACTTATGAAACTTTTTGCAATAGGAGTTGTAGCATCATTTCTTGGATGTTCCTATGTTCCTAGTACGGGAACAGTGAAGGATGTCATATTGATTGTCAGCGACGATGAAGGCATTCCACTAAAAGTAGCCAAAGTTCCAAGTACTTTAAAGTTATTATTATTCTATAGTGATATAATAGTAATTTAGTATTTGATCACTCTTCATCGACTAATGATCCCATTATTGTTTTGTAGGGAATGATGTTTTTTGGAGAAAACTTGGTGATGAGTGTTTGCAAATATTCGGGCCCACCCTGCGTACCTAGTGGAACATCATATCCTAACTAAAACCCCAAACCACTATTTTGATTTCATATCATTTCTATAATAGTTTTCCTTTTCATCCATTTCTTGAACTATATTAAAGGTAGCTTCACTTCATTTATGAGTCTAACATGTTTTTTTTAACTCAAAAGGTGGAATAACCAACACAAACCATTGAAGGATGATCTTATAGAGAGCATGACCCAACTCTTTGGACCTCGTGCATTCGAGAGAAACAAGCTCCTTGAAAAAGCTAGTTTATGTTTGAAGTATATCAGGGACCAGTACAAAAAAAATTTATGGGATAACCCCAGGTATGAGCATCTGCCCTATGTTCCCAAGGCTGAGTGGCAGGCTTTGATTTTGGATGGAAAGTATAAAGCTGGCAGGAAAAATAATATTACACCAGTGGAGAGTATAGCAAGGTATGTGATACTATTGAGAATCTAATTATGTACTAATTAACCTCTATATTTATATTATCTAACATATTTCAAACTTTTCATAGATTGCCTAACACATCAAAGGAAACAAAGGCAAGACTAGAAAAGCATGGGACACACAAGCTTGGCTCTAGTGGTTTTTTGAAACTTCAAGCAAGAGTTGTAAGTATTAGTAAATGAAAAATTGTATCAAATTTTTTATATAATGTAATGGGAAATGCTAGGATAGACTAGCTTGTCTATGCTCCTAATCCTCAACTTGGATCTCAGTGTTCCTCCACACCAATATATTATGTAGAGTAACATGCTTTGGAAGCACTGGTGTAAGATAAAACTCCTAGGCTTAGTTTTCCACTTCCACCAAGAGATTTCTCTTATCTCCTAGTATCTTATGCTTCTATAGGATCTCCTAATAGGATTAGATCATTAACTAAATCCTATTCAATCTTTACTAAAAGAGTCACACCTTGAAAACTCCACCTTGGATGATCCACACCTTAATTTTGGTTCTCTTTCTCACTTTCACTTAGATGGATCTAAGTGCCAAATCCACTAAAACATCACAAATTTCAAACTTCATTGTGGGGACCTTCTTCAAATTGAATTTATTCATATTCCATCCTATTTTACTGATTTTGGAAGGTTCTTGACTCTTAGGTTTATCATATTCAAGATTTCATCCAAAAGAGATCTTAAAAATAGGCCTATTTCTAGTAGCCTTCACCAGTCAGTTTTTCCCCTTTTTAAAAATATTTTCCCAAACAACTCAAAAAATTAAAACCTGATTTGGATACCGTTTTAGAAGTTTTAAAACTTTCATTATGGTTTCTAGGTCTCAAAGTGACCATACACCTCCTTCCTAGTATCAAGGAGAAACAGGGCTAAGAGGCCTAGTTTCCAGGACAGCTTGTCTAGGATTGATGAAAAATGCTCAAAACCTATCCTAATGGACTGGTAAAACTTCCCAATTCTTAGGATGGATAAATAACATGAAAAAATACCATAAAAATTCTTGGGGATGTGTTGTACTTCCCATTCCCCACATGAAATGATTTTATTTCTCCCTGTAAAGCCTCTAACCGAGTATGTCAAACTCGCCTAGGGCCTGATCATAAAGCTAGCTCCCTTTCTCAAGATGATTCCTAAATTTAGATAAAATATTTATAGAGGCCCCAATTGAATATTCAACCACTTATTTAGTGTTTCCATGGTTGAAACTCATGTGGGAGCCATTTTTACAAAATCTGTCACAGTGTGACCAAAAGAAAGTCCTGAACTAAAACAACTTGAAAACTATGATAAAACTACTCTAAACTCTTAACACATAAAATGAAAAAGTATTCAAAATGACTATAGAACACGTCTCAACTACTGTATCAACACGTTTTAGGCTTCAAGTATGACTGTTCCTTCAAAAACTGAAATATCACTTCAAAAATAAAGTTTTCCAGCCACTTCATTAACTCAAACTTTTTACAATATGCAACCAATGCTTGGAGATTCAAGACATTACTCTGCTAGGTGTCTTCTCCACCATTATAGGCCTATTTGGTTGAAAATAACCTCCCACAATCAAAGGAATCCAAGGCTATCCATGTTGCATGGAATATTTGCAATAAGTACAAAATGTTGTTATGACAACATTCTTACAACACTTGGCAACTTTGATAGATGCCTTAATCCTATATTATAGGCTTCTTATCCTCACATATTTTGAGGATCCAAGATAATTCATGATAATCATATTTATTTAATAACCATTAACCATTCTTAGGCCTAAGACATATTAATGACTCAATCTCCCTAACTCCTAACATTAAGAATTTAAATAACAACTAACAAAGGCTATTTGTGTGACCTTAGTCTTAGTGACTAATTCACCTAGCCAACATAAAACAAGACCTTCTAAATTCCTCAACCAAATTACACTAACTTCTTGACTTGGCTAGAGTCAAGTACAAGCCAAAATTGACTAACTAGTAGAGGTTAGCCTAGGTGCTCCTGCATCAAGCACCAACAAACTCCTAGCACCTTGGAACAACTAAGAATTTTAAGTTATCACCCCAATCCTCTGTTCTCTAAAAGAACATTCAAGTCTTGACTCACCTTCAAACAATGAACTAATCTATTGTTACAACGTCTACTCCTTTAATTCATGGACCCAACTCATCACACACATAAGGCTGCATACTAGTTACTTCTCCCTTGTACCATTCAAGACCTAATACACCCAACCTTGACACCAAGTTTTTTGGACAACTCCAACCCTCTAGCATAAATGGAAACCAAAAAAAATATCAACACAACCCAAAACAAAGCAGGTCTAAGGCAAACTTGTTGCTACCAATGACAGGGCCGATTGCAACACTTGACCTTTATTCTACACACCCAACCAAGAGTGAAATTGGATCCTCTAAGACTCCCAAAGACCAAAGATAGTTTAGAACAACTCCAAAATGACCAAAATAAGGTGTAACAAGGGTTGGAAACCCTGATAACTATTTACCATTTCCTTTTCATATTTTAACTACACTCCATTGGTTGATGAAACAATGCAAGTAAAATTCACCATACCACACAAAAATACAGGGCTCAGAGTTCAAGATATGCCTCACAGAAGAGGATAAGAGAATTGGCTTCCGATAAGGCTATAGAGCCGTGGCTGAACAACTATGAGCTAAAATCAGTTTGGAAGGTTCTAATAATGATGCATCTGAGCCACAGGTAAATAAGCTAAATGAAATTTATTTCAAATTGAATACTTTACCAATTAGTCTATTTGATGTTAAGTTCCAATATAAAGTGAGTATATCTATTTTAATCAAGCAATGATAACAATGTGTAGGATGTTGGAATGCAGCCTGACAATCCTTCTACACAATCTGTGGATTTTGAAGGTTCGCATGATGTGCATCCTAGTGGTGGAGGTATACATTTGCTATTAAATATTTTATATGTAACTGCAATTGGTGTTTGGATTAACGTAACATTTTGTATAGCAGCTATAGAGGATCGAGGGGTCGATGTTCATGACCGTGTTGACGTTGAGTCTAGACAAAATGATGTGGTCAGATCAAGTAAAGAGTGCCATAGTTATGTTATTTAAAATAATTAAATACTTGTAACAATTATAATAAATTATTTTTAATTTAACTCTTTTATTTATTGTTGCAGAGGACCCCCCCTTTGCAACAACATAGGAATTTGAGATCATCAAGAATAGAGAAAAAAACAACTGATGAGGGGGGAATTGATGATGACACTGATGCTCCTCTTAGAGCTTACATAGAAAAAAGAAATAGAAAGAAAAAAAAGAAATCATTGTCATCTACATACCTTAATTGATAATAACTAAATTTTATGTCTCAATGAATTTAATTATGTGCTAATGAATGTTCATGAATTATGTGTTGATGCAAAATATTGATGAATGTTGCATGTTAACGAATCTAATGTGTTAATGAATGTTATCATGTGATATTGATTGAATGTTATCATGTGATATTGATTGTATGTTACATTTTATTAATGGTTGAAAGAATGAATGAATGTTAGATGTTAACGGGGAATGTAGAGTGATGTTAGGGGGAGGGGAGTGGGGCCAAATGATCTTCCACCTTCATGTGGTTGGCCCTATTTAGTAGAGAATATTAAACTATTCTCAAAACAAAGTGAAGCTCAATAAGATACTAAATATTTCTCTATTTTTTCCTATGTTTAGACCTATAACACTGTGTCTTGCTAAGGCCCCTTTCAAGTGGAAGGACACAAGCATCTTTTACATAGATGCAAATTTGATGGGATCTATTGATGATTGCAAGTAACAATTGGGTATACTGTCAACATGAGCTCAAGAGCAGTTTCCTAGGTTTGTAAGAAGAAGATTACAAAGAAGCACATTGAGCAATATGGAAAACAATCTGGTATTATAGAATCTGAGGTGATGTTTTTATTTTCTCCAATCCATCTCCAACAATATACTGCAATGGTCAATGTTTTGAAGATGGTGAAGAATCCACCAATGTATGAATGATTCAAACACATTAAGTTTTATTTTCATTAACATGTACTGCTTGATTAAATGTTTGTTGTTGGATTCACATTGGATGACATTTACATCTTATTCTAGACTGGTTTTGGCAAGACATACACCATGGGGACTGGTTATGTAGAAGATGAGGAGATAGGAATTATTCCTCAAGTTATGGAGGCAATATTCAGAAAAATTGAAACATTGAAAAATCAAGCAAAATTTCAGTTAAGAGTTCCATTCATTCAGGTATGCTTCAATGCTCCTTTATTGTACTATTTGTTCCAGTTTTCTTCCTTATCTTCATCAATCATGATACTCAATTTTTTTATCCTTGTTTATCTCTCCTTTCTATATTTTGTTATTTAAACCTCAAAAAATTACTTTATTACATCAGCTGCATTCCTCTTGGGCTAAAGAGAGACACTTCTTGTCATGTGGCCCTTCTCTACATGGTATAGTATTATTTCTTGAGAAATGTTAATTAGGCTCCTGATGTATTTAGTACGTATTATTTAATTGGTAAATTTAAGCAGGAATAATCAATGTTTCCTTTCACTTGCCCTTTTCTTTGTGCTAATAGGCACAATTTAAATCCCAAATTAGCTTGGGCTTTTGTTGTGTATAGGTGAAGGTATGCGTAGATAACTTTGAAGGTCAAAATTAATAGGGGTAAAATGAGTAGAACAAATTCAAATAGGATAGCATATTCAAGCCTCAATGGAAACCTAGAATATATCAAAAAGAAAGTAAACCAAAATTGTTGAAGTTGTGCATTAAAACATTGTTTAAAACTTAATTTGTCAAAGAATTTACTCTAGATGATTCTTTCTCTAGCTAATTACTATTTTCCAATTTGGGCATTGATTAGAATGCAGGACCTTGATTAACATTCATCAAGTCGCATTCAACAACTAGCCTTCTACCCCCATGAGTGGCGGTCAATGTTATGACCAGTGCAGCATCCCATTCTACCACCTTATATGTCTTCATGGGTGGCCATGGTTTAATATATTAAACAATGGTGCAACTTTACACATGTGCATTTGCATGTGTATAAATCAATTTGCCTTTTTATTGACATTTGCCAGTTGTCATTAAGTTATCAATTATCGGATGTGTTCTGTATTTAATTTTGATTATTTTGTAAAAATCTTGATTATATGCCAAACACAGCTGATGATTGATAGTTCAATGTCTACTGTCAAGTGTTTATAATAAATCAATTTGGTTTATATTAATTGATATTGAATTATCAATTTGTAGCTGTGTTCTGTATTTTTAGTTCGTATATTTTGTGCAACTATATATTCAACTGGTTTTGAAGAAATGTTCAATTTCCCTAAAATCATTTATTGTCATTGAAATAACTAAGGGGACATCTTTTATTTAATCAGTGTTTAGATGCAACATGTCCATCAAGTAGTTTTGAATTGTTAATTATTTTGATTAAGTACTTTGCTATTCTGTATGGTTATTGTGTTTCTAATATACACTTGAATATTGCCAGGGTAAAACATTGGCATTTGTGTTGCCTATTTTGGAGTCATTAACAAGTGGACAATATTCCAAAGGTAGGAATAAGTCCTATGGAAAGCTACCTAGTGTGATTGTTTTGGTTCCAAATCGAGAGCTTGCAAAATAGGTATTATGTCAGCATTGACCTGTAAACTGTCTGATTATGTTAGTATTTTGAAAATATGTTATTTCTTTGGCAATTTCTCTACATCAGCAAATCTAGGAACTTTGTATGATGACTTTTGATATGTAGGTTCATGTGGATTTTGAGTTTTATGGTGGATCTGTTGGCATTAATACATGCTATGTGTATGGAGGTGCTCCGTATGGTCCACAGGAGAATGAACTATGCAGAGGTGTAGATTTTATTGTTGGAACATCAGGTCATATCAAGGTAAGTGAGTAGCTTTTATTAACTACTTTCCTGATATGCAACAATTCATTAGTTAAAAAAATGTTTCGATTTCTTTACATAGGATCATATTGAGAGAGGCAGTCTAAACTTGAAATCATTGAAATTTCATGTCCTTGATGAGGCTAATGAAATGCTTAACATGGGCTTTGTAATTTTGTATTGAAATTGTAACTAATAGACCAAATGATTTCTTTTGTGAATGAAATAAATTACATGTTTGCTGAGTTTTCAATAAGAAGTGCCAATTTCCATGATGTATCTTTAGCACCTCACTTTTAATGGTTACCTTCTCATGTTTACTTGTTCTTATTCTCAAATTGAATTCAGTTTCAAGTGTTTTTTTTTTTTTTTTTTTTGTAGTGTATCAAATTATGCTATCTCTACATTTAATTAAGATATCTGAATTCTTACAATCTTGTTATTTGTATAGATTACTCAAATATTTGGTGCTTTGTACTGTATCAGTTTGTGCTTATTTATCTGGATTCAACTTATAGTGATCCATATTTCAATGAGCAGTGGTTAGTGGTTAACTAAAGTTCATATCTCATGACCCATGTTTAAACTTCGTTGAACCATATTGAACATCAAAAATATTCTCAAAATTTGTTTGGAAAAATTGACCTTATATTGTGATATTGCTAACAGGATTCAACTCTTGACCCATGTTTCACAAGTAGTGGTTCATAAGAACAAATTTCTCATTACATTTTCTTGTATGTAGTCATATAGTTTGCTGAGGCATTTTTTTGATGTTATTTTGAGTTAGAAAAGCTGCTTCTGGGGCACTTACAAGGCCAACATGAGATTTGTAAAGCCAATATGTGACCAAACTCTTCATAGAAACAACCATCATTTATAAGCTTTAGCATAAAGCCTTGTTAAAATCTTAAATAGCATTTGTTTATATTTAACATTTATTATTTAATCAACTTTTTGGAATTTAGATTTGAATTCTATAATTTTAAAGAAGTATTGGTATTTAATGTTTTAATGTTATTTTAATTTTTAAAGTATAATGTTGATGTGTGTTTTATGATCGCACCAACAACAAAATAAAATATGAAGGTATCTTATCCTTTCTTGAGCAAAACCCCCTATATAATTAGATTGTGAAAGATCATACATGATTCCAAGGTTCTTAATCAATCATGTCTTGACTTATGATAAGTTCAATGGTTGATGTGATATGTTGGTGTCATAAAGGGACTTACATTTAAATTTTTCTTCATGTCCACAATATTGATTGAAACTACATTGCTTATTGCAATTTTGCTATGATTTTTCTTTGAATGATATAACTGAAGTAAGAGCCCATTGTGTAAGTCCACTAAGGAAGAGGGGTGAAATGAATGCCCATTATGCATTAAATGTCTTGCACCATGTAAGTGTGCTAGGTGCCATGTAGGTGTGGGTCTTTTCTACCCACATCATTTAATAGGTTGCTATACTTCAAAACTTTAATGTATGTCCACTACATCTCTTAATAGTCCCATTTCTTCCTGCTATTTTAGGAAAAGTCGAGGGTGTGAGTAAGGTTCAGACACTTTTTTTAGTGCAACAATGCCGAACTGGGTAAAGCAGGTGGGGTTTTTGACAGTGCTCAATGTGACCTTTTAATTTTTTTTAAAGCATGTATGTTGTTTATTTGTAGCAACTATAGTACATGCTGACACTTGCACTTTTCAAGTTGGTTTCCAAATTTTCTTATTACATGCTAACACTTGATACCTTATTTTTACCTCTTCAACAGATTGCATCAAAATTATTTAAACCTAATAGAAAAATTGTAGATCTTTTTGGTGATAATAAGATGAAGGAAAATGCAAGTGTGAGGCACATTGTTCTTCCCTACTTTTATAAAGCAAGAGCAACGGTTATACTAGATGCCATTCGCTGCTATAGCAGGTTGGACGAGAAATATATGATCTATGTATTTGGAAATGGTTTCTATAAAGAAAAACCTTCAATTCCTTCTCCTCCTTAGGCTCTTACACATGACACCAACCACCTTTGCTTCATGATGAGACATTCCTATAAATAGGAAATTAGAATATTTTCTCACTAATTATTCATTGTCCAAATTAGGTTTTCAGGATGGATTAGGTAGAATACAATGTATCTAGCCCATATCTTGTCTTTTCTAGAAACTTCTCCTAGAATCCATTTGAATTTTCCTAAAAATAGTTTACATCAAATACTGTGTCAGCAACTCATCAACCTTATCTTCCTCATTATTCACAAGTTTCAAGAAAATAAACTTGTCAACTTAGATTCGACGGTGAATCTTCGATCTTTAACATAATGCAACAGCTTGGCATTATCAATCTTCTAATGCTCGACACATACTGTGTTGCTCAATATCAACTAGAAATAGAAATAGTTTTGGGTGATGCAAGATTTCCCTTACACCTAGGATGACAATACATATGATATGATAATAAAACTCAATTGATAGGTTACTATGTCAAAGATGAACATCCACATATGAGATTAGAACAATTTGAGAACATAATTCCAACTTACCAAAATTAGCAAGCTCTCTCCAATAATATCTTTGTATAGTAATAACCCTTATTAATTTTTATTTTTTTTGGAAATCTAGAAATATAAATATTTTTGGGTGATGCAAGATTTCCCTTACACCTAGGATGCTCCTGCATCAAACACTTGGGGTAAATTGAGAAGTGACCCTATCACGTCTCAAGTAGTTAAAGGAAAACCAAAATGGTCAACCTCATAATGTGTTATCTATGATGAAATCCTCCACTAGTCTTCCTTTCCATTTGACTAGATACTCCTCATATGTTCTATTCCTTGTGCTTCTTCCGACAAGACTATTTAATATCAACTCAATCTCTTGTGTAGCTAAAGTAGATGCTAGAATACTCCATTGCACATTTGCAACTTCATCTCCACCACCTACCTCATAATATTCTATCAAATTAAATTTTTTAAATACTAGTGAAATATTTAGTTCAATAGGAAACTCTACTTCATAATCATTCTTTTTCACTACCTTGCATGGTCCAAACTTCTTCATTTTAAGCTTGTTATAGTCCTTCCTCAAATGAACCATGACTTCATCACCAATCTAAAATTACTTGTATGTCAATTTTAAAAATACCTTATCCTTATAATATGTATTCATCTTTGTAATTTTCTTCCTCAACCTCCTCATGGGTTTTCTTCAAATGTTCAACAAAATCTTTTGCTTTAGCACTACTTATGTCTCCTTTATCCAACTATCTCAATGTAGAAGCATTTCTAGGAATGCTCCCATATACAATCTAGAATAGTGATTTACCAATATTTCTATTGAAAAAATTATTATTTGAATTTGTTTTCCTGTGGTAAAATCAAATCCCAACCTTTTGGCTTTTCTCTAACCAAACATCTCAGCAAATTCTCCAAGCTTTGATTCAGAACTTCTATTTGTCCATCATTCTATGGATGATGTGATGAAGTGAACTTTAAATTTATCTTTAATTTCTTTCACAATGTATGCTAGAAATACCAAAAAAAATTGGTCTCTTGATTAGGAACTATACTCTTTGGAAGACCATGTAGTCTTACCACTTCTCTAAACTCTATTATATGAACAACATCACTTGTCTTTTTATAGGGAATGAAATGTTACATTTTTGAAAATATGTCAACTAATTCAAATATCAAATCATCCCTTGTTGTGTCCTTGGTTAACCAAGAACAAAATCCATAATGACATCTTCTTATGACTTCTTAGGTATAGGTAATGACTGATATAACTTCATAATTTGTTTCAATCCTTTTACCGTCTGGCATACTCTACAAAACTTTACAAAGTTCTTCATATCTTCTTGCAACTATGGCCAATAGTAATTTTGCATAACCAAAGCAATATTTTTATCTCTATCAAAGTGCTCATCCAATCCTCTACTATGCTTCTCCTTGACAAGATTATCTCTAATAGAACTTTTGAGAATGCACAACTAACTTCCCTTAAACAATATACTATCTTGGATTATGAAATCCAATGTCCTATCAATTGTAATAGGTTCTATATAAGATTTCCAAGATTCACCATTGTAATCTACATTTTCATAACCAAAACTTATCTTCTACTAAGAGCATCTACAACTCTATTAGACTTCCCACTCTTGTGTTTCAAAAAAATGTATAACTTTGCAAAAACTCAACCTATTTCAAATTCCTTCGATTCAATTTTGTTTAACTATTCAAATATTGTTAAGCTTGGTGATCAATATGAGAAAAGGCCTCCTTAGGAAGAAGATAATTTCTCCACTTCTTCAATGCCTAAACTATAGTATAACATTCTTGATCATAAATAGAATACTTCTATTTGGAAACATTCAATTTCTCAGTGGAATAAGAAGCAAGTCTACATTTTTGTCTCAAAATTACTCCTATTTTAGTACCACTAGCATCAAAATCTACCTAAAACAGCTAATTAAATCTAGAAGTGCTAAAATAGGATGTTTGCTTCCACAACATGCACAAAACAGTACAAAACAGGGAACCATGGAGGCTCACCTCCCATCCTAGGCTTCTATGAAGCCACCCACTGAGTAGGGAAAGCAAAGCCCAAATGGGATACACACAAAATTTTCTAATGCATGAAATTAGAAAACACATACAATCCCTTCAATGGCTTGCACATTGATTCACCATTAGAATCATAATTACATTGGGTGAAGGTGGGCTCTTCAAAGAGGAGAATGCCATACCCAAAAAAATTCAAACTGCAATTACATTCTTGCCACTCAAGGCTATCATAAAATCTCCTTGTCAAGCATCTCTCATGAGAAACTCCATTCTTAATCAAAAGGTAAATTCTTTTTTACTTTTGCAGTGGGGGATGCAGTATTATTTTTACAGAGACAAAGAATGATGCATCTGATCTTGTTGAATCATTTCCTGGTAAAGCTCGTGCATTGCATGGAGATATACAAAAGTCACAACGCGAAGTAGGTTATACTAACTCTTAGATGTGAACTGTTTGTCTTTAAAATGCTTTGTACTGAATGAGGATACTTGTTACAAGTGGGAGGCTTGTCAAAGATGATGTTTACTCACCTATGTGTATCTTTAGATTCAATAGAATTTTTTGGTTATTTTTGAGATATTTAATTTTTGAGATACTTGCACTATTGTAATCAAAGAGAGAACATCAGTCAGTTGTGCTCAAGTAACAATGGTCATGTATTGTTTCATTTATGTGAAAAAGGCACCATGCCCATACAGACGGGATGCAATGAAAAGTGTGAATTATTAAAATTGTGGAGTTATGGTGTTTTCATTTGGTATGGGATTTTTGGGAGCCTAGGTATGTTTTGTGCAGTTTTAGAAAAAAAGAAAAGATTGTGAATGTATATTACAACCAAAAAACTATAACATATTGATATTAAATTACATTGTACAATTTTTTTGAAGTATTGAAAAAGCCATATCAATATCATCCTCTAAATAACCTATCAATATGTTCTTTTTTAATTGATGTTTGAGAAAGTTACTAGTTCAGAGATCAGAAATTGATGAGATTATCTGGGGACTTGACACTGTTGAGAAATAACGTTTGATTGAATGAAGACCATATATTCTAGTTTTATCAAGAAGGAAGTAGGAATGGTTTTGTTCAGTCAAATATTGAAGTCATTGGCTAAGAAATGGAAAAGCATTTTGTTAGTTATGGTTGCGGTTTTCTGTTGTGCAGCTGCAATCATTGTTCTTATGGCTTGTCAAAGTGGTGTTCAAGTAAGTAGAGTTTTCTCCTTCACATTTGTGTTCGATCAGCAGAGGGTTCCCTTGTTTCTTGTGGCATCTAGAACTCATGAAATGAAAGGAACACTATCATCAATGGTTTTTTACTGTGAAGTTGAAGCAAACATCCTGGCCTGGAGGCACTATGAAGATTGGTGCATTGGTCAAGGTAGATGCACATATATGACCAAAATTGTTGTAGTTATGCATTAAAACCTAAAAAGACCTATGATAACAATATCATTCCTTGCCACTTAACCCAAGAAATAATCTCAAGTTGCAATTGTTTTACAGTGGAAAGGAGACAAAAGGTCCCTTGGGTGAATATTATTAGCCCTTATCACTACAGACTAAGATTTTCCTAATCAGACTATGATTTAGGTGAAGAATTCTTGGACTGTAGTGTTTGTCTCATCCTTGGCCCTTGAGGCAATGGCCTATTGTCCATATCCATATGTTTTTTTGAGAGAAAACAAGATTTCCTCTATTAAAATAATATCCTCACTTAGTTCAAATAATTGAAGTTATATAACCTCAGAAATGCTTGATCCTTTAACATTTCTTAAATTTGGATGGTGCATTCACCAAATGGATGTGAAGATGCATTTTTTGAGTTGGAATCTCCAAGAGGAAGCAAATATGTAAGTACTCGAAGGATTTGAATTTCAAGAAAGAAAGAACTAAATATGTTAGTGTCCACAGATTATCAAAAGTAGATCAATGCATCTCAAGAGTACAGTAGATTATAAAGAAAGTTCAAGGAGATTCCTAGAGCACCAGTTATGTCAATTGATCAAATCATTGTATGGGTTGAAGTAAACTCCTTGTGCAGGGTACAAAATAGATTGATTAGCACCTTTGAGTTTATGAATTATGTCAAAGTCTTTTAGACAACAACTTTGCACACTTTTAAACTAGACTCTTAGTAATTGAATCTGCACAAATTAATATTCAGTGTGTGTGTGTTCAGCAACTCGACAGAACTTTTTTTCAATATAAAACTACAGTGTTAGAAATACAATAACAATAATCTTTACAATTCCAACTCTCTTTTTGTTTAATTACACTTCTGTATCAGACACAGCTTTCAAACTGCTAGTTTCTTTTGTATATTAATATGTGCACATGAAAATACTATCATGCCATTAATTTTTTAAATAGTGCATGATGCATATTTTCTTAGTACTTGCTTCAATTTATTGAAATCCATTAATGCATTGTATTTTAATCATATAGATTCTGAGATCTGGATTTTACACTCAATGGAGTCATAGAGTATATTTCTAACTTCTACCAATTTCTAATTATAATTTTGTAGGTGCAAATTGGTACGTATTCATTTACATTTGATCACATGTATGGAAGCACTAGTTCTCCATCATCATTGTTTTTTGGAGAATGTGTTGCTCCACTTGTTGATGGTTTATTCCAAGGTTATAATGCCACAGTTCTTGCATATGGACTGGTGTGTGTCATCTCATCATGGCACCTACATGTTGGTTGATCGATTTCTTTTTTAAATCCCTAAACATATAAAACTAAATTTCATAGATCTAATCTCTAATCTCTAAACTTTTAAAATTTAATAAAATTCATATTCTGACTTGTTTATTATTTGACAAGTTGTTCCTAGAATCATGATTGTAACTTAGTTTCATCACAATGATCCTTATGAACTTACATGTACATTCACTAACAAGTAACTCTAGATGAAACTTTAAGTTTATTTATCAAATTTCAACATTCTCGCCAAAATCTGAACTACATTATCTCATGATTGTTGCAGAGTACCACTACTCACATGTGAAATAGGCATCTAGATTATTGAACCCTTCTTAAAATTAGTTTCATTGAATTAATATATGTTATGCTATCACTGGGTGTGTAATTTGAGCATGAGAATAATGTCATATTTATCTACGTGTTTTTCCTAACAAACTTCTTAAATATAATTTCTATAAGTTTTTAAAATTAGAGTAGATGAATTATTCTATAGGAAAAGGGGTTGCATTTAGGCATTTATTGATAGGTTTGGACATGACCAATTTTCTATTTCTAGTAGATTATAATGATGATAGTATTGGATTTTTTTCCATGTTTAATTTTTCTCGTGATTCTTGAACTTTTAGGTTGTTGCTTCACAAGATTGGCCTAAACTTATAAAGGATGCAGGTTTGTTCTATGTATGCTCAAGCACATCGGAAAGAATTGACTCAAGAGATAGAAAGATCATATGAGGGGCACTATATCTACACTTTCAACTCCCATGCATTGCTATATATTTCATATTCTAAAAAAGGAAAAAATCATATATTCAAAAAAACACAGAAAAAACATAAAACTTTCTTTCACTAGTATGAGTATATTTATCTATATTGTTTAATTGAATCACCCGTTTCTTATGAGAAGAGTCTAGTACATAAAATATTTGGTGGCCGACTCATAAGTCAGGTTGTTATTTTTAGGTGTTTATATTTTCAAAATTTTTCGTACTTTGCTAACAAGGATGAGTGAATGTAAGAAGATATCAGAAGAAGTTATTCATATCTAAACATCATCTTTTTTAATATTAGCGAGGGAATAGAGAGGGGCTTATAGACACCTCCAAGATTTATTGTTCATTTCATAAATGGGATTTTTTGAGTCACTTAAACCTTTCAAAATTATTTTTATGTTGGGAACTCTAGGTTATAGTCTTAGAAAAGTATTTTATTCATTAACAATTGCTTCAACCTAGCTTTTAGGTGAAGTGCACGCAATGTTCTTATTGCTCAAATAAATTTGATCCTTTCTTATATTTGAGCCTAGAGATCATTCGAGCAGATTCCTTGTTGAAAGCATTATCCCATTACACGGCAGTGGAGTAGTTAGATGGGGGTGTGAAAAGATATCAATGTGAATGATGCAAAGTAAAAGTGAAGGCTCTAGAACAACTCAAAATTGATAAAGCACCACATGTTCTTGCAATTCATCTCAAGCACTTCAGTGTAGTTGGATTTGGAGGAAAAATTGACAAAAAAGTAGACTTTGGTTGTACATTGGATCTCAAACCATTTGTTAGTAGTTCACATGTAAGTAGCCCTTACAATATTATTTGCCAATGGATCACATTTTTAGTGGAATCTAGTAATATATTTTTTGTAATATCTACTAGTTTTTAAATAAATTTTGCACATTTGAATGATATTCTAGTTTCTCTGTCTATTGATCAATCATAGGAGGGAAATTTTAAGTACACTCTTTATGATGTTCTTGTTCATGATGGATGGAGCACACATTCTGGTCATTATTTTTGCTTTATTCATTCATCCACATGCATCTGGCATCTGATAATCAGGTATACATTTGCTACAGTTGTGAAGACATGTTTAATTTTGTGGAGCAAGCTCATTATAATTTTTGTATAACAGAATACACAAAAGAACTACAATTTTTTGTAGAACCTTTTCTTTATATGGTAACACTAATTATACTGAAGTTGCTTAGGCTGATTGAAGTTATTCTTATGACATTTTGTACTCTAGGTCTATTCAGTCAGTGAGAAAAGTGTGCTTTCCCAGAAAGCTTACATGCTATTCTATATAGGAGATAAGAAAACTAGCATTCAAATAGCAGGTGGGTCTGAATCTCAATATAATGGCTCTAAACTAAAGAAGAGGGTGTCATTGAACATTGGACATCCAAAGGAAAACCACTTACAAGATTCATATGCCCCCTAGGTGATAGAAAATATGCATTCTTTCCAAATGACAACAATCTCTTTTAGTGTTGCAGGTGTAAACAAGATACCCCAATAGGTAGAAAATTTGTCAAATGTCAATTTCATTTCAGAAAGTCTAGAAAAGAACACAAGTTCTGGCTAGTCATGCAGTAAATCCAGATCATTAGCAGATCATGATGCTACATTACAGATGGTGCCTCCAAGAACCAATGGTATTCAAACAAATAATGTCTTCTAGTCAATTCATACCATAAGTAATGGATGCAAATCGAATGGGTCTAGTAATAATGTTAAGAAGCAAGAATATGAAATAAAGGGAACTGATTTTGCAGGTAATTTTAATATTATGGTTGTTAGACATTCTCGAAACTGTGATGTGAGCAATGATAATGAGAACTATATTGGTAGAAATTCTGAAGCTTATTCAAAAGTTAATGGTAACAGATCATGAGAATGTCAAACATTCTACAAATGGTTTGACAGGTATTATTACTCGGCATCATGCTACTAAACTTCCAAAAAATAATTCAAATGGTAAACTTGTAGCTGGTGAGCATCTATAGAATGGTAGTGTGGTCCACAATTCTATAGATAATGAGAGTGAGGCTGCTAAGCTCCTATCCCTAGAAGATGGTTGCTTATTTCAAGTGCTTGTTTTTTGTATTAATGTTGCAATGTATATGTTTGTTTTTGAGAAAATTGCTTTTAGTCCTAATGAATCTTTATATGTTCCTTTTGGCAGGGAGGCAAAAATGGTTCTTTTCTCTGTAAGGGAAGGGAAATGAATGGGTCATGTGTAAAAGCTATGCATCCACATAGGTTGCAGAAACATAGTTAAGAAACTAAATGTATTTCCAGCCAAAAGTACCAAAAACACCATGAGGACAACCACTACTCGTTAGTAGAAACAGATTGAAGCTTATGAAGCATCTTCCATGTCCTCAATTTTTACAAGCATTATCTTTTAGGGGGCATTTTCTTCTAAGAACAATGCATATTTTGAGGAAGAAACAATCCAATGAAAGGAAGAAATGCACAAAGTTACAGCTTAAGAAGGATGACATTTTTCTTAAGCAAAAATGCCTTCTGGAAAAGAGTTTCCAGCTGCGAAAAGTTTTGCATGTTTAGTCGCTTCTAAGTATCCACAACAATCCTGTGGAAAGGGTCTGTCAAACAAAATAAATGGTTGTGTTTCTATGCAACAAACATGGACATCAAAAATTACATCTGGTGTTGTTCAAAATGGGTGTAACATTGCTAATATTTGTGGCTGAAGAAACAGGCTAAATATTCTTGTGGCGGGGTCATTGTGGCGGCGATGACAGTTGGTGTCACCACCATAGTGGCCTTGTCGCAATGCTTTCCGTGGACGTCGCAATTGTGACGTCCATGCTGACCATGCAAAGATCCTTGGCATCACCGCTACAGTGGCACTGTCGCAATGCTTTTAGTGGATGTCACAATTGTGACATCCACTGCAAGCATTGCGACAGCTGTCAGCATCATCGCCACAACGAACCCGTCACCAAATGCTGATGCGACCCCATCGCAATTTTCCATGGATGTCGCAATTGCGATGTCTAGGGAAAGTATTGGGATGGCCACCGCCGTCACGACCTCGTCACCAAATGCCATCGCTACCTCATCACAATGCTTGTGGTAGATGTCGCAATTGCGACGTATGCCGCAAGCATTGTGACGAGATTCGTGCCATAATAAATTGGTCTCATAGCGATGGATAGGCGTCATAATTGTGACAGCATAGGATAGACATTATAATTTGTGACTAAAAACAATGACGTCTATTACTGTCGCAGTGGCGACACATTACGTTCGTAATTGTGACACTTAGCCATCACAAAAATTGATGCCAAATATATTAATGCATGCTCCATCTTAAGAGTTTTTATCTCTTCTACTTGAACTTTGTTTTTCTCCATTAGTTCTTCTATTGCTGCATCAAATTCTTTGGAATCTCCTTTGGAAAATACTTGTGTGGTGTCAATCTCCTTGTAGTGAATATCACTTTTGGCTATAGCTATTTCCTTCGTTCTTTTTAAGGATTTCTTAATTGCTCTCTAGCTTCCTCTACCTTGTGTAGAGTGAGATGCACATCTATTACCTGGTTCTCAATGATCTTCCCAAGTTTGAAAACTTCCATCTTCAGATCTTTTCCTCCAAGCTATTAAGCTTCTTCTTGAGAGAATCTCGCTCTGATACCAATTGTTGGAATGTCTTAATGGGAAGAGTGCTTCTAAGAGGGGGAATGAATCAAAAGTATTGACCTTTTTATCTATTTTAAATCCTTAATAAAATATAACTAGAATTAACATGCATGCATATCAATATTAAACAATCATGAGAAGAAAACATGCATCACCACATAACACTTGAGATTTTGGTGACGCAAAAACCCTCCAGGAATAAGAAGGTAAAACTAGGGTGGGGATGATACCCACAAAATTACCACAGCAATTGATTTCAACCACTTCTGATGGTTTGCCCTATTAAAGGCCTGCCCTGTTAAAGGCTACAACACACTGTTAAATGTGACCCTATAAAAGGATTTCTACACTCTGTTAGGAGTGTGCCTTGTTAGAGGACTTTAGAACATTCAACTTAGAATGCCACAATGTTAAAGGATTTAAATAGAGTTGTTAAACCCACCTAACTCAATAGGATTTCCAAATTCTTAATATAATTGTGAGAGAGTATTAAAATAATACACCTAATCTAATGCAATCTCTAATGTTGATCTTAGGTACTTGATTTTCTCTTCTATCACTGATCTCTGCTAGATCTGATCAGCTGATTATGTTCCTTGTTCTGTTCTTATCAACTAGATTTATAAATGCTATCCTTTCCACTAAATCTTTGACACCAAATGTTCTGCAATGACCTTAATAACAGGCTCTACTTTTCCTACTTCTTTCCACACTTCTCACCCCTTTTTTTTTCAATGGCATCAAGACTCCCTTATAAATATTAGTGGTTCGTTATGCATTCGTGATTCAAATGTTCTCGCTCAAACCCTTGAAATTCACCTATTGGCTGCATGCAGTCTCCAATTTTCTGATTGGTTGCATGAAGATTGCATAGGTGGTTGGGAGGATTTGATCTTATCCTTTTATCCTATCATGAGTCATGCATAACCCTTTTACTTCTTGGCTTGTGACTACACAAACTTTCATGTTGATCCTGCATTGCTCGGCACATGAAGTAATACTGATGCTCAACACCATCTATTCTGGATTGCTCAGCATCTACTGTGTTTCTGTATTACTCGGCACCTGTAGAAATATTGTGTTACTCAGCACCTATAGAATTCCAGTGTCACTCGACACCTTTAGAATTCTTGTGTTACTCAACACCTATTAACTTGTTGCATTACTCGGCACCTATTAGTGACTCGACACATACTGTCTTCTGATCTACTCAGCACTATCTATAACTTGGCATGTGTTAGAGTTTTGGCTCAACTTCCATTGTATACTCGGCATGTATAGTGAAGATGGCTAAGTGCGTTGACACTCATTTGTCAATCTTACTTATTTGATCAATAGGAGTGAGGGAGAGGGAGAGAGAGATCTATCAAGTTATGTATTCTAATAAAAATGTATCTATCCTATCCTTGTTTCCATCCCATCCTCTCTCTACATCAATCTCGCTCTCTCATTTTTTCTCTTTATCCTATCCTCATCTCTCTTTTTCCTATCCCCTTCTCTCTCTCTCTCTCACTCTTTATATTGTATCCCCTAATATCTCTCTCTCACTCTTTCTATCTTTCCCCAAATCTCACTCTCCCCCTCCCTCTTCTTATCTCTCTCTCATCCCCTTCTCTCTCCTAATCTTTCTATTATATCCTCTAATTCTTCTATCCATCTAATCCTCTCTCTCTCTCTCTCTCTCTCTCCCTCTGTCCCTCTCACATCCCCTTCTCTCTCTCAAAATTTCTATCATATCCTCTAATTCTTCTATATATCCCATCCTCTCTCTCTCTCTCTCTCTCTCTCTCTCTCTCTCTCTCTCTCTCTCTCTCTCTCTCTCTCTCTCTCTATTATTCATATTGAAAATTGTAAATAAAACAACATGTCAATGGTTATTATGTTGTTTTAGTGCAATTTGGACCAGATTCTACTATTGTTCACATGTATTTGTATACCAAGTATGCAAGTGTAAGGATTTTTGTGCTTGGAAATGCTAAATTTTATATTTTTCACGTGCCAACATCTTATTTTATGTTAGTATCTTATGATTAAGCATAAAATAATCATATTAATATCTTATTGTTTATTTGATTCATGTTATTGTTTGTAGGGTAATTTGCATCTACAATCGTGGGAAAGAACGGGAGAGGAATGATTGAAAAATGAGAGGTAGCAAAGGCAAAAGCAATGGAGCATATGAGGATATTATGTGAAGGTACATCATCAAATGCCTCCAATGTAAGTGAGGAAAATCTACCTATTGATATTGATGTCAAAAATGCACCTAATTTGACAAACAAAAATGTTCAACATACCCCAATTGAAATGATCATGAAAAATACACTTAGGTCACCTAATGCCCCTAATGAGAAATCTAAAGTTGAAATGATGAATGCACATGATGTAAGTAATGAAAATATAGAGCATGTGCATACATCAACATCTCCTAGAATAATTCATAGAAAACCAAAGTTTATAATTGACATTGATGAAAATATTTTGAAGCCAATGCATGATAAAATGTCAAAAAAAAATTGTAGGAGAATTGTTCAAAAGATTTGGAATAACTATTTTGAAAATTTAAATCAAAGTGGAAGATGCCAAATTATTGTTGAAATGGTTAAAAATATAAAATTTAGAGAGACAATGAGAATTTTGGGGTTAAGAACATCTGAAAATAGTAGTGAAAGAACCATTGTTAGAAATCTCTTTGATGCATACAAATCCATTGGTATAAAAGTACATACTAAAGATGCTAATACAACTTGACAGGTCCTCGCATCAACCATTATGGTAAAGGAAATGCAAGGATAATTAGAACAATGTTAGTCAAAGCCTTAGTGAGGTGGGAGAAAATTAAGAATTCTAATGAGACTTCTTTTTGGTCATTCCAAGGTAGACTCCTACGTAAGGATAAAGTTATTGTTGATGCACTAAGAACATTAATAAAAAACTTTTGGCAAGACAACACAAGGGCTTCACCAAGCCAAAAAGATGTTGTCAAAAGACGAATTGGAAAAATAAACCATGAACCACATGCAAAATATTTTTTGGATATGACTCAAACATAATTTTATGAAATGTTTCTTCAAAGATTTCCTCAAATTAAAATCAGCCAAAGGCTTTTTGAGATGACCAAACCATTCTACATTAAGATAAATCATACACACACTACATGTTGTTGTAGGGTTCATGTTGAGTTTTCTATACATTATGATGTTTATCATTATATATGTTGTACTTTGCATACTAACGAAATATTGCAAGAATTTGGTCTACAATTACCTCCTAAGTCATCAAGAGAATTTATTGCAAGTGTACTATGCAAATGAGATGATGGGTGCATTTATTATAAGTTCATGTGTTTGAAAGGTTTTTTCCCTTAATGTGGTGGTATGTAAAAGTTGTATAGATGCCTACATCTAGATAGCACACATGGAATTGGTAAGACATTAGTTTCTCTTGGAAAGTATAAATTAGCTATATATGGTGTTAAAGATGGAAAAGAATTAAAGAGGTGTGAATTAGTGAAAAGTGATGTATGTGTAGCTGGTTTTATGAAATTATTTCAAGAGAAATTTTTTTATGACTACATAGGTCATACACATAGAGCTAGATGGTTAGATGAGAAATTTAAGTTCTGTAAGGACACTTTTCCCTTGGGTACAATTGTGTTAGTTGTTGACTTCACTGAAAACTATACACTAAAACCTCAAAATGAAGTGCAACCAATGTAAGAGATACAAGTGTCAATTTTTGTACACAACATTTATTCATGCACATGATAGCACATAGGATGATAGAAAAATATTAAGAGAGTATCACTTCTATATCAGTGATGATCATGTTAGAATTCTTTTAGAATAACTGAGAGGGGGGGTGAATCAGTTATTCAAGGTCCAAATGCCCTATTAATACCTTTTTAATGAATCCATACCCTTTTCATCTATTCAAACTTAAATCAGTCATACAAGCAAATTATTGTAAATCAACATGCAAAGATAAAACATTCAAGATCAACACATGACACAATGATTTACGTGGAAACCCAATTTGGGAAAAACCACCAGTAACATGCTACTTGATTCTCACTCTTCTGAAGTGATGCCTTGTTAAAAGCCTGCCCTGTTAAAGGCTTACAACACACTGTTAAATGTGACCTTGTTAGAGGATTTCACCAAACTATTAGGAATGGGCTTGGTTAAAGGTCTTTAGAACATTCACTTGGAATGTCACCCTGTTAAAGGATTTATCTAATGGTTGTTAAACCAACCTAAGTCCATAGGACTTATCTTACTGTTACAATTGCTAGAAAGTAACTATAATGGTCTTTTGATCTGACATAACTTACAACATACTTTGCAAATTTTAGATCACTCTTTAAGTTCAATCCTTATGCTTGGCTTCAATCACTTCAGCTCTGACTGCTTGTTTCCCTCTCAAGCTTCGTCTCCTTGAGTCTTATTACTCATTTTGCCAATACAATCATTCTTGTGGTCATCTATTTAAATAGAGTTCCTGTGCTTTCTTCTCCTTAGCACATTCTACAACACTTCATGCTTTTATGCTTGACCACAGCTCTCTCTCTCACTATCCCCTCTTTTCCCACTTTTTTTTTTCATCAACTTATGTCTTCTTATATAGAAGTCTGATTTGCCTTTTTCCGCTCAATTTTTCCTTTCCAATCTTAGGGTTTCAAAATGGATTAGTTAGGATACAATGTATCTACCCCATATCTTGTTCTTTTCTAGAAACTTTGCCAGTTGTATCTTAAAAATGTTCTACATAGTGTTCTGTGCCACCAACTCATCATTCTTATCTTCCTTTTAATTCACAGATTTCTAGATAACAACTTTGTCAGCTTAGATCTGACGAATCTTCGATTTCCAAAATAATGCAGCAACTTGGCATTATTGAGTTACTGGCGCTTGGCATCTCTATGTTACTCGGCACCTATACCTGCTCGGCACTTGGTTTTGCTTGGCACTTGATTCTTCTCGGCACTTGATTCTGCTCGGCACTTGATTCTGCTCGGCACTTAATTCTGTTCGGCACTCGATTCTGCTCGGCACTTGATTCTGCTTGGCACTTGATTCTGCTTGGCACTTGATTTTTCTTGGCACTTGATTCTGCTCGGCACTTGGTTTTGCTCGGCATCTGAACTTGGTTTGAGCTTTACAAAAGACTTAGCTAAAACCTTAGATCTTTGATATGTTTCAGTGTGCTCATTCTTTGTATCTTTTAGTATGTCATCCAATACACTGTTTCATCTATGGCTTAATTGATCCTTGTACTTCATTACAACATCATAACTTCAACCTTTCTCTAGGTGTTCTAGTTACATCTTATTGATTGCCTCCACCTTGACAATCAACTAATTGATAGTATTTGGATCACTAAAGCAATTGTCATCCCTGCAAGTAGCAAGTTTGACATCAATGAAAAAATAATGATTGAGGAAATTCTTTACTAGTTCCATATATTATTCCAACAACTTTTCTTATGATCATTTCAATCATTTCCAACAATCTCCCTCTTTGGCATTGATGGCAAACCAAACTGATCAAGTAATCAATTTAGTTACCACCAAGATTGTATATGTTGGCTTGCTGCATTTTCACTACTGATCACATATATCTCCCTCTTTCTTTGCATTGATCAGTTTTCTGCATATTTATCCCTCTTTGACATAAATGCCAAAGATGTAGCATCTTTATCATGCAAAATATAAGCTTTGGCTTCTTGTTGTTTTTCTCCCTCTGTCACCATGCTTGTGACTGATTTGGATTTTATGTTCCTGTTGTCATCCTTTGCATCAACCTGTTTATATTTCAATGATTTATTCCTGTTGATGCAAGGCAGCTTCCTTGTTGCCTTAAACTACTTGACTTAGGGGTATAACCCCCAACTTGCCTCTAAGATATTCATAGACATCCTTGGGAAATGGTTTGGTGAAGATATCTGCAGTTTGTTCCTTTGTGTGAATGTATTCCAACTTCACTTGTTTGTCTTCTACCAATTCTCTGACATAATGATACTTGATTTCAATATGCTTGGTTTTTGCATACATCAATAGATTTTTGGATATGTTTATAGCACTTGTATTATCACAATACAATATCTCCAGTTTTATTACTCTTTCTTTCATTCCATTCAATAGATGTGTGAGCCATACAATGTTTGTACAATTGACTGCAGTTGCCACATATTCTAATTCTGTAGTGGACTGGGATATACATGTTTGTTTCTTGCTAGTCCAGGTAACCAACCTTTTGCCTAGAAATAATGCACCTCCACTTGTGCTTTTTCTTTCATCAATGTTTCCTCCCCAGTCTGCATCTGTATATGCATTAAGTTCAAATTTTCCATTCTTTTTGTAGTATAGACCAAAGTCATCTTTAGGATTAGCAGAGAACTTAGCCACTATTCCGACTGCTAATGCTATGTCTGGTCTACTATGTACAACATATTGTAGTTTTCCAATCATGGATTTGTACATTGTTTGATTGACTTCAGTTGACTCATCATTTTTGGATAGCTTATTTCCTGTGGCCATTGGTGTGTTGACTGGTTTGGATTCCTCCAATACAAATGTTTTAAGAATTTCTTTGATGTATTTTTATTGTGTGATAAATATTCCATGTTTGAGTTGATATACTTGCAATCCAACAAAAAATTTGATTTCTCCAAACATAGACATCTCAAATTCATGTTTCATTTTGTTAGCAAAGCCTTTGCAAAGTACTTCCTTACCACCAAATACTATGTCATCCACACAAATTTTAGATACAATAATGTCTTTACCTTCTTCAGCTTTGATGTACATGTTGTTGTTATCATCAGTTCTTTCAAATCCAATTTGCACTAGATACTTGTGAAGTCTCTCATACCATGCTCTAGGTGCTTGTTTCAAACCATAGAGTGCTTTGTGTAACTTACACACCATATCCCTATTGTTTTCATCAACAAATCCTTCTGGTTGTTCAATGTAGACTTCTTCTTCTAGTATACCATTTAAGAAGGCATATTTTACATCCATCTGATAGACTTTAAAAATTTTTTAGGCAACATATGCAAGTAAAGTTCTCACTCCTTCCATTTTAGCAACAGGAGTGAATGTTTCTCCACAGTCTATTCCTTCTTCTTGAGCATAACCCTTGCATACTAATCTGGCTTTGTTTCTAATAATCTCACCATTCTCATCTAATTTTTTTCTGAATACCCATTTGGTGCCAATCACATTCTTGTCAGTTGGTTTGGGAACCAAACTCCAGGTTTTATTTTTTCTTATTTGATCAATTTCTTCTTCCATAGCTTTATACCAGTCATCATCTTGTAATGCACCATGTACTATCTTGGGTTCAGATTAGTTAATCAGACATGATTCATGTCTTAGTTTTTTCTTTATCATTGGTCTTGCATCTTTGTCACCAATTATTTGTTTAGCAGGGTGATGTACTTTCACATATTTGGATAATCTTGGCTCTGTCCTTGTTTCCATGTTTGATCTTTCGGATTCAGGATCACTATGCACTTCATTGCCAGGTTGTTCTTCATCATGTATGTTGTCTTCAGAATCAGATTGTGCATTTTCTTCATTCTGTAACTTGGCTTCTGAATGCAACTCGACATTCACTGGTTGTGAATCGGCTGAAACTGACACTTGTTGTTGATTTTCAATTTGATTGGCATCATCCTCATCAGCAGTCATTCCTTCATAAGAATATACAAAGGTTCTATATTCTTCCATTTTCTTTGGTATTTTAGCTTGAACTTCTGTGTGCTCATCAAAATTTACATTTGCACTTTCCACAATTTTGTTAGTGTTAATATTCAAACACTTATATGCCTTACTTCTAGTGGAGTAACCGAGAAATATACCTTCATCACTTTTTGCATCAAATTTTCCATTTCTAACATCTTTAAGGATAAAACATTTGCAACCAAACACTTTGAAATGTTTTACATTTGGTGAGTAACCATACCATAATTCAAAAGGTGTTGTATTTGTACCTTTCTTAACATGTACTTGGTTCAGTGTATGAATAGCTACGCTTACAACTTCTCTCTAGTATTTTAGAGCAACATTCTTTTCCATCATTAATGTTCTGGCACAGTCAATTACAGATCTGTTTCTTCTTTCAGCAATTCCATTCTGTGGGGGAGTTCTAGGAGTTGACGTTTGTCTTTTGATTCCATTGTCATTACAGAATATCTCGAATTCATTTGATGTAAATTCACCACCTCTATCTGATCTTAGGCATTTCAAGCTTTTTTCAATTTCCTTTTCAACTCTAGCCACATACCACTTAAACATTTGAAAAGCATCAGATTTTTGTTTTAAGAACATAACAATCATCATCCTGGAATAGTCATCAACAAATAACATTATGTATTTATCTCCTCTATAGCTTTGTATTTCCATTGGACCACATACGTCAGTGTGAACTAACTCAAGTATCTCTTTAGATGTATAGTTTTTGCTTTTGAAACTTGATTTTGTCATCTTTCCTAGCTGACATTATTTGCACATGATATTATTAGGCTTCTTTAATTTTGGTAAACCTTTGACTTTCTTCATTCTACTGATGTTGACTAGATTGTCAAAGTTGACATGACATAATCTTCTATGCCATAACCATTCATCATCAAATTTTGCAAGTAGACAAGAAACTTCATAAATATCAAGGTAAAATAAATTACTCTGTTTGTTCTCCTTTTCCTATCAGTTTACCATCATTGTCATATATTTTTGCAATTTTGTTTTCAAATTCCACTTTGCAACCTACATTGCCTAATTGTGAGACACTCAGTAAATTGTAGTTTAATCCTTCAACATAGTATGCATTGTCACATGAAATTTGTTCTGTGAGCTTAATGGAACCTTTTCCTTTGATTTGACATGGAGCATCATTACCAAATCTAACACTATTTCCATCATACTGAGTAAAGTTAACAAACTTACTTTTGTCTCCTGTCATGTGATGTGAGCATCCACTGTCTATGATCCATCTGTCATTCTTGTTTATACATGTCACCAGTGTTGTGGCTTCTTCTTCATCAAATTGGTCCTTCATGGCTACATAAACAACTTCATCATCATTGTCATCAAAATTTTCTTCAACAATATAACACTTCTTACCTTTTTCTTTGTAATCTCTCTTGTCATCATCTCTTCCGTTCTTGTATTTTTTGCCTTCCTTGGAATCCTTTTTCTATGGACATCTTGCAACAATATGACCTACTTCATTGCAATAGAAACAAATGATAGGCATCTTACCTTTGAATTTTCCTTTGCCCCTGTGAAATCTTCTAGCGAGCAATGCTTCCAATTGTTCCACATCTTCCTCATCAGTGCTACTGTCACCAGATATATACTTCATTTTTCTTCCTTTCCTTGATTTCACCTGTTTGACATCTTTCAGTGATAACTTGGCCTTAAAAGCAGATTCAGCATTTTCAGGTTTGTAGTTGTCAAAGTTAGATAACTCAAATGCAGTGAGTCTACCTATTATACCTTCAAAGCTTAGATTATTTCCTGGTATACATCTTAGCTCTTGTATTGCTGATACTCTAATAGCATAGATAGGGAGAAAGGTTCTTAAGAACTTACTATTAATAGTACCTTCATCCAGTTGACCATTCAAGCATCTTATTGCACTTACCACTTCCTTTATTCTTGCACCATACTGAGCAGCATTCTCATTTTCTTCCATTTTCATGTCATCAAATTTTCCTCTGAGACTTTCTCTTTTTGCTCTTTGTACATTTTGATCTCCTCCATAGATGTCTGATAGGGCTTTCCACATTTTGAATGCAATGTCACATCCTTTGATATCATCAAATTCAGCATAGCTGAGTACAGAGGCAATTTCCAGCATTATTTGGTTGTGTTCTTGCTTGTTTTTCATGTCTTCAGCAGTAGGAACACCTGTTGGATCTACATGCTCAGTGACAATTGAATTTTGGGCATAATCTCCTATGGGTCCAAGATGTAGCTTCATCAAACTTTTCCATGCAACAAATTTTTCTTTGTTAAGCTTGGGAACTTCTCTCTTTAGCATTTTGATCTTTTCTGCTAGTAGTCCCTTTAAACTGAATCAGCAGTCAGGCTCTGATACCAATTGTTAGAATTCTTTTAGAATAACTAAGAGGGGGGGTGAATCAGTTATTCAAGGTCCAAATGCCCTATTAATACCTTTTTAATGAATCCATACCCTTTTCATCTGTTCAAACTTAAATCAGTCATATAAGAAAATTACTGTAAATCAACATGCAAAGATAAAACATTCAAGATCAACACATGACACAATGATTTACGTGGAAACCCAATTTGGGAAAAACTACCAGTAACGTGCTACTTGATTCTCACTCTTCTGAAGTGATGCCCTGTTAAAAGCCTACCCTGTTAAAGTCTTACGACACACTGTTAAATGTGACCTTGTTAGAGAATTTCACCAAACTGTTAGGAATGGGCCTGGTTAAGGGTCTTTAGAACATTCACTTGGAATGTCAGCCTGTTAAAGGATTTATCCAATGGCTGTTAAACCAACCTAAGTCCATAGGATTTATCTTACTGTTACAATTGCTAGAAAGTAACTATAATGCTCTTTTGATCTGACATAACTTACAACATACTTTGTAGATTTCAGATCACTCTTTCAGTTCAATCCTTATGCTTGGCTTCAATCACTTCAGCTCTGACTGCTTGTTTCCCTCTCAAGCTTCATCTCCTTGAGTCTTATTACTCATTATGCCAATACAATCATTCTTGTGTTCGTCTATTTAAACAAAGTTCCTGTGCTTTCTTCTCCTTAGCACATTCTACAACACTTCATGCTTTTATGCTTGAACACGGCTCTCTCTCTCAATATCCCCTCTTTTCCCACTTTTTTTTTTTCATTAACTTATGTCTTCTTATATAGAAGTCTGATTTTCCTTTTGCCACTCAATTTTTCCTTTCCAATCTTAGGGTTTCAAAATGGATTATGTAGGATACAATGTATCTACTCCATATCTTGTTCTTTTATAGAAACTTCGCCAGTTGTATCTTAAAAATGTTCTACATGGTGTTCTGTGCCACCAACTCATCATTCTTATCTTCCTTTTAATTCAAATATTTCTAGATAACAACTTTGTTAGCTTAGATCTAACGAATCTTCAATTTCCAAAATAATGCAGCAACTCAGCATTATTGAGTTACTGGTGCTTGGCACCTCTATGTTACTCGGCACCTATACCTGCTCGACACTTGGTTGTTCTCGGTACTTGATTCTACTTGGCACTTGATTCTGCTCGACACTTGATTCTGCTCAGCACTTAATTCTGCTCGGCACTTGATTCTACTCGGCACTTAATTCTGCTCGGCACTTGATTCCGCTCGGCACTTAATTCTGCTTGGCACTTGATTTTTCTTGGCACTTGATTCTGCTCGGCACTAGGTTTTGCTCGACATCTAAACTTGGTTTGAGCTTTACAAAAGACTTAGCTAAAACCTTAGATCTTTGATATGTTTCAGTGTGCTCATTCTTTGTATCTTTTAGTATGTCATCCAATACACTATTTCATCAATGGCTTAACTGATCCTTGTACTTCATTACAACATTATAACTTCAACCTTTCTCTAGGTGTTCTAGTTACATCTTAGTGATTGCCTCCACCTTGACAATCAACTAATTGATAGTATTTGGATCACTAAAGCAATTGTCATCCCTACAAGTAGCAAGTTTGACATCAATGACAAAACAATGATTGAGGAGATTCTTTACCAGTTCCATATATTATTCCAACAACTTTTCTTATGATCATTTCAATCATTTCCAACAGATCAAACTCATTCATCAGAGTTTGTGCAAGGATGTTTTAGAGTTTTCTATGACAATTTGAGGGAAAGAGATAAAAGATACAATCAACACATTATATGGTCAAACAATTGCACCACACAATTCAAGAATGAAAGGATGTTCTATTAGTTGAGTAGGATGCACACGACAAGTGAAGTGCAAAATTTTTGGAATTTCATTGAGGTAGGACATGGAAAGGGAGAGCATGATGGTGTTGGAGCATGTGTGAAAAGAGACCTTAGTAGAGAGGAATTAAAGTGTAAAAGTGGTGCAATATTAGAAAATGCCAAAACAATTATCTAATGGTGCAATTCTATGATGGGACTAGGTAATATAGGTAAGTCTATGGTTTCTAGATATTTTTGGTTGATACATTAACCTAACATTGAAAATTTTCAAGATTGTTGTACACTTACATGATCAAGTGAGATGCTTTCATTTCAAAGTTCAAATGCAGCGTCACTAGCTATTCATACTAGAAATCTTGCATGCTTTTGCTCTTCGTGTATGTATCATTTATGGGATGAATGTGAATCAAAAGAGTGGTTTGACCAATAGTCCTGTAGTCCTTTGCATCGAATTGGTTCATATCAACTTCCTACAACACTACAACTCAACCAGGTTAAAGCATCAATAGATTTTGAGCATGTATCCAACCTAGTTGAACCAGGTACTAAGTTATCAATTTAATACTTGGTTAAAATAGATTATTTTCAATTTTTCCATTAACTTATCCTTCTATGTAAATCAAGTCATGTATATGCAATTATTGCATATGAGAATAATGATGAAGGAATAGATTACTTTCTATATTGGTGTATTGAGCCCAAAAAGAAACTGATAGCTGCAGTCATTGATGGTGAGGATATTGAGTACCCAATGGGATTTTTTGTTGTGATAGGCACATGGCTTAGAAGGTAGTATATTTTTGTCGCCTACCATGAATATCTATTTAAGTCAATTTTTCATGTATAATATATTGAAATTTTGACTTTGAAATGTCTTTACAATTAAATGTAGGTACCCTATCAAGAAATCTATCACATGGTTATTTGAGGATTTTGAGACACACAGACATAGCCTTCATTACTCTAACCTTATTGTTGCAACAAATATTTAATTGATACCATATCGTGGTAGGCCTCTTAACAAGAAGTTGTGAAAAGTATGTGAATTTGATCATGAGGCAATACTTGATACAATAAGGGTTAGAGTTGATCCAGAAGGTTCCCTTGATTGATTGCATGCTATTTAGCTAAATCACTCTATATGTGGTAGAATAATTTTGAAAATTTTGTATATATGTTATGCAAAATGTTGCAACTTCACAGTAATGTGCATATTTAGATGCCAAATTTTGTATATAAAGAAGAGAAGACATGTAACATGTGCATATTTTTATGCCATATTTTGTATAAAAATTCGATAAGAGATGTCACATGTGCATATTTAAATGCCAAATTTTGTATATAAAAAGGAGAAGACATGTAACATGTGCATATTTTTATGCCATATTTTGTATAAAAATCCGATAAGAGATGTCACATGTGCATATTTAGATGCCAAATTTTGTATATAAAAAAGATAAAACATGTGACATGTTCATATTTGTATGCCATATATTCTTTTTAATGGGTTTGATGATATCCTCAAAAAATATTTAATTACCTTCAATTATATGGACTTAGATGGCTGTCCTCTTGCATTTTTCTTCCAAATTTCCCAAAACACTAGGAAAATAAATTATATATTTGGATACCCATTTGGCTTCTCTATAACATATGTAAAACTTGGATGGGTTGTTTTGGACCGTGTCCTTGTTGTCACACTATGTCACCCCTTTTTAGGCTTAAAATAGCCCTTTGAGTGGCACAAGGCATGTTGATGATGTCATCATGAGGTCAATAGGGTCCACAAAGATTTAGGGTTAGGTTTTTACTATAGGTAAGGTTTGTGGTTAAGTTTAAGGTAGGGTCAATTTGCAACTTTTTGCAAAAATTGCAAAAGTTGCTCAAGCAAGTTTTGAGCAATTTTTACTCTTGACATCTTTTGGTTGAAAGGGTCCATCTAGGACTATTCTAGGACCCTAGTTAAGATTCCTAGGATGTATTAAGTAACCTAATACCTTAGTTGCCCATCCTAACACCTTTTAACCTATTTGATAACTTTTGGCTTATTGACCAACTTTTGACCAACTTAGGACCTAATCAGCAATTTTGGCTTTTCCTAGCAATCCATGACTACTCCATTAGCTCAAGTTTTTCATCAACCTTGTTTCAGCCACAATGTCCCTTCGATGGTATTGACCACAATGAACAAAAGCATCCCTAAGGGTCTCTAAGCACCATCGAGCTACGATCTTTGATCGGGCATTTCTCTGAGCTTGTACAAGGTATTGATGAACTGTCAAGTGCTACAGGATCACATTATCTAGGCCTACAATAAGATATCTCAATTTTTAGAGATTCAATTTTTTTTGGATTTGGCACCCATATCTCACCTATTGCCAAAAGTTGCAATATCACTCAATTAAAATGAGCAAGGTTGTGTATATTTCAAACTAATGGTCCTAGGATCAAATCGTTTACTCTGTTAGCTCTAGTTGGTTGGGTTTAGCCTAGGACCAACCTCATTTTAGCAAAAACATCCCTCCAACAATATCGACCACACTAAACGGAAGCATCCCTATGGGTCTCTAAGCACCATCGGGCTACAATCTTTGATCGAGCATTTCTCTAAGCTCATGCAAGGTATTGATGAATTGTCAAGTGCTATAGGATTATATTATATAGGCCCACAACAACCTATCTTAGTTTTTAAAGATTCAAATTTGTTTGGATTTGGCACCTGTATCTTGCCTATTGCCAAAAGTTATAATGTTGCTCAATTAAAATGAGCACGGTTGTGTATATTCCAAATCATTGGTCCTAGGATCAAATTTTTTGCTCCATTAGCTTTGGTTGGTCAAGTTTAGCCTAGGACCAACCTTGTTTCAGCTACAATGTCCCTTCGACGATATCAACCACACTAAATGGAAGCATCCCTAAGGGTTTCTAAGCACCATTAGGCTGTGATGTTTAATCAATAATTTCTCTGAGCTCATGTAAGGTATTGAAAAACTATCAGGTCCTACATGATTGTGTTATCTAGGCCCACAACAACCTATTTCAATTTTTAGAGATTTGACTTTTTTTGGATTTGGCACCCCTATCTCGCCTATTGCCAAAAGTTACAATGTTGCTCGATTAAAATGAGAAAGCTTGTATATATTTCAAACCGTTGGCCCTAGGATTGAATCATCTACTCTATTAGCTTAAGTTGGTCAAGTTTAGGCTAGTGCCAACCTCATTTTAGCCACAATGTCCCTCTAATGGTATTGACCACATTGAATGGAAGTGTCCCTAAGGGTCTTTATGCATTATCAGGTTGCAATCTTTGACACCAATATAAAAATTATGACATATTTTTACTTTTTATGTCTTATTACATCAAAATTAGTGACATATGATTACATGATATAATTAATATGATAAACATGTTACATTTTCTATATAAAATAATGAACATTCATGTGTTTGATTAATTGTAAGAAAGTAAGGTGAAACACAAGTTTGTATGGACACATTGAACAAGTTGGATGGAAATCCAAGTTTAATGTCTATCAAAATGAACAATATATTATGTCATATCAATCATATAGTTACAAAAATATGTTTTCTCATCAATACAATACAAAATTTGAATACCTAACAAATGTCGAATGTGTACAATACAAATGTGGAATGTGCACAATACAAATATCAAATATATACAATACAAAAGTTGAATAACCGACAAATGTCAAATGTGCACAATACAAATCTCAAATATATACAATATAAAAGTTAAATATATGTCAATGTCATGTGATGACCACAACTACATATGTATAGCACTATCAATATCTATGATTGTGCATAATCATTAAAATTGAGTCTCTTTGATGTAGTTTATGGTTTGCCAAGTTTTTGCAGAATAAAAATTAAAATACACTATCAAATATCTTATCTTTAAGTAATATGAAAATAACTAGAAATTGGGTTCTAAATTGTGGATAGTTGAGTTGTTCATTACCTCATCCCTTTGTTCCATAGTTCGACTAAATGATATCAATAATGGGCTCCTTCATTGATGGATGGGACTCCTCACAAAATGATGAGGTAGAGTGACGATGGGAGGCACAACTATCAATGAATCAATGCTCATGGGAGGCACAACCTGCAGGATAAGGGATAAAATGTTAGCATTACAGAGTGGCATTAGGGATTACAAATAGAGTTTTGAAAAAATGTATTGTAGCCTGAGCTAGATCTCCAGTGCTAGTAGGAGGTATAAGCACTGATGAATCAATGTTGCTATGAGGCACAACCTATATGGTAAGCATTAAAATATTAGAATTGTAGAGTAGGCATTAGGGATTTCTATCACACACGCAAGCAATCCAAATTGAGATCACAAAAGGGCTTCAACTAAGGCTCTACATACATACATTTGGCCTTTGTTGTGTTTGACCTCGTCTTTGATGCTCGAGACTCCTAAAAAAATGAAATGGGAAAGGATTTGCACGAAGTCTCAAAGACTATTGTAATAGGTAAAGATATATAACACATGTTAATGAGACAAATTGTTGATAATTATTATAAAACTTTAAAATAAAAAAAAAAAACATGTACTCTAGTGGTTTGATATTTCATAGTGTAGAGAAATTCCAAAAATATGTGTAAAAATCATGTAATCCTTGTGTCCTACAGATTAGGGTTTCTCTTCTTATCATTTTTCAAAATCTTGTGTTACCCTAGTCATGCCCTAGTTTCTATGTTGGTTGAATTTTATTAAATTCTCAAGGTTTGTCATCGACATAGTCATCAAAATGTCCTAAGTATGTTAAAGCCCTAGGTTTTTCTTGAATTTTTGAAAGGGTTTGCAAAAATCCTAAGTTGTCTTCTCTTATAGTTCTACGGTGTTCGGGTTGCTCGTATGAGGATTGTGCTCTCTTTCTTTTGTTTCCATGGTCATGCTTCATTGAATGGTGTAGAGGCATAAAATAATTTTAAATTTATGGGTATATGGTTGTATAACTCGTAAAAACAAAGTGATGGACTTTGGAGATTTTTGGTCATACGATTGATCCTTGGGCGAAGGTGTGTAAAAGGTTTTCATATATTGTAAGTTTTGACTTACGGTTCCACAGTGATGGGTTATCCCAAATGAAAAAAAGCTTCTCATTAAGGTACCTCCAGCTATACATTTTCCTTTTAAGTGTACGAGTGTAATAAGGTCTAAAAAGGTTATGTCTATTGATTTATAGGGGTACAAATAACAAGTTGAGTAGATGGGTAGAAAGGTGTATTGGTTTGATCTATGCTCTCATGTTTTGCTGAATGGCATAAAGGATATCTCACAAAGATATTAAATGGGTTTTACAATTCTACGCACAAGGGAAACTTGTAAGAGCGAAACAAGGTTTGATTTCTTCTAGGTGCCTTCATTGTTTTGGCTTGCAGGCAATCATAAAGTGGTGTCATAAGGAGGAACATGTTGTGTGGGACCTAATAAATTTCCACTTGGGCCCTGAGAAGAAGGAATTAGGTTGTGACATGTCACATATGTCAAATGGACCCAACCTGCATGGAAGATAACTTAAGTCATTCATTTTGCATGTGCTTAAATCAACGGTGATGTTTTTTTCTGAGATCTGATTTGGGTCGTTGATTTGTTGAAAGAAAAGTTTTCCCTTATGCTCTTACATTTGCAAGGATATCATGTGGAAAAAGAGGTGCTTCATATCTTTCTCTATGTAGATGAGGTGGGTTTGGCATGTAAACGTAAGAAACTCTTAAAGGAGCAAGATCATTTATTTTAGTGTAGGGGCGTAAAAGATGAAATGAAAGGAAAAATGGGTGCTTATGCTATTACAAAATCTGTTGAATCGTAAACATGTAAAGATATGTCAAGATTGTTTGAGATCTTATGATGAAAGGGGTTGTGTAAGGGCATAAAATGGATTGGAAGGCCAAGCTTAAGGAGCGCTAATGCTTCTACACTTGAAGTTTTCTAAAGCATCACCAGATAAGCATAAGGGTTTGATAGTTGTATCTTCAAAGTTATGAGGATTGAAGGGTTTGGACTGAGCATATAAGCGGAAGACCAAATTTTAAAAGGAGGATGGTTGATTGTCATGCTAGTTAAGAAAAAAGGCAAATTCACCATAGCCAAGTAAAAACAAAAAACAAAAAGGTACTTCATGATCGTATCACAAGGTTGATATTCTTTGCTAACACCCTACAAGGATGGTATTAAAGCTCGTGTATGTAGAATTTATTAGAGCTAGTAGATTGCATGAATAAAGTATTAAGATTTGATTCAAAGTTTAGAGTATTCGCCACTTTCGAAGAGCTTTTGTTTTCTATTCTGAAAATTCTTCAAGTGTCCATAGTTTTGTGATTTTCCATGCCTTTTTTGTAGGAGTTTGAGATATAATTTTGTAGAAAACAATGGCTAACATGGATGTTGAGGAGTTCCCTGCTAAAGAAGTAGAAGCTAGAGAGGAAGGAGATGATGTTGTTGAAGTAACAATGGAGGGAAAAAGGAAGAAGGGCATAGCCAAGGCTGAGAAGAAAACCCAGGTCTGAAAGCCAAACAAACATGTAGAGGAATGGTTAAAGATACTCCCAGGATCATCTAATGCAATTTTGGCTAATGACCATGTTCTTAAAGACCCTTACTTCCTATGCAGAGATGCAAAGAGCCCTAAGGTTGATGGGTTTAATCTGTTCATGTATTTTTACTAGAACAGAACTGAAAATGTACCAATATGCAACCCATGGAATAGGAACATGGAAAAATTAATATTTCCTAAATTATTTGTTGATGTGAACTTGTTGAAGGCATTGATAAATTCTTATAATCCAAACACAATGTCATTCCATAGGCATAATAGGAGCATTTTATGCATACTTGATAGGACTTCTTTTATAGAAACTTTTGGTTTGGAGGGGTAGATGGATGTACCAATAGATATTGATGACTTAAAGGGAAAATTTGGGAGGAATAAGACTCATTATTTGAATAGTATGATGCTACCCTAGGCAGGGAAAATACCAAAGAAAGTAGAGGATCACTTGCCATTGAGTAGATTCAAGAACTATTTTAAGAATATTGTGTATGGATTACATAAAGTTCTAGGAAGTGATGGAGCAGAAGATTGTGTGTATGGCTCATTGTTTTTGATAGCATGTGACATACAAGACCTTTTCCACAACAGGGAATATGATTATGTGGGTTTCATTATTGATAGCATGCACCATTAGATTATGAATGCCAAGAAAAGAGAGATGAAGGACTTCAAGTTTCATCATTACTCATTGCTAATGCACTTGATCCTATACAAGAACATTGTTATATCAGTTAGGATTTCATTGATCAAATGTTTCATGAATTTGGTGAGTTGCCTGTGTAATTATGGACTTGTATTTGGGATAGAAATTTTCACCATTCAAATGCAATTGTGTTTTTCAATTTGTTTAGTTCTGTGATCATGAGAATGGTAGATCATACCTTCTTTAGGGCCCTTAATGTTTTGAAAACATTACTTTTTGGATGAAAAAATGAAACTGGACCATAATTGAAGTGATATATTTTTGTTTAAGGAGTGTACCTTGATGAGAGTTTATGCATGCCCACAGCCACCTCATTTATTACCTAAATATCTTCCTCCTAGGTTAGCTATTATTGAATTCTTTTGGCAATTCTTATTGATGAACAAAGAGATGATTCCTACTTCCCTACATAAACCTAAATTTGTCTGTAGATGCTTTAAAGTAGGAGATTTTATAATTGGGAAGAATGCTTATGAGGAGCTTAGTGAATATCTAGGTCAATATAAATTTGTTACTAGACCTTATAGAATGTATGACCCAAAAAACTATATGACCAATGAGGTCAAAGCTATTAGGGGTTATATTCTACCTCCTAGTAAACCCATCCCTGTGGAAGATTTGATTGCAAATATAGTAGCAAGAGGGGATTTTGATGAGTTACTAGGAATGTATGCTGAAATAAAAAAGGTATAAGATGCCTTAAAGAGGAAGAACCCAGACTTCAAGGGTTTTTACATAGATATGCCATATCCTAGCAATTTGAGAAAGATGGTTGAGAATTTTGATCATATTATGGCCCAAATGCCAAGTGAACCAATAGGAGAAGAGGCAATAGTGAATAGAGAATCCCCTAAGCTTGATGTCCAGTTAGAAATTGATGTTGAGGAGGAGGAACAACCATCATCTTCTACATGGGTGGCAAAAGGAAATAATAGAAAAAAAATCATGCATATCCCAGAAAGGGTGGTGAGTAGAGCCCTGCAAATCATACCAGGCAGTGATCAATATTTTGCTAATATTAGGTAGAATTACTTTCATGAAAGGGCAATAGAGGCAAGAAGAGCCTCAATTGATTTACAAATTGCAGCCTCCAGATTGGATGACAGACTCATCCAATCTAATAAATTCATGGAAGATGATGATTTCATTAAATCATTTAAATTTAATTTTTTTTTATATAAGATTAAGAAAAATGAGCTCACAGTGAGCCTTATGCTAGGAGAAGATCTTGAAAAGAATAAAGAATTAATGGATAAAGTGCTAGCATATGATCTATATAGTGAGACCATGACCCCTACAAAAGCTAGGGAGTTGGTTCATAGAAGTGGTATGATTCTAATATTAGGATGGGAAATTGAAAAGGCCTTTGTACTTGATCAGATCAAGAGACAAGACAAGGCAATCAGTTATGAAGACAACAACAGTGAAGGTTGGAAGAGAGGGTTAGGTTTTAGTATAAATACTAAGACCTTAGTTGTATGGAGTGTTGCCCCTAACACCAAAAAACCTAAAATGATGAATATAGAAGAGACTGCTCAGGGCAATATGATTGTATGGACATTGGACAATACTACAGGCAAAGAAATTTCCAGCATGGTTAAACACTTTGCATTCATGAATGAGGCAAAGATGGAAAAGATTGAGGATAGGTTTGTTGTTTCCTATAATGAATGCTTAGACATCAGGAAGTTGTATGAAGAAGAACTCAAAACAAGTTATGTGCAAAAACAAAGAATAGAAGAGTTGGAGAGAAAGGTTCAGAGCCTAGAAGAGGAAGTTGCATCTTTGAAGGACCAACTCAAAATAGTAGTCAAGGAAGAACATGCACAAGGCAATGTGGAGGAGGTTAGGCACACAATTGAAGTAGAAGTCCAAATAGAGGATATACCCATGGGGGTAATAGTGCTAGTGCCAGTACCAATGGTAAATGTGGAAGGTGAGGTTCCTCAATCTGATAGTGCACCAAAGAGGGGTATAATGCTGAGTATGCTAAATCACAAGGTAAGCATCTTGAAGAGAATCTCTCAAGATGCATATAATTCATTCACCAATTTGCAAGCTACTGAGCAAATGTGCAAAGAAGCAGTAGGTTGGCTTGACCCCATTTTCTAACAATGGGGACCTTACATGCAATTTTTTGATAGATTGATACCTCTGCTAGCTAAGAAGCCAAACCTTCCTGATAAGGTCATTTTTGTTAAAGAGGGTATGGATAAAGTAAAGGATTTGTTACAGTTCTTTACAGGAAAATTGGCAATCATTTACAATAAGATGAAAGTGTTGGTCAATGGTTTTTATTCCTTAATCCTTTCTATTCTTAATTCTTATAGCGAAATAAAAGATTGGAATGAATGGTCTAGTTCTTTTGACCATATAGTAAACTTGCCATAGGTGGCATCCATTTTTGAAGGTAACACTGATGAGTTTTCTTTCAATGAGCTCATTGATACTTTCTTCAAAACTGAAACTAAAATGAATAAATTCATAACAAAAGGGAAAGCAGTTACAAATGCTAGGTGGCAAAATTTTGTTGGTGAATTAACAATCATCAAAGCATGTGAGTTGCCAAAAAAAAGAGAAGTCATTGTATGGGAGGTAATTGCAGAAATAAAGGTTTTACCAATAGGAAGTAGTTGAAGAAGAGGACAAATTGAAGATTTGTTGCTCCAACTATCATATGCAATTGTTTCTATTATTTCTTTTTCTTATAGATATAAAAATATTTTGAAATTTTTTTTGTGTTCCTTGTTGTAAAAGGACACCTGTCAGTCACATTTTTCCCTTTGCTTGTTGCAACTCATGCTTATATAAATGAGTTTTCAAAGAATTGTGATGGGTCCAAAGGCTTGTATAATTTTTACTTCTTTCAAGAAAAGTGCAGTCAATCCAGTTATTGTAGCAAACTTCATGATGTATCTTCTCTATAAATTTTTCTGAGAATACATTGATGTCACATGATCCTTGTGTCTTTTCTAGAATTATTTTGAGTTTTACTACAATTGTATACAATTTTCAAGGAAAATTAATACAGAATTGAGTTGTTCCCATATTTGTTCTTGTTGAATTTTGTCTCCTTTGTTATTACCTGGTTATTCTAATGTTGTGTGAGCAAAGCTTATCCACTTGAATGCAATTCCCTTGGATTGTATGTCAATTCATTATTGCTATTGATTTAATGAATTAAGTAAATTCTTTAGTGAATTCGATGGGATTGCTATGGTAGTAGCAAGGATGTCTATAAGAATGAATTCTAGTAAGAATTGCTGATAACAATTTTTGTAATGCAATAAATTAGATCTATAAATTGGAGTAGGCTCTGAGTCCTAATGGAATAGGCACTAATCTAGTTAATCCAATCTGCAGATAGGTAGATCATGAATAAGCATCAAGTCTAAAATCAAAATCAATTTTATTTTACTGTTTGAAGATTTTTAAAGATGGTCAGCACTTGTTTGCATGTAATATTTTGGCTTTAGTTAGCTGCTATTGTTGGAAATACTTGCAAATCTGAGAAGAATTGTGATCAAATCTACTTATGAGGGATGCATGTGAATCTAAGAATGTCAAGAAATGGATAAACTATGTATGTGTTTAAGATAGAAGATGAGAATCAAAATGAAACTAATATAATTCTCATACAACAATATGCATTTGAATCATCCCCTAGGTATACCACCTTGGTTCTGCAGAGCCTAAAGAGTAGAAAACCATGCTTGGTTTTGTTGAAGTTGGATCTAAATGGTTTACACACATAATTGTTACTAGGAAGTAGCTAACCCTTAGATTATGTGAGTATTATCACTTTGGTATTGAGCCTTTGTTGTTCAATAGTTGAAAAACACCAACATACTCATTTGTAAATGCAATTGTTTAATATATATATATAGAAAAAATGCATACTATAACCTAAAATTTATGAGAAGGAAAATATTAAATTTTACCTCTTCCATTGCCTAAACATTGGCAGTCTCGGGAGCATTCATCAACTCTACAATACTGAATTGTTTCTACATATATTCAACAAACAAGTCAATATGTATTCATCAATATTGAGTACATGTATATACATTCATTCTTATTAAATTTTAAAATATAAACTTGACTTGTATTTAATACCTTTTTTTGTTTTGGTGTTCTTGTTGATTTCTTTCCCTTTCCTCTAGACCTCAAGCTATGTGGAGTACCCTAAAGAAGACACAAATATAACATAAGATGAATCAATAAGACACATCATGAGTTCAAATCAAATTTTAAACTTGATAGGTGTGCAAGCTATGATATTGCATATCTCTCAAGGCCAATGTTAATGGCAAAAAGTGTGGCATCATCAATTTGAGAAATTTCAGTCCCCGACAAGCCCTATAAAATAGTAAAGAGTATTGTTATAAATATGACATAATGTTGTAAATGGAAAGAAGGCACAATAACAACAAGAATATCATAGGAGGGCAAGAAGACAAAAGGAATTGAAGGACAATATTGGAAGGATGGTACAAGGCCTAGAAATTGAAAACAATGAGACCAAGAAGGAAAAGAGAGATGTGAATGAACTTTTGGCACCTTGTCAAGAAATAAAAGTGGAGATTCATGATCTCTATACTCTTGCAAGACACCCTATGTGATATGGAGGTTCTTCAATGTGGATGGTTATATGGAGGATGAACTCACATGAGATTCATTAGATGGAGTTCGGGTATGCTAGGAGCAAGATATGTTGATGGCAATTGGATGGATTTGATGAATTTGGGAGGGTTTCATTGATGGTAGGAGATGGAAAGGTATTATTGTACTTTTAAGAATACCAATTAAGAAACAATATTTCAATTCCAATGTATTATTGTACTTTTAAGAATATTTTAAAAACTTTACCTCAGGTGTTCTTACTCCTAGCCTCGTACCTCTAGTAGAACGAGTACTATGTGATGTTCTCGTACTACTTGTTGCACCCTGCATTGCATATTTTTTGAACATACCAATCTAAAGTTCTCTATAAAATTTAAAAAAATATTTACTTTTATGATATTTCTAGATGATTAAATAATATCATGTCAAAACTAATGAGCTTCATTAGATGGGGCTTGGGTAATGTTAGAAGTAAGAGATGTGGATGGGAATTGGATGGATTAGATGAATGAGAGGGTTTCAATGATGGTGGGAGATGGAAGAGGATCTATAAGTGGGTTGTTAGTGTCATACCAATTAAGAAACAATATTTTAAAGCCAATGCTCATCATGATTAGGCTTATTAAAATAAGCACATTTTGGTCTTTTTGGATTTGATTTACCTCCTTTAAGAGGAGGTGACCCTAATGAACTGTGAGTGGTAGAATCAATCTAAGACTCTATAGAATGAGATTTCTAAGTCTTCTCCTTCATCCCTAAAGATGGCCAAGCTAGGAATGCATGACTCTATGAGCCTATGAGAGAATCCAATTAAGAGAGCTAAGATTGGTCTTGATTCAACCAATCAAAAAAACCTCAAAGGATGGCATGGTAAATATATTACCCAAAGCATCTTTGATGGAATAGAAGGTAGAAGAAAAATTCTAAAAGTTTCCACGAAGCTTAGAAAGACTCAAGTAGATATGCTCAATGTCAGTCTTCATTTCCCATAACCCTACAATATAGATCTCAGTTACTTGAATTTCATCAAGAAGTCCTCAATGGAGGGAAAATAATATGGTATAAGTGAGGTAAGCCCTACCTTAATCTAAAGTGCTTTGAATTCATTCACTATACCAAACAAGCCTTCAAACTTGGTCCACATTTCTAGAGGGGCATTGCACCCATCGAGATGAAACTATAGACTATCTGAGACCTATAAGGAAATCAATCCTATTTCCTCATCCATCTTGTTCCTATGCTACATGACCTTAAAAGGCCTCTATAAAACTAGTTGCACTACATTTAAACAAGACTACAACCCTTTTGACCAAAGAATTCATGTCATCAAGGTCTTCCATGTGTAATAGTTATGATGGGCCAAAAGTTCTAGACAAGAAGAGGTCTTGGCCATTGTTTTAGAAGGTGTTGAATTATTTTTTAATGTATTTATGGTTTACATAAGTAAATAACATGAATAATACAAAAAAACACCCTCCACAATGCAAAACACCAAACCCCAACTACTTGAAGGAATGCATAAATGAGAGAAGAGAAAAAAAAGCTTAAGAAATGAATCAAAAATACCTAGTGCAAAATACTGGTGAAATGACAGATAATCTAGAAAGTGCTTGAGAAAATCTTTCTGGCATTTTTTCAGAATGAAAAAAAAGAGCTATAAGGAAGAAGTTATGCCCCCTAGAAGATAAAAGTCATCAACAAACTTCAAGCTCCATAACAGGTACAAAACTATAAAAAAACCCCAAAAATATGTGTGTCATTATCTCCATCTCAGAACTAGCTTTATGACACTTCTCTTGGATTGAAAAAAGACCCTTGTATGCTCAAGATATTCCAAGAAAACCAATAGGGCCCTTGTAATAGCAATAATATATATATCTATGTGTGTGTGTGTGTGTGTGTGTGTGTGTGTGTGTGTGTGTGTGTGTGTGTGTATGTATATATATATATATATATATATATATATATATATATATATATATATATATATATATATATATATATATATATATGTATATATATATGTATATATGTATATATGTATATATACATATATATATATATATGTATTATACATATATGCATATATACATATATATGTATATATACATATATATATATACATACATATATATATATACACCACCGCTAGTGGTGTGGTGGTGGCAAAGTAGAGGTGCCACTAGAGCAAGAGGCAGCAACAGGTAGCAGTGAAGCTTGTGGTGGTAGTGGCGATGCTCATGCTGGTGGTTGTTGGAGAATGTTGGGGACGACTAGGAAAATGGTAGGCAACATTGAAATTGCAAACCCCAGACAGTAACCACAAACCATAGTGGGGTTGACAAAAAAATGCCATGTGGTTTGTTGAAGCTGCTATGATTTTTTGATAATTGTAGCGCTTGAAGCACTTTTTCTTTATATTAAAACAAAAAATCTTCTCAATCTATGTGCTAGAGGTTGTATGACCCTGATATGAAATTTTTTTGCCTCCCAAGTCAATGTTGTCCAAAATTGACAAACTTTATATGAAAATGGGGTTTTGACGCCTTTTGAATCCATCCATGAGGTTTGTTTGGCCTCAAAGTGCTCCAAAATTTAGAGACCCCCCTATTTTCACAAGAAATACTAAAAAAACTCTAGATTTGTTCTATTAAACCCTCATTCTCTTATTCTCCAAATACTAAACAAGCTACAATAGATCTGGCTCTTATACCATGAAGGATTTGAGCAATACGCAATATAAATCCATAAAGCCCTTGAATACCTACATATAAAATCTTGTCACAGAGAATAAAAAGACAAGAAGAGGTGAGGGTTTTCTCTAAAAAAATATAAATTGTATTCTCAGAAATGAAAAATATGCAAGATAATTACAAACGATCTATCCTTATAGAAGGAGATTGAAACCCAAAAAGGGTAACCTTAAAGGTAAATGTTATTTAATAATTACTAATTAATTATTAAATGAGAATGCAAAAAGTGCATAAAGTGAAATCTTAAGAAGAGAATAAAGTGAATGTAATAAATGAAATGAAATTAACGCTTTACTCTAACAGTCATTTTGAAGCTAAAAGAACAACCTTTAAAATATTGACAATTGGGTACTACTAGCCAAATTTACACAAGGATGCAACTAGATACACCAAGAAATGTGATAAGTGTCAATATATGGGTAGACCCACTAAATCAAACGAGATGCCTTTGAAACCTCAAGTAGTTGTTGCACCCTTTGATAAATGGGCAATTGACTTTGTAAGTCCTATTGAACCTTCTTCACAAGGTAAATCCTATATTCTAGTTTGCACTGATTATGTAACTAAATGCGCAGAGGCTAAACCCATGAAACACCCAAGGGATAACAATGTTGCAAAGTTCTTTTATGAATCCATCTTTACACAGTTTGGAGTCCTTGGAGAGTTGAGATTTAATCAAGGAGCTAAGTTTACATCTAATCTAATAGTTTCTCTCATGAAGGAATATATTATTCACCATGGTAAATCATCACCTTACCATCCACAAGCTAATGCCTAAGTAGAAGTTACAAATAGAGAGTTGGAAGCCATTCTCACGAAAATAGTAGCACTTCATAAGAAGGATTGGGACATGCACCTTCTTGAAGCTCTTTGAGCTTATAGAACCACTTGGAAATCTACAACAGGTTTCACTCCTTTTGAGCTCGTCTATGGTAGGTCAGTTGTAATGCCTATGGAGTTTTAATATAAAACATTAAGGACTACTTTGGAGCTTGGTATGAAACTCACTATTGCACAACAAGACCAGATCTTGAGTTTAAATGATCTTGATGAATGGCGCAAATCTGCATTAAACAACATTGAACTCATCCAACATCAATGGAAGCATTGGAAGAATAAGTTTTTCAAAGTTAAAAATGTCTATTATATGTGACTGGACACTTCTCTATGATTCCAAATATCAACACAATCCAGGCAAGTTTCAAACTCGTTGGTTAGGACCGTATGAAATTGTTGTTTTCTTCCCAAACGGAGTGCTCCAGTTATCTACCATTGATCCTGTTTGATTCAAGTTACTTGTGAATTGGAATCACCTCAAGCTTTATAATATACCAGTTAGTCATGAGGAGTTCATGTAGTAGTTTTAGCATAGTGAAGATATACTCATTCCTACAGCCAAGTAGTCTGAGTCTTCTACCTTGACTACTACTAAATCTTGATTCCATTCAAGATTTTCATAATAAGTTTTTTCTTCTTGAATGTACTTTCTCCACCTTACATTTCATCTCAGCCTCTCTTTTTTCCCTCCTTCCACCCCATCCCATCACTCCATCACTTCTGATGATCTTTTTCAGAACACTTTCCTGCAGCACTTACCACGTATGTGCAACATACTCTTGCATATGCTTTATTTTACTCACTCTTTATTAGAAATTCATGTTGTTTAAATTTATCACTCTTGCATACCCTATCCTAGTGGGACCCATCTCTTTCCTTAGTTGGGGGATATTCATTTTTCAAAATTTCAAATCGCATGTAAACTTTAAGAGTTATTGTCTTATGAGATGTTTGTTGTCACATATTGATGACATGTCCTTTTGTGACTGTGTCATTAAGGGAGTTAAGGACATTTAAAGTTGAGCTTAACTTTTAAATATAATTAGCAACATGTTCAAGGTGATAGACTTGTACACAAGCAAAAAATTATGAGACTTGATGTAAGGAAGGATATCATGAGATTTCGTGCTTTAAATCTTTTAAGAAGCACATAGTAATAGTACATCATTTTCTTTATTTGGTGCCATAACATTGCAAATTCTGTTAACTAGCCATTGTTGAGCTCTAGAAACACCATGATTTTGCCAAAATTTTGTTGTGCATAACAATGGGTGGAGGTCTTTAGATATATGAACCAGTTGATCATCGAGTTTTGTTGGGTGACATGGCCAGTTGCAAGATGTTCAAGAGAAGAGGATGGTTAGAATATTGCCTCAATATTAAGGGATTTGATGAGGTTTCTCTTGAATTTTTGAGAACCTTGAAGGATGGCTTTACAATGGTTAAAGGCCTTAGAATTTAATTTACAAAAGATGTGGTAGCCAAAGTCACTGGGTTAACCCAAGAAGGAGAAAATTAAGCAAAAGATTTTGACCTACAAATGACTAGGGCATAGTTCAATGTGCATCATGACCCTGTACTTGACATTGACAAGAAGTAGGGCAGCTCTAGATTATCTTTGCCTTTGGATTTTATCTAGCCAACAACATTCATCATTCAATACTTCACTTGTGAAGATTTTCATAAATACCTACATGCCCTACATCTCAAGATTTTGGCTCATGTATGGCATGATTACAGATAGGTAAATCTTCCCAATTTCATGTTTAATATTTTTAAGAAGTAAGCTTCTTTAGTACAATCAAGAATGGATTTTTTTATCTCCCATCATTATTTGATCAAATTAGTTGTGGAAAGGGAGTTGAACAAACACTTAATTGGGACCTGGGAAGAGTTTTTGCAGTTGAAACAGGTAGAGCCCAAATTGGTTGACCCTAGAGGTCAAGGTGTTGGACAACGGGAAAGGACATCTACTAGTTTTTGTAAGGTTATTCCCATGACTAAAAATGTTCTTGAAGCCTCTCCCTCTAGTCCTAGACCAACTAAGAAGAGGATTTATAAAATTGATACCTCTACTTCTAGCAAAAAGAAAAGAAAAAATAAAGAAGCTGCCAGTGCCCCTAAGATACCATCGTCTATTAAGACTAGGTCTACTATTAGGGAAAGCAAAGGTAAAGCTATGGAACCTGAAGAATAACCTGATGATGAAAGTAATATTAATGAAATCCTACATTCACAAGAAGATGAAGCTTTAGAAAAACCTCTTGAAGAACCTACTATAGAAATGTCTACAAGTAAGAGGAAATGAATGAATCCTCCATGCCTATCTACACCTCCTACAAGGTGAAGTGTGAGGTTGTCTAAAGGAAGTAGGGTTATTAAAACCCATGTTCCAATGGTTAACCTAGAGTCTTCTGAGGTTGAGAAGGAATCCTTTTTGGAGAGAAAATTGCAACAAGATATAGCCACCAATAATGAGTTTAATAACCAGAGTCCACAACCTAAAGTTGATATTACTGTTAACTATGTACTTATTTTTGGAAATATAGATGGAGTAACTAAGAGGGGGAGGGGGTGAATCATTTTCCACAAAAAAAAATCCACAGATCCCTTAGATGTCATATAAAACTAGTTACTATTGTTACTCGGTAGCCATACAGAAAATGTTGTAACTCGGTAGATGTAATGCATGTTATCTTTAACAGATCTTAAACATTCAAAGTGAATAACATGCATGCATAAAAGAAATAAAATGAACACATGAGACACTAGATTTAACATCGAAACCGATTATGGAAAAAACCACCAAGTAACTAGCTACTGATTTTCACTCTTCTGAAGTGAACCCTATTAGGAGCCAACTCTGTTAAAGGTTACAAAACACACTATTATGTGTGACCTTGTTAAAGGATTTAATCACCCTGCTAGGAGTGGCCTTGCTAGAGGATTTTAGAACACTTCAATAGAACTGTCACCTTGTTAGAGGATTTACAAAAATGGTTGTTAGACCAACTCTGTTAAGAGATTTAGAAATCACTGCTACAATGGTGAGAAAGTAACAATGACTTGACCTGAATGAGATGCAACTGAATTGCTGATACAAATCTCTATTCTGATTTAGTAGATCCTCTTTTGATTGAATACAACTTTGTTTCTCCTCAAGGATATCTAATCCTTCTCCAAAATTCGTTCACACTTTCCTCTTCACATAATCAATACACTTGCATGCTTGCTCATTACACTGATCCATACTTTAGAATTCACAACTTGACCTTTTATTTATACCTTACAATTTGTCAAGTCAGCTCATTTACAAGTTACAATTATCAATAATCATTACATTAGTCAGCTACAATCATTACATGAAACAATTAAACTTTATTTTTCAAAATAATGAAATCCTTCATTGGTCAACACTACTCGGTAAACACTGCTCTAGAAATGATTTCCAGTGTTAACCAACTGAAGCTTCAGTGAACACAATCAACTATGCAAAATCCTTTGGAGACTAAGTGAACTTGATAAACACTAACTTTCCTTCATTAACATTGTGAGCTTGGTTAACACTGACATCTGCCACAAAATCCTTCAACATCCAAGTGAGCTTGGTAAAAATTGTTTCCATAGAGTAACATTCAGGAATGCTTGGTAGACTTTGGAATTTTCTTTGCTGACCAACTAAGCTCTATAGACTCTATAATTTTCTTTTTTGACCAACTAAGCTCGGTAGACTCTTTTTGATAACTGATATGACATTTATGTAACATCAAAGACAACACACAATTGAACAATTGTATCCAACAATCTCCCTCTTTGGCATTGATGGAAAACACAACATGTCATAGCAGATGAAATTTGAAAACAAGTCTTTTTTGAATGGAACATTTCTCCCTCTTAGATTTTATGCCACAAACTTCTCTAATGCAATAATCTCCCTCTGTGAAAGAATTACATAGCTTCTTTTCTAAACAACAAACTCTCCACAAACAAATTCAAATTTTAGAAAGATATGACAGTACATTCTCCCTCTTTGGCAACAAATGCCAAAGACAACACATACCAAATGAGTAACAATGTACCTTGAGTACTGATTCATATGCAATGTTTCCATGACTATGCTACATCAACTAATAGATCTTGAACTTGGTTCCTGTTGATGCATCACTAAAACTTTATTTTAGTGAGCTTCAGATAGGGGAATGACCCCTAGATTACCTCTTAGATACAAGAATGCATCCTTAAAAGAAGCTATGTAATTCCTTTGCAGAGGGAGATTACTACATTAAAGAAGTTTGTGGCATAAAATCTAAGAGGGAAAAATGTTCTGTCCAAAAAAGACTTGTTTTCAAATTTCATCTGCTATGACATGTTGTGTTGCCATCAATGCCAAAGAGGGAGATTGTTGGATACAATTATTCAATTTTGTGTTGTCTTTGGTGTTACACAAATTTCATATCAGTTATCAGACAAAGTCTACCAAACTCAGTTGGTTAAAAAAGAAAATTACAGAGTCTACCAAGCTCAGTTGGTCAGCAAAGCAAATTCTAGAGTCTACCGAGCATTCCTGAATGTTACTTTGTGTAAACAATTTTTATCGAGCTCACTCAAGCATTGAAAGATTTTGTGGTAGAAGTTAGTATTAAACGAGCTCACAAGGTTAACGAAGGAAAGTTAGTGTTTACCGAGTTCACTCAGTCTCTAAAGGATAGTTCATAGTGTTCACCCAAGCTTCAATTGGTTAACACTAGAAATCATTTCTGGAGCAGTGTTTACCGAGCAAGGTCAGCCAATGAAGGATTTCATTGTTTTGAGAAATAAAGTTTAATTGTTTCATGTAATGATTGTAGCTAACTAATGTAATGATGATTGATAATTGTAACTTGTAAATGAGCCAACTTGACAAATTGTAAGGTATAAATAAAAGGTCAAGTTGTGAATTCTAAAGTATGGATGAGTGTAATGAGCAAGAATGCAAGTGTATTGGTTATGTGAAGAGGAAAATGTGAATGAATTTTGGAGAAGGATCAAATATCCTTGAGGAGTAGCAAAGTTGTATTCAATCAAAAGAGAATCTAGTAAAGTAGGACAGAGATTTGTATCAGCAATTCAGTTGTATCTCATTCGAGTCAAGTCATTATTACTTTCTCACCATTGTAGCAATGATTTCTAAATCTCTTAATAGAGTTGGTCTAATAGCCATTTTTGTAAATCCTCTAACAAGGTGAAAATTTTATTGAATTTTCCTAAAGTTCTCTAGTAAGGCCACTCCTAGCAGGGTGATTAAATCCTTTAACAAGGTCACACCTAACAGTTTGTTTTGTAACCTTTAACAGGGTTGGCTCCTAATAGAGCTCACTTCAAAAGAGTCAAAATTAGTAGCTAGTTACTTGGTGGTTTTTCCCATATTGGGTTTCCACATTAAATCTAGTGTCTCATGTGTTCATGTTATTTCTTTTATGCATGCATGTTAATCATTATGAATTTTTAAGATCTGTTAAAGATAACATACATTGCATCTACTGAGTTACAACATTTTTTGTATGGCTACCAAGTAACAACAGTAACTAGTTTTATATGACATCTAAGGGATATGTGGATTTGTTTTGCTAACCAACTGAGCTCAGCAGTTTGTGTAACATCAAAGACAATACACAATTGAACAGTTGTATCCAACACTTATTGATAGTGACAAGGAGTCTAACAAACCGATAGCATCTGAGGAGTTTGAAGGAAGTTCTATTATGCAAGATGCTTGTGAGAATTCAAAAGACCTTCCTTCTAAGGACTATGCATAAATCAAGCAAGAAATTGTTGAGGAAGTAATGGAAAAGCTTAATAAGGATGGATTGGATACACTAGTTGAAGCAATAACTAAATCTAGTAAGGAAGAGAATGTGGTGAAAACAATTGTCATAAGCAAAGGAGAATGCCCTCATTTGACATATGAATGGATATGTATTTTTAACCAAGAACCATTGCCACCACCCATTCTGTCTACATGTTTTTCCACAAGGATTAATTTGTTCCAACAATTGTTATGGGAAAGAGCTCAATGGAAGATGGAAAGGGAAAAATTTAAAAATATCATTAATGAACAAAGCTATCAATTAAAATAGAGTTTAGACGAGAATGAAGTTTTAAAAAGGAGAATTGAACAAGTCATAGAATTGATTCTTGAACTAATGAAATGTGGATCACCATCACCGGTGTGTGGATTGTTTCTCAAAGAGCAACTTATATATTTTAAACTGACTAGAATTATGGAAGGGTTTAATCCCTCCATTTCAAATCCACATGATTTTTATGAAACATTCTAATCTATTTTAATTCCTTTAAAGAATTTACTATGTGAATTGTATCTCCATAATTTGGTAGTGCCTAATTACATAGAGTGGAACTCACTCTTGTATATAGGGGATGTGCAGTTGAGAGCAATGATGTCTCGGATGCAGAATGACATAAGTAGGGAACATCAAGTTGCACCTTACATGGAAAATGAAATGACAGTTCCTCTACTCATGAGACCAAAAGTTCAACACACTAGACAAACATTTTTGGATTGAATTTCTATCCTAGGAAACCCTGTTGGAGCTAGTAAAGTATTTTCAATCAGAGAAAAAGGCTTTGCAGATTAGGAACATTACTCCTCTCAATATGTTGAGACAACAATTTTTTCTTCTAGACAAAGGTGGACACGGATTCCACATGACCTGAAGATAAGAGAACCCCACTCTTCTTAAAATTTAACTCTTTTTACTATCAAGATTCCATGGTATATCGATTTGGGAAGGAATCAACGCAAACATGGGCTCCCCTTAATGTATCAACCTCCTTTTCTCTTGCAGCCACTACTGGTAGTGAATGAAAATGTAGAGGATCATGATATGACAATGATAGAGAAGGCTCAAGGAAAATTATGGGTACTTTGACTATGTTAAGAATGAGCTAGGGGAGAGGGCAACCAGTGATTGGAGAGTTTAGGCTAGAATCAAAAACTTCATGGTTGTTGGGGACAAACAATAGCTCAGTTGGGGGGAATGATGGGCCTATAAAAGGCCATTGTTTTAAGATCTTTTTATCTTGGTTTTAAGCAATTATCTTGTAGAAATAGTCATGACCTTATGGTTTTAAGCATATGAACTTATGTTTTTATGTATATGTTATGTAGATGTTAAGACATGAAGTAGAAGTATGGATAGTTCAAATATGCTATATTTTCTTGAATCTATGGACAAAAATGGTATAATAAAGTAATATTACATGTTGATAAATGTGTCCCCATTTATGCTATGTCTTGGGTAGTTTTCCTCCTGTAGCCATAGGATTTGCAAGAGTGGTAATTTGAACTTCTTTTCTAATATTGATGATGAAATAAATATATGGTTGTGGAAGTTGTGTGTTCATTGAATATTTTTCAGGTATTTGTTGTGGATATTTTAGGGTAAACACCTCAGTGTTAAAGTTAGTGAATTGGATTGTTGAACCATCATAAGTGGAGCAAGTCATTATATGCTTTCTGTTGGAACATCACATGAATGTAGCCTCCACAACTTGCTACATTCCTGGAGGATTTAATCTTGATTAATGTTGATTTTGCTTCAAAATTTATGAGTTTGTAATTGATCCTCATTAATGGAGTGGTCGTAGAGTCAGGAAGTAGTTGTAGTTTCCTTTAAATAACATTTATTGTAGCTTTAAGTGCAATTTTTGAAAGAGAAAGAATAGGAAGTTAATTTTCATAGCAATAGAGTGTGATACTATTTTTAAGTGTAATCTTTCACCATGAATGAATAGAATGAGCAATTCAAGTTCATTTATTTATATTGATTATCTTTTCTATTCACTCATCCAAGGGGGCCCACTTGGTGAGTGAACTATTCTATTAGAATAGATTTCATTTCCTTGTTTGTTTCCTTGCAAGATAGAATAATGTTGCTCCTGCAGCCATTGGTAACAGAATCAGTTAGTTGTTCGTGTAGCATAGACACACAAATAGGTTTATCATTTGTAGTATTACTTTAAGCTTTGAGTTAAGTTGTTGTTTCAGTTGCTAGCATAGATTTCCTTTAGCATTGCCTTCACTTTAGTTGTAATAACTTTAAGGAGAATAAGAGCATATGCTTTGCAATCATCCTCTCAAGTTTACGCTCCTAGGTTGACAAATTAAATGAAGTGAAAGTACTATTTTAGGAAAATCGCATGAAGTTGGCTAATCATAGAATCACTATGGAAGGATGTCCAATCCTTTATTACTAAGGTACTAAGCCAACTGACCAAACAAAAATTTTAATTTTTGTGAACGAAAATAAATATTTGGCGATCCTAAAATAAAGACAAGCCTAAAAGAAGAAATAGCTGCAGAAGGAAAAGCTTATCATGATTCTTCCTAGGGTAGCTAAAAATATGTCTTTAGGTGCCTCAAAGAATCTTACAATAGATATAATAGAGGTAAAAAATGATCAGATAGATCAAGAAGGAACCAAAGTTGATGTGAAAGAGAAAGTGGTGGATAAAGAGGCAAGTTGGGGGGGCAGGGGGTGGGGGGGTGTTATTACAAGAGTCGTACAACCCCTCTTCCTCTTCTTTACTTTTATCACTAGAGCTATACTTAAATAACCTCATGGATATGAAAAGGAGGCTTGAAGCTGTAGAGGCTAAAGTAAAACTAGAGAGTGAAAAATTACATGAAGTTATAGTGACTAGTTAGGAACTCAAAAGAGACAATAAATGGTTGAAAATTAGGTCATAAGTCTAAAAAACAACATTAAGAGAGGCCTGTAAGAGCTAACCAGCCTCAAACATGACATGGTCTAAGAGAAAATAATAGAGAAGGGTTCCCCAAAATCAACAACTTATACAACACAAATAGAGGAGATTCAGGGAATACTAGCAGAGATGATAGTGAGAGAAAATGAATTAAAGGAGAAGATAAAGTAGGCCAAATCTTGGGCTCAAGTGGCAAATGCATCATTATGAGAGAAAATGGAAATAATTGAAAAGAAAATCAAGAAACATAATAAGAGGAAAAAGACAAACAAGAGAAAGTAGTCAACATCATTATTAAGGATTGAAGGAATATGAGGAATTTGAAACAATAGGTATTTTAGCATGAGACTTCCTCAAAGACAAGTTGAATTGGACATGGATTATGAGACAACAAAAGGATTTGTAAAAGGACCGAAGTAGGGAAAGACAAAAATATGAGAATTACTCTAGGTAGTATAGAGGACAAGAATGTGATTTTGAAGAATGTGGGGTCACTTAAGGGAACTCATATGTTTTCGATGATTATTTAACAATTATTTAGCAAGAGGAGAGGAGGAAAGAATGGGAGAAAGAAAAATCAGCAAGGGGTGCAAGCAAATGGGTATGGCTGAAAATTGGTAAAGCATAGGCTGCTAATAGACCAAGAACACAAAAATATGAACTTGGGGTCCCATGAGAGCAGCTAAACATGATGACCTTGAATTGTAGGGGATATTTGTGGAGAAGAGGATTGGGGTTAGAGCCCATAGCTAAGCAACAAGACATTATTTGTCTCATAGAAAAACAAGAACATGAAGGATGTAAAGTTCTAGAATTTGAAGGATAAAATTAAAATTTTGTTTGGAATTAAGAGAGAGAAATAGGTAAAGGTCATGGTGGGGTCACAATACCAATAGAAGAAACTTGGAACAAACATGTAAAAGTGGAAAGAGAAGATCCAAATAAATAATTTTTATGGCTGAAAATAAAGGACAATGAGGAGATCACATGGTTGGTTACATGTTATTTCATGCCTAAAGCTCAAAGTTTTACAATAAGAGAAACCTAGATGATGAAGACCCTTTTACAACATTAAAGAAAGATATATTTTCTTTTAGTTCTAAAGGAAACACAATTTTAGTAGGCCATTTCAATGCTAGGACATTAGGTAATCAATCTATTCAGCTAGGAAATGATTTAGTTGAGGACTGTAGCCCCTTGTAGCTAAAGGAATGTAAAGGTAATTTCAGTAAAAGAATTTCTAAGGATGAGAAAGGATGTGTGTCACACTTTGGAGTAGAGTTGTTGGATTTATTTAGCCTTCATGGGATGGTTATTTTTAATGGCATGAAGTATTGGCAAATTTCTAACATAATCACTTGTAAGACATACAATGGGAAAAGTGTGATGGAGTATGTGATATGTTCACACTTGATTATTCCCAAATTAGTGGATATTAGGATAGAAAGCTACATTATAGAATTAAACTTGGATCACATGCCTTTATTTATTAAATATGATGCTAGAGAAAGAGGAAACAAAGGTTAACATACCAAAAATGTTAGAACAAAAGTCCTCATAGACTATGAGAATAAAGAGATATTTTGCTATGCTCTTGAACAAACATATTCATTTAACTAATTACAACAACAATTCCAAGGATAAAAATGGAGAGAATGAACATCTAAACAATAGTATATTGGTCCCCTAGTTCAAAGCACCTTAAAATGATGTAAGAGATCAAAGTCAAAGAGGGGAGATTCAAATACCTTTCTAGCTAATTCATGGTATGATGAAGAATGCAAGGTTGCATAGAGAGATCTAAAAGAGAGAAAAGAAAGAAAAGATAACATAAAGAATTACATGAAATTGATAATTTAAAAATATATATAGTTATGTCACTGCTTGAAGGAAATAGTTAATCTCACTAGAGAAACAAAATCCTAAAGGATTTTGGAGAGAGTTGCAACAAGTTAGAAAAAAATATTATATATACTCAATGGTTGGATTGTATATCTCTTATATGAGAGGCCAAATAAAGGGTCCACCTATTAAATATTGCACTACAATAGAGTTATTTTCTATTGAGAACATTAAGGTGGGTATACAGAGGATTTCAAGTGGCAAAGCTCAAGATATTGATGGTCTGCAAGAAATTTCTTTAAAGTGGGGGTAGATCTCTTGACCCTGCACATCAAGAACATTTTTAATAAGGTAACTCAGGGATGCTTTTCTATTGATTGGACTACTAGCATGGTTATCCCCCTATACAAGGGTGGGGACATCAATAACCCCTCCAATTATTGTACCATAATGGTGAACCCCTTTTTAAGAAAACTCTTTGGGAGTATATTAGAGCATAGAATGTATGGTTGAACAGAAAAAGAGGAGAAAAGTGCAAAGGGTCATGTTAGTTTTAGACCAAAACACTCTACCACTGCATTGACCATTACATCAATCTATGGTATCTCATTGAAAGTGTGTGGGAAAAGCAAGGTGAGGAAGCTTCTTGTTGCTTTGTGGATTTTAGGAAGGCTTTTGACATTATCCCTAGGCATAAACTTTGGTACAAAATGGAAGAATTGGAACTTCCAAAAGAATATAGGTTTTTTGTTTATAAATTATATGAATGGGTTCAAGAAAAAATTAGAACTAAAGAGGGTATATTTGAATGTTTTGGGAGCAACATTCGGGTCAAGAAGGGATTCCCTTTATTGCCTACTCTCTTCATCCTCTACATTGATAAGTTAGAAGAGTGGTTAAAAAAGGTTAATGGAGAAGGCATACAAATGACAAATTATGTGATAAAATTACTTCTTCATGATGATGACCTTATCCTTATTGCAAAAAACTATGCAAGATTTGAGAGATCATTTGGAAAATAGAGTCCTTTTGCTTAGAGGTAGGGATGGAGGTCAATATTTATAAGACTAAAGTCATGATATTCTCTTTGAAAAATAAAAAATAGAAACACACATTCATATTTGAAGGCAACTTGTTAGAAATAGTGGAGGAGTATAAATATCTTGGCATTGACTTCCATTATAGATTAAGCTGGGAGACATGCATATCAAAAAGGATTTAAGAGGTATGAAAGGCCTCTTACCTTCTTTGGAAGAGATGTAGCAAAGCAAAACTATGAGATTGGAAAACTAGGTAGACCCTCTTGATCTTTTGGTCATTTTAGTTATTCTGTATGGGTTCAAGGTTTGTGGGAGCAACATGTCAAATCATAAATTGTGAAAAATAGAAAGAATCTAGAAACATCTGATTACTACTAACCTCAAGGTCAAGTCAATGGTTCCTCATGAGATCCTTTTGGCAAAGGTGGGCATGTTCCTAATTGAGGGTGTATCAATTATCTAATTGCTAAGCTATCTAAAGTAAGTGGAAATTATGGATAAAAATCATTGGCCTAAATGGGTGGCTAAGAAGGAACTAGTACATAGGAAAAAAATGTCGAAGAAATAAAATAGCAACTGGTTGAACAAATAGAAAATTAACCCTTAGGAGTGTCCAAACACCAATAAAGAAATAAAGAAATGGGTGTTAGATAAATTTAGAGCTACCATGTGGGAAATTCTGATAGGTAGGAAAAAGACCTATTGCATTAAAAAAAAAATCAAGCATGGAGACATGGGGAGAAAGTACATTTAGGATCCCTAATTAAAGAAAAAAGCACAATTTTAATTTCTTAGTTAAGGACCAACTCTCATCACTTAAAATGTGAAACTAGTAGATGGAAGGTCCCTAAGAAGGGTGGGAAGAGAGAATATGTACTTTTTGCAAAAAAGGAGTGGTTGAAACGTGCAAAAAATACAAGAATAACCTACAAGGGTGCAACATGAACTTTTGAAGAGAAAGATTACACTAGATGACTCACTTCCCAATATAGATCTATAACAAAAAGAAACAACCTAGAGAAATTAAAACAAGATGCTTAACAAGCCTTTAGGTCCCTTAGATTGGTGGTCTCATGGACGTCATTAAAACCTTTCATTTCATTTCATCTTGAGCCCCAAATAATTTTACAATGATATTTAGAATCCACACTTTGTAAAGTATTATGTATCTTTGTAATGATTTTGGAATTCATAATCTACCAATGTATAACATGGTTCACATTAATATCCATGTCATTATTCATTGCCATCTACATGAGTTACACTATTATGTCTTTACACTCAGTCAAATCAAAGCCAAATCATCTCCAATAAGCCAACATGGATGATGCTATTTACAACATGTGTGTATCATATTAATTCATGCAAAGTATGCTAACCAAAAAGAAACTTTACAATATTTCAATATAAGCCAACTGAATAAGTCTTTAGCTCAAAATGTTCTTTGTAACTTCTTTTTAGGTTGAGAGTTTGATTTCTTGCTATCTTAACATTACCTAAAGTCACCTATGATCAATTTTTTTCCAAATGATCTAAAGACATAAATGTCCTTTATGAATGAGGTATTGATAGCAAGAAGAACATAAAATATAAAGATAATCATTCAAAGAGCATGCTATGACACATATTCAAATACATAGATTGCCTAACAAGGAAAATAAATTTAAAAAAATCTCAATCACAATATGCAACTACAATATAAATAAATAATCAAACTTTATTCGTATTGAAATTTCATAATTTTGCCTTAAGCGAATACATGGTAGTCATCTCTTGTGAAAGAATATCTATGTGATCTTACTCTGCATGAGAGCAATCTAAAACTATGACAAAGCTATGTTAAACATAAAATAGTCTTTGACTAAGTTGTAAAATAGTCAATTTATTTTTTAACATCTTTTCATGGAATTGACATGGAGTCTTTTCTCCTTATTCCAGGAAAAACTAACTAATTCACTGCATGTATTTTTCCATGTTTATTCGGTTGATCAAGGCTAGTAGTTCAATTGTTGCATTATTTTTATCAATCTTATTCAATGTATTTGATGCATGCAAGACTAGAATAGACTATTAGTTGAAACAGTGTAAGAAGAACATACACTATCTATCATTCCTCAATTTCTTCAACTCCAATTACTCCCAAATTTTCTCGTAGATATTCAAAAATTTCTTTAGGAAATGCTTTAGTGAAGATGTTGGATAACTAACCTTAGGATCTACAATAATCAAGATTAATTTCTCCATTGTTAACCAATTCTCTAATGAAATGAAATCTCACATTAATTGTATGCACCCTAAAATGGTCGCCTAGACTATGGGCCCCAAACTTCAATTTATCAATTTCCTAAATCAATTCATCTATTTCCTGAATCAATGCATTACAATATTTTATTGAATCAATTCAAATCATTTTCCTTGATCAAATTGCAATTAATTTAATCATTTCAAAATTTCCTAAGGTTTGATCAATTCATCAATAATCTTATTTAATTAAAAGAAAAATATCCCTTTTAAATAAATAAAATAATTTTATTTAATTAAAATAAAATCTCTCTTTTAATTAAATAATTTTATCTTATTTAATTAAAAGAAAATCTCTCTTTTAATTAACTAGTTTTATCTTATTTAATTAAAATCTCTCTTTTTATTAAACAATCTTATCTTATTTAATTAAAAGAAAACGTCATTTTAAATAAATAAAATAATCTTATTTAATTAAAAGAAAATCTCTTTTTTAATTAAATATTTTTATCTTATTTAATTAAAATCTCCCTTTTAATTAAATAATCTTATCTTATTTAAGCAAAAGAAAATCCCTCTTTTAATTAAAATAAATCCCCTCTTTAAACTCCTTTTTTGATGAAAAAAAGAAATAAATCAAATAAAATCTTATAAAGATTCCTTTTTTTGCACATATCTCTAAGTGGTGGGCTTTTTTTCCTTTTACTTGTCTTTTCAGGGATTTATCCCACATTGCTCTTGTGAGAAGCCTCCTACCTCCATAGTTTTCTTTATAAGGAGCCATCTCCTTCTCATTTAGATAGATGTTAGTTGTTATAGTATTGTTGTGTTGCAGGTTTGGAGAGTGGTTTTGGAGGAGTTTGAGCTTTGGGGATTGGACATTGGAGCTTCATTGCAACTTCTCTCTTCTTGTCTTCTTCTCTCATGCATCCATGACTTCCATCATCATGCTTCATTCTCGCATTTTCATATTAGCTTAGAGTCATATTTGCTTCATAAATTAATTTTGCATTATTATTTCCTTTCATAGATTAGATTTCATTTCTTGCATTGATTTGTATTGTCATCATTTAGGGCCTATTTGGCTGTAAGAAGTGCCCAATGTGACATTCATCTATGCTAGAATAAGCTCTCTTCTGGTATTCATGCATTCTTAAAATAAGTTCTAGAATATTATTTTGAGTTGTTTGGTTGACCAGGAAGAGGTGACGAAATATGCATATTCTATGTTTGGTTGCAACAATTGAAATATGAATTGGAATAAGTTTTTTTTTGAAATTTTAATAATTAAATTATTATTTTTAGTTTGGTAATATTTTAAATAAACAAGATTTTATTTATAAAAACTAATTTTTTAAAAAGCCAAATTATTTTAATTGGCCTTTATTTTATTTTTTAAATTGACTTTATAAGTGAAAGATATACCACAACCTTTGAAATTCATCAAAATTCAAAGGACATATTATATTGTATAGTATATTATTTCTAAATTAAATCAAATTATTTTAATGAGTATAAGTGTTGGAAATACAAGTGGGAAGAGTAAACTTCTAAGAGAGGCATAGGAGTGTGGGGGGTGAATCAGGAGTTTAAACTTGGACCCATAAAACTTTTATCATTCATTCATCATATACATTAATATGTAAACTGAAATAACATGTAAAGCATATGCATCTAAATCATGTAAACATGTAATCAATCACAAATATAACACCAAATATAATTACCCAAAAACCCTCCAAGTGAGAAGGTAAAACTGGGGTGGGGATGACATCCACAAATCTTTACTACTATAGCGATAAAGTGTATCTAATGAAAGTTACAATGATTTGACCATGAATTATGGTCTACCGTGTGAAAGATCTACCCTGTTAAAGGCTTACAAAGATTGTTAGGTCTCACCTTTTTAGAGGATTTCAACACCCTATTAGAAATGTGCCTTTTTAGAGGACTTCAACTTATAATTAAGTAAGTACCCTGTTAAAGGATTTCATACAGCCTGTTAGGACTACTCTGTTAAGATATTTAACTAAAATCACCAATTAAAATGTCTCAGCATAGATCCTGTGATTGGCACTTGCTTTCCTAATAACATATCACCTATGCACAATGTCGTTTGATCCTTCATGATTAGATGTCTCCAATGTTGTATCCTTCTCTCTATCCTCTATTCTTCTCTAGGTAATTTTGAAATTCATCCTTACTTCTAAGTCACCTTGAATTCTCTACAAACTGTCTTGTTCAAATTCCTCAATTTGATCATTCACCCCTTGTTACTTCATAAAGAGTTTAGGGCTCTATCCTCCTTAAGAAGACTTAGGTGGCTTAAGGTTAGGTATGAATCTACTACTGGGATTCATCCATTTTTCCACTTAAACCTTCCCATTTTTTGATTGGTTACATGTAATTGCATAGGGAATCCAAATATAGATTCATACTTATCTTCAAAAGATTGTACTATATCCTTAAGTCGGCTCAAAAATGATTTACATAGTTTTTTGTGCTATTACAAAAAAATATGTCAAAACTGTGTCACTGGGCATATGAAGTTACTAATGCTCGGCATGCATTGTTCTGTATAGTATGACTTGGCACCTGCATCCACTATTTACTCGACATGCTCTATCTACTCAACACTTAAGTGACTTGGCACTCATTGCAACTCAGTATGGTCTAATATTTACATGTTGTGCTCGGCATGTATTACTAGTTTGGCATGAACTAAGTAAATTGCTTAAGTGTGTTGACACTCACTTGTCAAAACCAATCTGAGATCAACAATCTCCCCCTTTGACATGAGTGTCAAAAACACTTAAATATAAAATATTATCCTTAACTTCTCAAGCATAACATATCCATGACTTGGCTTATATACAAAACTTTCAAATTTTCAAAATTCTACAATAACCTATATACCTCAAAATTGATAACTTCCCTTAAGTTAATTTGCTTGATTTGTATACAAAATCTATGCTCCTCTCTAACTTCAGTGCTCTATATTTCATAACCTTTCATTTGATATGCTCTGTCATGATGTATCTCCCCATTCTTTATTCTTCCTCTATTTCTATCTCCCCCTTTCTTTATTCTCCCACATTTATTGTTAGATCTCCTTTTTTCTTTTTTCTCCCCCTTTTTGACACTTATGTCAAATGGGCTATACACATATAGTGTGTTTTTCCAAAAAGGATTTATGGACATCCATTATGATCTTGAGGGCTACATCCCAGTTGTCACGTGCAACATCCAATTACTTGATTTGGATTGCAAGCTCAATAGCAAGGTGCACTAGGCCATCTAAAGTAGAAAGATTGGGGTCTTTCTTTAGTAGAGTCTTGGCATAACCTAGTTCCTTATGTAGTATCTCCATGTGTGGGGTAAGGGATTCTTGTATACATGTCAATTTGGCTCTTATGCTAGCCTCATCTGCTATCAGTACAACTAATTAACTTTTTGTCTAAAGCAGTGTTCTCAAATGCTTCTCACTTTGAGCTGGGTTTTGAGGTAGCTTAGTACCTGATATGTTGAGGTTCCTCTCCAGACTCAAAATATGACTCTTGGTCTCTTGAGTCAAGATTGTAGGATCACATAGCTTTGTGTACAGTGAGAATATATTCTCAAGTACCTTCTTCACCTCTTCAAATTTAGTTGCTTATGCAACTTGAGTTAGTGTTATTTCACTAGATATTTTCTCATTCACCTTTCCTTGAAACTTCTTCTCAGAATCAAGGTCTTCATTACTGACCTTTTCCACTATATCTATCAGTTATTATATTAGTGGCTTAGTCTCTTCAGGAGTTGGCAGGCTGAATGCATCTAAAAAGATGTCTTTAATATCTTGGAGTGCTTGCTTCTGCTTGTGTTCTATCCTAAGCATTTCTTGATGCTTTTTCTTTTCTAAGGCTTGTTATGAAATGCCTATTTCCAATGTCATGGTGTCATTTTCGAATCTTGGAATCACAATTTCTTCATCAAGGTTTATGTCTCCATAGTGAATTACCTTATCAACCTTTGATGAGCTAGGGCTTGGCACTAAGACTTGTAATGGAATGACTTCTATGCTTGGCTTTTGAAAAACCTATGTAGAAGGAGTGTCAGATGCTAGTAGAGTTACCAATGCTTGGATGGCTTCTTGTTCCTTCACATTAGGTGTTAGCTCATGCTCTTCAGGCTTGCTTTGATCTATCACTACGACTTGAATAGAACTTTGTTCTTGTGTTTTAGGTATAGATGAATCTATCTATCCTATTTTCTATTGTCCTTCAATATCTTTCTCTTTTGCTTGCTTCTCTGCAATAGTATCAACTTTAGCACTTGTATCAACCTTAGTAGATGTATCTACTATTGTTTGAACTAAAGTTTGTACATTAGTAATTGAAGGGATGACAAAAGGTGGTTCTTGTGTATTCACCTTTTCCCTTGTGACCTCAATTACTGCCTTTTGCAATTCTTCTACACTGACCAAAACTAGATTTTCACATAGTTTAGCTTGGAGTGTAGATTGGTCTGGAATCTTCTTTAGGTCTTCTGTAGTAAGTGGATTGATGTTTTGAGCTAAAGCATTAGAAAAATCCTTAATAGTTATAGCCTCAGTTATTACACTTATATCATGAGAGGGACTGACATTAGGCATTTGTGTGTCCTACACACTTTATTCATCTTGTTGTTGCTCAATTGTTACCTTGTCACCATCTTGCTTTGTTGTTTCTTCCCCAATTGTATCATCTTTCTTATCATCATTTTCCTTGTCATCATCATTGTCATCATCCTTATCATCCAGTTTACCGTCTGAAGGGTCAGCTTCTCCTTGTTTTATAGTTGTCAACCCATAAATAAGTTTCCATATTTAGGTTGATTTCTTGACCACATCTTCAATGTTATTTTGAAGAATGTTGAAGGATCTATATTTAGGTGTAAACCTAACTGCATACCTCTTGACAACCTTAGCAATCTGTCTCTTTGTCAGCTCTGGCATTACTTGAGCTAATATTGTTTCCCTGATTTGTTTTTCCAAATTCAAATGGTAATACCATTTTTTCTCAATAGTATCATATAAACCTTTTGGTATTGTGTTGGCAAATTCTAGTGGAGTGTTCTTAAACTTAGACATCATGGTATATAATGCCTCTTCCACTTGATTTTTCTCTCCTTTTCCAAGTTTATCAAAGTCGATGTGTATCAAACTAGATAAATTTGCATTGTTTTTTATATTTTCACATAAATTTTCAAGATCAAATAAGGGATTGAGACTTATCACTTTAAATTGGTTATTTTCATCTGATTTTGTCCTCTCTTCATCTGAATCTAGTTGTGCCACATATTTTCTTCTTTGTCTTTTATGCTCTTGGCCACCTTGCTCTATTTGCTTCATCTTGTCCCTGGCCTTTTGAGTTGTAGCACATGTACTAGCTCCAGTGATAGGAGAAGTGGGCTTGGTTGGGCTAGGTTTGAAAATTTTCTTTGTTTTGCCACTAGTTGTACTTTAGCCTTCCTTTTCTTTGGCTCAGTAGGAGTAGGTGTTTCCTTGGCTTCTTCTCCCTTAGCACCTTTAGTTTCCTCCTCTTCCTTGTCTTCTCCCATGCCTTGGGTTAGAGCTAGAGGTTCTTCTACTTGTTCCTCCTCTTCATCCTCTTCTTTTTCTTCTTCATATTCTTCCTCTTCTGCACCTTCTCCAAATTTTTCTTTCAACTTCTTAACTAGTTTATCTTTCTTCTTGAGTGTGGAGGTAGTTTTCAATTCCATGGTAATCTCTGGTTTTACCATCTCATAATTGCCAAATATTTTTGCACTTTTATCTATTTCCTTTGCTAGTAGTATTGTGATGGTTGTTGAGGCTTCATCAACATTAATTTCATACCCAAGTGGCCTTAACCATCTTACCCTTGGTGTGACAGCTTGCACAAAAGTGTAATCAACATCAACAAGAAAACATATGTCATTATAGTGTTGTTCAACCAAAAAAATTGGTATCCTTATTCTTTCCTTCATTGATTTCTTAAAATCTTCAAAGTTGTCATCAAGGTTTCAAATTTTTCTCCCATCTATTCAATGAACTCATTGATCTCCATTGCAATTGACCTATTGGTCTTCCACCCTATAGTACCAAAAGAGGGAAATGTATTTTATACATAAAAGAATATACAAACTAGAATTGAACCAAATTTACATTGTGCACTCTTGGTTTTCCTGATAGCTCCAAGATTTTCCATCAATTGTTGTAATTGTAGCTCTGGCAAATTATATGTATGATCTTTCTTTACAATGTTGTAGTCAACATCCATAGCTATACAAGGTACACTATTCAATCTACTAGATTGATATAATTTATGAGAGATTACCCTTACAACAAAGTTTAGCAATGGACCAATGATGGTATCTATAGTCATACCTCTCTTATTCGAAACTGCTCTAGTGTTCTTAATTACTTCCTTGTAGTCACTTCTAAGTGTCTTTGATTGATCTAGGGTTGGGTAACTAGTAACACTATGAATTATTCTCATGGTGATCTTAATTGGTCCTCCTTCCAGCCATAAAGAACCATCATGAATTCAACTTAGTACAATTCTTATCCACTCAGTTTTAAACACATTCAAAAAATCTAAGGCTCGTGTTAAACCCTTTTTTTCTCAACAATTTTGTATTCCTCCTTCAAAACACCATTCTCACACAATCTGTTATATGCATCTCTAATCTCCATGTCTCCTATACCTCCTATTTTACAATTGTAACACTTCCTCACATCTTGCACCATAATTTCCCTTGGCAGGATCATTGACAGTGCGCCAGAAGGATCTTGTTTATAGGAAATATCAAGAATAGCTTTAAATATGGGTTGCTTAACTTCATTACTGACAAGATGAAAATTCAAAACTTCCTTCCCTTCAACATTTTTCGAACTAGATGCCATTTTGTCAAACTAGGATTTATGCAAAAGTAATCTGCGTAGCTTAGCATATGATAAATACCTTGTGAAATCTCATAAATTGATGTGATATCATTACTAGATTCTCTACAAATTCTTTGGATAGATTTCTAAATTGTCTTATGCTCTACTTGCTCTTTCTTGAATTTGAAATGATGAATAATGAGCAAAAATTGATCATATACCCTTCAAAAACCTTGCATTTAATGTTGAGTGCTTACACAACTGTAAGCTCGACATCAACCAATTTTAGAATCACTCGACATCCATTGATATTTCCATCACTTGGTAGCTACTATGAGCTCAGCATCAACTAGATAGTCTAATAGCTTAGCATCAACTAACATTCCACTTGGCACACACAAGAAACATTTCATGCTCAACAACAACATGAAAAACTTAAGGATTAATTTAAATTTTCAACATCTTGCATCTTTATTCATGCTAATGTAGTCCTTTCAGTACTATCTCCTTTGGAACTGATGTATGATATAACACTTGAATATCAGTTCCACATACCTCTTGATTGCTTAGTTTGATGAGGTGTGATCACTTGACCCATTGGGTGAAGTGATCCCTTCTCCATTTGATGTGCTACAAGCATCTTTCTTTTTCCATGTCTTTTTCATCTCATCTCTGATGTGTTCAACATCGGCCTTTCCTTTGCCTTTAGCAAATTCACAACTTGGTGCCTTTGACCTAGCTGGAAAATGCTTATTGATGTGACTAGTCATCAAATAGCTAAAACATGTAGTCTAACTCAACCACCTTTTGTAGTTACCACTAAAGTGTGTCCTAATACAATTCTCAGGAATGTGTCCATATTCTTCACAATAGTGATAGGTATATCTTGTATTATAATACCAATTATAAAAGTTTTCATTGTTTCTTACCTTTTTTGGCTTATTTGATGACCACAGATTTGGATTTGTATTCAAAGGCTCTATGTCCATACTTCTGACAATTGTAGCAATATCCTACAAATCTTTGTTTATGCGTGGTCCTAGTTCTACATTCATGTTCCTTATGACCTTGATTGTTGCACTTATGACAATGAGTCATGTTCTTAGGCTTGACATTTTGATTTGTATTCTTGCTCTTGCACACATTAGTAGTATGTCCTTTCTTACCACAATTATGACAAGTAGGTTTGGATTTGTTACCTTTGATGTTCCTTTCTTCAACGACTTTGGATGATTCTCCTTCTTTATTGCTTGTGTAACCCAGTCTTGATGCATCATTTTTGGATATAGGGAATCTCAATAATTGCTCAAAGTATTTGATCGCTTCATTTGGCTTGTTGAGACTTTCAACAAATTCCTTTTCTCTTTTTAGGCTAGTTTTTAATTGTTCATTCTGCAACTTTAATGTAGTTATCTCAATGTCCTTGACATTCAGTTCATAGTTGGAATTCATCATTTGACTTAGAGTATCCAATTGCATGTTGGAAATCTTGGTTAGTTCTGTTGACTTCTCTTCCAATCTGTTTTCCAGAACTCTTTTGTCTTCTTCAATCATGGCTTTGTCTTCCATGGTTTTCTTCTTCTATTTAATCACCTCACATAGTAGTATAGCTTGTGATTCTTGTTCTAGCTTGACATTTCTAATTTCCTCAGCTTGGATTTTGTTCTTTTCCATTAGATCTACAAGTGCTACATCAAATTCACTAGAGCCACCATCTGCAAATAGCTCGGTAGTGTCTATCTCTTTGTATAGTGTGTCATTCTCTACAATAGCAATTTATTTCCTTCTCTTCAAGGATTTCTTTAGTTCCTCTCTTGCCTCATTCAATTGATGTAGTATGAGATGTATTTCAATCTCTTGATTCTCAATAGTCTTTCCCATCTTGTAGATTTCCATTTCAAGATCTTTCCTCAAATTTGCAAAGCTTCTCTTTTAAAGAACTATCCTCTGATACCAATCGTTGGAATTACAAGTGGGAAGAGTAAACTTCTGAGAGGGTAGGGGCAGGGGGGGGTGAATTAGGAGTTTAAACTTGAACTCATAAAACTTTTATCATTCATTCATCATATGCATTAATATGTAAATTGAAATAACATGTAAAGCATATGCATCTAAATTAGGTAAACATGTAATCAATCACACACATACAACCAAATATGATTACCCAAAAACCCTCCAAGTGAGAAGGTAAAACTAGGGTGGGGATGACACCCACAAATTTTCACTATTGCAGCAATAAAGTGTATCTAATGAAGGTTACAATGATTTGACCATGAATCATGATCTACCTTGTGAAAGGTCTACCCTATTAAAGGCTTACAAAGACTATTAGGTCTCACCTTGTTAGAGGATTTCAACACCCTGTTAGAAGTGTACCTTGTTAGAGGACTTCAACCTACAATTAAATAAGCACCCTATTAAAGGATTTCATACAGCCTGTTAGGACTACTCTATTAAGAGATTTAACTAAAATCATCTATTAAAATGTCATAGCATAGATCCTGTGTTTGGCACTTGGCTACCTGATAATAGATCACCTCTACACAATGTCTTTTGATCCTTCACAATTAGATGTTTCCATGTTGTATCCTTCTCTCTATCCTCTTTTCTTCTCTAATTTATTTTGCAATTCACTCTTCTAAGTCACCTTTAATGCTCTACAAACTGTCTTGTTCAAATTCTTCAATTTGATCATTCACCCCTTGTTACTTCATAAAGAGTTTAAGGCTTCGTCCTCCTTAAGAAGACTTAGGTGGCTTAGGGTTAGGTATGAATCTACAGTTGAGATTCATCCATTTTTTTGCTTAAACCTTCCCATTTTTGGATTTCCTGCATGTAATTTCATAGAGAATCCAAATATAGATTCGTCCTTATCTTCAAAAGATCGTACTCTATCCTTAAGTCGGCTTAGAAATGGTTTACATAGTTGTTTCTGCCATTACAAACAAATATGTCAAAATTATGTCACTCGACATATGAAGTCACCGATGCTTGACATGCACTATTCTATATACTATGACTTGAAACCTGCATTACTCGGCATCCACTATTTACTCGGCATGGTCTATCTACTCGTTACTTGAGTGACTCAACAGTCATTGCAACTTGGCATGGTCTAATATTTACATGTTGTGCTCAACATGTATTACTAGTTCAGCATGAACAGAGTAAATGGCTTAAGTGTGTTGACACTCACTTGTCAAAACCAATCTGAGATCAACATATAAGATCAAAACTAAAATCATTTTATTTTTAAATATATTAAAGAAAATAAAAAATACAAATAAGATGAGATCATTAGTATGACATTTAAATGATCTTTCAACATAGTTTTAATTATAAGACTAAACACACGATTTATTTGTAAAGATAATTTTATGAAAGTTTAGAAAGATATCAAATCTAATATTAGTCTTTTTTGTCATTTAAAAAAAACACATATTAAATGTTAAATAATGTTGACCTAGTTTATATATTATGATGAATAGAGAAAATAGTCTAAAAATGCATTTGAGTGACAAAATACAATTAAATGACAAAGTCACTGACTTAACAACCCATCAAATTAGGTTTATTAAAATTTGGAATAAGAATAAGCTATGCTTATTCCATCTTTTTTAAAGAATTCTGCTATGCTCATTTTGGGGTAAAATTAGGATAGACGAATTCTAATTCCAATTTTGTATTTTGCAAACAAATGTCAAATTAGTGAATACGAGTATTTAGATATTCCTATTCCCGCCTAATTCCTGCAACCAAACAAGGCCTTAGATTAGTTTGCATCTTCATTTTCATGCATATTTTGATATTTAAATCTCTCATTCTATGGTGTGCTTTCATGGGCAGAAACTAGGTCAAATTGAGGGCCTTCATTACAAACCCTTGTGCTCCATGAATAGAGAGCTATGAGTCACCATTTGAGATCTCATTCTTGAGAAATCTTGGATATAATGACTTTGAAGTGTGTCAACATTTTAGCACACATTTTTGGCAGCCACCATGGGACAACCCACCTTTACATGTTGATTTTGGCTTTTTTTGGAGCTAACCCCCTTCTATAGATTTGTTTGGAGATGAAAAACCCTAGATCTTAAAAATTTGATCATATCTCCCAAATGGCTTGGTATTTTGGTCTGAATTTTATTTTTCAAGTTGGAAAACAATAAGGGAAGCTTTGGTTAAAAATTCATAATTTTCCAAGGTGATTTTCATTTTTAATAATTTTTTCCTTATTTTTCATGAAAAATAATTTTTGGGTGCAAATTAGCAAATTTTTTTGGAAAGTCTACATTTTTGGAAAGATCTTTGAATTCTAAATAGGGCAATTTCTTTGTGTTTTGAGTTTAGAGCTCATATGATTGCTCAAACACTTGGCTTACAAAAATTGGTTTGTTTTGAAAAAAATAGGTCCCTGTGGCACAAATGAAAATATTTAATTCTAACATTTTTGGAAAGGTTTATATTTTTTTAACAAGGGTCTATTTTCTATATTTAGGAGTTTTGGTCCAAATTCATGGCATATTGGTCCAATCTTGTTGACTAGGTCAGAAAAAATCAAAATTAAAAAAAGGGAATTTAGTGATTAACTTGCATTTAATTTTCACATGATTTAATGCATGATGTCAGTTTTCATTTGGGTTGTGTTTTGGTTATTATTACTTCTAATGATCATATTTTGATATGTAACCCTAGGGTTTGCATAAGACATATCTATCTTGTATTGGTTTGCTTGTTTTCTTAGAGCACTTGCTTGGTTTGTTAGATCAGTAAAGCGATACACACGCGTTTCTTTGGATCTTAGGTATTCTTATACATCTCTATAACATTTAGACTTTGGAATTAAAAGTGAACCTCTCATGTATTTGGATTGAGTGTTTTACATGCTTTCATCATTCATATTTCGATTGGTGCTCTAAAATTGGACCTAGATTTTCTTTCTTGCATACACATTTCACATAGTAATTAGGCCCTATGAACATTATTTGTGGTGATCTTGAGAGAGTGAGCTTGATTCACTTGCCTTACATGTGAAGCTCTTCTTGACAATAGATCCCCTTGTAGGTAAGGAAGGATTTGATATTATTTCATTGTCTCGTTTGGTTTGTCTTTGGCATTTGCTGGTACTTTCTCTCTTGAGATTGGTGGTTATTGTTGTTGGCTTTCTAAATCTCAAGAAGTGATTTCAAATTAGTGTGTCAATGAATTTTTTTTCTATTTTTGGGTGAGATGAAGAGGCTAGAGGAGTATGTTATGTTCCCTTTTGGGCACATCAGAAACTTGGAACCCTTAAATCCAAACTAAGTCCCCATGTGGTCCAATTTTGAAAATCTTTCTTGATTAGAGAGGGTTAACCATAGTGGACACTCCCTTTATTAGGTAAAACACATGGATGGAACCTCAAGTGGTAGTAGCTACTTTCACTGTGGTAGCAACAACTGCTATATAAATGTCCTTGTGGAAGAAATCTCCATGGTTGTATTCTTTTGTTAAATTCTTGGAATGTGTCAAAACCCTGGTGCTCCAGCATTGAATTTTGCCCATTTGAGATTGCAAGAGTTGCAGAGTTGACCATTACTAAGAACCATAGTGCAACCCATTTTTTCTTTTTTAGGACTGTGTGCATGATTGGAAAACATTTTGAGAACATAAATAGTAGTGGTTCTAGGGATTAGATTCATAATAAGAGACTATTCTTGTTTATGTGCAAGGTTGCTTTGTCCCTTGCCCATTTCTTGTAGATGTTTTCTTGAACTCCCTAAGTGTTGTCTTGTGTGCCTAATTTATGATAAAAATCTAGTAATGAATCTAGTCGATCAATTAAAACAAACAAGAAAATTGAGTTCCTGAGTTGAATCCTTCGATTGTTTTGTTTTGACCTCTTGAATTGGTAATCTTTGATTTTAGGAGTGATATTTCTTGGAGTCAGTGAGTTACAAACCATCCTTGTTGAGAAGATAAACCTTTGGATTCTTTGATATCACACTTGGAGAGTCTTAGTAATCTCTTGTCCATTCACTTCCATTGAAATTCAATTTCACTTAATTATAATTTGGGTAGATCATCCTCCTAATCCATATGTGTTATGGTATTCACCCAAAGTAGAAGGCACCTCTATGACAGTGTTGGTTTATTCCTATTGCAAAAATTCTATCTTATCATCTCTCATTTGCACAAGTGAGTGCTTTTACTATCCTAGTTTGGTACCAACATTCTTAGGGTTTTCCTATCACCTAGTACCTTTTCTTTCATGTTGGTTACAACAAGATATCAAGTAGATCAAGGAAAGATACCTCAATTTGTTTTTAACCAGTTAGCCTTAGTTAGAACTTGCCAAAGACTTAAGAAAATTGAGCATGAAAAGAAAGCCTTCCTACATGAACAAGCTACAAAGGAAGATCAATTTAGATTCCTAGAGTTAGAGAGACAAACCTTGTTGGAAATAGAAGAGACAAATGATCCTACTTACCTTTATCTCACTAACTGCATAATGGGAATGCAATCTAAATTTAAAAAATTATTAGAGGAGAAGATTACATCATTACATGAACCATCTTCTTTAAGGTCTATATCTTCTACTCCAAGACATCAATTGTCTTCATCTTCTAGATACAAAGACCTCTTGAGAGAGAAAGCGAGTAATAACTCTGGGCGTATGCCAATATTTCATGATGGACCTATCCTTGACAAAGATGAGAATTACAAAAATGGTCCTAGACATACTTTTGAGAGAACTTTTACTCCTTTGCGATTCTCATGTGACATGGTGCTTGAGACCTTAGTTACAAACAAGATCATTACTTTACCATACAATTTTTCTACACCTTATGAACCTAAGGTAAAACCTTCATGGTAGAGAGATGATCATTATTGTGGTTACCATAGAAATAAATGTCATAAAACTGAAGGGTGTATTGCATTGAAACATATAATTTAAGATCTTGATGTTGAAATTCCTAGACTTATATGATGAAGATACTTCTCTTGAGCAAGATCATTTTGATGAACCTATGTCTAGTGATGGTTTCCTTGGTACCTCCACTTGTTCTAGTACTTATGCAACTCCCAAAAGCTTAAAGCTATCCAAAATTCCTCCATCAAACAAAGATCTTAATGTTTTCCACACTGACTATGCATATCCTCAAGGGCTACCTCTAAAAGAAACTCAAAGTAATCTACACTTGGCTACAAACATTTTTCATGCTACTAAGACTAAAGATTCTCGACCTTCATTTGATGCTATACCTACAATGCTCCTTCAACTAGTCATTCACTATTTTCTCAAGATACTATCATGCAAACCTCATATTATCCCTTGTCCTTAGAAGTGGCTCCATGTCGAGAGGACTCTCAAAAGGATAAAGATAAAAATTTCAATATAGATCAAAATCAAGCACCCCTTCATCTCCTTTGAGATTTCAATCTTCCATATCCTATGTCTTATCGACCTCCTAAGTATGATGAAGACACTACTTCCACTATTTCCCTCACACTTACTAAAAATTGTGAACAAATTTACATGCCTATTCTATCCAAAGAAACTTGTCAAGCTCAAAGTATTCCATCTTCTTGTTCTACCACTCCATGTTTGTTTCTACGTTCTACTCTTCCTAAGTCTTTTCAAGATCCAAGAAATCCTATCAAATAATTTTCTCCTATTCAAGATGATCATGATACTATTGAAAATCCTATGCTCACTCTAAAGATGTGGATGTCCTTGGTTGTAATATAGACATTGATGGACTTATTGATTATCCTTTTTTATCTTCCATGTCCATCCTTGGACTTCCTCCACCAATACTAAGGGCTTCATGTCTTCCTTCCATCTTTGGTCCTTATGTCCCTTCATTTTACCCTCCTGACTCTCCTAATTCATCATCCATCTTGGGTCCTTACATCCCTCCATCTCCTATATTTCCTAAAGATGAAAGTGGATGGAGATCCTTGAATCCTTTTCATCCACCCACCATCTAAACCGGTCATATCCTCTTTCTTCAATTAGCCCTAAGTCTTTTGGAAGTAACTTGAATGTTTAATACAATACAAAGAATAAATATAAGAATCCATCTAAAAAAGAAGATCACCATGTCTCCTCTAATCAACATAGGGGCATAATTTCAAAAGAGATATCTAAGAAGAGAACTACAAAACAAGTATGGGTTCACAAATCCATCATTGAAGATATTCTCTTTAAATCATCAAAAAGAAATGAAAAGCATACGACTATATGGATTCCAAAGTCTCTCTTGAAAGAGTCTAATGTTGAGCAACAAGTGAAGTTGACATTCAATCTTACAAAGACTTCCATTTCATCTTCTTCCAAAAGAATTCTTCCATTCCATGTGCCTAAACTACAACCTCTTCTATCTATTCACCATATTCCTTTACGTATTCCTTCATTTATGTTTCCTCCATCCTCTCACCACCCTTCAAGGTGTGTGTTGGCATTGATCTTTCCTTCCTTTTCGTTTACCCTTTCACAATCCTTCCATTCACTATCCTTCTACCTTCTATCCCTTTTCCTCATCTTCATGTTCCTCCTATCTTCCAACCTCACTCGCTTTGCATAAAACCTTATCCTCCATTTTTCTCTTCCATCTTCCTTTCCCTATTAGCATCTTTGAGCATATCATTTTGAATCCTTAGTAAATCATGGTTTATCCTTTCAAGGATCATTATATAAAAAGCATGCCTTCTTCCAAAAAAAATTCAAAAAAAAAAAAATTGAAAGTGTGCCTTGGTGAAAACCTAGAAATAGGCCCCTTGGTAGCAAAATTAAAGAGAAATAAATTCATCCTATGGTGAAAACCACTCCCTTGTGGTGTCTGGGATAAGTACCATAATGAAAACCTAACAATTAGGCATCATGTGTAGTTCTTCTACATCTTTCATTCATTTCGTTGTCTCACTTTGATCTTGACAATGTTGACCTACACATGAACATTTAGCTATCTTGTGAGCTATCTTATGATGGTATTGCTTTCATTCCTTTCATGTTTAGCCTTCATATCTATTTTCCTCCATTCATTCTAACCTTTCGCTATCCTTTTCTCATTTTGTTTTTATCTAATAAAAAAGAGTAAAACATGATGCTATGAAGTCTCTTGACTTTTATACTTCTTTGGACTACATCCTTTCCTACTTTTGCATTATGCTTTCATGACTTATCATATGCTAGCCTTTCATTGCTTGTTCAAATGTGCTTTACATGACAATTTTTTTCTAGCTGGGGTACTCTTGAGGAGTTTTCCCTTGAGGATTTCTTCTCTTCATTTTCCTTCATTCTCTTGTCGTCCATCTCTTTTTCCAACTCGTTATTCCCTCTTGTCCTCCACCTTGCTAGATATTGGGACTACACAATGTGATCTTGCTTGGAGTTTGATGCTTGTTCTATCTGGGGGCATCCTTTGTATATATTTATTGATCCTCAAAAATCCAAAACAAAATGATATATTTTAGAAAATCCAAAAGAATGATATATTGTCAAAAATTCTAAAAATTGAAAAATGTCTTAAAAAATGATCATCTTAGTCAAAACCTAGCAATAGGCACTTTGATGTCACTCCAAAAAAAAATATATTCAAAAAAATACAAAAAATCAAAAATAAATAAATAAATAAAATTTGCAATAAGATCCTTAGTACGTGTCCTTGACACTTAGCCTTTCTCTATCATGCCTTGTCCTTGTTGCCTTGGTTTGGAATTGGTCTTTGTCTTTGTCTAAGGGGCATAACTATATTAGCTTTTGTCTCTTGGATGTGTTAGTCTTTAGGACACCTTGCAAATGGTGTTTTCCAAAACCACTCCAACTATATTTTTCAGTACAACCTCTGATATCGAGTGTTTTTAACACTTATTGGTTTGCTCTTACCCAATTTTGTCATGTGATCTTACATACTTGCAAGAATTTGATCCTTATCCTCGGAACTTAATATCAGTTAGCACACTTATATTTTTAAATGTAAACACTTAATACTTGAGCTATGTCATGATCTTTTCTTGTGTGCTGACTGTTATTGATTTTTGTTGAATGTTCTTGTCTAATAAGTCTCTCTGATATGCCTAGCTAGAGGACTTGGGACATGGGGTGTCTTTTTATTTTATTTTTGTTTGTGGGTGTGGTCTTGAAACTCTAGAGTGTCTCTTGTTGTCCCCTTGAAACACTTAGGAGATTTGAGGCATCATCCTTCATATTTTTGCACAATGGTTCTTATGGTCATTGCAACATTTATGCCTTAATGTGAGCATGGTTTTTATACATTAAATTGGGTAAGCTAACATTGAAGTCATCTTGACCTTTATGTCTTTGATGCTTGTGTTAGAATCTTTCCACATTCCAATCCAATATAAATCACATTCATATCTTCATTGTTGCCCTTGTGACTAGTGATGATTGTGTGATTTTTCAATGTTTGTTAATAATGACCTAGTGATCAAAATAAGTTCCTTCACATTCTTTCATGAATGGTGAACAAAAAATCCTATGTTATAGTTTCCCTATTGCAAGTACACCTTTGCATTTTTATGTAGGTTGCATTATTAGACTTTATTTTTAGGTTGCATTATGAGTTTGAGAGGGTTTTCCTTCATCTTTCTTGTGGAATTTTAATCAATTGTGGTCATGTATTGATCTTCATTTCCTTATCTTCTTTTGTGATCTCAATCGAAATTTTCTATCTTAAACAGTTGAATGATTTTGAGGCATTCTCTTTCTTGAGGCAAATTCTCTTTTTTCTTTCCATTTCTTTCCACCTCTTCCAAACTTCTATCTTGCATTTTCTTTCACCCCACTTCTTTTCTTCTAATTCAACTTTGGAGCCATAATCTTTCATGCTTGATGATCTACCTTGGTTCTGTGATCCTTATATTTGTCATTTTACATCAAGAACCTTATCTTTAGTTCGATTTGATCAAATTTATTAATTTTTTGTTTCTCCTTTATTTCATTTTGATTTCGATCACAAGGGGGTAGTACCTATCAAACTTCAATCCTTGATTCATATTTTATCAATCTTTGATCCATCTGGGACAACCTCGTCTTTGCCAAGACAAAATTGTTATAAAAAATTGTATTCTTTGTATTCCTAAGTTGACCACACATCTGTGCTATTTTGTGATCCCAAATCAACCTCACACTTCAATTGCATTATTTGACTACATGTGTTCCCGAAATAATCACACATTAGTGAAAGAAGGGCAAATATATGCTCCCTAAAATGGTTGCCTAGACTATGGACCCCATTCTTCAATTTATCAATTTCCTAAATCAATTTATCAATTTCTTAAATCAATGCATCACAATATTTTATTAAATCAATTCAAATCATTTTCCTTGATCAAATTGCAATTAATTTAATTATTTCAATATTTCCTAAAGTTTGATCATTTCATCAATAATCTTATTTAATTAAAAGAAAAACATCCTATTGAAATAAATAAAATAATCTTATTTAATTAAAATAAAATCTCTCTTTTAATTAAATAATTTTATGTTATTTAATTAAAATCTCTCTTTTTATTAAATAATATTATCTTATTTAATTAAAAGAAAACATCCTTTTAAATAAATAAAACAATCTTATTTAATTAAAATAAAATCTCTCTTTTAATTAAATAGTTTTATCTTATTTAATCACAATCTCCCTTTTTATTAAATTATCTTATCTTATTTAATTAAAAGAAAACATCCTTTTAAATAAATAAAATAATCTTATTTAATTAAAAGGAAATCTCTCTTTTAATTAAATAGTTTTATCTTATTTAATTAAAAGACCTCTTTTTTATTAAATAATCTTATCTTATTTAATTAAAAGAAAACATCCTTTTAAATAAATAAAATAATCTTATTTAATTAAAAGAAAATCTCTCTTTTAATTAAATAGTTTTATCCTATTTAATTAAAATCTCCCTTTTAATTAAATAATTGTATCTTATTTAATTAAAAGAAAATCCCTCTTTTATCTAAATAAATAAATCACCACTTAAAACTCTCTTTTTGATGAAAAAAGGAAATAAATCAAATAAAATCTTACTACTGAAATTGCATTGTACATCCAGAATAACCCTAAGAAGACATGATCCCAGGCAGATACTTGGCATGTTCCTCCTCTACCAAGCCCATCGCAAGGAAAACGAAAACCAAGCTTCGCTTTATCAGGTATTAAATGAGAACGCTTTTTTTCCCTTTTACTTGCCTTTTCAAGGATTTATCCCACATTGCTCTTGTGAGAAGCCTCCCACCTCCACAGTTTCCTTTATAAGGAGCCCGCTCCTCATTTAGATAGATGTTAGTTGCTATAATATTGTTGTGTTGCTGGTTTGGAGAGCGATTTTGGAGAAGGAGTTTGAGCTTTAGGGATTGGACATTGGAGCTTCATTGCAACTTCTCTCTTCTTATCTTCTTCTCTCATGCATCCATGGCTTCAAGCATCATGCTTCATCCTTGCATTTTCATATTAGCTTAGAGTCATATTTGCTTCATAAATTAATCTTGCATTGTTTTTTCCTTTTATAGTTTATATTTCATTTATTGCATTGATTTGCATTGTCATCATTTAGATTAGTTTGCATCTTCATTTGCATGCATATTTTGATCTTTGAATCTCTTGTTTTATGGTGTATTTGCATGGGCATAAACTAAATCAAACTGAGGGCCTTCATTACAAACCCTTGCACTCCATGAATAGAGAGCTATGAGTCACCACTTGAGATCTCATTCTTGAGAAATCTTGGATATAATGACTCATAGAAGTGTGTCAACATTTTAGTTCACATTAATATGTTTTCTTCTTTTGTGAAAGACATGGTTTATAGAAAGTGCAATCACTGATTTATTATCACAAAAAACATGTGTTGACTCCTCTTGTTCTTGTAGTAGATCCTTCAACATTCTCCTCATCCAAATTGCTTGGCATGTGACTAATGTGATTGCTACATATTCCACTTCAGCTGATGAAATAGTTACTATCCATTTCTTCTTTGATGCCCAAGAGATTGCACCTATACCACAATGACGTATATATCCAAAAGTGCTCCTTCTATCATTGAGATTACCTGCAAAATCACCGTTAGAATAACTAATCAAAGAAAAATCATTAGTTTTGGAATCTAAAATTCCATATCCTTTTGTTCCTGCAACATATTTGAGTGTCATTTTTCCAACTTGCCAATGTGAGTCTTTTGGTGACTCCATGAATCTTGAAATCAAATTAACACTATACACAATGTCACGTCTTGTAGCTGTGAGATACATCAAACTCCCCACAAGTTTCTTAATAAAAGTTGAATTAACATAGTGCCCAAAATTATTTTTGCTAAGTTTTGTTCCTGTTAAAATTGGTGTTGGTGCTAGATTACAATTCATCATATTGAATCTTTTTAACACATCCTTGGTGTACTTTGTTTGACAAATAAAAATCCCTTTGATTAATCAACTTCAATGCCCAAAAATATGTTATCAAACCCAAATCAGTCATTCAAATTCTTCCATCATTGATTTCTTAAACATTTCTATAGACACATTTTTAATGAAAATTAAATCATCAACATTCAAGCATACAATCAAAATCTAGCCTTCTTTGTTGATATTTGTATATAAGGTGGACTCATTAAGACTCTTGCAAAAACCATTGCTTTTCATGTATGAATCAATTCTACTATACCACACCCTACCATCAAGAACCTTTTTCAATCTACACGCTTTATTTTCATGCACATGTACCTCATAACTAGGAGGTTTGAATATAAACTTCTTCTTCAAGAAAACCATTCAAAAAGATGATTTCACATCAATTTGAAAAAAATTCCAACCATTTTGTGTAGTTATAGCTAGAACCAATCTAGTTGTATCAAGTCTAGCAACTAAAGCAAATTTTTCATTATAATCTATACCATATTATTGCGAAAAACCTTTTGCTACCAATCTAGCCTTATACCTTTCAACTTCACCTTGTGCATTAAATTTAGTTTTAAAAACTCATTTAATTCCAATGCAATCCTTACCTTCTGGTAGATCTACAAGTTCCCACATATCATTTCTTTCTATGGACTCAATTTCTTCATCCATGGCTTTGATCTAATGTTCCTCCTTAATTGCTTCTTCAAAACACAATGAATCACAAGAGAAAAATGCAAAATTTGAACAAAAATCCAAACTCTCATTTCCTTGATCATCAATATCTTTCAAACTTCTCATCTTTTTTACCTTTTTTCACAGAAGGTGTATTACTTACAATTGGAATAGGTTGATTTCTAGGACTTGATGTTTGATCTTACACATGATTTCTTTGTGGAGTTCCTAGTTCTGCTTGATTTGGCTAACACACTCACTCTCCATGCTCTTCTTCTTTAGGTATTGGTGCTCCAATTGTTATTACCTTGTTTATTTTTCCATCCCATGATTAGTTCTCCTTAAATATGACATCCATGCTTGTAATCATCTTCTTTGAAATAGGGTTATATAATTTGTAAGCTTTTGAATCCTCACTATATAACCAATGAAAATACACTTTTCACTCTTATCACCCAATTTTCTTCTTAGTTCAGCTAGAACCAAAACATATGCAACACAACCAAAAATTCTAAAATGAGATACACAATGTTTCATACCACTCCATCTTCTTGTGGGATTGCGTCTTTCACACTTTTTGTGGGACTTCTATTCGAAAAATAAACCACACATGTAGCAACTTCAAACCAAAATTCAATACATAAATTCTTTGCCTTCAACATACTCCCTGCCATGTCTATTATGGTTTTGTTTTTCCTCTCTACTACACCATTCTGTTGTGGTGTGTATCTAGTTGTAAATTGTTTCTTGATCCCATGATATCTATAAAAATCCAAGAATTCATTAGAATTGTATTATCCACCTCTATCAGATCTAAGTACCGTGATGAAGATGGAGATTGCTTAGGACCACATATGTTATCTCCAAAAGATCTCTTTCTCTAATTAAATTTCCTATTGGAAAAATTTCTCTATGTTGTTTTTCCATTATATGACTTTCACAAAAATTTGGAGGTATTGAAATAGGTGGCGAACCTTTGACTGTATTCTTCTTCTGCAATAAACTCAAGCCATCAAAATGAAGGTGTCCATACCTCAAATACCATAACCATGTCTGATCTAGGGCTTCTACCTTGAAATTAGCTTCCATAATTCCTTCAATACAGTGGATTTGAAGAGGATACATAATGTTCCTATTCATCTCAACTTTAGCAATCAACCTATCTGTAGAATTTCAATACAAGATTGTGCACACATTATCATTAAAAATAATTTAATACCCCTTTTTAGCTAATTGACCAACACTCATTAGATTATGTGTTAATGCAAACACATTGTAAACATCTTTTTCAATTTTTAGTCCATGCAAGAATAACACCTTTTCCCATTGTAACACCCCGCTAAGGGATCCAAAGAATTAACCTAAAATTTCACTAAGTTTTGTAACATTTAAAAATAAAAAAATAAAAAAATCATGAAAGTAAAAACCATTTACAACTTATACATAGTAACAGAAGCAATAGCAACAATTCAAAAGAAAGTAAACATAAACATTCATAACAGGTTACATTCTTTAAGGATCCCTTAACGTTGAATCACATCTAAATTAACTATTAATAAATTCATCTAATACAACATCCACATGAAATAATAATGAAAAGTCCAATGTTCTTAAATTATATTTCTGATTGCTCAATCATCCACTGTACATGCCATAGGGTATGAAAGGCTTAAAAGAATATACATATGTGAAATAAAGTATATCATCATTCTAAATCTAATCCATGATGCAACAAAGTAAAGGTAATCACATGCCATACATGATACATCATCATAAAAGATAACCATTTATCACAAACATAATTAACTAAGTGCACGATTCCTCCCAACCGTAAATAGCATCATTAGACCATCGTGGGTCCTAGCCATCCCTCCGTGCATAACATTCGAGGAATGTTATTCCTAAAAACATACTACTTCATATGCATAAAGTAATCTAACATGCAAAATAAAGCATAAGATAACATCATCTAACATATGCAAATCATCAATGTAAGGATACATGTCCACCATCATAATCCATGAATAGAAGATAGACGCCAACAAGAGAATGCATTAGCCATGATGTCTCGTATGGATCTCAAATGATAAGAGTGGAAAAGCACTACCACCCGACCGCGTGGTACCTAAATGGTCCACTCCCACCGCGCTGAGGAGATAATCTCAAGTCCCAAACAGGCTGTCAAAATAACATAGCATAATACTCTCTAAGTCCATGAATCCTAAAAGTATACTAACTCAAGGGTTCCAATCAAAAAATTGACATCTAATCCCAGAGGCACAACAAAGACATGTAGGAAACCTACTATGCAAGTAGGAAAGTGTCATCGCACGGATCATGCTAGAGTTACCCTAGTAGTCTCTCAATAGACCTCGGCTCCCTAGTGATCCCTATGCGGCCACTAGTATCCTCTCATATAGACAAGGCATACTACGGAATGCAAGGTCGCAACCAAACGTTCTCTCTACTCCCATCCTAGTTTGTACTAGCACTCGAGGCATGGGCGAGAACAAAACAATTATGTTTTTAGGTTCATTAAGTCAGTATTAGGTGTGAATGTTTTCACTTATTAAGATAACTTACAATGAGTTACCCTGGCAGCCTCTTAGGGCCTCGGCCCCCATTACAAGCCACTTCTCGACACTACAAGTAGATAACCTACCCTAAGCTCACGGAATCATAAATCTCAAAATCACAAAAGATAATCCACAATATAAACATAAAATCTCCATGAGTCAACTGAAAAGCATCATAGATAATCATGACCACAACAATTCTCTATTGGCAACTGAAGGTATCCCTGATAATCACAATAATCATTGGTTCTTAATAAGCAACCAAAAAGTATCTCAAAGTAATATTGATCGAAGTCTCCAAAATGGTTGAGTCAAAACATGTCACAACATGACATCATCAAGATCAGATAAATAATTCAATTCCATCAAATGACTGGAAAGTAACCCAAGTATAATTGATCGATGACCCAAAATGGTTAAGTCAAGTGTCTCATACATACGAATCTCAGCTTCACACAAGAAGACTGGAAAGCAATAACAATCAACAAATACAAACATCTCATAGAGCATACCATCACATAACCATGGTTGGGTTTATAAAGATCGAAATCAAAAGACATTATTATGACATCACAATCATAACCCTCGAGCATCTGGTAAACATCTTATAACTGGTCAACACTAGTCAACCCAAAACCCAAAACAAGAAGCATAGAGAAAACACAATGCAAGCACATGTTTTGGTTTGCTAAAATTACATAGTTGAATAAGTGTGGAGGTCTTAATTTTCGTTTTCAAATTTAGACATCAAGTGGAGAAACATTTTGTACGTTTTCCTAACCCATGTATTTTTTTGATGGATTTAAGTTTTCCCCTCTAACTCTTAGAGTTCAATTTTCTAACTGTTCTAGGAATATACGTTATACTTATTTTGGTAATGAGTTATAGTTTTTCAATAACTCAATTTACGATTTTGAGAAGCACTAAAATATTTGATAACTTAAATGTTATAACTTTTAGTTAACCTTAATTAGGTTACACTCTAATTAAATATATTGATTAATTTAAAATTATTTTATTTATTTAAAATCTTAAATATTTAAAATTTCATTAATATATATATATATATATATATATATATATATATATATATATATATATATATATATATATATATATATATATATATATATATATATATATATATATATATACATACATACATATATATATATATACTAATAATTAATATATATAACAATTATTAATATATATATATGTATATATATATATGTATTATATATATATATATATGTATTATATATCTATATATATACATATATATATATGTATTATATATCTATATATATGTATTATATATCTATATATATACATATATATATATGTATTATATATCTATATATATACATATATATATACACATATATGTATATATATATGTATTATATATCTATGTATATATGTATTATATATCTATATATATATATACATATATGTATTATATATCTATATATATATATATATATGTATTATATATCTACACATATATGTATTATATATCTATATATATATATATATATATATATGTATTATATATCTATATATATATATGTATTATATATCTATATATATATATGTATTATATATCTATATATAATACATATATATATATATATATAATACATATATATATATGTATTATATATATATATATATATATATATATATATATATATATATATATGTATTATATATCTATATATATATATGTATTATATATCTATATATATATATATATACATATATATATACACACATATATGTATATATATATATGTATTATATATCTATATATATATGTAAAAAATTCGATTTCAAACACAATTTTAAAAAAAGTTGCAATCCATACATAATCCGAGCTGTCGTAATACGTAGGTACCCTGTGGTGACAGCGGTACCAAGTACCAGCTGTCGATGCAGCGTTCGACTGCAGGCGGGGTACGAGGTGCGGGTCCATCCCCCCCACGACTCTCAATAATTTTTTTTCTATAAAAACGTTTAATCAAACCCGCATTAAAGATTTTCTTTTATTAAAACAATTTGGCATTAAACTTTTTTTTTTATAACGTTTTTTTTTTTAAACGTTTGTTTTCAATGCGCGATTTGGTTTTTTTTTGTCATTGCGTTTTAACATATATATATATATATATATATATATATAAGTATATATAATTTTTAAAACAGGAAGGGCTTTTCAATTCTATCAATTAGGAATTCTATTCATAATAATCGTTCCTCAAATTTACCTATTAATTCATCTAATAGGTTTGATCATTAACAATTGAATCCTAGTTTCAGAAATTATTCAAATCTACGCATGTGGGGGCTTTCTCACATAAAAAATTAAATATCCATTACAAGATCTAAACAACTGGAACATTCACACATAAAATCCTCAAAAAGTATTCAGAAGACACGAAGAAGACAGGAAGTGCAAGAAGTGAAAATGAAATATGCAAAAATCACAAGTGTCTACCTAGATACTGATGCTAATCACTTCTCCTCAGAATTTGCAAAGCAAGCTCTTTCCTTCTCCAACATTCTCGGGTCCTCCCAAACACGCTCCCTAAGCTTCTAGGAGTGCCTAAATATAAAAAACTCTCAGGAAGCACCTAGAATGTCTCTAGAAACAACCAGAAGGTGTTGACAACTAAGCATGAGTCTTTTCGAACCTTCTAGGTGAGTCATAAGATTGTAGACACCATGTGCTTAATTTGTGCGCTAACTCCTGTGTTGTTGACATATGTGCAATCAAGAGGTGCGTTTACTCCTAGGCAAGCTTATAACTTTTATTTTAATTCTTTTATCTTTTCTATTATTATTATTTATTTATTATATATTATTATTATTATTATTATTATTATTAATTTTAATTTCTAATTTCTTTTATTTAATTCTTTTCTCAATTAATTCTCATTTAATTAATTATAATCAAAATATCTAAAGGTCATGATATCATATTAATTTTTTTCAAATAATTAAATTATTAATTAAATCTTTTAATTTAGACTTAATTAATAGAAAATTCACCATAGACCTCCAAGATAAAATATGAAAACCCATCATAGAACAATCCATACAAAATCAGTCTAAAGGGTTAAAAATCACAAATTATGTTATCTGACACATTCGGAAGGTAAAATATCCAGATACTTGTCCTACTTCACTAGGACAAATGATTTAGGGGTTTAGGATTTGGACTTGAGAATTTATCTTCCCTCTCTTACCATTGAGATAGTGTGATAGGGTATGCTCATCTTGGCAATTCAGGGAAGTCGATACCCGGTACCTACAACCTGCATAAAAACTATGCATGTACATACAATATATATATATGCTAAACTAAATAGGCAATGGCAGGAAGTGGTGCATCGTGTAGATCCCGACTAGTAGGTGACTACGACTCCCTTCCTTAACCACATCAAAAATGCCATACATAAGAACAAACATGCACACCATACACATGCAAGTATGGGATGAGTATCCATAATAAAAACATGTGATAATAAACCATCTAACTAATCATCATCAATAACTGGAATAATGTAATAATCATCATGCATATATGAAATGTAGAGTCTAAGTAATCCTATCACATATCAACTGAGTCCATCACACAATATTTGATAGTCTCAAAACAATGTTACTAATAATCATCAACATAGAACTAGCCCTAAAAGAGTTCGACAATGATAACAAAATGCAAACTAGGGGCAGACACTACACCCATTATAGACACTATACTACCATTTTCTAATTTAATTTCAAATTTCATGGAATCATCCAAATTAAAAAATAACTCCCTATTTCTAGTCATGTGGTTGCTACAACCACTATCTAAAAACCATACATCCTTAGAACTTTCTTGTGCCACATTGCATGTTATAAATAAACTGTCTAAATTACTATGAGATATATTTGAATAATTTGCACCAACATTTTCTAAATTTGTGTGTTTCTTTTGGCATTCAATGGCCAAATGACCATACCTCTTACAATAATAACACTAGTTTTAGATTTATCAAACCTTGATGATCGTTGATTTCTACCATGTCCTCTATTATTGAAACTCTGATTAGGCTAATTTTTCCTTCCTCCTTGATCTGTATTCACTTGTCTAGCTCTACCTCTTCCTCTTCCTCTAAATTTTGATCTCCCTATTCCTCTTGATGACCTTTGAGCTCTGAAAGCATTCTCAGAAGATGAATTATTATTTGTGTTAACTCTAGACTCATGAGATAACAAGGAACCATTAGTTCATCCAATGACAATATTGATAAGTCTTCTGATTCTTCAATGACAACTACAATTGAGTCAAACTTATTGGATAAACTTCTAAGCACCTTTTCAACCACCTTCTGATTAGATATATCATCCCTATGTGTCATCAATTGATTAACAATATTCATTACTTCATTAATTTTTTTAATCTATATTATCTGATGCATTCATATTAAGATTCTCAAACTTTCTTCTTAATATGTGTAATCTTGCTACCTTCACCTTTGTTGTACCTTCATAAATAACTTGTAAGGCATCCCATGCTTGCTTGGATCTCGTTGCTCTAGAAACTCTTGAAAATAATGACTCATCTATTACTTGTTGAATGAAAAGTAAAGTCTTCGAATCTTTCTTCTCCTTATCCTTGTATCTTTTTCTCCTTGTGATAATGCCAGATAGGCTACCTGATCCTGTAGTTCTACAAAACCCTTCTCAACCGAATCCCATATATCTTGAGAGTGAAATAAAATCTTCATTTTAACATACCAAATATAATAATTCTTACCATTAAATATCGATATTTGAGGTTGCGATATACTATTGATCATTGCCATGTCTATAGATGTAATTCTCCAATTTCAGCTTCAACTTCCTCCTTCAATGTAACATATTCAACTCCTCAAAATGTTGGCTTTGATACCACTTTGATAGCAAAGAGAACTTTAAATCCAAAGATAATCATTCAAAGAGCATGCTACAACACATATTCAAATACATAGGTAGCCTAATAAGGAGCAAAAATTAAAAACAATCTCAATCATAATATGCAACTACAACAAAAACAAATAATTAGACTTTATTCATATTGAAATCTCAAAATTCTACTTTGAGTGAATACATGACAATCATCTCTTATTAAAGAAGATCTAAGTGATCTTACTCTACATGAGTGCAGCCTACTATGACAAAGCTATGTTAAACATAAAGTAGACTGGGACTAAGTTGTAATATATTGGAGTTTTACAAGCTCTTAAACCACTAACCTAATAGTTAGTTTATTTTATTAACATCTTTCATGGAATTGACATGTAGTATTTTCTCCTTATTCCTAGAAAATATTAACTAATTAACTGCATGTATTTTTGCATGTTTATTCAATGGATCAAGACTAATGGTTCAACTACTACATTATTTTTGTCAACCCTATTCAATGTATTCGATGCATGCAAGACTAGAACAAACTATTAGTTGAAATGGTGCTAGAAGAAATTACACTATCTATCAAGTATATGAATCATCCCCATCAAGATTCTTCTCTTGATATATGTTTTTGAGCCTTTAAGAGCAAAGTAGCAGTCATCTATATAATCACTTCACTTGAAAAAAAAATACTTTTATTAAATGAAGACATATGAATTGAGAATAATAATGCATATTGAGAATAGTAATGACTATTCTAACAACTACTATTTTTTGGAATGGATATAAACTCATTTTAAGGACAAAATGAAAATATATATTCTTATTGTACTTGTCGTAGGCAACGTACTATTGTATTCAGTTTGAACAATTTTTGAATTAGTTTTGAACATACCAACCAATCAAATTCAATTATTCTCAATTGATTTCAATTTTTGTTAAGTTTGCATATTTTATATCAATTAAATATATTATGAAAATGATTTATCTTCACTGTAATTGGTTCAATTTATTGGGTGCTATAAGACCCCTTTTTTCGGACCTCCCTCCATATTCCATTTTTAATGGCAAGATTATGGGAAATTTATGTATAAATAAAGATATGTACATACTAAAATTAAATATTATTACTTGACTGCCTTCAATTTTTCTACATCTCCATGTTGCTATGAGATTTTAGTCTATTGTAATGTTTAAATATATTTATCTTATCAATATTCATTTCATATGATGAAAATATTTATGATTAGAATTAAAATTATTACTTAATTATTATGATCTACCTAAATTATTTAAATAACTAGATTCTACTAAGCTTTCTCAAATTTTAAATTTTATCTAAGTTATATTAATTTAACTAAATTCTTACTACACAAATTTCATGCAACAACTACCATACTAAAATACTCAAACTAAAAGTTGTAATATAGAAAAATATTGTTATATTAATATAATTTTTAATTAAAATTTAAATAATAGCATATTCATTAAATCAAGACAATAATTAATATTTAAATTAAATTGAATATAGATTGACAATTAATTTGTTAAATAAAAAGATATGTACAAGACACGGATATGAAGAAATGTATCCAAACTTATCTTCTAATCACTTTATTTTTTAATAAGCATTTGAGTGATGGGAAAATTAAAGACACTACAAAACTATTTAATTATTTATAAAATATGACATTGTTTGGTTGCAAGCGTAGGAATTGATAATTAGAATAGAAAATTTGAATGAGAATAGAGAATGAAGAATAGGAATGGAAAAATGCAATCCAATCTTGTTTATCCCTTGTTTGGTTATGCAAGCTTAAATTAGAATAGGGTTAACTTGCAATCGGCGCCATTTGAAAATATTTTTGAAGATACAATTGGCGCCATTGGAAAATTGCTGAAATATTTGAAAATATTGAAAACAAAGTTCTAGCGCTCACCCTAGGTCAAAGCGGATTTGAAAATTTAATCAAATTTGAAAAAGTTAAAATGAATGCAAGAATAGCAATTCCAATTACAGGTATTTTTTGGAATGGACAAAAGCTCATTTTGGAGCTAAAATGAGAATATGTATTTCTATTCCCTATTCCTATTCCATGCACCAAACACAGAATACAAATCATATTCTAATTTCCTATTTCTATTCCAATTGTATTCCAGCAACCAAACGGACCCTAACTATAATGACAAGTACTTGACACTTCCCTATTCCAATTAACCAAACATAAAATAGAAAATATATTCCTATCCTATTCCATCAACCAGAAGTACCGTGAACAATCCATCAATCAAAGGCATGCCTCGGATACCTGTCGCAAAGAATACCGTTAGTCCATATCGTAAACTATAAAACGATCCCCATAACTGATATCGTTAACTATAGTAAAACGATCTGTCCTTTGTGAACATTTACTCTGTTACGTGCAAGTGCCTTAGTAGTGTACAAGCGTAGCGGTGCGAAAGATCTTGCCAGTCCCGCGAAGGATAACAGTGTCGAATAGCTAGCTTTTCACAGGACGTAGCCATCTAAATCTTCTAATAAACAGCAGCGCCTCTACAATGTCCAAAAGTGTAGCTGATGATCAGCGACAGATTGAGGTGGGTAAAGGTTATTTGGATGGGATAGCTCAAGTGTATATCAGGGGCATTTCACTTCTCACTAGCCACAGTTTCCTCTGGAGGAGATAAATCATATTCTACTCAAATGGTACAAGCAACAGAAACCCTCATTTTATCCTCCTGGGCAGAGGGCCGGGAGTTTTCAAAGCTGATACAAGCAACCAAACGCCCAACAATTTCTAAAAAGCAAGTTTCCTTGAACCACAAGACCGTTTTTTTCTTCACCCTAAGCCTATGACAATGCCCATAATTTAACCTCAAATAAAATAATAACAATCTGGAAAAGAGCATTCTACACCTAGTGAGGAAGTCCGAGGATCATCCCACCAAATTGCGATCACGGATGAATATTTTTTCCATTTGACATGCAATGAGGACAAATAAAATGAGTGCATTGATCAATTAAGTATCCGAGGAGAATTTCAACAACATTGCTTTGGACCACGACAGGAAATGGTGATATGTGATCCTAATTAGGCTCCTGATTGGGAGGTTATCACGGAAAATGTAGAGGAGAAAGGGAGCAGCTCCAACTCTGGACAACCGCAAGAAACTGATTGTCATATGCTGATGTATTGTCCGCGGAAAAGGCCACCAATTAAAGCCCATCGGACTCCAGAGCCAATGCATACATTTTCTTTAATGCATCAAGGACCCGGACGCGGAGATAAGTAAAGGGGCATAAGTTGCCTGTAAATGTTGAGCCTTCCCAATTTTGTTTTCTATGTATAGGACGCCTCTGCAACAAAGGTTTCATTTTCCAAATATGTTTTTCTTTTTCAAGAAATATTATTTCAGAATTAATAGTAATAGTCCTTGCAATTGGTTAAGAGTTTTAGAATCCTAGTATCAGGTGGACCAGTTTCCTTTTATGACGTCTGGAAACATATTGGTACTTTTGGAATCGTTATGCTGAAACGTGAATCTTGTGTAAGGTTGAATGATAACATGTGCTTTTGTATCTCCAGAGGCTGCTCACCGATAAGAATTTTTTTCTCTCTGTGATACATGATACTTTCACTATTGTATCTGACAGCTCTCATACAACTTATTCGGTAAGGTAAGGAGAACATGGGGAAGTTAGGCGGGTTCATCATCAGTTTGGACAAAGAAACTGATTACTAAAGCTGATTTAGTGGTAAGGCTTTCCCATAGACTTTGTTTAGCCTGTGAACGTTAAGATTTCATCTATCTATGTATCTAATAAGAAAACATAAAATGTTCTAAGGGATTGCACTTACTGCTGTACGTACAAAATATCTCCTTGTTTGAAAATGCGCAGAATTTGTTTGGGTGAATTTGAAATACTTCTAGTTTATGAAATACCAAACTCAGCAGTCGTAGCAGCACCCCTGTAAAAAATGGGAGCTTTGGAAGAGAGTGTGGAGACACTTCAAACTTACAAACAAATTTTTTTAGGCGTTCTTGTGCCTGCCGTGAGAAACAGATATAAATCATAAAATCATATAGAAGACATACCAATTTTTGTAATGATATACAACTACAAAATATAGCTTCATGAATATGCTAGTTAGAGCTTTTGCCCAATATGAGAAATTAGAGAAGGCCTCAAGTTGTTTTTCAAATATGCCTCAACTCAATTAAATCTTACGGAGAACATTCATTCCTGAACAGGCATGTTAGCCAAACCACCTATGTGTGCAATTAACATGCTACTTAGCACTTAATGTCCTTACACAAAGGCACGTCAGTCCATGGGACTGCTCCCTCGTGGCATGCTAGTCTCAGACCCTTGAACAGATCTGCAAACTGGAAAATAAACCTTTAACTAAGCAAGCAGTCATATGCTCAATAAATGCTTGAGGAATCGCATGCTGATATTCAACCAAACGTTTCTATATTAATCTCAGCAATAAAAATAAAAAATTATAGAATAGTGTGTACAAATGGTGTTTATAGAGAATTTCTACCTAGCAGCGCCTCAACTAAACATGGATTGATGCAAATCTAAGATTTCTTTATTTATTCATGTGCAACTTCCACTTTCAATTCTTTTAAAGGCGTGCAGGCTCAAACTTTTATTGCTTTTCCTACAATCTAGGTAGAAACCCTATCCTATGATACTCAAAATGGTGACTTCTAGAATTCCCTAAGTCACAAGGTTCTAGTTCGAGTTCGTGTTCGACAACAAAAAAATTCGGATGAAGTTCGACAAAAGTAAAATGTTCAAAAAAAAATTCGACATTTAATTTTCCTTATATAAATTTAATTTTTTATATATAATAATAAATTGATTAAATTATAAAAATAACTTAACATCGTTAGATGAAATTGAAATAAAATAAATTATTTAATTATTTATTAAAATAAAATAATATTACTTTAAATTTGAAACTTAATGTATATATTTTAGTTTTACAATTGATAAGCTAAAATTATAGAAAATAGATCAATGTAAACATTACAACAAATTTAAAATCAGTATAATGTAAACAAAATTAAAGTTTTAATTATTTATTTAATTAACATATAAATTAGAAAAGTGTTATTTATACTATATAGTATATGAAATAATAAGTAATAAATATATCTTAAATATGTACATTAAGTAATGTGTTTTAATGTATTATTTAGTACTTCATATACATTTGCGTATACATTTGTAGGACTTAAAAATACTTGGAGGACTTGTATTATCGACTCTCATTTTGAGCGCTCACCATGCTGGAGAGGATTTGCGTTACAGGGAACAATCCAGACGCCTAGTAGACAATCTCTTTGTGTGGATTTTCTTTTGCAGGGATTTTCTTTTGATTGTTGGCGTGTCTTGCAGCGATATGACTTGTACATTTCCCTAGATTCCAACATTGGTGTGTCTTGCATCGATAATATTTCTTCATTTCGGGACTTCCATTCATTCCGCCCGAGAATGTGTTTCAAAGATCCAAATGTATCACCTAAAATAGCCCTAACCCTATTGCATACGATTTTTGGGACGAGTAAGAGCGAATTTTATAGATTCTTTCAGAATTTGCCGAATTTCGAATTTCATACATGAAATGCGGCGAACCCTGTGACACAGAGAATTCCTATCCTTATTCACTCTTTTATCTATCATCGAATGTATCAAGAACTGCTTACAGAATTGGAGCCAAACCACACATGAATGCGATTGTCTTGTTGAATAGAACTCAATACCCTTGTGCATTGGCATATTAGTCTCTATGGGATCACTCAGTTGAAACACACTAAAGCTCTAGATGCTTGAACAGATCAACCCACCATTAGAGAAACCTTAGCATTGCAAAATAATCATGTAGTCAATAAAATTATAAATACTTAATCAATATACTCCAATTCAGCAACACTTTTCTATATTATTCTTGAAATCATAAGTTATAGAAAAGTGTGTATTATTAGAGTTCATATAGAATTTCTATCTGGGATTGCCTCAACTATAGATGGATTTCTGTGTGTACTAAGGGACGTCATATATAATTTCTATATAGGATTGCCTCAACCATAGATGGATTGCTTGAAGTCTAAGCTAGCTTTATTATACTTACATCTGCACGTAACTTCTAGTTTGGAATCATCTAGAAGGCACAGGCACAGGCACAGACACAAAGTTCCATTGCTTTTCCTACAAATTATCTATAAATATGTCATGTCCCTTCTTTAGTCTGACAAGAAGAGTTATGCGAGTTGGCCTATCATGGGGGTCTCATAGGCTAGCAGTTGTGGATAGAGATTCATACAGGATATTCAGTGACCGGGCTTAACTTTACAGGCAATTGGGAGCTAGTTGGGTGCAGTTCCTTGACTTAGGGGATATCCCTACATTTTAGGAGGATGTGATAGTTTCTAGATGTGAGGTTCCATGAGACCATTCCATGGTTTCAGTTTCAGGATGACAAGGTGTGTTTCCCTAGTTTATAGGAGCATCCCTAGATTATAGGGAAGGGACTGGTAGTTGACCCATCTCGTCAGGTATTAGTCACAGATAGGTGACATGGTCAGTTTTATATTTATTTGGTTGGTTTGGGATTTCAGAGGCAAAATGGAGAAATTTTTAATATATTTAAATATTTCCTAAAATAGCATTTAAATAATTTATAATAAGGCTATTTATATAGCCATTTCAGAGTAATAAGGGGAATATGGCTTTGTTTGGTCAGATGTGCCCTTGTGTTATAGCTTGTTGGAAAGGTCTTGAATTATTATAAATTATTTTCACTATTTGGAAACTTTTTGGCTTTTTGAGTTATGACATTTTAATAAAGTAATGTTTTCCCTAAAGCTTGGACGCCTTTATTTGAGAAAATGTTATTTTATTATAAAGTGCAAAGTTTAATTCTCATTTAAAGTTTGAGTACACTTGGGAGGAGTTATAAGGAGATGAAGACCTAATTGTTCATTATCTTTTGGCATTTTGAAAATTATACATTGTGAAATTGCTTTGGAAGGGCGATTTTGTGGCATGGGACAAAACCCTCAAGTCTGGACTGTTGGGACGCAAACCTCAGCAGGTCTTGGTGATTGGAGTTGTATTTCATTGCATTTAGATTGACAGATGAGGTGGTCAGTTGAGTGGAGTAGGGCGCTTGTAGCTGGGCGACCATCTTTTGGCAATAGGCATTTCATTGCAGCATCTCCTTGTGTGGGTTGGAGGTCTTATCTTCATCACTAGATGCCATAGCTTCCCTTTGGCGTTGGACAGTTCATTGCAGCAATTTCTTTAGGGTTGAATCATTCTCAAAGTATTTCCTTGTAGCTGGCGTTGATCCTTGTTTAAGACAGTATTGTATATTGGCAGTGATCTCTTTGGAGTTAATATATATGGTTGCTAGTTGGTTCGGGTATGTACTATTTCAGAATTCAGTAATGATAAAATTTGCAGCATATGTTTACATTTCTTAAGTGCTATTTATTTCCTATTTGTTATGCAATTATTTTATTTCCGATAAACCCCAAAAAATTGAAAAAACAAGGAAAAGAAAAGAAAAATGAGAATTCAGCTTAGATCATTCAGTGGTAACAAACACTAGTCATAGATTCAGATTTTGAAACAAACGGTAAATTTCTACGGTCACCGGAATTGGAATCTTTCAGTGGTATCAGAGCCTTGAACTTGCCAGCATGTGAATTTAATTGACACTTCTATGCATTCAGGTAGAGCTGAGATAAAAAAAATTTACACACGTAGGAGAGCTTAACTTGAGCAAGGGTTTAGAACTGAACAAGAAACTATTATGGCAAATGAAGAGAAAGGTGCCAAACATAACCAAATGGAGGAGGAAGAGAGGGAGATGATGCGAACTCTCATCACTACAAAACCTAGAATAGTTCATACCTTGGAAAAGGTTACATGGTACCTTGGAATGGATGGAGTTGGATAGACAGGGAGGCAGACATGAGGGACAAGGGCTGGAGCAGATCAATTTCAGTCGTAGGAAGTTAGCATAGTCATAGATCCCACACATCAGTTGGGAGCTCTCTTCATTCCAATAGACAGACATGCCCTCATACACCAGTTAGGGATAGACCTCTACTTCCGCGGTTTGTATCGGGTGAGCAGTCGGCATAGGTAGAGCCACCTGAGGTGGGATTCCAGGATTCAATTATGGCAGCCACGGATGAGTGGAGAGGCCTACCTTTGGAGGTTAGGGACACTTTTCCTCTTCCCAAGTATTGTGCACAATGGAGAGATGCTTCCAGGTTTAGAAGAGATAGGGGCCATAGGCCACAACAAAACAATAACCTTAGTAGAGCTACTGGGAAGATTACATTGGCTACATATGATGCTATTTTCATGATCTGGAGACTTTTTAGCGCTTTGAGTTATGACATTTTAATAAAGTAATGTTTTTCCTATAGCCTAGATGCCTTTATTTGGGAAAATGCTATTTTACTATAAAGTGCAAAGTGTAATTCTCATTTAGGGTTCTATTTGCACTTGGGAAGAGTTATAAGGAGATGAAGACCTAATTGTTCATTATCTTTTGGCATTTTGAAACTTATGAATTGTGAAATTGCTTTGGAAGGGTGATTTTGTGGTATGGGACGAAACCCTCAAGTCCGGACTATTGAAACGCAAGCCTCAACAGGTCTTGGTGATTGGAGTTGTATTTCATTGCATTCAGATTGATAGATGAGGTGGTCGATTTACCTTGGCATTATCATTTGAGTGGAGTAGGGTAGTTGCAATTGGGCGGCCATCTTTGGCAACAGGCATTTCATTGCAGTAGCTCACGTGGGGATTAGAGAAGGTCTTTTCTTCATCACTGGACGTCATAGCTTTCCTTTGACATTGGACGGTTCATTGCAGCAATTTCTTTAGGGTTGAATCATTCTAAAAGCATTTCCCTATAGCTGGTGTTGATCCCTGTTTAAGACAGTATTGTATATTGGCAGTGACCTCTTTAAAGTTGATATATCAAGTTGCTGGTTGGTTCGGGTATGTACTATTTCAGAATTCAGTAATGATAAAATTTGCAGCATATGTTTACATTTCTTAAGTGATAATTTATTTCCTATTTGTTATGCAATTATTTTATTTCAGAAAAACCCCAAAAAACTGAAAGAACAAGGAAAAGAAAAGAAAATCAGAATTCAGCTAAGATCATTCAGTGGTAACAAACGCTAGTCAGAGATTCAGATTTTGAAACAAACAGTAATTTGTATGGTCACTAGAATTGGGAATCTTTCAAAATAATCTCATATGCAACCTATATTCATACATTCAAAAATAACAGCTTTCTAAAAGGCATATCCATTCATGTGCTTTTATCCAGTGCATTTGGAAATGCTGAAATTGGCATCCCATTCTTTGACAAAGTTATGTGTTTTGTCTTCCAAACACCTAAAACCGTACACAAAACATCACCTAATAGGCTAATATTCTTGGAGAAAACATTGTTAACTTTTTAGCACAAAAGTAAAAATTTGTGCATTGAGGATATGTTGCCACTTTGTTCACATGTTGTTAATAACTTAATGGTACCCTCTGATTTCTAGATATTTGGATGATAAGCTCAACCACATCATCCTCATTTGGCTTGATGGTGGAAAGCTCTAAAAATAAAATGATTTTGTATCTGGCCCTTATTCTGTTGAACAAAAGTTATCGAAGTACTTTAAGCATTGCCATATTGTTGCACAAGTTTGCTCAATCTATGCCATAAGTGCCTACACTTGCTTTTCTATATTCCATCTGCATCTTTGTTTGTTAGGTCGTTTGCAAACCTTCCTTGTAGGGTTCTAAGTTTGGCTACCTTTTTGACAAGTTTTGTGTTGATTCATGTGTGCCACTATGTTTCAGTCGCCAAAATCTTCCATGCTTAATAATTTCCTTCATTGAATTGCATACACAACTCACTAATGTAAAGAGTTGTCTTGTGACCTTGATGCTCATTTCCTTAATCCTGACTCTTTATTTGAAGTTTCCTTGCTTGCTCCGCCTCATTTTCTCTTTGCTTTGCCTCCTCTACTTCGCACTTGAGTTTTTCCTTCTCCACTTGCATTGTTAATTTGATTCTTTACTTTTTCAATCCCAATACCATAATACAGTTCTTTATTTTATCAATCAGTTGCACAATATCAGTCACATAAAATGCAACAATTACACAACACAAGATATTTGTGGAAATCTATTGCAAAATATTTGCTTATATGTCCTACAATTTTCATAGGCACCAATCAACAGTAGATACCAATCTCCTCAATTTATAGTGTCATTCTCCTTCTCACTAGAAAAGAACATTACTAGCAGTTTGTGTGTTGGAGTTCGGTTCTTTGCTGGTCTTATTTGTTAGCGCCAGGAGTATTTCTACCAGATTGTCTGGCTTTGCATTTGGGACAAACAAACTGATGGGGACAATTTATTGGATGGAGTCATAGACGTGGAACATATCCTGCTGGAGGTGAGCCATTTGCGGTTTTCTGGATGTTTGGGTGCAATATGCTCTTATCCCTGACATGGTCATTGCTAGAGATCAGGAGCCTTGTTCTTTTCTAAGTGACACCTATTCTTTGTGTTGAAGGCACTGAAGTTTAGGTCGGAGAAAATTTAATAATTTGTGGTCAGAATTGTCTTAGCTGGGTGTGATTGCAAGGAGAGGCAGATGTTGTAGTTGATAGCTGGGCAAATAACCTTGTGTTTGGGTAACATCTGGTGTCTCTGTTTGTTGGATTGAATGAGGAGTATGGCTAGGTACATGTTTCTATGCAGATTGACATCTAGTCCAAGCACAAACCTCTAACTTCAATCTTGAGTATCCAGTTTGCATAGATAATAAATGATTGGCATTGCAGTGTCTTGCTTGAGTTCTGAAATCTGTAGTCTTAGAGCAATAAATCTCTTTCAGAGCTGGATCTTCTAATGAAAGGTAAGCCTGCTAATCTAATGAAATATTAATATTCCAGTGTGTGAAAATATTAACATTGATTTGGTATTGTCTCCTCCTTTCCAAGCATAACAAACTGTTCATTTAAAATTACTCTTGCAATTCCGAAACTGTTTACCCCATCTCTGTTCAACAATCTGTTTGCCATTTTTGCTGGAAGAATATTGTATTGTATTTCAAATGCAATCTTCGTAATTCAGGTAAAAAATCATTATCTTGAAACTATGCAACAGATTGTCATAATATAAATTGTTGGAAAAAAGATCTCTGAGTGAGTAGGTGATAAACTGGGTAAAATCCAGCTGGGGTATTTGTCATGTGCCCTCCTTAGCCTGGACATAAATCTTATTTTCTGTTTGCTCATATGGTCTCCTGTGAGCTAATTAGCCTTGAAAGGGGGCCCATTGGGAGGGGGAAGACTTGTGTGCCACCTCTCTTAGCCAGGACCTATTTTCACTTTATGCAATTGTGGTGCCATTTGAGTTTGCCGATTAGTTTAGATTCAAATTCCAGGCCATCATAGTGATATTGCTTCTGGAGAGAGCATTTACATCGTTCATCTTGTTTTCTAATTATCTTTCAAATTCCATTTGTTGAATTCGTTGGGTGAGAACAGTTTTGGAGGTGAAACATCCTCCATTGACTGCCATCACTTCAATTAGGTGGAGTCTCTTAGTAAGATGATCCTTATTTTTAAGATCATGCGATCATTAAGTATATGTAATGTCTTAAACAATATTCAACAAATGGGTTCAACAATAATCAAATTCAAGAGGTCTGGTTCTTACAATTTTCCAATTGAATCTAGATACTAAGTCCAATTTTAATCATAATCTGAACTGGAGGAACAAATCATCTATAATCATTGAACATATATAAAAAAAAACCTGAATTTCGAGCCACCTATGAAATACTGTTGGCAATTCTCAGGCTGAGTTGGAATGGGTTTCAGTCTCACCTTAATCTGTTTGAAGGGGAAAAATCGCACATTACTGGCGGCGCTTCCAACTGTGTCTAGACCCGTGCCCTTCTGCGATTTTAAAATCGTTTTTCCAGATCCGCGCGGATGATCAAAAATGACTGCAGTGCTGTAGGAAAAGTTGCCGAAAATGATTAATAAAATGGTTCTCCCGCTCGAATCCCTTTCTCTGACCCCTTGATTCAAGTGAGCTTTGGCGTGTAGCAATTCGTATTTCATGCAAACGATTAACTGAGAAAATTCGGGCGCAGGTTATTGTTTGCCGGCTGGATCTTTTGCAATTCGACTATCACCATGACTGTATGGCCGATAGTTACTAAATTTCCTCTCCAATAATAACGGAACATCCACCTTTCATAACACCTGCGATGGGAAACTGGATGCTAAAATTGGAGACGCCTTAGGGTATTATACAGCTCGTCCAAGCAGAAAATTCCGAGTCCTGCTCTGTGAAGAGTTATGAACAAATATGCATTTGGTCTTGATCCAAACCTTGTTCGAAAAGCACAATTTCTTCTCCTAAGCTCGGCCAGTATATATTGTAAAAAGTAGATTACCTCCAAACCCTTGCGAGGAACTAAAATCTACAATCCTATCTCTCAGAAAATGATCCTTCATGAAAATAATACAAGTATCATAAAGTCGCCACCCTTCAAACAATCTGAATATGCAATAAGCCCACATGAAATGGTTGAAGACCACTTCCAATGTGCAACCCTTCGGAGGATATCTCACCACCTCAGTTATGCAGATCCCAGGGAGTTTTCGTTCCCAAAGACCTAATGGAAATTTGCAGACCGAAGACCACAAATTGCTCCAATATGATAAATAGTGAAATCCACAAAATCGCTTGCCTTCAAAAGGGAGCCCTATGTCCTCTATTTATCTCCTTGCTGAGAAGTTTCTGGAAATTATCCGGAATCATCTTGCACTACAAATATTAACTTTATAAAATTAAATAATTAACTTTAGAATACAACCTTTATTTAATATTGGAATGAGTAGGCCCCGCTTACTTAATTGGAAGACAAAATCGACCCTCTTCCCATAATTATTTGCCTACGAGAGTCAATGATAGGCAAATCCCCTGTTATAATTATGTTGCTAAGAGAGGGACATGACAGTCCGCCCTTCCAGATATTGCTTGCCCTCAAGCAATCTCAGAGCTGGATGCTGCAAAATGGTCTCATTCTCCCAAGTAGCATCTTCGATCGGTAGATCCTTCCATTTAACCAAATATTCTTTGATTACTCTTCGGCGGAGCTGTTTTTCTCTGCTTCCTAAAATGAATTCCGGTACCATGATCAATTTCCCTTCATCATCCAGAGGCGGCAAGACTGCAGAAGGTATTACATTCTGTCCCAATGCCTTTTTGAGACGTGATACATGAAACACATTGTATACTTTGCTGTCTGCTGGAAGCTCAAGTTCATAAGCCAATTCCCCTATTCGCCTACTGATCCTGAAAGGTCCATAATACCTGGGTTTAAGCTTCTCTGACCCACTCTTTTTGAGAGTAGATTGTCGAAATGGTTGAAGCATTAAGTAAACCATGTCGCCCACCTCAAAGCTTCTCTCCGTCCTCTTTTGATCTGCGTATTGCTTATACTGATTCTGTGCTCGAGCGATGTTATCACGTAGAGAGCTAATGATATCTTTACTTTCTTGCAGTAAATCCCCAGCACGTGGAACCCGAACATCACTCATCAATAAGTCAATGAAACTGGGTGTATCATAGCCGTACAATGCTCGAAAAGGTGTCATTCGGATAGACATGTGGAAAGTGGTGTTATAGCAATACTCACACAAATAAATCCATCTTACCCAAGCCTTCTGCTGATCAGCTACGTAATTCCTCAAGTAGCCTTCCACCCATTTGTTTACTATTTCCGTCTGACCATCGGTTTGCGGGTGATAACTAGTACTGGGTGTGAGCTCAGTGCCGCATAATCGAAACACCTCTTGCCAGAAATGACTCAAGAATCTACTATCCCTGTCACTGATAATACTGCGGGGTATCCCATGTAACCTGAAAACCTCCCTGAAGAATACTTCAGCTACCTGTACTGCAGTATAAGTAGTGGTGATGGGAAAGAAATGAGCATATTTTGTTAGCCTATCCACCACCACATAAATGCAATCACGTCCTTGAGCCTTGGGCAACCCAGTAATGAAATCCATGGATATGCATTCCCACTTTTGACACGGAATGGGAAGTGGCTGTAGAAGCCCCGCTGGAAAGGTGTGCTCCTGTTTATTCTGTTGGCAAACGGAACACTCACGAACATACTGCAAAACATCCTTCTTAAGTCCTTTCCATGTAAACCGTTCTCGCACCTGTCTATATGTTTTAAAGTATCCGGGGTGACCAGCTATAGGTGAATCATGAAGAGCTCGCATAATGAACTGCTTCACCTTCGATCTTGGGACTAAAAATATCCTGCTCTTGTAAATAATTAATTCATCCACAAGTGTATACCTGGTATCAACAAGTGTCCCATCAACTATCCTAGATGCCCATGAATCTCTGGCATATTCTGCAATAATCAGATGCTTCCAATCCTCAGAGATCTCAATCATTGAACTAAGATGTGGTCTGCGTGACAAGGCATCTGCTACCACATTCTGTGTGCCCTTAACATAAGATATATCGAAGTCATATGCCTGTAACTTACTGACCCATTTCTGCTGCCTATCATTGAGATCCCTTTGCCCGAGGAAATGTCTTAAACTGTTGTGGTCAGTTTTTATGCAGAATTTGCCACCTACTAAGTACTGCCTGAACTTAGCTAGTGCATGCATGATAGCTAACATCTCCTTATCGTAAATGCTGAATGATCTCTCTGGCCCACGGAGTTTCCTGCTTTCATATGCAATTGGGTGTTTATCCTGCATTAAAACAGCCCCAATACCATCTCCTGAGGCATCACACTGGAGTTCAAATGGTTTCGAGAAATCAGGCAAGGCTAGTACCGGACATGAAGTCATGATCTCCTTGAATCTGTCAAAACAAGCCTGTGCCTTTGCTGTCCAAACGAAAGCTCCCCTTTTAAGCAAATCTGTTATAGGGGCCGCGTGTCGTGAATACCCGCAAACAAATCTGCGGTAGAAGCCACATAACCCAAGGAATCCTCTTAACTGAGTTAGGTTCTCAGGAGTAGGCCATTCCACAATAGCACGAATCTTGTCAGGATCCATCCGCACTCCTTCTTGGCTGATAATATGACCTAAGTATAACAACTCAATCATTCCCAAATCGCATTTGGACTCTTTGGCATACAAGGATTCTTCTTGCAAGGTCTTCAATACTGTTTCTAGATGCGCCATGTGCTCCTGCCATGTTCGACTGTATACCAAGATATCATCAAAAAATACCAACACGAATTTTCTCAGCTGATGATGGAAGACCTTATTCATGGTGGACTGGAAAGTAGCTGGTGCATTGGTCAATCCAAATGGCATCACTACAAACTCAAAATGCCCACAATGGCACCTGAATGCCGTCTTCTCAATGTCCTGTTCTCTGACTCTAATCTGGTGGTAACCTGATCTCAAATCAATCTTACTAAAGTAGCATGCCCCATGCAGTTCATCTATTAGCTCATCAATCCGTGGAATAGGATATCTATTCTTAATGGTTTTCTTATTCAGCATCCTGTAATCTATACACATCCGTAATGAACCATCTTTCTTCTTAACCAAAACTACTGAAGAAGCAAAAGGAGACTTACTAGGTCTGATGTGTCCCATCGCGAGAAGCTCCTTGATGGTTTTTTCTATCTCATCTTTAAGCCTTTTGGGATGCCTGTATGGAGTGATCATAACTGGTTTAGCGCCTTCTTCTAATTTGATGATGTGTTCGATCCCTCTATCAGGTGGTGTACCAGGTGGGATATCGCTGAATACCTTACTATACTTTTTCCTCAATATTTGTATGTCGGGATGATATTCTGTCTTTGGTTGTTCCTTCTGTGTAGGCATGAGAGTACACATGGCTGCCCATTCAAGATCCTCATGTCTCACCAATCTTTCCAATCGTCTAAGAGAGATCGTTCGGATATCACCATTCCGAATAGCTCTCAATACATGCTGCCTCCCATCTACTTCGAACTTAATCTCCATGTCCCTGAGTCGAAAGGTAACCTCACCCAATAAACGTAACCATGTCATGCCTAAAACGATATCCAAATCACCCATATTGACCACGTGGTAATCCGCTTTGAACTCATAATTATTCAGGCGTAAAGGCATGTCTCTGACTATCTTGTTACACGTAAGAGTGTATCCGTCAGCAACCTGAACTCGAAGACCTTCGAATTCTTCTGTCTTAATACCACGACGCTCAACTAATCTTGCATCAATGAAGTTATGTGTAGCTCCGGTATCAACTAATGTAATCACCTTCTGTCCTGCTAGGACACCACGTAATCTGAAAGATCCTTCCTGTTGAATGCTAGACAAACGCCCTTGCTGTAGATGCAATTCAGGTTCTTCTTTCAGTTCTGACTTTCCCATCTCTTCCTCAGATTCTGAACCAATGTGTTCATCCTCTTTTGCCGCACTGTCGGAATCTGATCCTTCGCAATATGCCCACATAACTCTATTGGCTTTTCCTTTTGGTCGCAAGGGACAATCATGATCCCTGTCATATGGACCTTTGCAATAGAAGCATAATTTCTTCCTTCGCAAGTCATTTAATGCCTCTGTATCTAGGGGCGTGGTAGATTTCCCTTTGGTTTCAATGCTCTTCCCTTTATTTTTATCAAACTTCCTATTGTCTTTGAAAGAGGTAGTACTCCTGGGAGTGAACCGGCTAGAAGGGGCTGTAAGTTCCATACTTCGTGCTTTCCTCATGGCTTCCTGCAGTGTTGGTGGGTCAAATGCCTTAATCCATCCCTTGAGGGGTTCAGACAATCCTTCTGTAAATAAGATAACTAACCTCCTTTCCGATACATCTGGTACCATGACTGACAACCTTTGAAATTCACTAATATAAACCTCGACATTGCCAGTCTGTCTTAATTGTGCAAGGTCGCGAAAATAAATTTCTGAATCCTTCTTATCAAAACGTTCAACTAATCTATCTACAAAGTCTTGATACGTTGTTACCTAGTTGTGTTGCAAAGTAACCATTCCATGTGACCACCAGTCATGAGCTGCGCCTTCCAGATGCAAGGTAGCATATCGGATGGCATCTATTTCAGACATAGGCCTTAACGCTAGAAAGGTGTCCAACTTATGAATCCAAGCTTGTGCCGTCATCTGACCACTTCCATCGAAAAAGGGTAAAGTAAGTTTACTGACAGCTCGCTGTAACTCGCTATCATAACCTCCTCTAGGTCTCCTATTTTGGCGGCTGTTCCTCATATGTTCCCTTCTTTGGTTTAGATATCGATCGAAGTTTAATAATTCACGCACATGCGGGGGTAATGCCTGCCATTCTGCTGTAGCAGCCCTAAGATCATCCTGGAAATCTTCTGGTGCATCGTCTTCTCCCATCTCCTGAGCCTCTTCCCTTAGGAAGGTGGGACGAGTAGGCCTATTTGCTGTCCATGATCTGCGCCTAGGAGCACCTTGTGATCCGGCCACACTCCTATCATCGTGATCAGATGTGCCTCTTCCTTGATCCTGAATCCTGGGCTGAATAACTCTTTCCATTATGGTAGTCAAAGCCTGTAGTGTCTGAGTTATTTCTTGTTGTCCGGTAGTCATGGTTCTGTAAAATTCTCTAGTTTCATCCTCGTTGACTCTGGGAAATCTTGGCGGACTCTGTCTTTCACCCATATCCCTGTTCTTGAATATGGTTCTCGAGTACAACTCCGGAAATTAAAGTACTTTTACCCAATCAGGATGGCAGGACTACTGCTCTGATACCACTAAGATGATCCTTATTTTTAAGATCATGCGATCATTAAGTATATGTAATGTCTTAAACAATATTCAACAAATGGGTTCAACAATAATCAAATTCAAGAGGTCTGGTTGTTACAATTTTCCAATTGAATCTAGATACTAAGTCCAATTTTAATCATAATCTGAACTGGAGGAACAAATCATCTATAATCATTGAACATATATAAAAAAAAACCTGAATTTCGAGCCACCTATGAAATACTGTTGGCAATTCTCAGGCTGAGTTGGAATGGGTTTCAGTCTCACCTTAATCTGTTTGAAGGGGAAAAATCGCACATTACTGGCGGCGCTTCCAACTGTGTCTAGACCCGTACCCTTCTGCGATTTTAAAATCGTTTTTCCAGATCCGCGCGGATGATCAAAAATGACTGCAGTGCTGTAGGAAAAGTTGCCGAAAATGATTAATAAAATGGTTCTCCCGCTCGAATCCCTTTCTCTGACCCCTTGATTCAAGTGAGCTTTGGCGTGTAGCAATTCGTATTTCATGCAAACGATTAACTGAGAAAATTCGAGCGCAGGTTATTGTTTGCCGGCTGGATCTTTTGCAATCCGACTATCACCATGACTGTATGGCCGATAGTTACTAAATTTCCTCTCCAATAATAACGGAACATCCACCTTTCATAACACCTGCGATGGGAAACTGGATGCTAAAATTGGAGACGCCTTAGGGTATTATACAGCTCGTCCAAGCAGAAAATTCCGAGTCCTGCTCTGTGAAGAGTTATGAACAAATATGCATTTGGTCTTGATCCAAACCTTGTTCGAAAAGCACAATTTCTTCTCCTAAGCTCGGCCAGTATATACTGTAAAAAGTAGATTACCTCCAAACCCTTGCGAGGAACTAAAATCTACAATCCTATCTCTCAGAAAATGATCCTTCATGAAAATAATACAAGTATCATAAAGTCGCCACCCTTCAAACAATCTGAATATGCAATAAGCCCACATGAAATGGTTGAAGACCACTTCCAATGTGCAACCCTTCGGAGGATATCTCACCACCTCAGTTATGCAGATCCCAGGGAGTTTTCGTTCCCAAAGACCTAATGGAAATTTGCAGACCGAAGACCACAAATTGCTCCAATATGATAAATAGTGAAATCCACAAAATCGCTTGCCTTCAAAAGGGAGCCCTATGTCCTCTATTTATCTCCTTGCCGAGAAGTTTCTGGAAATTATCCGGAATCATCTTGCACTACAAATATTAACTTTATAAAATTAAATAATTAACTTTAGAATACAACCTTTATTTAATATTGGAATGAGTAGGCCCCGCTTACTTAATTGGAAGACAAAATCGACCCTCTTCCCATAATTATTTGCCTACGAGAGTCAATGATAGGCAAATCCCCTGTTATAATTATGTTGCTAAGAGAGGGACATGACACTTAGCGACCTAATTAGACTGATATGTTCCATTGTCATTCTATTGCAAGATCAATGATACCATTCTATACTTGGACCGGATTTCATTATCATCACCATACATCAGAGCCAATGAGACTATTCACAACCGTATCATTTGCACTAAATCAGATTGCAGTGTACTTACATAGGAATGTGATAGTGAGCATAATGCTGATCATAACATCTTTGGAGGTTGCGACATCATTACTGGCATTGAGCAAAGATTGTCACATTTAAGTTGCACGTCATTTGGAGTGGACAACACAGAGATACAAAAATCGCCATCCTTAGACCACGAGACTCGATCCATAGTGGGAGCAGTGATCAAGGTTGCGTGTTACATCCATAGGCCGCGATACTTGCTATACAATCATAATTCCAGAATTTTCTTGATCACAATATTAGCAACCTTGCATTAGATGACAATCACATTTCGAAGCATTTGATTGCAGCAGCAATTTATTATGTTAGAGACATGCGATATAAGCTTCCACATTGGACGATCAACCATCTTGTAAAGCATCCATCAACAAGGAGGTTGCAATATGTATCTTGTGGAGCACACTTCAGCAATAAGAGGTGACAGGAATCTACATCAGCAATAAGCAAGTCAACAATTTTGAGAAGACAATCTCATTGGTGCTACAACTTCATCATCTATTCATTGTGCTTTAGTTCTCCACGACTCCCAATGTGGAGCTATCGTTAGAAGATAAGGTGCAAGTTAGTACCATCTTGATTATAATAAGCACTAACAAGTTATTTGAATGTAAAATCTTAGATTCTCTATCATCGTGCAATTTGTCTATTTTTTTTTTCTTTATGTGCTTGGGATATTTGAATGGTCTTAGAGCCTTCATCCTACAAGCTTGTTGGGTTAAGGCTAATATATGATGACTTGAGAGTCTGTCAAAGGAGAAGGCATTGTTCCTTGGATAGGATGGGAGATTCACATATAGATATGATGGCCATATTGAGAGAGTTGACAAGAGGGCAACAGAAGATTGGTAAGACTCTTAGTTGCTTGGTAGGCAAAAGAACAAATTGAACTAATGGAGAAAACAATGGCCATGGGGATAATTCAATTAATAGGAGATCAAACATACATTGGACCAATATAGGGCCAATAATGCCACCTTCCCCTCAAAGGAACAAATAATAAGAGAACCAACCTCCCTCATTGGTTGAGTGCAAGATCAGTTCAGGCATGATTGTCTTGATGGAGGATTCTAATAGGATTTGAGTATCTACCCTTTAGGGGTAATGAAAAATACAATAACAATCGAAGCCAGATTATTGGAAAGCTAAATTTTCCCTTTTTTTGGTGGATCTGGAAAATCGACAGTAAGAGCATGGGTGCAAAAGGCGGATACATAGGTTTGCAGTAATGCACCTTGATGGGATTGCTCACAAGTGGTGGCACAATGGGTTGGTCACACTTGGATATGACCAAATCTCTTCCTATGCCAACTTTGCAGAGAGACTCTTTGATAGATTTGATGGGAAGAGAATGAAGCTAAACCTCAAGGACTTGACGCAACTAAGACAAGGAGGATCCATGGATAACTACATTGTCAAGTTCTAGAGGCCTTTGATTTTGGTGACTAACAATATAGAGAGGAGATTGATAGCACTCTTAATGGATGATTTAATGGTTTCCTTGAGGGGTTGGGTTAAGGCCATAAATCCTAGCAGAGTGACCTCTAAGAATCAAGTATACCTGTTGTGTGGTTTTCACAGCATTGTTCCATTGCAAATGGGTACACCCTCTTGTTTCTTTATTAGTTTTAGTTGGAAACATGTTCAAGTCTCCAAATCCAAGGGCGAGTTTGAACAATTTGGTTTGCTGGAAAGTAATATTTGTTTGAGGTTTCTATAGGAGTTTTGATGTCCTTTTGAGGTATTTTCATAGCTCAAGTCCTAGCGGAAGGGTAGAGTTTTAGTTTAAGTGAGAAGGGTTTACATGTTGTTTTCCCTCCAGGGGTAAGTGAAACTAATGCATAACAACAGAATAAGATGTTGAACATAGGAAATGTAAACTTAGAAGTAACTTATGTATTCATTATTCATCGAATGAAAGATTAAATTTCCAATGCACATGTCCTTTTTGATGAAGGGGATTCATACATATAGTACTTGAGGGGGTGCAAGGCAAACCGTCGCACTCGTTTAACTTCCCTTGGTTATGCCAAATTGCCTAACTACCCAATTTCCTGATAACATCATCGACCCAAAAAAGAAAGTCGTCTTCGGATGACAATATACAAAATATTTGGAACAGAAACACAAAATAGGGATGATGTTGTACATTCATACATCAAAGAAATTAATTAAGATAGAGGAAAGGTGACGTCCCTGGAACTACATTGGAGGGTTGAGCCTCGTCCGAAGTTGGTACACTGGCTATGTAGTTCTAGAGATGCCACCTTTCCTTATTCACATGCTTGGAGATGGGAGAAGGATTGTAAGCAAATTTGGAAATTGGAGGAAATCCTCTAATCAAAGGGAAATCCTTTGATTAAAGGATTTCCCTCAGTGGAAATCCTCTCTCCAAAGGATTCCCATCAGATATTGTTTCTCCCCCGTATCTCAAGATTTCCCCTTAAGACAAAGTTAAAATTGATCAATGCAATGTTAAATGAAGAAGAAAAGGAAAACGGTAATTTTCTAAGGATATTTGGCAGTCATGTTTGGTGGCAATCCTCTGAGCTAAGAGTTTCAACCCTTCTCATCAACTTAAGATTGATGCAACATCATCCTAAGGCATAGCAAATCGAAAATTAGTGAAAGAATTAGCATAAGGGTGCAAAATGACAAGCCTTGGGAGGCCAGTGGCAAAAGTGAATTTGGTGGAAATCCTCTGAGCTTAGGATTTCCACTAGTGGAAATCCTACGAGCCAAGGATTTCCACCACATTAATCCTCCCAAACCCAAAATTCCACCACCCTCTTAGACATTTAAATCTGATTCATGGCATGAAAGAAACATCATGAGTACAAATAGAACAAGAGATCGCCAAGGAATGTTGAAATGGGGTAAGTTTTGAGAAAATCATATTTGGTGGAAACCCTCTAAGCTTAGGATTTCCACTGGTAGAAATCCTTTGAGCTTAGGATTCCCATCGCCTTTAATCCTCTCAAGCCAAAATTTCCCTCTTTTCAATTTGCATCAAAATGAATTTTAAACACGTGTTAGAGGTAAAAGAAGGTGAGCTAAAATGGAATTGATGAGATTTTGGAGGGATGGAAGGAAATGAAGCGCTATTTTTTTTTAAAGAAATCTTTTGAACTTATGATTTCTACCAACGGAATCCTCCAATGTCAAGAATTCCACCACTCCATTTTTTCGATTCTAAACAACAGTTGGGGATGAGGAATGCAGAGATTTAATAATAACGAGAGAAAAATCTGAAATAATTGTGTAAAAGGGCAAAATCATGTTTGATGGAAATCCTTGAAAATACAATGAAATTGAATAAGGAACCTGAAATAATAATTTGGCTATGACTGCCAGCTGTTTGCAAACTACAGAATTCTAACTGATCCTTATCCACACCAAACATTGGCCTCATATACAAAATCGCAGGTCCAAATGATGTTGCTGCAGTGTCTTTTTGCAATCACAGGGGGTCTGAAATATAATCACACCCTGTTTAGTTTGGACGCAGGCCTGATAAACTCAGCTGCAGGATGTATGAAACGCTGGCCTTGAAAATTCGTCACCAATTTCTATATTCAGATTGCAGCCCTGATCTGATTAATGCCAGCCCTCCACAACTCTCACAGACTCTGATTTGCTGGCTCAGCTCTAAAGAACAAGGAATTGCTGCTGTGTAATGGGTGGCAGCCAGAGATAATTCCCAATCAACTTCCTTAGGTAGGGCACAGATTTCACGTGCAATTAATCTTCTCTTATAATTCAGACAGTTACCTTCAGAAAACACCCTCCTTAGGCACAGTATGAACAATAGGATAATTTGGAAATTGTTTACCTCAGCACAATTTGCAAGATGCAATCTCAGAAATGATTCACAAAACTCCAAACCCTCAGCCAAGTAACAAAAGCAATTAAAATATTCAATTGGATAGCTTTTTCTCAAAATGAGAGTCATATATATAATTCCCTTGTGCAACCTAACTTCTTCATTACACCTTTCACTTAAAACACCACTTTATAGTATAAAGTACAATTACTTTATAATATAAAGTACATAATTATAAGTGCATTACATTTTTTTTTGATAGGTAATATTTATATTGTATTGATAAAGAGAGTACATTATGGCAATATGGCTAAGAGCCTTACAGTTTAAACTACCCTTACCTTGCCCATACAGATGCCATTAGATAAACAAAAAACAGAGTATAAACACTCTGAAAGTACAAACCACCCACCCATACATTAAATGTGATGACCCTCGAATAGGGTATAATTGTGAATATAAATTGTACCTTTGTAATCTATCGAAATTAATTGTACCTTTGGGCTCTTTGTAATTACTATATTCTCAATCTGAGAATATCTAGGACAAGATTCATTAGTGTTGGATACTCTCTCTTGATGCAATATTTCTTTTGCATTCCTTTTTTGTATCAGGCAATGATCGGAGTTTTTCTTTTCTGGTTCTTTTCTCCGGGAGCTCTTTTGAACCAGTTATTATTAATATAAATATAATGTTTTGCCAAAAAAAAAAAAATTAATTGTACTTTGTAATCTAATCTATCAAAATTAATTGTACCTTGGTAATTTAATATCATAATATATCAAAATTATCATAATTTAGTATAAATATGTTTTTCTTTTGTTTAAAATATATTAAAATTTTCATAAAATAATATTATATAATATATATTATTATAATCACAATATTAAATAATAATAATAAAATATTAAATATTATAATATATATAATATAATATATATATTATAATACATATAATTAAATATTATCAAATATATAATATAATATATATTATAATACATATATATGATATATATTATATTATATAATAACAACACCTTAAAATATAAAAACGAAAACTATTAAACAAATGTAGTGTGACAGTCACCCTTCTGGCGTGACTGAATCACAGCCAAAGGCTGCGATCAGTACCACTGTAAGGTACGATTGAGGGAGGGGATGTGACTCCCTCTCCCTCCTCTATTTAAATTCGGATGAACTTTGGCAAGTTGAGGGCAAGGACGGTAGTAGAGCAGAGTAGATCGAGAGTTATTTAAGAAACAAGCGATTCCAGATTTTTTGAGCATCTGAGAAGGTAAATTTTATATATATGTATGTAATTACTATCATTTCTTATCAACATTCAATAATGTAAAATGGTGCATTCTGAAAAGGAAACTAATAAAATATTTATTTGAATCATTTATCCGGGATTCCATAGAGGATGAGTGTAATGCTCATTAGAGATGGATCCCGATATCTTTAGGGGGGCTATAGAGGATTGTCATGGTCACCATAGTCTTAGGGTTCATACCCAAATTTAGGCAGATATGGTTACCATATAAAATGAACTATATATTCATTAGAGATGGATTCCTATTTGAGGGGAATCAAAAGGAATTTATGGCTTCCCTAATCTCCCATAAGCAGTATATATACTGAAAACTAGTCATATGCATATGTGTAGGCTTGGATAACGGTGACCGTATCCAAGAGATCTTGGAATTAGTGCTCTATGGAAAGACGACAAGATGCTTGACCTAGAGTCAATCCTAGGATCAAATTCCCTTACTAACTTAGAATGGATTATATTTCTTACTAATATATCGGATATTATGCTATACTAATATTGGTTTTGTAGGTAATTTGTGAGGAAAATATCCAGAGACATTACAATGGTATCAGAGCATAATCCTGCCAACCTGTGGATTCCAATTCATGCAAAAGTACCAACATACCAAAGGAAGAAAAGCAATGGCGGAACAACTAGCCTACGAATTAGGAAACTTCATGGAACAAACCAATGAAAGATTTGAGAGGACAAATCAATTAATACTCCAAGCCATTCAAAACATGAGCAATAATAACCAAAGTGAAAGAACCACTCTTGCTTCAAGAGATAATCTAATCACTCTGAGAATGAGCACTCAACTCGAAACTCTTTCCTTAGACCTACATTACCATCATTCCTCCCAAGGGAAGAGCCTATTATCAAAGAAGGTGAACCGGTCACAAAGAGCATGGAAGAACCAACTCAAATGTATGCAAAGTTAGAACCTAAGATCCAAAGGATTATTCCTTTTAAAGAATTTTGTGAAACCAAATTTCTAGCCAACCACAACAAATGTAGAAATCATGAGGGAGGAGACCTCCGCACAAATATAGGCAAAACGACACTACCATACTTTGATGGTTCTAGAAAAGAACCGCACAAGCTTGGGTACAAAAACTTGATACTTACCTATCCCTCAGCCCTATGACAGAGGAAAATGCCATTAAATTTGCAGTAATCCATCTAACCGGAGAAGCCCATAACTGGTGGCATCATGGTATTATCACTTTAGGACATGAGAGTATAACTACTTATAGTGAATTTACACAAAAACTCATTAGCAGATTCGACCAAAAAGAACCAAAATGATATTTTCAAGAATTAACCCATCTCAAGCAAATCGGGACTATTGAAGAGTTTGCCAACAAATTTTAAAGCCTATCAGTCATGGTTCCTGACATATCTCAAAGGAGAAGGGTCTATATGTTCATTGAAGGTCTTAAGAAGCATATCAAGATAAGGGTGAAGCCTTTCGAACCTCAAACACTAGAAGAAGCCATCCAGAAAGCAAAAATGATAGAATATGATACTTCAAAGGAAAAAACAAAGATCAGTTCCCTAAAAACAAATTGAAATGAAGGACCAAAAAAGGGACCAACAAAATGCTTTCTTTGTTAACAGCCATGGGATAAGGACCATTGATGTAAAGAAAGGGGCGAATTCATCAAGAAGGAATTATGTTTCAAGTGTAAGGAATCATGGACTAAGGAGCATCGATGCCAAAGAGGGCAAATGAATAATCTGGAGGAAACATTCAGTGAAGGATCTACAAAAAGGGTTAGAATGGAGGACTCCGAGCATGGGACATTAGCTGTCATCACTCAAGGAAATGTGAACATGCCTTTCCGACTTAAAGGAATTGTTAAAGGATAGAAGGTAACCGCCTTGGTGGATACAGGAGCCTCACATGATTTTATTAGCCAGAAACTTGTGGATAGATGAGAGATAGCCACTCAAGAGTTCGAGGGATTCGAAGTAATCATGAGCAATGGCACCATGGACCAGTGCACCAAAATTACTCCACAGTTAGAAGTTAGGATAGGAGATCATCTAATCAAGAGAAACTTCTTTGTGGTCAAACTGCAAAACAACATCATTCTAGGAATGCTATGGATAAATTCCTTGGGAAGATTTACAATGGATAGCCCAAACCTTGAGATATGTTTTCAACACCAAGGGAAGGAAGTAATTTTAAAGGGAAAACCAGATGGCTTTCCAAAAAGGGTATCATTTAACAGAATGGAAAAAATCATTTGGCACCATCGAGGAGAATGGATGGCTCAATGTATGATCCTTGATGAATCTTTCACCCATGACTAGAGTGTCGCCAATAAATATTGTGTAGCCGATGGGTTAATGTCACCAGTAAATATTGTGTAGTTGATGGGTTGATGTCGTCGGTAAATATTGTGTAGCCGAAGGGTTGATGTTGTCGGTAAATATTATGTAGCTGATGGGTTGATGTCCTCGGTAATTGTTATGTAGCCAACAAGCCCCTTCGGGAAGGTTCTTTGGAATGGTATATGTACAACTTTAGATCATCATTATAATCATGATCATAAGCCTAATGTAATGTCTTTGGTATATGTGAATAATAAAAGGAGTACTATTGTTCTTGTTTATAGTCTGTATGCATTAATCTATTTACCCTGTATGGTAAACACAGACTACACATATCGACATTCAACCCATACTTAGGAAGCATAAGAGGGTCTTTGAAGATATTTTGGCCAAACTACCCCCAAAACAAAGGATTTGAACATTCAATTGAATTAGAAGGAGAAAAACCTGTAATCACCACTCCTTATCACCACCTTCACAAATTTAAAGAAGAAATTGAAAAAACCATTAAGGAATTATTGGAAATGGGACATATTCAACCCAACAAAAGTCCTTTTACTTCATCGGTAGTCCTTGTGAAAAAGAAAGATAAAACAATGAGAATGTTTATAGATTATTGATCCTTGAATAAAAAGAAAATTAAAAATAGATACCCTATTCCTAGAATTGATGAACTAATGGATGAATTACATGGGGCCAAATACTTCTCAAAAATTGATCTAATATCAGGGTATCACCAAATTAGGATGAGAAAGGAAGATGTTCCCAAAATAGCCTTCCGTTATCATTATGGCCATTTTGAATTCCTAGTTCTTCCTTTTGGCCTCACTAATGCACCTGCAACCTTCCAATCTTGTATGAACCATATCTTCCGTCAACAACTAAGGAGATTTTTACTCTTTTTTTTTTATGACATTCTCATTTACAGCAAGACATGGGAAGAACATCTCAAACACATTGAGGAAGTTTTAACCATCTTAGAAATGGAGTCCCTATATGCAAAATTATCAAAGTGGGAATTTGGATTTTGAGGAAATCATTTATTTGAGGTACAAAATCAGATACGAAGGAGTAAGCGTAGATGAAGAAAAAATTAAGTTAATCTAAGAGTGGAAAACTCTTAAAAACTTAACACAACTAAGAGGATTTGTTGGATTATGCAGCTATTATCAACGGTTTGTGAAAGGGCTCTCAAAAATTGCCGCACCTCTCACAGACCTAACTAAAAAGGGAGCTTTCACTTGGAATGAGAGGGCCCAATCAGCCTTCGAACAACTTAAAATAACCACGAGCTCCTGCCCAGTGTTAGCTATTCCTGTTTTTCCATACCCTTGAACTACAGTGTGATGCTTCCGGTGAAGGGATTGGAGCTGTACTCATGCAAAGGAAACACGCCATAGCTTTTGAAAGTCGCAAACTTATAGAGGCAGAAAGACTCTATTCTATTTATGACAAAGAAATGTTGGCTATAATGCATGCCTTGGTCAAATTTCATCAATATATAGGTTGTGGGAAGTTCGTGGTGAAAACAAATCATAACAATCTAAGTTTCTTTTTGAGCCAAAGGGACCTTAATGATAGACAACAAAAGTGGGTGAGTAAAATACATGCCTATGATTTCGATATAAAATATATGAAGGGAGCAAATAATGGAGTCACAGATGCACTTTCCAGAAAGGTTCACCTTAACGCTATCACCAACATTTCTAAAGATTGGAAGGAAGGGATTATCAAGGAATATGACCAAGATTCACAAGCTCAAGAAATCATTTAAGGCAACCTACCTAATGAAGACTATAAAATTAGAGATAACCTCATATATTATAAGGGAAGAGTAATGCTTTCCCCCCACTCCCAATTTAAAGATAAGATACTTAAAGAATTTCATGATAAACCCTTAGTAGGGCATTAAGGATACTATAAGACATATAAACACATCGGAGAAAGATATTTTTGGAAAAATAAAAAATTCAATGTAAGACAGTATATACAAGAATGTTTGATATGTCAACGTAATAAGGTTGAACTCACCCATCCAGCCGGGTTACTTCAACCATTATCTATTCCACATCAAAAGTGGGAAAGCATATCAATGGACTTCATAACGGGTTTGCCCAAAACTCAAGGGAAGGATGGTATCTTTGTAGTAGTGGACAGGGTTACTAAGTATGCACATGTCTTTGCAGTTTCTTTCGAATTTAATGCCTATCAGGTTGCTGAGCTTTTCTTCAAAGAAGTTTTCTGACTTCATGGACTTCCCCTCAACATTATCAGTGATATAGTAAGTTCATTAGTAAATTCTGGCAGGAACTCTTCAGATTGGCCGGGACATCCTTAACACCTAATACAAGTTACCACCCCCAAATAGATGGACAAACGAAAATAGTAAACTAGTGGTTGGAAGGCTACCTCAGAAATAATGTTACAGGACAACAAAACGCTTGGATCAGATGGCTACATTTGGGAGAATAATTCTATAATACTACATATCACATGTCAATTGGGATGAGTCCCTTTAAGGCACTATATAGGTATGAAGCTTTGGATTTCGAAGAACTGTTGCAACCAAAAAGTAATGTACCTAAGGCACAAGACTTCATTCAACAAAATAGAGATATCATGAAGTCCCTAAAAGAAAATCTACATTAAGCTTTAAATCAACAAAAAATCTATGCTGATAAAAAATGCATAGAAAGGACCTTCGAAAAGGGAGATCTCATGTTCTTATGACTACAGCCATATAGACTATCCACTCTTAAAAAAAGTGGAGCGGAAAAATTAAAGCCTTGTTTCTATGGACCCTACAAGGTATTACAAAGAATTGGAGAGGTAGCTTATGAACTCGAACTCCTTGAATGCAGTAAAATCCATTACGTGTTTCACGTGTCCTGACTTAAGAAAGTCATTGGATAGTAGAAAACTCCTTGTAATGAATTAACCCCATTAGATAACGAAGGAAAACTCATTTTATGTCCTGAAATTATCCTAGACACTTGGGCAAAGAAATTAAGAAACCGCACCATCAAAGAATATCTAATTAAATGGAAACATTTGCCAAGTGAAGATGCCACTTGGGAAAATGAAGTTCTTAAGTTGCTTGAGGACAAGCAAAATCGAGAGGGGTAAAATGTGATGACCCTCGAATAGGGTATAATTGTGAATATAAATTGTACCTTTGTAATCTATCAAAATTAATTGTACCTTGGTAATTTAATATCATAATATATCAAAATTATCATAATTTAGTATAAATATGTTTTTCTTTTGTTTAAAGTATATTAAAATTTTCATAAAATAATATTATATAATATATATATTATTATAATCATAATATTAAATAATAATAATTAAATATTATATATCATATATATGTATTATAATATATATTATATTATATATGATGATATAATAATTTTTAATTATAAGTAAAAATTATTATATCATCATATATAATATAATATATATTATAATATGTATTATATTATATACTAACAACACCTTAAAATATAAAAATGAAAATTATTAAACAAACACAGTTTGACAGTCACCCTTCTGGCGGGATTGAATTACAGCCAAAGGCTGCGATATGTCACACCATAAGGTGAGACTTAGGGAGGGGACATGAATCCCTCTCCCTCCTCCATTTAAATATGGATAAACTTTGCCAAGTTGAGTGCAGGGACGGTAGTAGAGCGGAGTAGATCGGGAGTTGTTTAAGAAACAAGCAATTCCAGATTTGCTGAGCATTTGAGAAGGTAAATTTCTTATATATATATGTAATTACTATCATTTCTTATCAACATTCAATAATGTAAAATGGTGCATTCAGAAAAAGGAAACTAATAAAATATTTATTTGAATCACTTATCCGGGATTCCATAGAGGATGAGTGTAATGCTCATTAGAGATGGATCCCTATATCTTTAGGGGGGCTATAGGTGATTGTCATGATCACCATAGTCTCAAGGTTCATACCCAAATTTAGGCAGATATGGTTACCATATAAAATGAACTATATATTCATTAGAGATGGATTTTTATCTGAGGGAGATTAAAAGGAACTTATGGCTTCACTAATCTCCCATAGGCAGTATATATATTGAAAACTAGTCATATGCATATGTGTAGGCTTGGATAATTGTGACCGTATCCAAAAGATCTTGGAATTAGTGCTCTATGGAAAGACGACAAGATGCCCGACCTAGAGTCAATCTTAGATCAAATTCCCTTACTAACTTAGAATAGATTATATTTCTTACTAATATATTGGATATTATGCTATACTAATACTGGTTTTGCAGGTAATTTGTGAGGAAAATACCTAGGGACATTACATTAAACTAATCAACCAAGACAAAAAGAGCCACCACCACCCTCGTTGTTAGCTACTTCTTGAACCAATTTGCCGCTTCCTCATGAGTGAAAGTTGGAGTTGAGTGGTCATCCATCATTGAGATCCCCTGGCTCACCTTGTAGCGCTTTCCACTACCCTTCCCCTCGTTGGCAAGCAGGGAGGCATCAACCCAAGCTCCCTTTGTTGTGGACTCACCCTCATGCAAGCGAGATTTCTTCTCAATTTGATGGCGAATTTGTTATCCAGGGGCTAGCGTGCTCTTCCTCGGTGTGGCCTTCATAAAGCCTCGTTCATGCTCCTTTGTCACCCAAATGTGCTCAGTCAGGAATTCCATGATCGTTTTCCAACCTTGTTCTGCTTTGGGGATATGTGTGCCTTGCGGATTTGTAGATGGCCACACCACTAGTGGTTGAAGGGAAGAGTCCCCTTCGCCAATTAGCCTCCAAGGCATAGTACCCATCTCAATTTCAACACCTAGAACAACTCTCTCAATAATGTCATCCAGTCCCAGAAGCCATTGCCTGCCCACACTTGTAGCCATGACCCGACGAACCTCTAAATTCGATTCGCCCACCATCAATGTGAGCACAACAAACAACGAAGCCACATCCAAATTTGATCTCTTCCAGAATGCCTCCAGATACTTTGGCTCTAAAATCTGCTGAACGCCCTTCAAAAAGCTTGGGTCATCAAAAAGAAAGATATGTTTCAGATGCCACATGGATATCTGGCCTTCATAGGTTTGTATCTGAGAATCCGAGCCAAGAGCAAAATTCACCTCCATTGCTAGCAAATGAACTTTACCTGCCTTTAGCCTGAATATAACTGCCTCAGAACTCTCTAGAATGAAGTACCAAAGCAAATCAAACACTCCTTTAGACATGCATGAGGGATACATCGGTAGCATGAAGATCTTTGCTTACCGTGGGATGATTAATGTCATCGTAAGTCGGACTCATCATGCCTTTCCCTTCAGACTCCAAATTGAAGTACCATGAGTGAATTATTAAGTCTAATGACCGAACAAATTTGCTCTCTTTAATTAACACCAAGGTGACGAAAGTCCTGAAAAATTTCATATTGAGGACCTAATGCTGAATTGGCAGCTAAATTGCCTAACTAATCCGCCACTCTATTCACTTCCTGAAAGCAATGTGAAACCTTAAAATCATTAAAGTCCAAAAGCAACTCCTTGATTTTCTGTATACTTTGTTCCAGATGCCAAGCCTCCATCTTTCCTCTCTTAATGCCATTTATAATGATCTTCGAGTCTCCTTCCAGATGTATGCATTTGCATCCAATTTTTGCTCCCAATCCCAAAGCCTCCCTAGCAGCAAAATATTTTGCAGTATTATTTGTATCATCTTGCAAGCGTTTAGCTGCAAATGCAAGTATGTTGCCCTTATGGTCTCTTGCCACACATCCACACCCTAATACACCTAGATTTCCCCTTGCCACCCTGTTAAAATTAATTTTTAACCATCCCTCCTCTGGAGGTATCCATAACACCATCTCCCTTTTCGAAATTGGATTAGCCCCAATAAGCCCATGAACGGACCTAAGTGCATTTATTTATTATAAAGCCTCATCATAAGCAATAAATATAGCTCCCAATAGGAAGTCCTTTTCTGAGCCCAAAATTGCATGAATGACAATCACCACTGCCAACATTGCCTTGCCAAAAATAGAAAGTGGTTGAGAGAAAGACTTATTAAAAATAATGAATCTGCAATAAAGACCCTCAAATCCAATCGTCAACTTATGAGGGTCGCAATGATGAGTTGATAGAACCCAGCTCTACAAATCTGCTAAATTGGGGACATTACACCTCTTTACTAGGTTGACCAAGGCAACAAAGTTAAATATTTATTTTTCATCTGCCTCCAAAAATGACCACTCAATTTCACAAGGTTGGCCTAAAGAGATTATCAAACTATGACTACCGATCATCAACATTCCATATGAGGATTCAATTTTGTTACCTATTTACATTTTTATATATTTAGATCAGCTTGTTTGGTTGGTTTACTCATTTATTGACTCATTAGATGCATCTCCTTATTGAATTTTGCAAAATAAATGCATTTCTAATTAAATTTCAGTAGTTTTTTAAAGTCACCAATAAGTTTCCAACTTATATCCAATATTTTTTGACATCTTTTTTTTTTGCCCTTGGTGATAAATTACTAGTAATGATATTTTAAACTATGGCTGAAACCCTCACTTAAAAAGAACACGAAGGTTGTTCCTCCAACATCATATGTAGATGCGTGGGATAGACCAACGGACTTAGGAATGCCCATATAACATGAATACACGTAGTCACAAGTGCTGTTTACACAAGAGTTGTCCACGTTTGCAATAGTGGGCAACCCTTAGTCGATGAACACCACTGCATCATTTGGCAGATACCGAAACAATTGATGTGGAGGAAGGAGTAATAGTAACAATAATAATAGCCAAAGCCGCATCCAGTATGATGCAAAAGGTCGACCAATGATCTAGTGTCATGCATGCAATCAATGGGGGCACTTCGTCCATGACTGTCCAAGGAAGGAAACACCATAAATTTTGTTCAAATAATGTTGTCTGGGGGACTACGAGGATGTTAATTGTCCAAAATCGGGCATTAACCTATTGAACATTAAGAAGGGCATAGATGAAGAAGTGTTGGCAGTTATTTGCGCACAAGAAAAGGTCACATACTTGGACCCCTGTATGAAGAACAAGAGAGTACGGAAAGCCAAGGCCAACATTGAGAGAGAAATGATGATGGAAATAAGGGAAATACATGAAATGATAAGTTCTTCACTTCGGATGGAAGCGGTGAAAAATATTCTAAGGCAAATGTGTAGTCGGTAAAATGTATAGTGTAGCCGATGGGTAGAATAGTATCCGACGCTTGAGTCACCCCTTCGGAAAGGTATATGTACACGTCTGAGATGGACTTTGGAATCATCATTGTAATCATGGTGATCATCGTAGTTATTGTATTCGGATTGTAATTAGTAAATGCATATATGAATAAAGTATCAGTTCTACGTTGAATCATGCTATACTACATGTGTTAAGTTTCTTACCCTGTACGGTAAACATTTGGCACCGTTGCCAGACGTAACTGGAACAAAGGAATGATATGAAGATTAATGCCGAATTTTCTTAACAAAGATAGGAACAAGGTGAAAGATAAGGATGAACTACGTACAACACGAGAAATTTTAATTTTAGCACAGTAGGCAGAACACAAGCAAAGACTTCAGCAGATTGCCGAGGGGCACCGAAGGGGTGAAGAGGCACAGACGGAGGGAGTGCACTCACCTAGTAGGCTGAGGAGTGCCGAGGAATTGTTGGAGGAGACTTGACAATGCTTAAATTTGGTAGAAGAAACAAAGGAGTTCCATAACCTTTATACGCTGAGGGGAGTGTCCAAATGGAAGGGAAGCAACTTGTACGGCTCAAAGTGCCGAGGGAGCACGAGCGTGGAGTGATCTCTTTCTTCCTGATACACCGGACGAACAGATACAGGCAGAGAATAGAACAACATCACTTGAAGACTTTTCACCAGACAACACGATTGTTGGAAACAAGACTATTATATAGAACAACGTAGGAGTGTAGAATAGTGCGGGAGTGTAGAACAACGCGGGAGTTCAGAATAGCGCGGACACTAAGAACAGCGCAGGCACACAAGTACCTTAGAATCAAAGGAAAATAATGATGGTAGGTCCTAAGAAAAATTACCCAAGTTTCATGGTGATGGTATATCAGACCCTACCCGACACTGTAAAACATGTGAAACCATATGGACGGAAAATGGCGTGACAGATGAAGACAATTGGGCTAGACAGTTCTTAGCGACCCTGCGGGGTGTGGTAATAGATTGGTTTTTTGACACCAGTCCTCAGAAACTCAATACATGGGAGAATGTTAAAAAAGAGTCTATAGTGGAATTCAGCTTGCTTTGAGACAATAATGAAATAGTGGTAGAGATATATAGTACTAAACAAGGAAAGAATGAAACAATCTGGGCCTATGCCAAACGATGGAAGAACTGGTTGGAAAGATGGAAAGTTAATTGGCGGATGGTTTGAAAAAATGGTGGTTTGTGGAGGGGCTACGGCCGGCTCTAAAAAAGAAGATGAAGATCGTACCACTAGCATTGTACACCGATGCGTATACTTGTGCAATGGATTTAGAAAGTGAACAAAAGACAAGTAAGAAGAAAAAGCATAAATCCTCCGATTTAGATGATTCATCCTCAGAAAGCAGCAGTAGTGATGAGGAGTCGTACAAGAAGGTGCGAGCATTACAGAAAGATATGCTTCGGATGATGAAAGAATTCAAGAATTTGAAAAAGAATCTAGACACAGTGAAGGGAGAACTATGGTGCACAGATTGTAAAGAGGATGGCCATATGAAGGGCTCATGTCCGAAGAAACAGTTTTGTGACATCTGCCAGGTGGCGGGACATTCCCTAAAAGAGTGTCCGTTTAATATGAAAACAAAAAGACACTAGCAAGTGTTACTAACACAGGAAGCATCCAACAACAATAACACAAGCAATGATGCAACTTCGGGCGGATATCAAAATAATAATAGATGCGGAAGGGGTGGAAACAATAACAATAACAATGGAGGCTAAAGTAGAATACAGTATGATGCGAGTGGACAATCGATGATACAGTGCCGGGCATGCAATCTTTGGGGTCACTTCGCGAGGGACTGTACTACGAAGGAGACGCCACAGCTACTCTGCAGATGGTGTGGTCCAGGGGACCATGAGGATTCAAAATGTCCCAAGCAAGGCGTAAATCTATTAAGCATTAAAATGTGTGATGAGAAGGTACTGGCAATCACGGGAATAGGCGAAGAAAGAAAAATATCCGAATGTGGAAGAAGAGGAGGAGAGGTTACAAAAAGTCTGAATAGAGATGGAAAAGTAGATGAAAGCAGAGAAGTCACAAGTAAAGGACACTGTTGAAACTTTGAAGAGAAACTTGGTGGAACAAAACATGGTGAAACAAATAATGCAAACGGACGTGCCGATTAAACTAAATGACCTCATGATGCCATAGTTGCATACGGCTATTATAAATGACGCCGTCCCCGAGAGTGATGGAGGAAACAAAGGATAGCAAGGAAACAACAGCGGCAGCAACAGACTCGATGCTATTGGCACTTACGACAGGAAGACACCTGGCAGTAGTGGAGATGGGCATTTTGGGTTCTGTGCTGACGGATACAATTGTAGACAGAGGATCGGAGGTGAACGTGCTGCTGGAAGATATTTGGAAAAAGCTTGGACAACCCACACTATGGCCACCTACTTTTCAGTTACTCACAGCAGATCAGCATGGGATAAAGCCATTGGGAACTTTGATGGCACAACCAATAACAATTGGGACACAACCATTTTTACTGGATTTTGTGGTCATCCCACTGAAGAGAAGAGGATACGATGCCATCCTTGGATGGGGGTGGCTGGTGCAAGCAAAGCTAAAACATGATTGGAAACGGAACACCCTATCCATGGAGCGAGGACGCAAAAGATTCATAATTGATTTGCATACACAAATGGTAGGGGAAGAGGCAGCATCGTTAGACTCAAAAGGTGAAGGTGAGAGTGATGATGAAGGAAAAAAGAGGATGGAACTAGATGAAGAAGGGGTGTTGAGATTGGAAGGAGGGTCGACTAATGATGACCTAGATTCGGTGAATGGACTACTACATTGGCAGATGGAGGATTACGAGCTCTTTCTGAGCTGTAATATGTTAAGAGTCAATGAAGGTGAAAAAGAAGAGGAAAATGAATGTCCAAAGGAATATAGAGAAGCGGAAGAAGGAAAGAAGGTTATGACTGAAGCTGAAGGGAGAAACATACCGTACAAACCCAGAAAAAAGGAAGATTCCACTATACGATACACAGTGAATGGACCGCGCGGAAAGAAAAGGTTACACCGCACCACGAATTTAGTAGAAAGGGGCTGGCAGCAAGGAAAACACATCGTATGGGCTGTGTAGGAAACAAAGGAACCAAAGAGGAAGGGCTTAATAAAAACTATAGTTGTACGGAGTGAAGGTTCTAGAATCAAGAATACAGTTATTGATAGCAAGGAGTGGCAGCAGATGAAATTCATGGTACCAAGTTCGAAGATTGCAACCGAGAACAAGTTGGCGACATGGAAAGCTTAAGGGAAAGATTGAATAAATTGAACAAACTTGATGAGCGATGGCAGCAGGCATAGTGGGCCATCGAAGTTACACAAAACCGGCAGAAGCCATGGCACGATAAGCACTTAAAATTAAACAAGTTTCAACTGGGCCAATTAGTATTGAAGTATGATGGACAGAATGAAATTAGGCCTAGAAAGTTCAAAGTTAAATGGGTCGGACCGTACAAGATACGGGAAGTTGGATATAATGGCGCAATTAAGTTATGGACACTGGATGGAAAGAAATAGTGGATGCAGTAAATGGATCAAAGTTAAAGATATACCATGAAAGAAATGATCCCCTGCCGACAAACAATTGAGGAAAAAAAATAAATGTCTGTAATAATGTATATATGTATAATAAGTAATAAAATATTGAAGTCGATTATAGTTTTAAAATGCCAAGTGATAAACTATAGTTTTAAAAGTATGAAGTAATAAAATAATAAAACATGGAGTAGGAAGCAAATGTATTAAAATAACAGGAATTTTAAAATATTAAAAGTACTTGGGAGCAAAAGTCTGCCGTACGACCTACCATATGGCCTTAAAGATGTAATATGAAGTTAAAAACCTGTACATTCATTGTTGGAAGGAGAATTAGAAGTCCGTATGGCTATTCAGGAGTGGTGGATAAAAATCTAAATACTGTACGAGAAGAAGGGCAATCACCATACTTAAGGAGCAAAACATCAAGTTATAAAAGATCTTGTACGGTTAGAGGGAAGTTGAGACAGAAGAGGATAATTGGAATACCGTACGCCAAGAGCACAAGAGGAGGAAATTCTAGCCGTATAGCCTAAGGTATATGGAAAAGGTAGCCATACGATGCTAAAAAAGAAGAAGAACTGGAAGCCATACAACTAGGGAGGAAAAAAATTAAAAACAAGGAAGCTGTACGAAGAGAACACTTCACAAAGAGATAAGGGAAAAGACCATACAGCCATTGGGAGAAAACTAAGAACCGTACGGCCATACGGGAACGAAGAGGGATTTCTCACATGTTCAAATAAGGATTTGGGACCGTACAGTTGAAGCAGGAAGGATTTGATACTGTACAGCAAAATCAATTAATAATCAGGAGTTGGACACCGTACAAGATAGGGAAAAGAAGGCCGTACGTCAGACAGGAAGAGGGAAAGCTGTCTGTACGGCGTGTGGAGTTGCAAAGAAATTGCAAAATTAGAACTTAAGAACTTAAGTAAGATGCAAAATTGATACAATATGGTAAAGGGTGAGCAAGAGCAACATTGGTGGAAACTTGGCCGTATGGAAACCACAGTAGGGAGTTTGAATTGGCAGTACGGAATGAGTTAGGAGAAAATAAATTAGAAGATCGTACGGCTGGATTTCACAGTATGTTGGAAAGATATAAAGAATGTATGGATAGAGGAGAGTAGGGAGGTGTTAAAATTGTTGCGAATAAACCATACAACACATTTAAAAAAAAAAAGAATTGAAGAGCCATACTTCACCAAGATTGAGGAAGCTGTACAGTACGGAAATTGTAGCAAGTTTTGTACGAACAACTACTGCCCTAACAGTTTGTGATTTATTCACAAAACGACAAAGAGTGATAGTTATGCAGTCAGCTGGAAAGAGGGCTTGGAAGAGAAAACTAGACGAAGACATTGCCATGAATAGGAATTCGAAAACACTACCATTGGGAATTCGTGTAGCAGGAGGGACTTATGCAAGGACCAGTGCAGGTGCAAGTAAGAAGAAAGTAAAGCAACCGAAGCAGCCAGGAGACATTCCTTCAGTACAAAGTATTACATTCGAAGGGTTAAATGGTGCAGAGTGCCAGAAGTGGTGGCAGGAGACTCTAGACAACCACCAGGTGAAGCCTAGTATTCAGAAAGCTTAGGTAGAATGGGTAGCGCAAATGCGAGTATTTTGCATCAGAGACTATGAAGGGTTTTGGTGCATAATGATTGAAACGTATGACAGGTTCTCTTGAACTAGTACGTTTGAATATCTTGATTGCAATTTAGTAGTATCATTCAAACCGACTGATTTTACATGGGTATTTGGTATACCTGGTCATGCTCAGGGTGGAAGAAAAATAGAAAGCAAGCCAAAAAAGATGAGCCGTGAAGTGAAGCTGAAGTTGATATAGCTTGTGTGCGGAGACCTGTCACAAGCAGAACAGGAGGCTCTTTCAGACATGTCTAAGGGCAGAGGGTTAAAGAAATCTAATATTTAGGAGGGTCATTAGTGTTGTTTGATGGACATAGTGAAAAGCTGCCTCACAGGTTTGAGTCGTGCTTTGGATATCTCTTTTCCCCATGTAGCCATGATGAATGGAATTTTGCACAGTAGGGTATATGATTGGGCAGCATTATTGGCTGAATGGATGTTGGAGTCTATGACATTGCAGCACAAAACGTTCTATATGGCACATTATGCTATTGGTCTGTTCGTGGATGCGACGACGCGGATGATCCCCAATGATGCACTAGAGGCAAAACCGGGATCACTCGCACCTAGCGAACCACTTATTATGAAATGGAGGCATTTGGATACTCTCGGCACCAAAACCGTAGGACAAAAGCGACGAAGGCTAGATGGTGGAAACACAGATAGTAGCCAAGAGGAGACATCTTTAGAGGAGAGTAGGTCTAAGGGGGGAAGAAGAGGACAAAGAGGTTGAGGTGATCACGGCTACACCATTGAGATTCTCGTGACTTCTGCTTTCGGCTACGACACACTTGGCTCCTGTAGGCATACATGGCATCCTAGGATTTGGACAGTTCAGGCAGCTAGTGGTGATGACACCTGTTTCAGCTATGACGCAGCCTATCGTAGGGACATGAGCTATAGCACAGTCACATCTGTCATTGATGGAGATAGCAGCTCCAAAGATACTGACAGAGCTTGCTCATGAGGCTCTATCAAATACAGGAGGTGAGACTCTACTAGATATAGGAGAGACTTTGGTACCTGATATGGAGATGAACATAGAGACAGGGGTGATGGAGGTATCGGTAGGCGAGGAGTCGGGTGTCCGACTGGATGTAGTAGGTTTTGATGCAGTGGTCATAGTAGATACAACACTGCTAGCATCACCTGAGCGAGACAGAAAGAGCCAAACCTAGAAGGTGAGTGCTTTCCTAAGTACACAGTTCCATCGAACCCCGACACCTCAAGTGACATACCTGTCGACACCCACACGGGAGGCAGTTCCGGAGAACCCATTACAAGAGGTTGGGCAGAGATCGACTGAGGGAGTACCACATAGTGTTGTTGAGCGTATGGTGGAAGCAGTGGAGAGGGCTATGGGTGTGTAGTGGGAACATCCAGTAGCGTAGGAGACATGGATGAGAGAGGCATTTCTTGCTGATGTAGTAGCTCTAGCGTCGCTAGCATCTTGGGCTCGCTAGGTGTTAGATTCAATAGAAACTTAGGCGTTGGAGTCAGTGGTGAAGGAGTTGGAGGGAGTCATCTTTCATGAGGTTGGAATGTCTAGCTGCCTTTATAGTTTGTTTTGAGGAGAGGGGACGGCCGGATGTGGAGATTGCGGAGATGCGGTAGGACTGGGCCATGACGAGAGATCCTGCTATGGAGAGCTAGGTTGAGGCTTTGATTCATGAGATAGTGAAGTTACACAGGGAGGCATACTACACTCTTCGGAGGAGTCAGGCAGATTAGGTAGCAACTGAGAGAGCTCGGGAGGAGTTAGCTGCCAGGTTAGCTTCAGAGAGGGTAGCCTAGAAATCTGAGAGGGCGGCCTGGCAATCTGAGAGGACAACCCTATTAGCCAGACAAAGTCAGTTGGCAGCAGAAAAAGAATAGTTGGCAGTAGAGGAGTTGGGAGAAGTCGGAGAGATGATGCAGTCAGCCCTAGAGGTTCGGATGGAAGTAGAAGTAGAACTGAAGATTAGGAAAGAATAAGTCTACAAGCTATGGGCAGAGCTGAATGAGTTGAGGGCACGGACAACCACTACGCTGGGGATGCATCCCTCTGTCTAGTATTTATGCACTGATGTATTTTTTTTATTTTGAGTTTTGTTGTATCATCGTCCGGAGACGACTTTTCTTTTGGGGGGATGATGTAGTCGGTAAAATGTATAGTGTCGCCAACAGGTAGAATAGTATCCAAACGGGCACGTGACACTTGAGTCACCCCTTTAGAAAGGTATATGTACACGTCTGAGATGGACTTTGGAATCATCATTGTAATCATGGTGATCATTGTAGTCATTGTATTCGGATTGTAATCAGTAAATGCATATATGAATAAAGTATCAGTTCTACGTTGAATCATGCTATACTACATGTGTTAAGTTTCTTATCCTCTACGGTAAACAAAATGATGTAGATGGAAATCCCAATTATAGTCAAAGACCTCCTCAAAACTATGGCACAACTATGAGCAACTCTGCTAAACATTGTACCAATACCAAACCATACGACATACTGTATAGAGGATCCCGTTGGCCCTTTCACAGATCCCATGTTTTTGGGGGTAAATAGTGGTAGACAATCCATAGTGTTGGAGATGGACATTCTCAACACCATCCTACGGGTACCATTATGGATGGAGGGATGGGTGTCAATGTACTACTTAAGAAACATGGAAGAAATTGGGGCAGCCTACATTATGGCCACCAACTTTTCATTTGGTGTTGTAGACCAATACAAGATCAAGCCGATTGGGATGTTGATGGGGAAAATGGTGATGATTGGCACTCAACCGTTTGTCTTAGACTTTGTGGTAATCCCTTTGAAGAAGAAAGGATATGACATGATCCTCAGGAGAGGGTGGTTGGTTGCAAAAAAAGTGAACCCTAATTGGAAAAGGAACACCCTATTGATGGAGAAGTGCAGGAGGAAGTCAAGAGTTGATCTCAAAACATAGGTGGTGAGTGAAGATATTCCTTCCTCTTTGGTGTCCAAGTTTGAAGGGGCAATGGAGAGGATGGAATTTAAGGGGGAAGACATTCTGTAACTGGAGGGATGCTCTAAGGATGATTTGAATTCAATGAATAGACTCTGTCATTGGCAAATTGAAGACTTTGAATTTTTCCATTGTAATATGCTGCAAGTAAACGAAGAAGCGGACCACTTATTTCCAATAGAGTATGAGTATATGTAATGTTCCCAATTTTAATTAATTTGGGTACAAGTTATAAATGTTTGTATTTAGGGGTTCCGATTCATTTAGTTTATCTCAGACCCATTTTTATTTTTGTGTTCGAAGTTTGTGTCGCCGTTGGCTATCTTTGTACACCCTTGGAATGGTTTCCCGACGTGTATTTAAGCACGGTTTGTAAGAAGTCTTAGGTATGCTTTGGAATATATCTACTCTGTACTATGAATTACTATTGGGGATTCTCTGTAATTCACCATTTCGGAAGTGAAAGACCTTCCCTATTTGGCTCGTGCGGTTTCGGTGGGATTCAACCCTCACCCTATTCCATCGGTGTTCAACTCGGTCTGTATCTAGCAAATTGATGACTTAATTGTATGAGGAAACATCAGTACCTATTAGTGAATCTTTGGCTCTACGTCTGCAATTTGTGTATGTTACATTCTGTATTTTCAAGTGGTATCAAGTTGGTTTGTATTGTTGATTTCCCTCCCTTCAACTCCCCACGCTTCAGGAATAATATCTTACTGTATGACATCCCTATTTCCTCTATTTGCACCATACGACTATTGTGGCATTACCCTCTGTACACCCCTTACCCAAACACATCGTACAAAACCTCCATCTTGCCATCGTACGAATTCCATCACTATACAGCCTGTGGACATCACCGTATGGCATTCCCTACTAACTGTACGAGTCCCCAAAATCACCGTATGGCCTCCTAAATATCGTATGACATTCTCTATTCTGTGTACTGTACGGCTAATTCCAACGTACGGCTAGTTATTGTATGGCCATTTACTCTGCTCCCGTACACCATTTTCTGTACATCGTCTTCCAGTCACCGTACGTCCTGCATTGTTCAGGCAATCTCCGGAAAGTAATGCATGTTTTTAAATCAAAGGGACATTGGAACATAATAGTGGTAGTTTTTAGCTTTCACACACCGTACGACCACATACTGTACGGTCAATTTCAGTCACTCTCCTACAGTATGCGTCCTCCCTTTCTATCTTTGTATGGTCTCCTCTTGTTCTTGAATCCTGTACGGTCTCCTCCTGTTCTTGAATCCCGTATGATTCTTAGCTACCTACGTACGGTGTCTAGATTTCTAGTATTCACCTTCCTTGTCTTCTGTATGGTAGATTTCACACGCTTGGACAATTTTCTTGGGGTCGTATGGTCATTTGATCACCTTAAGATTGATCTCTATTCCTTCTTGGGTGGCCGTACGGTCCTCTTCTTAACTCCAATTTCAGTCCTTTACTGTACAGACTGCCTTCTCATATAGCTTCAGTCGTACAACCTATATAGCTTCAGGTATATATATTTTTCCTAAGCTACACACCAAATGGAGTTGTTCATAGTTTATAACTACATGCCAAATGCAGTTGTTCCCATTCTTTATTAACCGTACGATTTTCTGCTTTTAGTTGTGTTCTTCCTTTGGCCGTACGTCTTCCAATTCCTCTTCCCCTGGCCATACAGCTTCCAATTCCTCCTGTGCTCTTAGTTTACCGTGCGTCGTACGGTCTCATGCAAGTTTTTATTTTCTTCTGGCTTTCCTCTAGCCGTATGGAGTATTAATACCTCTGTGGTGTGCCTCTTAAGTCCGTATGGTAGGCCATACTCTCATTGCTTTTAAAGTTTGATTTCACCATTATATTTTGATTTCACTTCCTGCTCTTTTAATACTTCATTTTTAAATTTTTTTAAATTCCTTTTTACTACTTTGCACTTAGAATTATGTTTTTAACTCCATATTTTATTTACTTATTATACATATATACATTATTTACAGTCATTTTTTCTTTCTCAGTTGTTTGTTAACGGGGGTCCATTTCTTTCATGGTATATTTTTAACTTTGATCCATTTACTGCATCTAGTATTTCTTTTTCGTCTAGTTTCCATAACTTAATTGCTTCGTTATAGCCAACTTCCCATATCTTGTATGGCCCGACCCATTTAACTTTGAACTTTCCAGGTCTGATTTCATTCCGTCCGTTATACTTCAATCTAATTGGCCCGGTTGAAAGTTGTTTAATTTTAAGTACTTATCATGCCATGCCTTCTGCCGGTTTTGTGCAACTTCCATGGCCCATGCTGCATAGTTCTTATTCATTCAGTACGACCGCTTTTGTACGGGTACTGCACCTTTGATCAATGGTATCCGGTGAACACATAGCTTCGGTGGCACTCCTTTTAAGTCTTTATATGTCCAAGAAAAAACATCCTTGTACTCCATGAATATTCTGAATGCTGCTGCCTTCAACACTGGGTTCCAATCATCTCCTACAAGAATGTTCTTCGGATTTTCCTCATCACCCAAGTTCATTGTTTTCACCGTAGGCTCTTCATACTTGATCAGTTTATCTTCATTGAACGTATGGGTCGGTGTTTCATCCACCTACGCTTCTCCCTTGTTCAGTTCACTATACTCCTTCAGGAACTCGTTGCCCTCGATACTCAACATGTTGCAGCGCAGAAAGACCTCATAATCTTCCATTTGTTAGTGTAGTAGTCTGTTTACCGAATCTAGGTCATCATCAGTTACCCTCCTAATCTCAACACCCCTTCTTAATCTGGTTCCATCCTCTTTTTCCCTTCGTTGTCACTCTCACCTTCGCCTTCTAAGTCCGATGACGTTGCTTCTTTCCCTACCATTTGTGTATGCAAATCAATTATAAATCTCCTGCCTCCTTTCTCCATGGACAGGGTGTTCCATTTCCAATCATGCTTTACCCTCACTTACACCAGCCACCCTCGTCCCAGGATGGCATCGTACCCTCTTCTCTTCAGTGGGATGACCACAAAATCTAGTAAAAATAGTTGTGTCGCAATTGTTACCAACTGTGTCATCAAAGTTCCCAACGGTTTTATCTCGTGCCGATTTGTTGTAACTGGAAAGTAGGTGACCATAGTGTGGGTTGTCCAAGCTTTTTCCAAATATCTTCCGACAACATGTTCACTCCCGATTCTCCGTCTACAATTGTATCCGTTAGCACAGTACCCAAAATGCCCATCTCCACTACTGCTGGGTGTCTTCCTGTTGTAAGTGCTAGTAGCATCGGGTCTATTGCCGTTGTTCCCTTACTACTCCTTACTTCCTTCATCACTCTTGGGACGGTGTCATATTCATAATGGCTGTACGCAACTGCAGCATCATGAGGTCATTTAGTTTAATCGACACTTCTATTTGTATTATCTGTTTCATCATGTTTTGTTTTGCCAAATTCCTTTTCGAAGTTTCGGCCGTGTCCTTTACTTGTGATTTCTCTGCTTTTCTATCTCTGCTCATGCTTTTTGTAACCTTTCCTTCTCTTCTTTTGCATCTAGATATTTTGCTTTCCTTGCCTGCTCCCGTGTAACTGCCAATACTTTCTCGTCACACATTTCAATGCTTAATAGATTTACACCTTGTTTTGGACATTTTGCATCTTCGTGGTCCCCTGGACTGCACCATCTACATAGTAGTTGTGGCATCTCCTTTGTAGGACAGTCCTTAGCGAAGTGGCCCCACAGATTGCATGCCCGACACTGTATCATCGGCCATCCACTCGCATCATACTATATTTGACTCTAGCCTCCATTGTTATTATTGTTGTTTCCACCTCTTTTGCGTCTGTTATTATTGCGATATCCACCCGAAGTTGCATCATTGCTTATGTTATTGTTATTGTTCGCTTCTTGCGTTAGTAACACCTATTGGTGTCCTTTTGCTTTCATGTTAAACGAGCACTCTTTCAGGGAATGTCTTGCCACCTGGTAGATGTCACAAAACTATTTCTTCGAGCATGAGCCCTTCATATGGCCATCCTCTTTACAATCTGTGCACCACAATTCTCCCTTCACTGTGTTTGGATTTTTTTTCAAATTCTTAAATTGTTTCATTATACGAAACATATCTTTTTGCAATGCTTGCACCTTCTTGTTCGACTCTTCATCACTAGTGCTACTTTCAGATGATGAATCATCTGAATCAGAGGATTTATGCTCTTTCTTCTTACTCATCTTTTGTTCACTTTCTAAATCCATTGCACGAGTATACGCATCGGTGTACAATGCTGGTGGTACAATCTTCATCTTCTTTTTCAGAGCCGGTCGTAGCCCCTCCACAAACCATTGTTTTTTCAAACTGTCTGCTGGTTGACTTTCCATCTTCCCGACCAGCTCTTTTAGTTGTCTGGCATAGGCCTGTATTGTTTCATTCTTCCCTTGCTTAGTACTATATATCTTGACTACTATTTCATTATCATCTTGAAGCAATCTGAATTCTGCTATGAACTCTTTTTTAACATCTGCCCATGTAGTGAGTTTATGAGGGTCGACGTCGGAAAACCAGTCAATAGTCATACCCCGCAGAGTTGCTGGGAACTGTCTAATCCAATCATCGTCATCTGTCACGCCATTTGCCGCCCATATGGTTTCACACATTTTACAATGTCGGATAGGATTTGTTGTACCATCACTGTTAAACTTGGATAATTTTTCTTTAGGACCTGCCATCACTACTTTCCTTTGATTCTGAGGTACTTGCTGAACACCCGTGCTATTCTAAGCACCTGCTCTGTTCAAAGCACCTACGCTGCTCTAGATAGTAGCCTTGTTTTTGACAACCTGGTGAAAGGTCTTCTTTAAGCGAGGCTATTCTATTCTCCACCTATATCCATTGGTTCGGTGTATCGGGAACGAAGAGTTCACTCCATGCTCGTGCTCACTTGGCACTCTGAGCCGTGTGAGTTGCTTCCCGTCCAGTTGGACACTCTCCCATTGGCGTATATAAGGTTAAGAAACTCCTCCTTCATTTCTTCCACTAAATTTAATCGCTCTTGAGTCTCCTCCAACAATTCCTCGGCATTCCTCAGTCTACTAGGTGAGTGCACTCCCTCCGTTTGTGCCTCTTCACCCCTTTGGTGTCCCTTGGCAATTTGTTGAAGCCTTTGCCTGCGCTTTTCCTGTTGTGCTAGAATTAAAACTTCTTGTGTTGTATGTAGTTCATCCTTATCTTTCACCTTGTTTCTATCCTTGTTAAGAAAATTCGGCATTAATCTTCATATCATTCCTTCATTCTAGGTCCGTTTGGCAATGATGCCAAATGTTTATCGTACAGGGTAAGAAACTTAACACATGTAGTATAGCACGATTCAACGTAGAACTGATACTTTATTCATATATGCATTTATTGATTACAATCCGAATACAATGACTACAATGATTACAATGATTTCAAAGTCCATCTCGGATGTGTACATATACCTTTCTGAAAGGGTGACTCAAGTGTCACGCACCCGTTCGGATCCTATTCTACCCATCGGCTACACTATACATTTTATTGACAACACCGAATACAATGACTACAATGATTACAATGATTTCAAAGTCCATATCGGATGTGTACATATACCTTTTCGAAGGGGTGACTCAAGCATCACATGCCCGTTCGGATACTATTCTACCTGTCGGCTACACTATACATTTTACCGACAACATCAAATGTTTACCGTATAGGGTAAGAACTTAACACATGTAGTATAACACGATTCATCGCAGAACAGATACTTTATTCATATATGCACTTGCTGATTACAATCCGAATACAATGACTACAATGATCACCATGATTCCAATTCCATTTTGGACGTATACATATACCTTTTCGAAGGGGTGACTCAAGCGTCACGCGCCCATTTAGATGCTATTCTACCTGTTAGCTACTCTATACATTTTACCCAAAGAAATTGATGAACTTGATGACATCGATATATGTTATGATTGGCATCCTTGGGATCCCGATGACTCAAGATGGATAATGTTTATATCAGAGTGGTGCATCGAAATCCTGATGGTGGTCTACTAACCTTAGTTGAATTCAATCATGCTCATGTGATTTTGAAGAAGCATGGTATTTCCAGCAGATATGGCTATCTGCGTCAATGCACGGTTTCAAATCCGAGAGTTGCGAAGTGCTTGAGGACAAGCGATTTTTGGGCGGCGAGGATTTGTAATGTTCCCAATTTTAATTAATTTGGGCCCAAGTTATTAATGTTTGTATTTAGGGGTTCCGATTGATTTAGTTTATCTCGGACCCATTTTTATTTGTATTCAAAGTTTGTGTTGCCGTCGACTATCTTTGTACACCCTTGGAATGGTTTCCTGATGGGTATTTAAGCACGGCTTGTAGGAAGTCTTAGGTATGCTTTGGAATATATCTGCTCTGTACTGTGAATTCTTCTTGGGGATTTTCTGTAATTCACCATTTTGGAAGTGAAAGACCTTCCCTATTTGGCTCATGCAGTTTTGGTGGGATTCAACCCTCACCCTATTTTGTTGGTGTTCAACTCGGTTTGTATTTGGCAAATTAATGACTTAATTGTAGGAGGAAACATTAGTACCTGTTAGTGAATCTTTGGCTCTATGTCTACAATTTGTGTATGTTACATTCTGCATTTTCAAGTGGTATCAAGTTGGTTTGTAGTGTGGATTTCCCTCCCTTCAACTCCCCACACTTTACGAACAATATCTTACTATACGACATCCCTATTTCCTCTATTTGCACTGTATGGCCATTGTGGCATTACCCTTTGTACACCCCTCACCCAAACACACCATATGGAGCCTCCATCTTGCCACCGTACGGACTCCATCACCGTACAGCTTGCATACATCATCGTACAACATTCCCTACTAACCATACAGGTCCCCAAAATCACCATACGACCTCCTAAATACCGTACAAAATTCTTTATTCTGTGTACCGTACGACTAATTCCAACATATAGCTAGTTACCGTACGGCCATTGACTTTGCTCCCGTACATCATTTTGTGTACGCCGTCTTCTAGTCACCATATGTCTTACATTGTTCAGGCAATCTCTAGAAAGTAATGTTCATTTTTAATCAAAGGGACATTGGAACATTACAGTATATCGAAGGGGAGGCTCGAGTGAATGAATCACCAACGCACCAATTTGATGTAATGTTCCCATCATAAAATAAATGTATTTAACTAAACCTTGTAATGGGCCAATTGATTTAATTTATCTTGGTCCCATTTTTATTTTTATTTTTGTGTTCGAAGTTTGTGTCACCGTCGGCTATCTTTGTACACCCTCAGAATGGTTTCCTGACAGGTATTTAAGCACGGCTTGTAGGAAGTCTTAGGTATGCTTTGGATTATATCTCTCTGTACTGCGGATTCCTGTTGGAGTTTAGAATTGTTTGCCATTTTGGAAGTGAAAGATCTTCCCTATTTGGCCCCGTGCGGTTTCGGTGGGATTCAACCCTCACTCTATTCCGTCTGTATACTTCTTGGTTCAAATCTGGAAAATCAAAGCTCTACCATTTGCAAATTGATTCTCATGTGATTGAATGAATAAGGTATTTCACCAAAATGTTCTGTGTTTTTCTTGCACTTCACTTTCCATTCTATTGTCTGCAAATTTCATCTTCATTCCGTATTCACTCTCTGCCTGTGCAACTTTCATTAATTGTACTGCTCTCCTTGTTCCACCATATGGTCTTCTTGTACGGCTTCCCATTTTCATTACTCCCACTACACCTCTGTACCTTCAGTGCTCATCTATTTCCCCCACTGTACGACCTGCTGTATGATATATTATGTCTACATTCCGTACACTACTCTCACCTCCCTTCTACGTCACCGTATTGCCCCTTCTACTCCCTGTACAACACAACAAACACCACCCTTCCATTAATGTACGGCCACTGATCATTATACTTCCATAGTAGCCATCGTATGACCATCTTTACATAACCGTACGACTTCATATGGTAACCGTACAACCATATTTCCACACCGTATGGGTCATTTCTCTAAGGTACAGCCTACCCCCAATCACCGTACAGTTTGCATAGTCCTTGTCTTGGCGTACGAACACTTATAAGGCAGAATATTGTAGGATTCCAACCGTACGGCTTCCTATGCATACTTCCCACCACTGTACATCCTCTACAAACCTAGTATCATCAATGTATGGCTACTCTAGTCAGCACCTCCTCATATTATAGACTTCATTCAAAGGCATAGTTCCAGTCATTCACTGTAACATCAGTCTACTAATTAATCCATTGCACATCAGGAACATTACAGTGGTATGAGAGCTTTTGATCTTGCCTACCTGTTTAAGTGAATGTAAGTTTATACTCAGAGGAGAAGATGAAATAACTCTATTGATAGAATGGTAGATCATCAGGATCCTATGATAGAACTCATGAATCTTTTAAGAGAGTTGAACATAAATCAAATGCAAATCAACGAAACCCAAAGGCTTATGTAGGAAACTCTACAAAAATTGACTGAGGGAAAGACAACAGGAGAACAAAATGGGCATAGTGACAATTCTGTCTCCGGAAAGACAAACTTTCAACTCTCTTGCTCTTGACCCTCAATACCCATCTTCCTTCTAAGGACGGAAGCACCACACAAAGGAAGAGAGCCCACTTTTGAGGAAATGCAAGAAAAACTTTGGGAAGATTGGCGGAACGCAAATATGGAAGGTGATATATCTTATAGAGGCTATGTTGATCTAAGAATGAGATATTCGGGCGGAGGAAATCGTGGATATTTTAATGATAATCTTAGGAGAAAGATCGAAAAGGTAAACTTATCGCCATTTGATGGCTCTGGAGTCATTACCACACAGTCGTGGGTCGTAAAGGAAGATACCTATTTCCAACTCAATCCAATAGCAATCAAGTTCACAGCACTTCATCTGGAACGAGTGGCGCATGAGTGGTGGCATCATGGACTGGTCACTTTCGGTTATGACCAAGTGACCTCTTATGTTGAGTTTACTGAGAGACTCATTGATCGTTTTGATGGGAAGGATCCTGAGCTAAACTTCAAAGATCTAGCTCAACTAAAGCAAACGGGCACGGTAGACAACTATGTCACTAAGTTCCAAAGGCTGTCAGTATTAGTCACAAACATCTTTGAAAGACATCGAATTGTGTTATTCATGGATGGGCTGAGAGAGCCTTTGAGAGGCTGGATCAAAGGGTTCAACCCGGGTACACTCAACAAAGCTATTAAGAAGGTGCATGACATGGCCACATCTTCCTCCAAAACTCATGTAGTTACATCAACACCATCCCCACAAGAAGACAAAGATAAGGAGCCAATTTAGAAAAAACCTCAGTTTGATGAAGACTCTCGGCAAGAATTTCGGAGGAGAAAGCTTTGTTTCACGTGCAAAGAATCATAAGGTCCTGGTCGTCACTGCCTCGTGAAGGGGAAGATTCACTACATTGAGGTGATGCTTGATGACGACGAAGAACAAATACCTGCAGCGATTGACGAAGAAATTACCCAGCAGGAGAGAATAAATGCCCTGATACAAAAAGGGGGTTCCATTGCTACCCTCACTACATCGGCTGGAGGTGGTATCTTCAGAGTTTGCGGCACACTTCACGGAAAATGAGTCCCAATCATGATTGATAGTGGCGCCACACTCAATTTCATCAATTCATTTTTGGTCACTAGTAAAGGCCTGCACGCAGTTGAGCACAGAGGAATTGAGGTTAAGGTCGCAAGAGGAACCTTGTTACCTTGCACTCATGTGATCCCACGGCTACAAATTTCCATGGGAAACTATGCCCTGGCAGATGATTTCTTTGTCATAGATTTGGTTGATACTGATATCATTTTGGGCATCTAGTGGTTGGAAACTCTTGACCAGTACACTCAAAGTTTCAAAAGGATGGACTTTTCATTCGAGATGGAGGGCAAGAAGGTGTTGCTAAGAGGTATGTCAAATAAAGGATCGAGGGAAGTCACAAATAAGAAGATGGAGGCAATTTTTAAATAGGATTTGGCCCCAAACGTTGCAAGTAAAAAGAAAATAGTCAACCCATCACTGCATTCCTTGGATAATTGACGAGCTCATCTATTGGCCGAGTATTCCAAGAACTCTTTTGCATGTGAGTTGATGGATGGTTATGTACATGATGAGAGATACAAGGTTATCGATGACATCATTTACTTTGACGGGAAGATCTACTTAGTGCCTGACTCAGAATTGAAGGAGCTGATCACGGAAGGTTTAGAACCGAGTTTGCATTTTCTTGAGGACAAACAAATTTTGGGACGGGAGGACTGTAATGTTCCCGTCATAAAATAAATGTATTTAATTAAACCTTGTAACGAGCCGATTGATTTAATTTATCTCGGTCCCATTTTTGTGTTCGAAGTTTGTGTTGTTGTCGGCTATCTTTGTACACCCTCAGAATGGTTTCCCGACAGGTATTTAAGCACGGCTTGTAGGAAGTCTTAGGTATGCTTTGGATTATATCTCTCTATATTGTGGATTCCTATTGGAGTTCAAAATTGTTCACCATTTCGAAAGTGAAAGATCTTCCCTATTTGCCTTGTGCAGTTTCGGTGGGATTCAACCCTCACCCTATTCCGTTTGTATACTTCTTGGTTCAAATTTGGCAAATCGAAGCTCTATCATTTGCAAATTGATTCTCATGTGATTGAATGAATAAGGTATTTCACCAAAATGTTCTGTGTTTTCCTTGCACTTCACTTTACATTCTATTGTCTGCAAATTCCGTCTTCATTCCATATTCACTCTATGCCTTTGCAACTTTCATTAACTGTACTGCTCTCCTTGTTCCACCATATGGTCTTCTTGTACAACTTCCCAATTTCATTACTCCCACTACACCTTTGTACCTTCAGTGCTCATCTATTTTCCCCATCGTACGACCTGCTGTATGGCATATTGCGTCTACATTCCGTAGACTACCCTCACCTCCCTTCCACACCACTGTACTGCCCTTTCTACTCCCTGTACGACACACCAGACACCACCCTTCCATTAACGTACGGCCATTGTTCATTATCCTTCCATAGTAGCCACCATATGGCCATCTTACATAACCATACGGCTTCATATGGTAACGGTACGACCATATTTCCACACTGTATGGCTCATTTCTTTGAAGTACAGCCTACCCCCAATCACCATATAGTCTGCATAATCCTTGTCTTGGTGTATGGACACTTATAAGGTAGAATATTGTAGGATTCCAACTGTACGGCTTCCTATGCATACTTCCCACCACCGTACATCCTCTGCAAACTTAGTATCATCACTGTACGGCTACTCCAATTTGCACCTCCTCATAGTACGAACTTCATTCAAAGGCATAGTTGCAGTCATTCATTGTAACATCAGTCTGCTAATTAATCCATTGCACGTCAGGAACATTATATTTGATAAGGAGAAAACAATTTAGTATGAGGAGCCTTTGCTATAAATTGCTAGCCTTGACAACAAGGAAAACTTGAGAAACATACTCATGGGGGAATGATTGGAACCCAGTTTTGAAGGCTTTAGTGTTCAAAACCTTCATGGCATATAAAGATGGGTTTCCATGGACATATAAAGAGCCAAAGGGTGTACCTCCAAAGTTATGTGTGTACTGCATCCCATCAGTACCTGGGGTTGTACTGGTGTATAAGAGACCATAACAAATGAACAAAAACTATGCTATAAGGCTTGATGAAGAGATAGAATGCAAGCTTGAAGAAACTATCATTTTTAGAGTTCAGATGAGTAAATGTGTGTCCTACATTGTCATATCATTAAAGAAAGATGTGAGCTAGATCCACATTTGTGTAGACTTTAGGTGTGTCAATAATGACATGATCAAGGAACCCTTTCCCATTCCATTCATAGACAACATCTTGAGGAAGTTGCAGGGCTCAAAATCTATTCATTTACGGATGGGTTTTTCAGGTACAATCAAATATCCATCACGTAAGCAGACGAACCAAAAATATTTGTGGTAGAGGACGATGTCCTACAATAGAATGCCCGTTCGACTTTGCAATGTGCCAAGCACGTTCAGAGGATAATCTTGTATATATTTGACAAAATGTCTATGGGGAACTTTAAGGCATTCTTTGATGATTGGTTTATTAGTGCTCAGGATACACACTCAATAGCTCTTTAGGTTTGCATGGAGAAATGCAAAAGAGCGAGGTTGGTACTAAATCCCAAAAAGTGCAGATTCATGGTGCCACAAGGGAAATTGTTAGGGCCCATCATATGTAAAGATGGACTAAAAAATAATCTTGACAAGGTAGAAGTAATTGCGGAGATGGAACTCCCTACAAACATTAGAGGAGTGAAGTGGTTCCTTGGGTATTATGGACAATTTATCAAAAAAAAATTCCCATGTTACATACTCATTGGAAAAAATAACACAAAGGTGAGCGATACATGTGGGGGAGGACACATGGGGACAAAGTTTTCTATGGCACTGTAATGGGCACCCCTGGATGTCCCAAAAAACTAAACCAAATTGCTGAAAGGAATTATGTCAAACAGTTTGCATTCAACTTCTTATTTCTCCGTTTAATGTTTTAAACCCCTTATAATTCCGGAAATCAAACATTTATTGTTTGTTGTGTTTCGTGCATGGAATTGGTATCATACAACATAAACAAGAAAGCAACTACAATGATATGCAAAGTGGAGATGAACTGCTGCTAATAAAATGTTATTTTCAGAATTCATAAAATCAAATACATAGCAGATTTATCAACTCACTAATTACTTCAGCAATATTGTCATAATACTCCAGCCCATGCTTACGAACTTGCTGCTACAATACTTTGTCCTCCAATCAGTCCACTACCTTCATAATACCATTCCCTCCAAGTGGCATAAGCGTCGGACAAGTAGTGAAGAAGATATGAGCAAAATATCAAATCTGTCTGTAGCCGGAAATGCAACTAAACTGTCTGATAATGAAGCCAATAAGAAAGAATTCCAAAGGCCAAACCCCAAGGGAATGACGTCTAGAATGTTACAAGAGAGGATAGACGTCCTCAAATGCCAAAAACAAAGCTGCAACTCACACACCAATTTCTTCTCATATTCCACCTGCCTAATGAAGCCACAAATGCTTCCTTTTATTCTATTCCCATGGGTCCGCTCAACTCATATGGGCAATGTGGGATAAAAGATGTATAATATAAAACATATATTAAAATACCCCTTATGTCTCCTTTGGGTACACATCACCATAAAATAAATATTAAAGTAACAATTTAATATTTTACAATTAAATTAGACATTACTTTAATAAAACTTCAAGCATTAAAATGTATTAGCAATCGGACTCCGAATAATGCGAGTGATAGCTCATCGGAAAGCTCTCACCGAGGAGTATCGAATCCAATCACCAAAATTGACCTGCACTGTGTCCTGCCGACTTACTAAAAATAGTAAGTATGCCTGAAACTGAGTAAATCAACTTCGTTTTGGCCCAAATTGGAAATGACTAGGCCAAAACACTCCAAGATCCCATTAAACCCTTCGTTAGCCCTCGGGACCATGTAGAACAAGGCTAACGCACACACACTTGGTCAACTGCTAAAAGATGGGATCATTACACGCACCTTGGCTCAGGTGGGTGACTGTGGGTTGGATAACCCTATTTACTTCGCTAGTAGGTTGTTGTCAAAGGTGGAAGATAATTATAGCCCGACCAAAAGTAACTTAGAATGGTGTATGTCATTTAGAAGTTTAGAAACTATTTACTAGCGATCCCATGTACATTCAATGTGGACCACCAAGGGCTAATGTACTTGGTTGATAAAATTGTCATCCAAGGGAGGGTAAATAGGTGGTTGTTTCTGTAGGAATTTACTTTCACAATCATTGCATCCTGGACCTACTCTCCGAATTTGGAGAACCACCCCAGGGGGTGAATGATGACTTCCCATACACACATTTGTTCAATAGTGCATTGTTGCCCACATGGTACACAAGTATTGGTGACTACTTGTCCCATCATAGTTTTTGAGGGATATGACACTTGGGGAGAGGAGAAAGCTTGTCCTTAGGAGTAGAATTTCCCAGTTTAGTAATGGACTGTTGTATAAATGGGACCCGACTAGGTGTTATAGAGATGTCTTATGGAGGAAGAGATTCCTAGAATCGTTAGGGAATTATATAGACATCCAAAAAAAAGATACATGCAATTAAACATGACCACAAAAAAGGTGTTACTTGTAGGCTTGTGGTGGTCTATAGTATACAATGACGCTAGGGAGTGGGTCATACGCTATGACACCTGCTAGAGGGCCGGAAAACTGTTAAAGAGGGACTCCATGCCTCTGAACCCTTCACATGCATAGGAACTATTTGAACAATGGGTACTAGATTTCATTGGACCACTAAAGGTCAACCAAGCGCGAAGATGCAGATCACCAAGTGGGTAGAAGTGTGGGACCTACCTAAAAACCCAACACTTAGTATAAAAAGGTTCATTCATGAAGAAATAATAACAAGGTATGACATCACTATCCAATTGACATGTGACTGAGGGGCCATTCTGTGAACCACATCATTAGGTTGTTGACCATATAATTCAAAAAATTTCATTCTTTGTCAAGTCCCTACTAGTCGAGAGAAATTGGGTAGGCAAAAGCCATGCACAAGATTCTAGCGTCAGTAATCTATAAGCTGTGTGGAATAGAACAAGAAGATTGGGAGGAGAAGCTACCTTCAGTGTCGTGGGCCTACTACACAACCTACAAGCTAATAACCGGTTGAAGACCCTTCTAGTTAATGTACGGTTGGAAGGCTATTGTTCTCGATGAGCTTATGGTCCAGAGCCTACCAATAGCAATCGGAAATAGACTAGGCGACATGGAGAGTCTAAAAGAAAGATTTTATGCATTGATAAATCTTGATGAATGTTGGATGATGGTACAGTGAGTTACGAAGGTAGTCCAACAATAGAGAAAAGTGTAGCATGACAAGCATTTGAGGTGAGTGCAATTCACTCCCAAACAACTTGAGTTGAAATATAATGGGCAAAATGAAATAAAGTTGGGAAAACTCAAGGTGAGGTGGTTGGATGCCTATAAAGTACGTAAAGTTATGGAGAATGGGGCAAGCTAGTTATGGACGCTCAATAGATAGGAGATTCCAAATGTGGCGAATGGGTCAAAGTTGAAGCCACACAATGAATTGTGACAAAGAGATGGAGGGCAACCTGGTTTAACCAAGAATGTTGCGTAGAGGGTTTAAGAAAAAAAGGGTGAACTTGCTATTGTACGACAAGTCACCATACGGGGATCCATTGTACAGTGAGCCATCATACAAGTGGATGTCATGGGGTGGTGTCATCTGGCACATCACCACCGCATAGGCGATCAATGTGTGGTAGCGCGGACAACCCACCGCATAGGGTGGACGTCATTCGACAACCCCACTGACAATAGCGACATACCAAAGAATCATGTGGCGATTTTAGAAAAGAAATTAAAAAATATAATGCTTAATTTGAGTGCCTTTAGTACAATAATTTTAGAAAAAAGCCAAAAATATAAAGCAAGTAATAAGTGTCGATGACCCCATTTCTATAATTAAATTTAATAAATAAATAAATATTAAATGTATAAATAAATAAATAAAATCCTAATAGTTAAATAATAAGATATTACAAATGATAAATAAATAATTAACAATTAATTAAAAAATATGTATATTGTTGAATAAATATACTCATCAAATGATATTACATTTATATAATTAATGCATGATCTATTAATATAATAGCATATTATATCATTAAATATAATAATATATGAATGCTAGTAATCATAACTTTCTCGCCTATTACAAGGAGCCTTGATGATGTTAAGGGAGCCTCTATATAGGATCAATTATTATTGGAGATACTCGAACATGTAAGTCCAAGTCAATTTCATTGGCAAGAAACAGAATATAGCAAAGGGTCTGACACTAAAGATATCGTCTATTCAAAAGTGATAAGTATAAAAGTCCAATACCATGAACATCAATTGTTAAGAGATGGTCACTACATCTGATTATTCCATGTGATAGTAAATAACATGGATATTATTCCAATGTTGAGGAGGAGACCAGAGCATCGAAGGAGGGAGAAGTTGTCTTGGTTTCAGTCAGAGGAATACCAACTTGGAGGGATTTGGACGATATTCAGAAGACTATATTAGTATGAACAAGGGTAGAAAGAGCATCAATCAATCATATTGAATATAGAATCAAAAATCAATTTAGATAGCGGGTCTGAGAACTACTCGATTAAGCATTTTCTCTTACGATTTACTGGCTGCATATGTGCAAAGGAGATCAGAGGCAACGACATTGTGCAAGGAAACATCAATTGTAGTAGACACAACTTGCTCATAATTCCAGCAGTATATCAGCTCTTATTAGACACAAAAAGTGGAAATTTTTTGTATGATACAAAGGTTATCATTTAAAGCAGCAACCCAATTGCTGTCAGTAACTATAAAACAATATTACAGTACCTCCATTATTGCCAAATGGAGGAAGCTATCAATACCATTTTGAATTTTTAATCTATCATCTAAGATATAGAAACAAATTTATCTTTTCACACTAAGCATAAATTCATTGAGCATATATCTAAGGCTATCATTATATGTCATACAGTGAGAGCCACTATTATCTAATATTTTGAAGCAAAATTGCCAGTTCTAATATCTTATGTATATTACATAAGAAGCATCATATATTAAAATTCATAGCAAAGTAAAGAATTTGAGGAAATTGTTTCCAAATTCTTGAGATATCCTAGAGGGGACATTACATAAATATAAAATTCATAATTTGAGGAGAGAAGCCTATGAAATCCCAGAAATGGCCATCTGAGGAAAGGACCACATGAAGTATTGAGGAGGCCGATGGTAGCGAAGGTTGCAGTACATACAATGATGTTAAGAGTGAGTGAGTGGAGGTGTTAGATATCATATGAAGCAAACACAGGAAGGAACAAGCTATTTGTGGAAAGCACACCTGTGGCACCATTTAAAAGGCTCACGATGATATTGGAAAGGTCTATGGCTTGAGAAGTTGAGTTCATAAAACCGCAACCCGTGTCTAGAGAACATTGATTTAGGCCATCTAGACAAACAAGAGGCACAAAGGGGACAAATGATGCTAGGAAGGTTTAGTCCACAACCAGGGTTCTCCAGTTAGGAAAAATTGCACACTAAAGAGCCGAACGGAGGATTGGTGATTAGGGAAACATTTCTGAAGAAATCATATGCTAGGATGGTGACTCCTACCCTTGCCCTGATTGAATTTGGGTTTACACTACATTTGCAAAACGACAATTTAGGAGAGTTTATGGACTTAAAGAAAGAAAATTGTTGGAACCAATTAAGACAACTACCTAGAATAGCAGCATCACCTTCTTCCATGACCAAAACAACTACGATATTACCGTATGGAGTTCAAGTTATAGGTAGAATGGATGGCAGGAAGAATAAAGGGAAAAAGACAAAAACCAGGCCAAAGGTGCAGAGTCAGATAGCAAAGGTGGATTTTGCAGTAGATACCATCACTTTTGAGGGCTTCTATGGGGAGGATTGTAGAAAATGGTTGCTGGAAACATCTCATGACAATCCTATCAAAGAACCATTGAGGTGTGTGTAGGTTCAATGGGCTATCAAAATGCCCATATTTTGTATCTGAGATTTTGACGTAGTCCTGTGTGCTATGATTGGTGTTGGTAAGCAGATTTGTCCTCTCAAAAACACCTTCACAAATGACTCTTGAATGCCCAAATGAGAAGACAAACATAACTAACAGTTGAGTTACTTGCAGTTGTATGTGCAAGTGCTCTCTGAGTTTTGTTATGAAGGCTCAACTCCCTTCTTCAGGTTTATGATGAATGAAAGAACTTGGTGTGTCTTCTTTAACTAGAAGACACAAAGGCGTACTAACATTCATCCATTAACGAGGAATGAATGTGGTTATCAGGTTTACGATGAGATAATGAGAGAAAGATCAACAGACGGCCATAGGACCACTTATTGAGTTTTTCACGTTACAAAGGGAATAGAAAGAATCAAATATATTATTTCTCAAAAGACAACAACGCATGACTGCATTCAAAATAGGATAGAAAAGACCACAAGATGTTGCTCAATCAGAAAAATATATATTCAGACCTTAAGATCTGACATACAAATATTCCTTTCCATTTCAAAATCATAACAAAATAACCATAAGATTACTCTGTCCCTGCCATTACAATGAGATGCAGGAAATATAAAATAAACTCTTCTATATTCCCTTGTTACAATTAGAAACACCATTCGTCTCCTCCTACAGCTACAAAACTTCAAACAGAAAAAGAAGAACCTCTGTCTTCACCTACTATTAGATATTTATCACCTGAACTTTCTCGTATCTTTTTAGTTACATAATTAATTCTTGTAAAAGAGCATGATTAATTCCTTTCATCTAGCTTTTACCCCTCACAAATGACCTTTGCTTTGGAATTTTAATCCTTTATGTCAATTATACTACTAATAAGTATAATCAAATCATGTGACGTTTGGATTTCATTCTTTATCTTCATATGGGTTTTTTGACAATTCAAATTAATTGACAAATGTCCATCAATGAATATTCCACAATGCCACTCCTGCTGATGAATGTTGCCAAGTGTACTATGGAGTTTGAAAACTTCTAGTTTCAACCTGAATTCTCCGTTGTGGACCAATGAATCAACTCCAAAATATCTACACATCTCACTATTTGAGACCTTCATTTACTCTATTGAAACCCGCATCGCCATAATCAACCGTATGCACTTCGTTGGATGTCTTTATATCTTGAAGCCTCCTTGAAAATCTCTGTTGCCTCATTTGGTGCGGTTTAAGATACATATTTCCTTGTTGAGTCTCTTCTCCCTATTTAATCAGGGGTCTGTTAGTAAGTAACCCAACAATATGCATGAGAAGGCAATATTATCTTCATTTCAGGGGGACAATCATGAACTTCCACTCCCCGGCCATCATTGCTTCTATTTGTATGACTTCAGAGACCTGGTCTTAATGCTCACATCAAGCTCAGAAAGGTCCAAATCACCCATTTCCATGGACCATAGGAGAAGATTTGGATACGTGTGTTTGTTAGGCACTTTTGTTAAGCTATCTGCACACATTTTCAATGAGAGACTCCCAAAACCGAGCCTGGAGACTGATGGAGCCAAAAAATTTGGGCCTCGATTTGTGGTCCTTCTCCCATCAAATTTTATTTGACATAGGAGCAGCAACATAATTGCAAATGATGGCACAGGATGAAGAAACATAAGTGGAGGCAGAAGAAGGATCTAAAGAAGAGTCTTCATATTTCTTGGCAAAGTATGTGCTCAGGGGATGTGTGGTGTTGCTGTCAGTCTATGGAGATCTTTTATTCTCCTTCCACACTAGATATAGTTTTTGGCAAAGAGTGTGTATTGAGGCTGGTAGTTATCAGTAATAATGGGTTGTACAATCAGCAAACAGTATTTGGCACCATTAAGATCTTTCTATGTTTCCATAAATTGGCAGTACCATTCCAATAAGATCATTTTTAGTATATTGAAAGGACATTCTGGAATCATGTGTTTTACAAGAATGGTAAAATAAAAAGTTTTTTCTATTTATCAGACTTTCATGGAGACTATGATCCAAATTCAGCAGATGATATTTAAACAGTATACAGATTAGTATAATGTGTTTGGCACAGAAAGCTCTAATCTGTTTTCAATATAAGCATCATCACCAAAACTTGTCGATGAGTTAAGAATTCGCATATGTATTTTGTAGACAAAGTATTACTCCCAGAACATTCATGTTAGGATATTGTGCAGGACAAATGATTAGTAGAATCTCACATGATACTATGATAATTGATTATCGGAAGAGTCAATCTATATGAAAGTTAATGACTAATAAAGTGAGCAGTATCTCTCAGTTAACCAGGAAGTCATTTAGCAAAATCAGTGATGTGTATCACCAGCATGGTTTTCAATTGAAGTCATAAAAGGAAATATGATTACATTAATGATGCACAACAAAAGGAATTTAAGGATGGCAGCTGAAAATTCATTACTATTATCGCATGTGTGTAAAGCCTTGCCGCTCATGTATCCAGAGATTCAGGGACAATACTCCTTGATCAATTCAAAGTTGCAGAGACTAACCGTAATGGCATACTGATTAATTTCAGAAGCAAATATGTAATGTTAATCTATTATTTTGTAGGCCTGGAGACATGCACCAATGCAGAGGAAATGCACCTGGTTATTTGCAGATACCGTGGAAGTAGAAACTTGAGCCACATAGACCACTCAATACACACCCGAACAATAGATACAAGGGCAGAGAGAATATGCTCAAGGGGGAATTGATATGACATGAAGATCATTCCCGATTGTGGTTGTTGGTTCGAATTTAGCAATTCTTGAGTGTCATCAAACCTTGAGTATGGACATTGGACGAGCCCTATATGGCATTAGCGATACCAAGCTCCTAACAACGAGTAGATGCAGAACGAAATTCCTGTGCTCTTGAGAGATGTAGCAATCATGAGGATTTTGGTCTATGTGATGAGCGATTGGAAGAGAACATTGAAGGTTTGGAAATGTGCTTAGAGGGAGAATATATGGTTCGATAGCATACCCAATGGAGAACAAAATCAATGCATCCAAGGAAATGTAATTGAGCGTTATATCTATTTAATTAAATCTTGAAGCAAGGTTTCATTTATAAAGATGAAATTGTTTGTAATTTATTAAGATTAGCTGGTAGTTCCAATCTTAAAAGAGAGATTAGGTGCCCGTAAAAGGTTGTTCATTTTCCTTGCGCACCTGTTCATAATTTATAAATAGGAGATGAAAATCAAAACAAAGGACAATTTTCATATTCCTAAAAATTTTTACATACCCAAGTTACATATCTTATGCACAATTTGATATATTATATTCTTTCATTAGCAAATGAATGAACGATTGAACAAAGCTTGTGGATTTGAATTATTGGGTGAAATTTATGTGGTTTGGATAGATTCGCAGTAGATAGATCATCTGTAAGGAGTTTCTTTATTGCAATTTTATTTATGACATAATTATTTATTTTTAAATTTTGGAGTTAGAAATATTATTAAGTTGTGTCCTTTATAATATTTTTAAAAAAATTCTATAAATGTTTAAGTGTTTGGACAAGTGGATTGGGTCATTATTGCATTTTAAACTTGATAATCATAAATATTGTGAAATATTTAATTGTTTCCATATTTATGTCTAGTTTGTCTCCATATCATAGGAGTTAAAGTGCATCCTAGACTAGTTTAAAATTGCATTTATATAATTGATCTGTCGCGTCTGAATTATTAAAATTGTTTACAGTTTAAGTACATTGAACTTTATAAAGTTGTACGTTTCAACTTATAATACTAACTCTATCACCGTTTGACACTGGTCTTTATATTTTCCATAATTCGTAATCCATATACTGGCAATTATTTCATATCTTTCCTTTGAAGAATTAAAATATTAATTTGTTGCATTAATCTATACTTATTCTTATTTTAAAAACATTCATATAATCATTTACTTTTATTCTTGATTTGTAATTTGCAAATTTGAAGTTTTCTATAATTCTTGTCATTTGGAATACTTTGGTTATATTCATGTTCTAACCAATCTGCTTTAAGCATCTTGGGTTTAAGCTTGTTGTCCAGGATTAGGTACACCCACCTTGGTTTTGCAGAGCTAGAAGTGCAGGGAATTTGGATCGCATCAATCAAGCCTGTCAAGTTGGTCATAACTGGTTGGATATCCTAGCATCGAGTTGGCAAGGCTCATAGGATTCCAATCTGCAGTTTTGGGAACCAATAGAGACATTCATAGTCTTCTTTTGAATTCCCATTCACATATTTGATTTCACATTCATTCCTATGTTCCACCTGAAACTCCTAATATGCTATTTGCATTGTTGAATTGGGCATTTCTGTTTATCTAGGTAACTCAGGATTGATACATTGTACCAAATAGTTGGCATGAAGCTCCTTGCAACCCATGATCGATGAAATCGAGTAAGGGGCTCTATGCTTTTGTAATATTATCATAACCAGATTGTCCTATTTTGGATCCTACCATTATTCACTGGTAGTGTTACACACATATTAGGCATTTCTATGAGCCATTAAATTTAAGAGGGTGTGAAGTGTTACAATCAGATACCCCATTCATCATCAAAACCAACTAGTACAACAATCAAGCCGAAATTTGGAGAGTGACATTGCAATTGACGATATGTCACAGATCTGATCGAGTATATGGGGGGAGACCTTTTAGTTTGCTCATTTGCATAGAGTCCCTTTATTGTTCGACACTTGATCAAGTGGATTCTTATATGTTTCCCCTTCAATTTTACATCATCCCACTTTGATGAGGAATTGGGTCTTTTATGATGCATATAGAACATGTTTATGAGCATTAAATAGGATTCGACCACCATTTTTTATAGCCACCTGATGGGAATATTTGGTGCACTGAGATGATGATCTAAAGCGTGGAGAGCACTGATGTAGGAGCATCCAATGGTGTAAGGGCAATCTTGTATCACCCAAAAATATGCATAGCGTTAGTTTCTATTTAAAGTGTTTTCATTTATGGATACCCATTTGGGTCAAATAAAGAATCCAATTCTCATAGTTCTACTATTGTTTTTCTGGGTTAGAGTTTTTGAGCACCTTGGGATATGTGCCAATGCAACAAATAAGTTATATTGTAATTGAGCCATAATTATAATGAGTTAGAGGGTGTAAGTTGGAGGCATGACTAGTAATTTAAAGCACTCCAAAAAAATAATCAGGTCAAAAGGCTTTACAATTTGAAAGTTATTGCAGTTTTAAGTTGCTTGGAGACCTCCTAATAGCACTTCGAAGTTAGATTGGAGACCATGCTTCTCCAAGATAGAGTGTTTTGACTTTGAAACCTTTTGTAAGCTTGGCTTCTAAACATGCAGTATGAACTCGTATAAGCTAAGACATATCTGACCTTTTACACAACCATTTTGCATCATGGCTTTTTGCCACTGTCGTACATTTGCCTAGTTTCACCTCTCCCCATCGAGCCTTGTCAAGAAAGATTGGTTCAATTACATTGAATGATTTGTACCTGCATTTTCCCTTTAGGAACCATGTCATTACTTCCACATGATTTAGTTATTGTACTTGAGATCCCTTGTTGCAGACACCATTCTTTCCCCAACCTCATGATGAATGCAAGAATCTACAATGTTGAGTCTATGGTTCACCATTTAAAGTAATATGAATCTTCTTTGAATAAGCCAACACATTCCTTTCTCACATAATGTGCACTCTTGTATGCTTTATTGCAAATGAAGTCTTACACAAAAGACATTCTTAGATCTTTAGCAAGATTTATGCTTTTACCTCTTTATAGAGGTTGAGCATTCTCTACTTCTTGCATCTTTCTGATCATTTGGAAGCGATGAGTTTTGGATCTTTTGAACGTTACAAGTCTACAACTTTGAAAGTGAACCTTGAACTTGTATATCAAAAGCTTAAATTTGAACTTGAATTGGGGATCAACAAACTTGAACCATACATTGGAACCTCATAAATCTGGCATCTTGAACTCCAAACTTGAACATTGAACTGAATTCCTGAACTAACGAGTCTGAATTGTGAAACATGAACTTGAACTTGAACTTGAACTTCTGAATTGTGAGGTTCAAGTTCAAGTCCAACATATTCTCAAAACTCTGCCTTTTTCACAAGACATGGTCTACAAAATCATCGTTAGCAATAAAAAACAACCAAAACACTAGGACAACTTAGGGAATCTCTCTATGGGGCTAATGTTTCAAATTTTAAAACATGGGTGTTAAAACTGTGCTTACAATTGGTACGTATGATAGGTTTTAGAGGAAATCTGTATCTGATTGCTATCATCATGAGGTCACTATTTCTTTTTCTGCCTATGAATTCACAAGAGGTTTTGGTATTCTGGGGACAAACAGGAAGAAGATTGACAAAGTGTAAAAATCACAGCAGAGCATAAGGGTACACACCTACAGATGATGTACCGTAGTGACCTAATGGTAGCAAAGTGAGATAGCTTAACACATGCAATAGAGGAGGGGAGTGAAGAAATCCCTTCTTCGGCAAGTTGAGTGGAGATGCCTGCTAGATGTTCTGAAGAGTTGTCTAATAGGAGCAAGCTGTGCGCCAGATATTTTCATGACCCAGATAGCCTTGATGAATGGGCTCAGGAATGACACAGTCTATTATTGAGTTTCTTTAAAAGCAGACCGGATGGAGTTCATGACATTGCAACACATAACATTTTACATGGCACACCATGCTATTGAGCTCTTCCTCGAAGCTATGCGTACTCAGGTATGCCCACACAACATTTGGAGCCACAAGGCTGAGAACACCCCAATCAGCCACCCATATTTCACTGGTTGCATCTTGACATTATGGGACTTGATGAGGGTGTTCGAGAGTGAGTTTGACATAGACAACAAAGAGGGTGTTGATAGTAGATAGGAGGGGTTAGTCGGCACATCACAGACTAGTGAAGGTAGTAACTTCTTGGTGGGCAAAGTAGAGCACTTTGTTGCACATGAAACAATGGAGTTTGAGGTTAGCATGGAAGGGCCGCCAGTGATAAATGTTACCACATCCTTTAGGTTGGCATCGACCCTTGTATCTAGTGGTAGTTTGGTTTAGTCTATCTCATTAGGGATACAAATATTTGGTGAGTCTGGGGTCCTATCATCTTAACACCCCCCATACACCTTGATGGTGGAATCTCTTTAGATGGAGGTAGTAGAAGTGGTAGTAGTAGAGGGGGCTGAGACAGAGTGGCAACAAGGGCAACCATGGGAATGGAGGTAGTGATTGTAACAAAGCAAGATGGCATAAACATGGCCAAAGATGGTGTGATGGAGATGCTAGTTAGTGTTGGTATGGAGTTCGAGATGGACATGGGTACTTGGCTCAACTATTTTCAGCTTGCGCTCTTGACAGCTAGCAAGTCTACAACCTATTCACCATGAAAGAAAGTGTTTATCGTACAGGGTAAAAAGCTGTTTATCGCACTAAGGGACTAGAATTTAACACAAAACAAAATACTTTATTCATATAAGTAGATATGCAATTCCAATTACAATGATGATTCATAAATCCATTCAGATGATGTACATATACTTCCTGAAGGGGTGAATCAATTGTCACACAACGTTTTAGATACTAACTCTTCCTATCGGCTCTAATATAGTATTTACTGACAACATCATCTCCCCCAAAAGCAAAGTCATCTTCGAACTACAAAATAGAGACAACTAAGTATATCTAGACTCAAAATAAACAAGGAAAAAGAGGGTTGTGTCCCTCGTAGAGTTAGTGTGGTAGACGTCCTCTGTGCCCACAACTTGTGTACCTGCTGCGTTCGGGCGTCCAAATTCAGTGGGCTTGCATTTGGAGTTCGAGTTCTCTTTTCATCATGTCAGTTGTTTTTCAAAGCTCCACCTCCTGTATATTTGACTTTCTTTGCATCCCCCAACTGAGATACATTTGCTTCTACTATGGTTAGACTGGTAGTCTCCTCTCGAGCCCTTACTACTACTACCTAATCTGCCTCACTCCTGTGTAGAGCATAGTATGCCTCTCGATACACCTATACTATCTCTCGCTTAAGCTGCTCAACTCTGCTCTCCACTACAGGCTCCTTAGTATTCCACTCCTGCTGCATCTCTGCGGTCTCTATGTTTGGCCATCCTCTTGCCTCAAAACATACTAAGAAAGCTACTGGACAACCAACCTGCATAAATGCCAAGACTTGCTCTAACTCTTGTACCACCAACTCCAAAGCACATCTTTGTGTCGAGATTACTACTCTCATCGACCTCAAGTCAGCACATCTGCTAAGTATGTCTCAACATCCTCCTTTATAGTTGTTAGAGGGTCAGATGGTGTGGTGTGCTTCGTGGCCAATGCTGTCTCTACTGCTTCTAACATCCTCTTCGCAGTACTCCCTATCGAAGGTGGGGGTGGTGGTGGCTCCATTGTGATGGTAGGATGACTCTCTGCTGGGTTTGGAGGATCTATTACCTCAGGTACTTCTCTCATGGGTGAGATAGTGACAAGTGTCGGTACTACTGGTTTAATGTTGAATCTCCTACCCAAGTACTCACTTAAGTCTTGCTCACTTAAGTCCTCAATTGCGGTATCCTCATTGGTGGCTAGTAATGCATTGTTTATCATGACCACTGCATCAAATCCCACTACCTTTAGTTTGACCTGTGGTGTCCCCAAACTCTCAAGAACCTCTTGTGGAGGTAACTCCATCGCCTCCTCTGGCAAGGCTGTCGTTGGTGATGGATGTGACTCTATCCCAACTATGGTCATAGTGTCCAAAATGATCGAGGTTTCTAGAATTGTTGCGGTCGGTTAAGCCGCTACTATGATAGGCGTCATCACCACCGATTGTCTGAACTGTCCAAACCTTGGAATATGTGCACTATGTGCCCCCACACGAACCAAGTGTGTTGTTGCTGAAAATGTGGGTCGTGGGAATAGTAGTGGTGTAGCCATAATCACTTCCACCTCTTCGTCATCTTCTTCCTCCTCTCTGTCGATCTTGCTTTCATCAGAAGAGGTCCCTGTCGACCACTACCTATATCTCCTCCACCTTGTCTCGATTGCTTTTGCCTGACCGTGGTCTTGTTGCCAAGTGTGTCAAGGTGTCTCCATTGCATAATAGGGGGCTCACCTAGTGCAAGCGGCCCAAGCTTGACCTCTAACCTATCAGAAGGAATCATTCGCACTGTTGCATCGAGGAATAACCCGATTGTGCAGTGAGGCATGTAGAAGGTTTTATGCTGAAGTGTCATGAACTCATACATCCTTTTTGCCAGTAGTGCAACCCAATCGTACACCCTCCCATTCATTATCTTGTTCATCAATGCGACCTATGGAAATGAGATATCAGATGCGCGGCTTAATCCTGTGAGCCAACTCTTCACTAAATCCATGAGAGAATGCTAGTGCCCTTCCTGAATGTTCGACTTCTTCAGTCCTCTACCCTTTGAAGTGCCCATGCAGGCTTCTTTTTCTATTTGTGACAGGTCACTGCATACCAATTGTATTAGCTGCGCCTTCACCTCTTGATTTAATTTTTTTGGCTTGTTGTCAATTTTCTTCCCCCCTTGTGTATGGCTAGGTATTCCAAATACCCACGTGAAATCCAGTGCCCTGAATGAGATTATTAGGTCACGCCCAAGATAAGCAAACAAGATGGTTCGAGAGAACTGATCGTAGGTCTCTATTATCATGCATAGAAAGGCCTCGTAATCCCAAATGCAAAATATTGGCATTTGTATCGCCCATTCCACTTGCGTCTTCCAGATGCTATTCTTCACCAGTTGGTTCTTGGGTGTCTCTTGCCACCATTTCCTACATTCAACTCCATTCAGGCCTTTGAAGGAAACATTCAGTGGTGTGAGGTGATCAGGTGCAGCTGGCTGTGCTGCTTGCTTGTCCTCCTTTTTACTTCTGCTTGTGCTTGTGCCTCCTGCAACACGCACTCCTGATGGCAAGGTCTTCACATTTTTGTTTATGGTTGTGCTCGTTACTGAATCTTTGTCTAACTTCTTCCAAGCTCTCTTCCCAACTGACTGCATAATTGTCTCTTCTTTTGTCTTTTTGTGTGAAGAGGACAAAAATGGTTAGGTCAATTTCAAAATGCTCTCCCAACTTCTTCGAAAGTACACACTAGAAGTGTACGGTACCCTGACCTCCAATCTAGTTGCATTTTGGAACTTTGATATTTCCTCATTACTTAATCCGTACGACGATTTGTAATGTCCCCACTAATAGGGTTAGTTAGGGACAAGTAATACCTGCAAAAATAAATGTTAGAATCACAATAATAATATAATTAACTATATTATTCTACCCTCTAAGTTAACCCCAATCTTAAGGACGTCTCGAAATTGGGCTTCATAGCTCATTGCTCCTTCGCCGCCATCCTGGGAGCGCACCCCTTAAGATTCTTCTTGGACAGGCATCCTCTATACAAGGCCAATGACATATGCATATGTTTGACAACATCAGAATATTCTGGCAACACGGAGAATTTTCGGCCATGGTGGTCGGTTCAAGGTGTTAATACCTTGCCACCCCCATGCTTCGAGTCTTATAATTCTCCTAACAGATTAATGTATTATTACTCGATTATCGGCCATGGCGAACAATGGGGATCTTAATATCTTCATGCTTCATGCTTCGATATTGAATCTTAACCATGGCGGACAATGTAGATATTAATATCTCACATGCTCCGTGTTTCAAGTTCACATTGATTCTTGGCCATGGTGGACAATGAAGATCTTAATATCTCACATGCTCCATGCTTCGAGTCTCATTAATATCTATGGTGTTAACCCCATGAGCTAACACAATATTATCCACAAGTATTGTTCATAAATAAATTCATAAACATAATTGAACAAATATAAGTCATAAACATACCTTTCTTACCTTATTCTTTTCCAAGAGTCGCACCCTTTCATAATACAAATCCTTTGAACAGTCACAACACTTCATAGTTATAATCCTTTCGAAAAGTCACAACCCTTCATAACTAAAATCCTTTGGAAAAGTCACAATACTTTATAATTAAAATATTTTTGAAGAGTCACAACTGTTCATAATTATGACCCTTTCAAAGGTTCGCATATTTTCAATGATCATTGATACCTTTTCAGAAAGTCAATTCCTTATTTTCTTCATATTACTTCCTCTTCCATTTTTCCTTTTGAACTCCTCTCCTCTTCTCTTCCTTTTTTCCCCTCTCTAAGATAATCTCTCCTCCCTTTTATATCTTAATTTTAAGGAGTCATGTCTATTTGTTAAACATCTCGTGAATTTTTATTAGATTTAGTTAATTTATATTATTCTATGTTATATTATTTATTTACTTATGTGTTTATTTTATTTATTATTAAATTCTATGTAGAAAGTTAACATACTTTCTACAATATTGTCTCTTGTATTTAATTTTATTTATTTATTTCTTTACTCATTGAAATTTTATTACTTTTTAAAATATTATTTTATTAATAATATAGATTAAATAATTATTATTTCTTTGGTTTATAGTTTACTATTTATTTTAATATAACGTTATTATTTATTTAATAACATTGTATTATATAATTATTATTAAAATTCATCTTAAAATGGGGATATGACACGATCTTGCTTGTGCTTGCAAGGAATGGGAGAGTCTACACCTAATTTAATTGTCCATATATTCGAAGCCTTGATACCATTCGTACAGTGTCCGTACGGCTCCTAGAAGCTAAGCCACTACGTTTTTTGTGCTATCATTATGTGCTTATTCTTTAGAGATTGTAAAGTGTTCCTCTTGATGGTGATTTATTAATGATAGTACGGTGTTCCTTTTTGCATTCATGTGTGGCCGTACAATGTTTCAGTTTAGCTGATATGGCCTACATGAATTATTAAATAGACACTTCTTGTGCACTCCTATTCATTATGCAGTCTGTACGATCAATATGGCCTACTTTTAAAAACTTGATTTTGTGCATCGTATAGTATGTACCAAATGGGTGTGCTTCCGTATGATCGATTACATGATCCACATGGTGCTAGTGTTACCTTTCTTCTTCTGCCTGCACACCTTTCCCAGGTCTGTATGGTGTACAGTGTGCTTATGATAGAGTCCGTACAGTGCTTTAACCCTTCTATAATGCTAGAGTACCTTACGATGGTCGTGGTTTTCTGTACAATGATGTTTCCTCCTCTTCTTGAATTGGCCGTACGGTATGTATACTTGCGCCTCCTAGCATTAGCTTGTAATTGTGTGTCCATAAGGTATCATCTATACTACCGTACAGTGTTATGTGTATACTATATAGTGGCCGTATAGTTGTCAACGCACATTGATGCTCTCTCCTGGCTGTACGATTGTGCCTATCTCTCCTAACCGTACAGTTGTGACAGTTTTAGTGCATTTCAATGACTATACAGCTATGTTTTCCTTTATACGATGATATCTTTTTATTCGTGTCTTGGCCGTATGGTACTAATATTCTATCTTGAGATCCTAATCCCTTTATTTGCTCATTTTAAGAATCCTTGTCTCAGTATTTGCCTACAATTATTACTATTATTATTATTATTGTTTACTTACTATTATAATTATATTATTATTATTTACCTTCTTTTGTCCGGTTGACATTATTTTCCCAGACTTCTTCATTTCGCTAGTGGTAGATTTTTAACTTCGACCTATTTACTGCATCTACCATCTTTTTCCCATCCAACGTCCATAATTTAATTGCTCTGTTACTTTGTGAATTTTGATGGTCCAACCTACTTTACTTTGAATTTGCCAAGTTTGATTTCATTATGCCCGTTATATTTTAATATCAATTGACCTGGTTGGAACCTATTTATTTTTAAGTGCTTGTTGTGCCACTCCTTGCATCTGCACTGTGAAACTTTGGTGGCCCATTGTGCTTGTAGTCATCATTTGTTAAATTTATTCAAGTTATACAACCTTTACTTGAGACTTTCCATGTTTCCTAGATTATTTTCAATCCCTATTCGTAAACTTGGTACCATGAACTCTAGTGGTACCATGGCTTCCTGACCATACATCAGCTGGAACAGAGTGTCCCATGGTAACTTAGTAAGAGGTACGGTATGCCCATAATGTTGATGACAACTTTTCTTCCCAATCCTCCCCTTCAACTGCACAAGACATGTAAATTAATGCAAAGATTTTATTTGTGGCTTCCGCTTGTCCGTTTGCTCTAGGATATATTTTGAATTCTGTGGTTAGTAGCCAGAGGACATGATTGAAAAAATGTCTCCCAAGGTCGCTCGTCAACTGTATCGGGATTCCGTACCTTGTAATGATCTATTCGTATATGAATCTAGTCGTGGTCAGTGCTGAGTTGTTCGGTAGGGCTCGCATTTTGACCTACTTTGTAAGGTACTCTGTTGCTACAAAAATGTACCTATATCTTTGGGTTTTGCTCACCTTGAGGGGTTCTACAAAGTTTAGCCCCCAACATTCAAATAGTTCTTGCGCATGTGAAGGGTTCAGAGGCATGAAATCCCTCTTCAGTGGCTTCCTGACCCTCTGACATGTATCACATGCAATGACCCATTCCATGGCATCCTTGTGCATGGTTGGCCACCATAATCTTGCCAGAAGTATCTTCCGTGTTGTCGTGTTCGACCCCTTATGTCCTACGGGCCCTTCATTTGCTTCCTTCAATACTTTTAGTATTTCTTCCTCTAGAACACATCGTTGTAAAATCTGGTCGAGTCCCATCTTATATAACAACCCATTGACAAATTGGAACGTTTGACTTCTTAGCACCTATTTACTTTTCTCGCTTGGTGGCATTTCCTTATGAAATTGCCCTGTTGAAAGATACTCCCAGATACTCACGTACTAGGGTGGTAGTATGATAATCTAGAATAATTGTGATTGGGAAAGTCATTGTTGACTCCCTTCGAAGGTTCGCCCGATTTGATTCTGGATAGATGATCCACATTGACGTGGCATTTTTCAGGCGGTATCACGATTTTAAATGTGAATTTTTGCAACAAAAGTAGCCATCTACTTATTCATCCTTGAATGATTGGTTTGTTCATGAGGTATAGCAAGGCTTGATGATCCATGTAGAACATGAGTGGAGTTGCCAGTAGGCAGTTTCTAAACTTTTGTATTGTGTATACCATCCCAAGAGCCTCCTACTCTGTCATGCTATAATTCTTTTCTACCTTAGACAATAGTCTACTTGCGAAATACACCGGGTGGTCCAATCCGTGATCACCTGTCTGTGCCAACGTTGCTCCAACTGTGTAGTTCAACACATTGACATGTACATGGAACTCCTTGTCCCAATTCAGAGAAGCCAGGATAGGTGTTGTGGCTAACCGTGGTTTCAATCCTGCAGGCTTCATCCTGCTCTATTTCTCATTTGTAGGGTTCTCCCATGCAGGTTAGTTTGTCGAGTGGTTAAGATATTTTGGCAAATTTCTTAATAAACCTTCGATAGTACCTTATGTGTCCTAGGAATGATTCTACTTCAGTCACATCTGTCGAAGGTGGCATTTCTAGAATTACCTGGACTTTGTTAGGTCCGTCTTTAATCCTTCTTTGTATATGATGAGTCCCAATAGTTTCCTTTGGGGTACCATATATATGCACTTCTTCGGGTTTAGTACTAGTTGTTCTTGTCTCCATCTTTCCATGAATTCCCTGAGTGCAGTTAGATGCTTGTTCTCTGAACTAAAAATTGACCAATCATCCAAGAATGCTTTGAAGTTTCCAATTGACATCTTGTCGAAGATGTGCAGGATGATTCTTTGAAACATTGCCAGAGTGTTGTGTAGACCAAATGACATTCTGTTGTAGGCGTACACTCCATCTTCAACCACAAAAGTTGCTTTTAGCTTATCTTCTTCCGCGATGGATACTTGGTTGTATTTAAAAACTCCATCCATGAATGCATAAATTTCATGCCCTGCTACTTCCAAAATATTGTCAATGAATAGTATCGGAAATGGATCCTTAATCATTATCGCATTCAAGTAGTGAAAGTCTACACATATCCTTATTTGAATGGTATCCTTTTTCAGAGATATCATAATTGGGGATACCCACTCACTCGTCTATACCCTAAAAATAATGCTTGCTTCAAGCATCCGGATAATCTCATCCCTGACCTGTGCAGCATAGTTTTTGTTCATTTGGTATGGTCGCTTCCGTACGAGTGTTGCTCCTATCTATGGTATGCAATGGATGCATAATTCTAGCAGTACCCCTTTCAAGTCTTTGTATGTCCACGCAAAAACATCCTTATACTTCATAAATATTTTAAACACTGCTACTTTCAGAACTGGATTCTAGTCATCTTCCACAAATATATTTTCGGATTAGACTTGTCCCCTAAGTTCACAGTGTTCACCATGGTTTCTTCGTATTTAATAGGCTTATCGTCACTAAATGTATGTGCAGGTGTTTCATCTATTTGTGCCTCTCCTTTCACTTCTTTATATTTTGTCGGAAATTCATTCTTTTCGTCTCCCCTACTTCCTTCCTCGACCCTAACATGTGACAGCTCGAAAAGAGCTCATAATCCTCCATTTGCCAATGGAGTAGGCCATTCATCGAATCCAAGCCATCATTGTCGAATCCTCCTTCCAATCTCAGGATTCCTTCTTCATTGGGTTTCATTCGCTACTTCCCTTCATCGTCCCCTTCTTTGCCTTCAGGGTCTGATGACACTGCCTCTTCTCCCACCATTTGGGTGTGTAGAGCGATTACGAACCTACGACCTCCTTCATAGTCAGTTATTCCAATTATTGCCAATTATTCCTACGACCTGCTTTGCTTGCGCACAAGTGATTGCCAATTATTCCTCGTCACATATTTCTATGGTTAACAATTTCACCCCAAATTTAGGGCATTTTGAATCTTCATGGTCTCCAGGACCTCACCATCTACACAATAGCTGCGGTTTTCCCTTCATAGTATAGTCTTTGGTGAAGTGGCCGCAAAGGTTGAACACACGACATTGTATCATCGATCATCCACTCAGATCGTACTGTATTTGGCTATGACCCTTGTTATTGTTGTTGCCACCTCGTCCACGTTGGTTGTTGTTTTGGTACCCTCCTGAGCTCACCGCATCATTGTTCGTATTTGTTCCCTCTCCCGAGGTGGACACTTCTTGCATTTGTAATACTTGTTGGTGCCCCTTCGTTTTCATATTGAATGGGCATTCCTTGGTGGATGTCCCAGAATTTGGTAGATATCACAAAATTGGTTCTTAGGATAGGAGCCCTTTGTGTAGCCCTCTTTGCAATCCATACACCATAGTTCCCCTTCTCTTGCTTGGCCAAGATTCTTTTTCATGTTTTTGAACTCTTTCATCATACGTAACATGTCTTTCTGTATTGCCTAAACCTTTTTAATTAATTCCTCATTGTTGCTGCTTTCAAAGAATGAATCTTCTAAATCCGGCAATCTATATTTCTTCTTTTTTCCTATTTTTTGTTTACATTCCAAGTCTATCGCGTGGTTATATGCATCAACGTATGATGCTAGAGGTACAATTTTCATCTTTTTTCACAGTGTTGGTTGTAACCCTTTGACAAACCACCTTTTCTTCAACTCATCTGTTGGTTGGCTTTCCATGTTTCCTGCCAGCCCTTCAGCCTCCTCACATATATGCGGACTATTTCATTCCCTGTTTGGTGCTGTAAATTTCCGCTACTATCTCATTATCATCCATGAGTAGTCAAAACTCTGCTATGAATTCTTTCTTGACGTTTGGCCATGTAGTTAACTTCTTCGGGTTCGTGTTTGAAAACCAATTGATTGCTACACCTCGTAGGGTAGCCAAAAACTATTGAACCTAGTAATCCTATTCTGTTACACCGTTTACAGTCCAAATTGTTTCACATGTTTTACAATGTCTGACTGGATTGGCTGTCTCATCGCCATAAAATGTAGACAATTTTTCCTTTGGACCTACCATTGTTAATTTTTTTTGTATTTGTGGTACTTGTTGTGCACGCGCATTGTTGTTATACTTGTTGCGCACCCGCGCTGTTCTGAGCACCCGTGTTGTTCTGCACAACCGTGCTACTTCGGACAATTGCATTACTCTGTGGTGTGAAGAGGACTTCTAGAAGAGAAGTTCAATTTTAAACTTATATCCATTTGTCAGGTGTATTGGGAATGAAGAGTTCACCCCATGTGTTTACCGTATGGGGTAAATAGATTAATGCATATGGACTATAAACAAGAGCAACAGTACTCCTTTTATTATTCGCATATGTCAAAGACATTACATTATGCTTATGATCATAATTACAATGATGATCTGGAGTTGTACATATACCATTCTGAAGAACCTTCCCAAAGGGGATCGTCGGCTACATAACAATTACCAACGACATCAACCTGTCGGCTACACAATATTTACCGACAACATTAACCTGTCGACTACACAATATTTACCGGCGACATCAACTTGTTGGCTACACAATATTTACCGGCGACATCATCCCCCCCAAAAGAAAAAGTCGTCTCCAGACGACAATTACAAAATATTCGAGACAGATTAACAAAACGGAATACATTAACTGACTAACTACAACAAGATAGATTTGTTTCTGCCACACTACTTTCACATTCATCCCGTGCTTGCACCAAATTGGTCTCCAAACCACGTTGCATCTGTAGCCTCTGCTAACACAATATTGTCTCCTTAGTCAAGCTGACCTTGATAGCCACTTGTGCCGCTTTCTCTGCTATCAACTCCTAGGTACCTTGAGCCAAGTGTCGCTGTACTGCCTTCAACTGGATGATCAGCTCCACCTGAGCTCTCTATGCATCCAACATGAGAGCTTCACATCCAACACCTACTCCAAGTGCCTCAAAGCGTATCACCCCTCTCGAAAGGCTTGCTCCATTGATCTTTCCACCTCTGTCACACTATGCCTACAGTAGCTCCAGGTCTAATCAACAAGTCACAAAACTCCATGGAATACACCATTTTTGTGATTTTCTTCCGATCCCACACTCTTTCTGGCAACTGCTTATGTTTTACTACTTATTTATGTCTTTCCCTTCCCCTTGACATCATACATTATTCATTCTGAACATCTTTGAGTTGTCATTTTTTTTTGACTCCTTCCTCTGCTCGTCCATTATTGTGCCTCTTTCATCTATTTTTCCTCTCTATCACTCCTAACTGCTCTAATGCTTTTGCCTTCCAAGTTGAAGATTAGTACCGTCGCTGCATCATCACTAAACTTCACACAAAACACCCCTTGCATTTGTTTGACACAGAATGTAGAGCCGTGGAGGATAGAAAAAATCCATGGGAGACAAGGAACCACCCACGAAGCCCAAGGAATTGCGTCCATGGGACACCTTTCGCGAAAATTCAGAGCTCTGTCCACGGGAATGCTACGAAAGTACTTTGTCCACGGGAAGTTTATAACCAGCTCGCCGAAATGCAAAATCTGAACACGAAAACATACGCGGAACTCAAACTCCCGCAGAGCACATATCCCTGAGACACGTGGTCTGCGGCCACATGTCCGTGGGACACTTTGTGTCCATGGGACACCCCGCGTCTATAGAACATGTGTCCGCGGGACTCCCTGCATCCACAGAACAGGTGTCCGCAGGACACTCTCGCAACACTACTTTTTTTTATTTTTTCATTTTATTTTCAATTTCGCATGATAGGGTGATTATTACTTCTCCTCGTTGTCGCTCTTGGTAAATTTTTAGCTTCGATCCATTGATGGCCTCGGGAATCCTGTGCACGTCCAAGGTTCACAGCTTTATTGCTCCATTATCACTTACTTCCCGAATCTGGTATGGCCCGACCTATTTGACTTTAGATTTGCCTAGTTTGATTTCATTCCATCTGTCATACTTCAACACCAGTTGTCCTGGTTGAAACTTATTCAATTTCAAACGCTTCTCTTACCATATCTTCCACTTGTTTTGTGTAACTTCCGTGGCCCATTGTGCCTACAGTCCTCGCTCATCTAGTTTATTTCTTTGCTATCGACACCTTTCTTTTAATTTCATGGTGCGGTGTAACCTTTTCTTTTCGCGCAGTCCGTTCACCGTGTACTAGATAGTGGAATCTTTCCTTTTTTTGGGTTCGTACTCTATGTTCTTCCCCTCAGTTTTAGCCATATCTTCCTTTCCTTCTTCCGCTTCTTTGTATTCCTTTGGACATTCATTTTCCTCTTCTTTCTCACCTTCGTCGACCCTTAACATATTACAGCTCAGAAAGAGTTCATAATCCTCTATCTGCCAGTGGAAAAGGTTGTTCACTGAGTCTAGGTCATCCTCATTCGATCCTCCTAATCTCAATACTCCTTTGTCCGGTTCGATTCTCTTCTTTCTTTCATCGTCGATCTCGCCTTCACCTTCTGAGTTTGATGATGCTGCCTCCTCACCTACCATTTGTGTGTGTAGGTCAATTATGAATCTTTTGCCTTCGTGCTCCATTGATAGGGTATTTCATTTCTAATCATGTTTTACTTTTGCTTGCACTAACCAATTTTGTTCCAAAATAGCGTCATATCCTTTTCTTTTCAATGGGATGACCACGAAGTCCAATAAAAATGGTTGCGTTCCAATAGTTACCGGTTGCGCCATCAAGGTTCCCAATGGTTTGATCTCGTGCTGGTTTGCCGTGAGTAACTGGAATATTGGGGGCCACAATGTAGGTTGTCCTAACTTTTTCCATACATCTTCTGGTAACACATTCACGCCTAACCCTCCGTCCACAATTGTGTCTGTCAAAACAGTTCTCAGAATGCCCATCTCGACTACTATCGGATGCCTTCCTGTTGTGAGTGTTAGTAGCATTGGGTCTGTTGCCATCATTCCACTACTGTCCCTTCCTATTTCCCCCGCCCAATTAGTTAATTTTTTTGGATCTGCATTGGCAAACCAATCAATTGCTACACCTCTTAGGGTTGCCAAAAATTGTCGGACCCATTCATTTGTGTCACTTATGCCATTTTCCGTCCAAATTGTTTTGCATGTCTTACAGTGTCAGATTGGATCAGCCATTCCATCACCATTAAACTTCGGCAATTTCTCCTTTGGTCCTGCCATTATTACTTGATTTTGTGTACAAGCACTGTTCTGTACTCTGACACCGGTGCTGTTCTACACTCCCACACTGGCGCTCTACACTCTCGCATCGGCACTTTGTACTGCCACACCGGCGCTTTGAACTCCCACACTGGCGCTCTACACTCCAACACCGGCGTTGTTTTGGACAGTTGTCTTATTTCCAACAGCTATGTTTTTTGGTGAAGAAGGGCCTTCATTAAGTGAAGTGTATCGCGGACGAAGAGTTCACTCCACGCTTGTGCTCTTTCGGCACTCCGAGCCGTGCGAGTTAGTTCCCTTCCGTTTGGATTCTCCTCCCTCAGTGCATACAGGTTCAGAAATTCCTCCCTTGCTTCTTCCACCAAATCCAATCCTTGTCGAGTTTCTTGCAACAATTCCTCGGCGCTTTGGTGTTCGTTGGCAATCTGCTGAAACCTCCGTCTGTGCTCAGCATATTGTGCCAAAATTAAATTTTCTTGTGCAGTGTGTATTCCATCTTTTCCCTTTATCTTATTTATATCCTTGTTAAGCTAATTTGGCATTGGTCTTCATTCCTCTACCTTCGTTCCAGGTCCATTGGGCAATGACGCCAAATGTTTACCATACCGTGTAAATAGATTAATGCATACAGACTAGAAACAAGAACAATAGTACTCCTTTTATTATTCACATATGCGAAAGACATTACATTATGCTTATGATAATGATTACAATGATGATCTAAAGTTGTACATATAACATTCCAAAGAACCTTCCCGAAGGGGCCCGTCCGCTATATAACAATTACTGACGACATCAACCTGTCGGTTACACCATATTTACTGATGATATCAATCTGTCGGCTACACAATATTTATCGACGACATCAACCCATTGGCTATAAAATATTTACCGGCGACATCAACCTGTTGACTACATAATATTCATCAGCAACACCATGCTCGTGCTCCTTCGATACTTCAAGCAGTGCGGGTTCCTTCCCTTCTGTCCAGATTCTCTACCCTTAGCGTATACGAGTTTAGGAACTCCTCCCTTGTCTCTATCGAATTCAATCTTTGTTGCATTTCCTCAAGCAAGTCCTCAGCACTCCTCGCTCTGCTAGGTTAATGTACTCCCTCGGTTCGAGTTCCTTCACCACTTTGGTGTCCGTTGGCGAGTTGTTGAAACTACTACCTTCACTCGGCCTATTGTGTGAGAATTAATGCTTCCTATGCTATGCGTACATCATCCTTGTTTTTTATTTTATTTTGATCTCTATTGAGAAAATTCGGCATTAGTCTTCATAACACATCTTTTGCACCAGGTTCGACTAGCAACGATGCCAAATGTTTACCGTACAGGGTAAACGGATGTATATCACATTAAGGGACTAGAATGCAACACATAACAATATACATTATTCATATAAGTAGATATGCAATTCCAATGACAATAATGATTCATAAATCCATTTAGACGATGTACATATACTTCCCAAAGGGGTGACTCAATCGTCACACAAGCTTTGAGATACTAACTCATCCTGTTGGCTCTAATATAGTTTTAACCGACAACAGTAAGTGCTGCCGCCTAGCAAGATTGTACACTTGAAGGTTGGACACTTGTGAGGGAGCCAAATATAGAGAAGGTTCTTGTGGTTGATACTTGTGGGGAGGGATGTATGGGCATAGTTGAGACACTTCTTCTGCAGCTTTCCCTTCGTAAGGAGATTCAAAGAGAGTCCAGCAACCTATAACTTGACCATACCTACTAGACATGGTGGCAAGTGCTTGGAGGGTAGTTGCTTCCGTTTGGCTATGGGCCTAAGAGGGGATAAACCAATAGGTTGAGAAACTCTTGACATTTGTTAGTTGAGGTTGTATCTAGGATTTTTCCAGGTGCTTCAACTGTTGGGGGTGGCCTACTACTAACCCTTGAGATGTTGGTGGATTGGGGCCTTCCAGATAATACAAAAGAGAGCCACATTCAGGCCTTATTGCAGAGGGTTGAGCATGTTTTTTTATGAAGGGTATAATCAGTGGAGGTGGACTTAGCATATGGCCTCAAGGGTTGAAGCCCAATGACTGGCAATAGTTGAAGCTTGAGAGGAGTTTGCCAAGTGTTTACATGAGGTAGAGGAGTAGCTCACCTAGAATAAGGATGAATTGGCTCAGTGTAGGGATTAGTTGGCCAAGAGAAAGGCACAATTTGATGAGCATAAGGCACATTTGGCTGAGTGTAAGGCACAGTTGGTTGAAGAGAAGGCTGAGCTAGTGATGTTGGAGACACGCCTTGCTAGTGCCATGGAGTTAGAAAACAAGAAAAATAAGGAAATTTGGAAGCAATCTACACGGTGAAGTCAACACATAAATGTTAGATGGTAGCGGATAGCAACTTGAAGTACCAAACTAAGCAAGTATACTGGCTTGGAGAGCAGTTGGCGGCTTCCACACCACCTCCTTCGTTAGGGATGCTTTCCCGACCCCCTTCTTGATGTCTTTCTTTGTATAGTTTCTCTTATCATTCTCCCATTTTGTTTTGTGTTGTTAGGAGATGACTTTTCTTTTTGGGAGGGAGGGGGATGATGTTGTTGGTAAAATTAGATGTTAGTGTGCCTGAAGAGTAGGTAGTTTGGGTTGGCATTTTGAGTTGGTTATGACGTTTTGTAGTTGCACCCCTTCAACATTTATATATGAAAGTACTTGACTCTGATAATAATCATTGTGGTGGAGTAACAATCATGTTGGCATTGTGAGTACGTCTGGTACATATATGGCTAAAAATAGTTTCTGATATTAATGAAGAAGGCTTGGCAATTTCTCCGATACTTTGTGTTGTATCACATTTCTTTCTGTCACTATATATTCTTGTATGTATTAACTTGTTACCTAAAGGGGAAAACACTATTTTAGCCATTGTCGTTGGAGATATTTACATTGATCAAGGTTCATTCTTTTAGCATTATCTTACTCGACACGATAAAGCAAGGTCCAATCCTAATACTTGGTTATCGTATTTGATATTTTGTCAACCCTTATCCACTCTTCCTTGCCATCTTTTAATGCCAGTTGATAATCTTGACTCTATTAGTTGATAGATACCTTCTTTAGATGCAGTGATACTTAATTTATTTGCTGATGTTGAACATTTCACCTATTTTTAACCATATTACTGTTATTTGGTCAAGCCATTGGATATATTTCATTGTCTTCTATGTGGCCTGTATTCTTATCATCTTATCGTTCCTTGATTTGGGACGTAGTTATGGTTTAGTAAAATATGCCTTTTCTTATCAATACTAGTCACTGACTTGGCAGATTGCTATTGATGGCTGATTATTATTCCTCTATCATATGTGCCTTGCTTATAATCATTTTTGATGGTTTCTATATCTTGCTTGGATGCTACTTAGTTTGATTTATTACTGATGTATGTGAAAGGACATCTATCCAGAGAAGTCACAGAGACTTTGATATTACATCAAGATAAATTTGATTATTTCCAATAAGGTATCTCTATCACTATTCACATTTGATCACAGTCAAGCTAGTGACTGCTGACTTCTGTAATTATGATCTTCCGATTTATTATTGCAATTTTGTTTCTCCAGAGACTTCACAAAATCAAGATACTTAGTTGTCTCATAATTATACTACACTATAATTTATTTATTTATATTTAAATTTTATTTATTATTAAAGCTTATTTCAGAAAGGGAACATCACATCTCTACAAGAAACAATCAAAAGGGCTCTAACCAGATTAACGAGAATCACTATGATTTGGACGATGTTGGCAATTTAGTGATCTGAGGAAGCATGGGCGATTTTTGCTGACTCATTAAAACAGCTTGCATAGCTCTCTATATCTGGCTAAAACAGTCTCAAACTCTCACAATAGCCTTTGTAACTCTATTGGCGTCCTCAAGCCTTGTTGGTAATATTTATTTAAGTATCCTGGAAATTATCACATCCCTTCTCTATCAAATTATTTATCTGTCTATTTGTTTTTTTTGATCTAATTTATTTTGCTATTGTGTAGGTGGAAACTCCAAAGCAGGGACTTGACTGAGCCAAATCTCCAAACAATCCTAGACTTGTTTCCTCTTCTTGGAGTGTAGGTTTATTGGAAGTGCTTGAATGCATGAAGGTTGCTTGTAACGCATTATTTAATTCTATTTATCTTTGTTATCTAGTATTTGCTGTTGCATTTTTTACTTTCAGGTTTGCAAGTCAGTTGAAACAAAAAGTTTAATCTTTGCTACTTTGTAATCTTTTTTGGCCATGGTGAATACGAGACTACAACATGCCATATGGACTTCCATGTGCCACACTGTCATCTTTGGCTGAGACATTGAGAATTTGGTTGAAAACTATTTGTCATCTGTTCTTTCCAATTCTATATTTAGAACTTTATTTTATTCATTTGTAATTAGATATGTTTTAGTTGGAGTTGTTTGAATGTATGCAATGAAATTGGGTCTCAAAAGGAATATAGGTTTTCTTTTATAAAGTCATATTTCCTCTACTACACAATTGACAGGATTCTTTGACCTTATCAATTACTACAGTAGGTTTATAATATTACTAAGAGGTTTTTCAGGTAGCAAACATCCTTTACTAAATGACAAAAAATCCTTTGCATCGAGATAAACAACACAAGAAGCTTAGGATAAGCTTAATGAAGTAACGAGTTCATACCTTGCACTTACTATTCTTGATTTTTCTTTTCATTTGGTGTAGAATGTGATGCTTTGGAGGACAAAATTGGAGCCGTAGTGGTACAGAAAAGACATCCCATAAATTTTGAAAGTAGGAAGTTGTAAGAATCGAAAAAGAGCTTCTCTATCCATGACAAGAGATGTTGGCCATCATACATGTCCTGGCCAAGTTTAAACAGTATTTAGTTTCTGGAACATTTTTGGTGAAAACCTGTTTTAACAACTTGGAGTTCTTCCTTGGACAACATAATATGAAGGGTAGACAACAATATAATGGTGAGAAAGCTCCAAGCTATCACTCTGACATAGAGACTTAGAGTACATGGGAAAAAATTAGTTGTTGATACTTTTTCTAGATCGCATACTATTTTTTCTACTACTATTTTTGTTGATTGAAAGATTTCAATTATGATAGAATGTATTTACAACGTATTTAACCTTCTTACTAGGAATATGAGAGATGCCAAATAATTAGTAGTGGATGGTTCATTCTTTATAAAAGAAAAATTTTATTGGCGCTTGAATGCAAAATGAAGGAGAAGATTCTTGGAGCTTATTATGACACACCTCTAGCAGGACAGCCAAGATAATACAAGGCCTACAAGTAAATTTGAGAAAGATTCTCATGGAAGGGCCTCAAGGAGGATAATGCATAACCTCTTAGCAAAAAGACGTAGAAAATGCCTATCCAGCTTCAGCTGTTGCCTATCCCAAATCAGAAAGTGGGAAAGCATATCCATGGACTTTCATTACAAGCCTCCTCAAGGTACATGGTAATGATTACATTTTTGTTGTAGTGAATATGTTAAGTATGCTCATTTCTTTAGAATTCAAATTACATTAGGTGGTAGATTTATTCTTCAAAGAAGTGTTTAAGTTACATGGATTGCCTGCATCTATTGCTAATGATAGAGATGATAGATTCCTTGACTCTTTTTTTCAGGAAAATTGTCATTTGATTGGTACAAATCTTACTCCTAGTGGAAGTGCTCATCCAAAAACATATGGAGAAATAGAAACAGTGAAAGTGGGTTGAAAACTACTTGAGGAAATATGTTTTAGATCAATGGTCAACATGACTTAAGTAATTGCATTGGAGAGAATATTACCACATCACCTCTCACCATATGTCCGTGGGCATGTCTCAACCTATGGCATTTTATGTTTATGATGCATCAACCTTTATTGTTTTGGTGCTCACAAGTATCAGAGTGCTAGCAATTAGTGGCTAGTTGAGACAGTGTCAAAACATACCAAAGGCACTCAATGATCATCTCCAATTAGCCCAGAGTAAATGGAAGTTTTGTGTGGATTAGAACTGCATTGAGAGGTCATTTGAAGTTGATGATATGGCCTTTCTGAGATTGCAGCCTTAGAGGTAGTCTTCCTTTAAAGGAAGTGGGGACCAAAAGCTCAAGCCTCACTTATTCAGGCTTTGTAGGGGTGTGAGAAGAGTTGGTGAAATTGCATATGAGTTGGATTTGCTAGAAAATAATAAATACTTAAGGTTTTCCATATGTCATGCCTCTTCCCTTGAAAGAAGTGGGGATAAAAAGCTCAAACCTCGCTTGTTTAGGCTCCATAGGGTAATGAGGAGAGTGGGTAAAATTGGATGACTTGGATTTGCTAGGAAATAATAAGATACATAATCTTTTCCATATGTCTTGCCTCAAAAGGGAACTTGGGCAATATTTCATAGATTAAGTGGAGTTGCCACTCTTGGATGATGAGGGAGAACTTATATTGGTGCCTAATGTTGTGATTATACTAGCGTGTGTTTAACTCGTAGGTGAATAGGAAAGAAACATGTAAATGACTTAACAAAGTAAAATACTATTCATTCATCAAATGCTTTCCGTACATAACAATAATGTTCCATACACTGATGCAATATACATAAGTGAAAGCCACATTTATAATACCTGATACGGTGCTAATGAGACGACACAACTGTGTCTGCATCGATAACTGCCTAACTACCCATTTTGCCAGACAACATCATCCCCCCCCCCCCAAAAAAAAGAAAAGTCGTCTCCTGGTGACTCAAAACTAACAAAATAAGGAGATAACATACAAACATAGAAACAACATAGACTAAGGAGAAGGTTGCATCCCTGAAGTGTTCTGCTGCCAGCGTAACTCATAAACTTGATTAGTGTGGATGCGTAAGTCCTTCTACATCTATGTTAACTTCCATTGCCTCCTTTAGGAGAAGTGCTGCCTCCATAGCCTGGGCCTGGGCTCTTTGCAATCCTTGTTCGGCCGCTTGCAATCTTTGTTCGACCTTCTCCTTATCTCGCAAAAGCGTTGCTTGCTTAGCTGCCCATGCTACTTGCTAGCTAACCAATTCAGCAGCTAACTTCTCTCAAGTTTCTATCTCGATTTCCGTAAACCTCACCGCTGCAATCCTCTTTGTTTCCCTATCTGTTTCTACATGTCGATGAGCATAGTAGACATCTTTATATGCCACTACTATCTCATGTGCCAACTTCTCCATACTAGTATTGCATGGTCCTAACTCAGGCTTTGTAGCCCAATCAGCCAACATCTTCGGTGTTTTCATTGTTGGCCATCCCCTGGCCTCAAAGTAAGAGTGAAAATGCTTAGGATAGACCCCCAAATATAGGCTCGAACCAAATGTAACTCCTTCCTATAGGTCAAAGCCTAATATCCAATGATTTGTCCTCTCTCCAGCACAACCCCTAGGGCTTTGAGGTATGCCTTACATCTATCCTCATCCGACCCATAATCCTCTTTTCCCACAGCGTCGACATCCCACTCCATATCTGTATCCATCTTTGCCTCTTCTGTGGTAGCCATGTCCATAACCGGTGTGGCCTTCTCATCTCTGAGCACATCCTTGGACTATGGTACTCCCACCTCTTGTGGCTCTAATCTGGTAGCTACTCCTGGGGATACCTCTCCCTGCCTCCGGGACTAAATGGAGGAACCGACCTCTACATGAATGAGTTAGAACTACTATCTAAAAAATACTCTGGCTCTTTCCATCACCTCAACCTTCTCTGGTTGTGCTACCTATGTTTGTGCTATTTGCATCATCTCAATGCTCTAAACTAGCTGTGCTGGCTAGGCCTCGGCCAACAAGATGAAGATATGGTGACAATAGCATCATAACCGATCACATCTAGTCGAACCTAAGGTTTGGGCTCGGGCATGTGCATCTCTACTAACTCTACTACTAGCACTGCTGGTGTACCTGGATTTGCTGAAATGTGCGGTGGAGTCATAACAATTGTGGTTTCTGTCTTGGCCATCGGTGGAATCATGATAACTGGCACATGCCTCTAGCCAAATGGAGGAAAAAGTGAGGTAGTGGTTGTCAAGTGTATCGAAGTTGGCAATTGGGGAGGGATGAAAAGTGCGGACCCTCTAACTGCTACATCGCTCCCACCCTCCGTTGAGGTACTATCTTCCTCAGAATCCACCCCACTGCTCTTTGTGGTTTCCTCCCTTCCGCTCTCTGTGTCGTCATATGCATCCAACCCCTGCAATACGCTCTTCTGACCAGCCGCGGTTCCACCCATATCTAAATGCCTCCAATAGAATACTAGAGGTTCTCCTAGTGCCAATTTTCCCCTCGGTGGAACTTCAAAGTCATTTGCTGGAACTTGATGAAGGGTTGCTTCCAGAAACAAGCTGATGGCATTATGTGGTATGAAAAATGTTTGATGTTGTAATGTCATAAACTCCTCCATTCTATCTGCGAGGATCATGGCCCAATTATACACAGGTACCATTCATGATGCCGTTCATGAATTTAATTTGAGGCAAGGCAATATTTGAGGCCCTACTCGCCCCTGTTAAACTGCTTTTTAATACATCCATAATACATCTCCAATAGTCCTCTTAGGTGAAATATTGTCGTAGTCCTCAAATCTTGGTACCTTTCACCATAGACTCCAATTCCTCTAGTGTGAGGTTGTGACCCACCAATTTTACCCAATATTCCTTGCTTGTGATTCTTGGTCAATACTTTGTGACCTCCTTGGCCAGGAATGTCAGGTACCTTGCTAAAATCTCAAACTTTGAAGGAGATTGTCATTCGATGCTTCTTGTAGACAAATGTGCTTGTTTGGCTATTTCTGTTGTAGGTTTTGATCATAGTTCTTAGGATTGTCTCAAACAACCTAATGGAAAACACAGGGAGTTGTATTGCCCAATGGACTTGGGCACGGATCGTAATTTGTTTGATTAGGTTTGTATCCGACGTCTCTTGTCACTATCTCTGGCAGTCACTACCATTCAACTCTTCGAACTAAACTATGAGATGTGATAGGTCGGCCTTCACCTTCTGTTTCTTGCTGTTGGCCCTGCAACTTTGACTCCGAAAGCCAACACTCTCACATTCTTTTCCATATTATTTTCCTTCAATTGGTCTTTCCACTGTTTTCTTTTTCCTGTTGACTTATCATAACAGTCTCTTGTTTTGTCTTTTATTGTAACCAAACAAAAAAAATGGTTAGGTTTTTGCTTCTCCTTTTCACTTTTCCATGACTTTCTTCAGCCCTTCGTTTTATTTCCAGCGTCCATGGAATGCTTGCACTAAATGCTTTTGTAAATCCCTCTTTATCATGCAATTCGCACGGGTCTTCTCTTTGTGATGTGCCTAGCGGAGTTCCTCGACACTTTTATGTCCACGATATTCTTTGCCAATTAAATGCGGACACTGTTTTCCTTCTCGTGCTTCTTTGTGAAAATTCAAATCTTCTCTGTAGTCACCCCTTCTTTCTTCCTTTATCTTTACGCAAAATCCTCTTGTGGCCAACTCTTTCACCTATCTCTTAAGTTTTTTTTTCCTTGCTGTGGCACACAACTCCTCGACATATACTTCTTTTGAGGAGTGTCATTCTTCGGACACTCTCTGGCGAAGTGGCCCCATTGGTTACATGCCCAATATTGGATTATGGGCCTTCCCTTGGAATCATACTTTATCCGATTCCTGTTGTCATTGCCGCCCCGTCCTCCTTGTTGGTTGTTTCTATAGCTGCCGGATATGGCATTGTTGTTGCCTTGGGTCTCATTATTAGTGCTAGAAGTGGATGGTTGTTTCTGTGTGAACAATATTTGTTGACTTCTTGTCTTCATGTTGAATGGGCACTCTTTTGTAGTATGATCCAAGATCTGGCAGATATTGCACATTTCCTTTTTAGGGCATTCTCCCTTTGGGTGACCTTTCTCTTTGCAATCCGTACACCATATTTCTCCTTCCTCCATGCGACCAGTGGCTCCCTTCATGGACTTAAACTCCTTCCTCATTTGCTCTAAGTCCTTTTGGAGGGCCTGTACTTTCTTGCTAGGTTCCTCCTCGCTATCTGCGCTACTTCCCACGTTAGAGGACTCATCACTCTTAGAGGAGGATGAGGATTTACTTTTCTTCTTCTCCTTCTTTACTATCTTGCCCTCACTTTCTAAGTTCAAGGCACGGTTGTAGGCATCTGTATATGATGTAGGCGGGACTATCTTCATTTTCCTTGCAAAGTCCAATGTTTCTTTAGTTCATCCACGGCTTGAGTACCCATTCAGCTAAGATCTTTGAGCCTTTGATTGTAGGCTCGAACGGTGTCCTTCTTCCCTTGTTTATAGTTGTAGATCTCCGTGACAACCTCGCTGTCGTCTCATAGTAGTCAGAATTTTGCTTGAAATTCTTTCTTTGGTTCGTCCCAAGCGGAGATCTTCACCTTGTCCATGTTAGAGAACCAATCCACGGCCACTTACCGTGGCTGGAAACTAGTTCAACCACTCGTTGAAATTAGTGACGAAGTTGGCGGTCTATATGGTTTTGCATGTACGACAATGCCGTATGGGGTCTTCCTTCCCATCACCTGCGAACTTCGGGAGTTTTTGCTTTTGAGACATCGTGCTTCTCCTCCTTTGATGACCACTAGATTGTGTCCCGAAACTATTAGGAGTTGGTCCCGATAGGTTACTTTGACCACCGTGCACCGTCCCTCTGACACTTTCTTGTGCCTTGGTGTCTTTTGTTGGCCTTGCCTCCCTTCCTACTTCACGGGTTCCCTCACATAGTGGTGTACGAGATGAATGCAAAAACTGTTCTCTTGTCTCCTCGAGCACCGCTAGCCTGTATCGTATTTCCTCGAGCAACTCCTTGTTGCTCTGTACTCACCATTCCGATGAACTATGGCAACCTTCAACAGTTCTGGCGCCTTTTGCGTGGTTGCCTTCAATCACCCTCGGTGATTCCTTCGACTGCGCCATAGTCCAATCTTCGGCAAGTTGCCTTAGCCGCTGACTTCGCTCAGCTTGGATTAAATCTCCCCGCATAGATTGTAATTCGTCAACATCCTCCCTCAAGTTCCTATTTTTGTTTAAAAGATTGGGCATTTTACATATACCATACCATCATATACAAACAAAATAGAACACTCTTATTTATTTATTCTGTTTTGCGACACTGTGCATCTCTCTCATAGAAATTCTTGAGGGTATCCTGATGGCGTTCCTCACGTTCCACTTCCTCCCTGTGTCTCTTCTTTGCCAGGTATGCTTGTGCAATCAAACGGGGGAGTTGGTCTAAAAATCTGTTTGTGGTTGGGCTTGCGTGCATAGCCTTCCACACATTGTCTGGCATAACCTTGTTCTCCACGGCTTCTCTATGTACGAAGGTTTCTAGGCTTATGCGGTACAAGATGTGAAAATTTTGGGCTACCTCGTGCTCACCTTCTAGAATTTCTATTTCGTCATCCTCATTCATTTTTCGGTTGTCTTGTATGATTACTCCCATTTATCCTCGGCCTTCCACACTACTCCAGATTCGAACTGGCAAGGATGCCAAATGTTCAGCTCGTAGGTGAATAGGAAAGAAACATGTAAATGACTTAACAAAGTAAAATACTATTCATTCATCAAATGCTTTCCGTACATAACAATAATGTTCCATACACTCATGCCAAAAACATAATTGAAAGCCACATTTATAATACCCGATACGGTGCTAATGAAATGACACAACCGTGTCCGCACCGGTAACTGCCTAACTACCCATTTTGCCAGACAACAGCGTGAATAAATTGAGGAATAGAAGAATTACGAAGTTATCTTTTTTTTGTAAGAATCTACTTTGCAAAGATGCTATTTGATAAGACTCAAGATCTTGGAATATCAAAACTTACATTGTTTGAGGACAATCAATTCTGGGATGGCTAGTTGTGATGTCCTAATTTCTAAGTATTATGCACCTTGGACATTTTCCCTATAGACATACCTAATCCACTGTCTTGGTACTTCTAACCTTGAGTCTTGATTTCTACCATATCATGGGCTCTTGGACTTCTTTGTCTAAGTGTACCCAAAGGGTATTTGGTATCTCAGAACTGTGAATTCCACCATCATTATAGAATTTTGGTTCTTCTTTGCCCTCGTCATTTTGATATTAGGTATGTTGAATCCCCAATCTTTGATTCTTGCTTCTCGTAGTAAGCATACCAAAATGCCATTAATGGCATCAAATGGATGTGATAAGGTTGAGGAAGACTTTTGAATGCCTATTGGAAAATTTGGGCTTGTTCGAGACACAGTTTATGATGAGCATAAGATTATACTGAGGGGGTGAGTGAATCAGTATAAAATTATTCTTTTCCTTCGAAAACTTATTTAATCACTTCACGATTTAGTCAAACTAGCACATATGCAAAATCCAATAAGGAACAAAACAATAAAAATACAATTTATGTGGAAACCTTTGTGGGAGAATTCAATGGCAAAATACTACTTTTACTAATCTTCCTTTTACAAATTTTGTTGGAACCAACCTACTAGAGGCACCAATGCCTCATTCAATTTGTGAGCACCAAGCCACTGGGAGCACCAACTCCCACTTCTGAATTTGTGGGAACCAATGCCTGCACTACGAGGTATCAACATCACCAATATTAAGTACACATCTAAATTCTGCTATGACTTTGATCACCAATCTACAATGAATCTTCTTATGAATCTGCCGCAAACTGATTTCAAATTTTTAAATATTGGAAAAATTCTGATCATAAATCTCCTATGAAATCTCTCTCCTTTACCCAATCTGTTATTATGCTGATCATAATAAAACTGATTGTTTTCTTCTTATAAGTCTGCCAACAAGCCTGTTATACCCACATTGTCTTTTACTCCACAACACACCTCATCAGCCTGCTGGTGTATATCAGAGATGTCTTCTTATCTTGCACACTCTCCATGCCCTCCACAACTTCTTGATCATTATTTATATCTTCATGCTTCCATAAAGAGAAGCATCTCTTGTAAGAGATATGTCTTAAAAAAGTTTCTACCTTTAGTTAATAATTAAACAACACAAGTTTTGTCTTTAAATAGAAATTGCTACCATTCTTGGATTGCTGCCTTGTTTGTGATCGCTGCTTTTGGTAATCACTTCTTGAAACAAAATGCTACCTTTGTTGATGCTCTCATATGACGATCACTGCTATTTATGAAGTAATCACTATACTTTTCTTTGAACGCAAGAAAGCAGGAATGAGGTTGTGTGAAGTGAGGAGGAGATTATACAGGGGACAATCGTTAATGTGCGGAATGGGTATTATAGAATTGATCACAAGTACAAAGATTGATAATGTCCTTGAGTTACTAGATGATTGAATACTGAAAATGCATATGAACATAAATGGGTAGCTGAAAAAATATTATAGTTGCAATTAATGATGATGATGGTAGATAATTACGAGCACGATTTAGATCTACATATAGAAGAGATCTCCAGAGATGGTCGCCAAATGCCAATGACATAGAATACATTACTTTCATACCCAATACTTCAATTACATGTGCCTTAGACAAGATCCGAGCAAATACAAACAATCTCCAAATAACGATTCACAGATCTGGCACACAGTGAAATTTCTGGATGATATTTCCAACAGAAGAATAGGGTGGCACTAAACCATTGAAACTGCAACTAGTAGAGTAGGGAGGGTATTCCACCTCTGAAACTGCACAGGACAATCCCTCAGCCTTCAGCGTCCAGAAATACAAAGAAGAGTCAAATCTAATCCATGATGCCTTCAAGCTTCCCAAAGGATTACAAATAGGACCTTGGCCAACAGAGTTTAATTATTATTTTATTATTTGGTCCCTTTATTAATTAAATCGATCAATTAAATAATTCCTTGTGATATTATTTAATTTTAGGACCATTTAATTAATTAACCTAATTAAAATATTTTATTAAAAATTGGGGACATCACAGGGAATTAGATCATGGTTAGCCTGCATCTTTAAAAAAAAGCCTTGTCCTAACATTGACATCAATGACAAACAATCAAATAGTTTATGTATAAATGCAGATGGTTGTTAATGAAGAGGGCATGGTTTTATATATACGACCTTGTAAAGATGTTGCTAGCAAGCATGGGTGGACCTTTATATTTGTAGACGACCCTTGTTCTCCTCCTAAGACCATTTAAGGTAGATATGTGTGATTTTGTGCCCCACAATCAACCTTCAATCTCTATATCATCCAAACACCCTCATTGGTTGAGCCAATCTATCCGACAAACCCTTACTATAATTTGTAGAGTTGGAGCACTTGTGTCCAACTATCAGATTTCAAGACAAAACCCTTGGGGCTTAGAGACTAGTGGATTAGTTGAAAACCCTTTGATTTCCTAAAGGAAACTTTATTTAAAGGTTGCTTCTACAGTTCAAGTTTGCAGAATTTCAACATTGTATGCATTTCAGCATTTTGGGTTCTTAAGGAATGTTTTATTTATTTGTAGTAGTTTTGTGATATTCAATGATATGAAGTAGAAATAACCTATTTGAATGCACTATTCAGTCCCAATCTGTTCTAAATGTACAAATCTGAAATATCCCTAACCGGATATTTACTCTATTTCCTTTTCTCCAAATAACATTCAGAATATAAAAATGTGAAGTTGCATTATAAAACCAGTGATATAAAACCTAGGAAATATTCTGAAGTTGTTTACCTGGTTATTTTGTCAAAATTGATTTTCAAAACTTAAATCATAGGCATATGTATTATGAACCACAATAGAAATCAGTAGATTCTCCAATAAATATAAACCCGTACTTTTCAGAATAATGTTCAGGATTTCAAGCATATAAAAATGCATTATAGACCCAAATACAAAACCGGAAAATTCTCATAAAACTCCTTAAACAACGTTATTGCATTATACAACAGCAATACAATAACCAACACTAAAAAATCCGATCTTAGATATAATTTAACAGTCAAATTAGAATACTAGAATAAGAACCTTTAAGTGCATATGAAACACCTGAATTGATGTCTCTTGGACAATGGGTTTGCATCCACTGTCTGTTGGTGTAAGGGGCTACGTCCTCATACTAGCTAAAAGCTGAAGCTTTCCAAATATTCTCACAAGAGAGAACTGAAATTTGGAATAATACAATCAAGCATGCCCAAATGAAAGAGTCTCTTCTCCTTTTAACCCCACAGCTTTGACTCTTCGACTTCCCTTTTGGCATTTCGTCTTATCTCTCCTTGTCCTTTTGTCCACTTTGTAATACTAAATTGACTCTATATTTTGAGTTCAAACTCTCAAAGTTAATTCTAACTTTATATAAAATATGCCTTTATTATTTCTAATGTCCCCAAAAGGAGACATTACAAATCTCCCCTCCTTAAAATTGTTTGTCCTCAAGCAATCAGTACTAGGATCCCGTACGTATCTACAAGTAGACCTGCAACCCAAACTGAAAGCAAACCCAGACACACTGCGAAGCAAGGTGTCACTTTGTGACCCATCCATCAACCCGATCCCTAGGTCCCATATAAAACTATGAAATATCATTGCACCTGTAGACTGTACAACTTTGCTTATCCTTGCATCCACTCTCAAACTGAGCATAATTATAACCAACTCCTCAATAAGCCATAGTTGAATATTGTCAACACACGGATCCCAAACCCTATTGTCATAACTAGCCAATAAGATAAGGTAGAAATGTATCAATGAACCATGCATAACCCATAGATAGTGGCAACCCGACCAAAATAGATGATGAAATACACAAGCCGCTCAAAAATTGAAAGGAACACCCTGGGCGCATCAAATACTATACTGTCATTATCAATCTAGAGAACCTCTTGGTACATAGGTACTATGAATAAGAATGAAGCTGAAAGAGCATTCCCTAGATCAACACATAACTCTCCTCAATACTATACCAAAAACTATCCAAAGGTTGATGTATAAAATCCAACCAACTCCTGTATGGTGTGAAATCAGGAACCCTATGTGGACTGATCCAATGATGCACAACCGTAGTCAAATCACCACTCCCATCCTGTGACCTGGTTTCACTGTTAAGAACTGTAGCTTGATTCGAATCTCTTAAGTCAAGATCATCCTCTTCTTGGAATCCAAGAGGAACTCTCTCCTCTACTTTAAAAAGTGGGTTATTGGAAAACCAAACAGCATCTAGCTCAAACAAAGGGTTCTCTACAAACTAGATGTGATCTGAAGTTTTAATACTTGATCGTTTGGGGCAGCTATCCAAGTCAAATGTCTGCTGAATACTATCAAGTTCATCAATGACTTCTTGGGAAAACTCCTGCCTCACTTTTCCTTCATTTTCTCAAGAGTGATCCATGATCGTGATCTGATTTTCTAGCTTTCTGAAGAGAAAATTGAGTTTCATTCAATGCCTCATGAGCATACTTAAGCTCCCTATTGAGCTCTTCAATCTCATTCTTTTCTCTATTTGACTGATCAACATGTATTTCAGCAACCTTAAGAATATGATCGCTTTCGGATAGCAAATATAAATAATCTGATTTCATAGCTTCTAGAGCTGTTTTGATCACCTATAAATCAGCAATAGGATAAACTCCTTCCACTTCCCTTTGAGCCTTCCTATAGAGATTTTCAACCATCTTGTGAGTGCTGTCATAACATACCAAAGATGCCACAACCATTTCTTTGTTAACCCTCATCTGGTTTCTAAATGCATGCATTTCATTCGTTTGGGGCAGCTATCCAAGTCATATGTCTGCTAAATACTATCGAGTTCATCTATGACTTCTTGGGAAAACTCCTGCCTCACTTTTCCTTCATTTTCCCGAGAGTGATCCATGATCGTGATCTGATTTTCTAGCTTTCTGAAGAGAAAATTGAGTTTCATTCAATGCCTCATGAGCATACTTAAGCTCCCTATTGAGCTCCTCAATCTCATTCTTTTCTCTATTTGACTGATCAACATGTATTTCAGCAACCTTAAGAATATGATCCCTTTCGGATAGCAAATATAAATAATCTGATTTCATAGCTTCTAGAACTGTTTTGATCACCTGTAAATCAGCAACAGGATAAACTCCTTCCACTTCCCTTTGAGCCTTCCTGTAGAGATCTTCAACCATCTTGTGAGTGCTGTCAGCTAGTTTCTAAATGTATGCATTTCATTATCATGTTGATACAACTCAATGTCTTGTAGTGTCATCTTGGATTGTTCCTCTAAATTCTTGTCATGAGCGTAGGAAATATATGGTTCATCACGCAAAAATTCTAATCTACAATTACCTCGTGTGCAACTATCTTCATCAGCCTGTTTGTCAACACTAACTTCCAATTCACCAACATAAAAAAATTGCACCTTGTGTAACATCTTCTACAGGGTCCTTGGAAAGTTGTAAAACTATGGTAGTTGACTACTCTTCTTTTTCAAGAACCTCTGTTTGCTGATCATGATTTTTTGGAAATTCCTAGTACACATTTTTGCCTTGGACACTTTGCAAGAAGATCTTGAACCAATTCCAAATACTTTCTCTTTGCCATCTTAGTCTTATTTTGCTGCTCTAGATTAAAATCCAAGTAATCGTTGAATGATAAATTATTTTGAATTCAGGTAAGATGTTCTTTATACTCTCTATAAATGTCGAGTATTTCTGCTCTTATAACGGATTATGAATTCTAGGCTAAGTGCTCTTTTAGTTTTATAGTACCTTTCAAGATTTTGTTCAAATCTTTTCCCATTTGTCATGTCCCCTCTTTAACTCCGTCTAGCAGAGACTTGTGAGTCAGCTTATTATGGGGTCTTGTAGGCTAACAGGGTTGGATAGAGACCTAGTATGGTTATACAGTGTTGGGGATTTGGTGTTTTGGCAGTTGTTATTCAGTTTGAAAATGTTCTTCGTTTTTAGGAGGCAGTTCCTAAAATTAGGGGTTATTCCTACTTTTTTGGAGGGATGATCAGGCCTAGGGTTGGTTCTCCATGAGATGATTCCTTGAGTTAAGTTTCAGAGAAATAGGGTTTGTTTCCTAAGTTTTAGGAGCATCCCTAGATTTTAGGGATGAGATTGCTAGTGGATCCTTGATTTTCGACTTCAGTCACAGATAGGTGACAGGATGATTTCATAGTTTGTGGTGTCTTTGGGGCATTTTCTAGCTACTTGGGTTATATATTTAATATTTCCTAAGTGTTTAATATTTAAATAAGGCTAAGTTATAGCTATTTTGGAGTAATAAGGGGTTTTTGGCCTCATTTGGATTTCTTATCCCTTGGTGTAATAGCTCATTGGAAAGGTCTTGAACTTTTCTAAATATTTCTCTTTTGACTCAGAGCATTTCGGTGAATGAATTTCTTTCTATTGGGGAAAAGGTCTTTTTTGGATACTTGACCACTTTAAAAATGAGAAATATATTATTTTATAACCCAACACCACATGGAGATACTTTTAGGGTTCAAGCTAAGTTTGATGGGTTATAAGGAAGTAAAGACAAAGTTCGAAGGCATTATTGACATATTACATCTTGGATTTGTGTTTTGGGCTATGATTGAGCTTTTAGCATTTGGGATGCCGACCCCACTTGCTTTACTTGTTTGGGACGTAGCCCCCGAAACAATAGTTTGGATTCTTGTAGTCAGAAGCATCTTGGAGATTGTGCATTGTTTCTTCTGGGGAGCGCAGTATTGAGTCAGAGTTTTAGCTAGGGTTTGGGCACTTTGCAGCTGTACGGCCGTGCCTGGCAGCCATATTCTTTCCCATGCGCAACATTTGAGAGCTGGATTCTGGCTGTAGCTTCCTTCTTGGCTCATATTTCACATTCACGCCTTTAGGTTGGCCTTATTCTTGGTTGTAATTATCTGGATATTATTGTAAATCTTCATCTGATTACTTATTAAGCATATATTCAAAAAAATCTGCTTGAAACGATTTTGCTTTAAATGTATTTGGAATACATTTTCAGAACTGGTTCATGTTATTGTACTTTTGTTATTACTTATTGAAAAATCATCAAAAATATAAAACAATCAAACCCTTCTGCAACTTTTGTCTAGTTCTGCAAGAAAATTTTAATAAACAGGGAAAATAAATTTAAAAATATAAAATTACAGTAGATCAGTAGAAGAGATCCATCAGGGATCTTTCAGTGGTATCAGAGCTTGATCTTGCCAGCCTGTGGATTTGATTACAAATCTATGCATCCAAGAGCTGAGATACACAGATTTTATATGCGCAGGAGAGCTCAACTTGAGCAAGGGTTTGGAATAGACCAGGAACCTATTATGGTAGAAGAACAGGTGGGCGGCACAGGGAATTAAGATGATGAAGAGAGAGATGGTGCGGACCCTATTCATTACTCAACCTAAGGTTGCTTAGGTTTTAGATAGATTACAGGATACCTTGGAGCGTTTGGAGATGGGTGGACACAGAGGTAGGCAAAGTAGATTAGTTTCAATGGCTGGTAGTTAACGCAGCCATCAGTCCCATTCTTCAGTTGGGAGCTCCCTTCATTCCTCTAGGCAGCATTGCCATCGTAGACATACTACAAATAAACCATTGCTTCCTCAATTCATACCAGGTGAACGGCCAGCGCAAGTGGAACCACCAGAGGTGTGGTTCTAGGAGTCAGTTTTGGTGGCCACAGCTGAGTGGAGAGCTCTACCCCCTGAGGTTAGGGATGTCTTCCCTCTTCCCCAATATTGTGCACAACATAGAGATACAACTAGGTTCAAAGGAGATCGTGGTTATAGACCACCACAGCAGCAATAAACCTATGACCTCAATAGAGCTATTGGGAAGATCACATTGGCTACATATAATGGCTCAGGAAATACGAGTGCACAAGCTTGGGTTCACAAGTTGGATATATATCTTTCATTACAGCCCATGCCTGAGAGTGAGGCTATTCAGTTTGTTGTGTTGCATCTAGAGGGGATTGCCTATGATTGGTGGCACCATGGATTGGTTACCCAGGATCACACCTTAATACATTCCTATATTGAGTTCACTGAGTGACTCATTACACGGTTTTACTGTAAGGATACAAAACTTTACTATAGAGAGTTGGCTCATTTAAGACAAACTGGTCATGCGGAAGTTATATTAATGAGTTCTAGCGTATTGCCATTATGGTATCTGATATGCTCCAGAAGCGTAGTGTGACGCTATTCATTGAGGGATTACAGGACAAGCTTAAGGGATTGGTTCACGCTTTCTTCCACTCTTAAGGATGCTATTGATGTGACATTGAGACTGGACACCACTCCTACTTGTCCATCGGATAAAATGTCAGTCAGAGATTCACGGCCTCCACAGAAGGCTAACACCTCATAGTTTAGGAATGGTCAGTTAGCTAGACCTCCTAGGATGGACCTAGAGACACAGAATGATTTGAGAAGGAAGAAACTATGCTTCTCATGCAAAGAACCTTGGGAGCCTGGGCATCGTTGCATGGGTAAAGGAAAGGTTCATTTGTTTGAGGTGACTTCTGAGTTAGGAGATGAGGATGTGCCCAACACTAATATTGAGGGTAGTTCGGAGGATGTTGAGCAGGTACAGACATAGATGGAGTTAGATACCCCTAAGCCCATGGCGTCAGCCAAAGTAGCTATGGCTACTCTCTCCAGCTATCCTAAGTTTCATGCCTTCCGGTTGAGAGGTACACTAAAGGGCAAGTGGGTCACAAGCTTGGTAGACACAAGTGCTACACAACTTTATTGATTAGAAGTTGGTTGAGAGGAGTGGGCTACAATGTGAGGAGTTTGGTGGTTTCGAAGTGAAGGTGGCAGATGGTGCAATTTTGGGTTGCACCAAACGGATTCCAAAGTTTAGTATTCAGATTAGGGATTATACTCTGATCGATGATTTTTATGTGCTTCCTATAGAAGATTATGATGTGGTTTTGGGCATGCAGTGGTTATAGGGTATTGGGCATTACATTATTGATCACCACCGTATGCAGCTAGAGTTCATTTTTGGGGAGGAAGAAGGTTATTTTGAGGGCAGCTTCATATGGTGGACCTAGAGAGGTGACTTCTCGCAGGATGGAGACTATCTTTACACATAATGATTTGCTTTGGGTTACGCATTGTTTGGTCAAGTCCAAAACACCCACACCTCAGGATGATCATGTGTTTCATGTTGACATGCAGTCAGTGATGGATCGTTATGGGAGAGTTTTTGGTGACATCCCTCCCAGAGTGCCTCCAGATAGAGGTTTTGAGCATGGTATAGAGTTAGAGAATGGAGCAAAACCAATAATGACTACACCATATCGTCATCCTAGGGCCTATAAGGATGAAGTTAAGAAGACTATTCATGAATTGTTGGATATGAGTTTCATTTGTCCAAGTTCTAGTCCCTTTGCTTCCTCTGTAGTGCTTGTTAAGAAGAAAGATGGGACTCTACGGATGTGTATAGAGTACAAAGTGTTGAACAAAAGGACAATCAAGAACAAATATCCTATTCCACGGATTGATGACTTGTTGGATGAGCTTCATGCAGCTATTTACTTCTCTAAGATTGATCTTTGCTCATGCTACCATCAGATATGTGTACGAGTAGAGGATGTACACAAGACTGCCTTCCGTTGTCACTATGGACACTACGAATTTCTGGTAATGCCCTTTGGCCTTACCAACGCACCAGCTATTTTCCAGTCATGTATGAACCATATCTTCAAGAAGTAGTTCAGGAAGTTGGTTCTAGTATTTTTTGATGACATAATGATTTACGTTCGTACTTGGGAGGATCATATCAGACATTTTGAGGAGGTACTTAACATTATGAAGAGTCAGTCTCTATTTGCTAAGCTATCCAAATGTGAGTTTGGATTGAGGGAGGTATTATATTTGGGTCATGTGATCAGTGCTGATGGGGTGAAGGTGCATGAGGAGAAGATTCAGGCGATTAAGAATTGGCCTAGCCCTCAAAACATTACTGAGTTACGTGGATTCCTTGGCTTGTGTGCTTATTATAGAAGATTTGTGGAAGGTTTCTCTCAGTTAGTAGCACCTTTGACAAATCTCACAAAGAAAGGGGCATTCAGATGGACAAAACTAGCATAGGGGGTCTTTGATAGACTCAAGAAGGTTATGAGTACTTGTCCTGTTTTGGCACTACCTAATTTCTCGCAGCCATTTGTCCTAGAGTGTGATGCTTCGGGCTTGGGTATAGGAGCAGTGTTGATGCAGAATAGACACTCTATTGCCTATGAGAGCAGGAAGTTGCAAAGTAATGAAAGGTTGTACTCCACCTATGATAAGGAAATGTTGGCTATTATGCATGCATTAGCCAAGTTCAAACAGTATCTTGTTGGTAGCAAATTTGTGGTAAGAACTAACCATAACAATTTGAAATATTTCTTAAATCAAACAGAGCTCAATGATCAATAGCAAAAATGGGTTAGCAAAATTCAGGCTTATGACTTCGATATCGAATTCATAAAGGGGAAGAATAATACTGTGGCTGATGCACTCTCTCGAAAACCCTCATTGGCTACCCTATGTTCATTGAGCAAGATTTTAGCGGATTGGAAGGCTCAACTTTTAGTTGAGTACTCCAAGAATCAACATGCTTGTGAGATCATGGAGGGTTTGATAGTGGATGATAGATATAGTGTGGCAGATGATATTATCTACTAGAAGGGTAGGGTTTATCTTGTTTCAGGTTCTCAGTTGAAGGAATTTTTTTTGCATGCTCTCCATATACTCCTACAATAGGACATCTAGGATATGGTAAGACTTACAAGGAGATTTGTGATAGATTCTCTTGGAAGGGTCTCAAAGATGATGTTTTACGCCATGTCTGTGAGTGTATGACTTGTCAGCAGAACAAGTCGGAGCATACCTACCCAACAAGTTTATTGCAGCCCTTACCTAGACTAGAACAGAAGTGGACAGGGATCTCTATGAATTTCATTACAGATCTTCCTCGGGTTCAGGGGAAAGATTGTATTTATGTTGTTGTGGATAGGCTAACCAAGTATGCCCACTTTTTTCCCATTGCATTAGATTTTACGGTATCATAGGTGGCTGAGTTATTTTTTAGAGAGGTTTTTAGACTCTATGGTCTTCCCAAGACCATTGTGAGTGACAGGGACAGTAGGTTCATGAGTTCCTTTTGGCAGGAGCTTTTCAAGCTAACAGGCACTGTGTTGACACCTAGTACTAGTTACCATCCTCAAATTGATGGATAGACCGAAATAGTCAACAAGTGGGTTGAGGGATATTTGTGTAACTATGTGTTAGGGAAGCAAAAAGCATGGGTACATTGGTTGTATTTGGGTGAGTATTGTTATAATACCACGCACCATATGTCCATTGGCATGACGCCTTTCAAAGCTCTCTATGGATATGAGGCATTATCTTTCATTGATTTGGCACTTAGTGACAGTAGAGTACCCATGGCTCAAGATTGGTTATAGGAAAACCCGGATATCATGAGATCTCTCAGGGAGAATTTATAGTAGGCTCAGAATCAGCAAAAGATATATGCTGACAGGCACAGGATTGAGAGAACATTTGAGGTGGATGATATGGTCTTTCTGCGCTTACAACCATATCGACAAATAATCCTAAAAGGGGGGGAGCTGAAAAGCTCCAACCACGTATTTATGATCCATACTGGGTCATCAGGCGAGCGGGGGAGGTTGCATATGAGGTTGAGTTACCACCTGGTAGTAGAATTCATAATGTATTCCATGTATCTTGCCTGAAAAAGGCACTTGGATAGCATATTACAGTTTCACCTGAGTTGCCTCCCATGGATGAGGAAGGTAAATTGATTTTGGTTCCTGATGAGATTTTGGAAGTAAGGGAATGGTGGTTGAGAAGCAGGGTAATTCGAGAGTATTTGGTACGATGGAGAGATCTTCCCATAGAGGATGCCACTTGGAAGGGTGAGAGCATTTTACAGCATCTAGCATTACAGTTGCTTGTGGGCAAGCATCTCCGAGAGGAGAGGACTGTCATGTCCCCTCTTTAACTCCGTCTAGCAAAGACTTATGTGTCAGCTTATTATGAGGTCTTGTAGGTTGACAGGGTTGGATAGAGACCCAGTATGGTTATACAGTGTTGCGGATTTGGTGTTCTGGTAGTTGTTGTTTAGTTTGGAGACGTTCCTTGTTTTTAGGAGGCAATTCCTAAAAATTAGGGGGTTATTTCTACTTTTTAGGAGGGGTGATTAGGCCCAGGGTTGGTTCTCCATGAGATGATTCCTTGAGTTCAGTTTCAGAGGAATAGGGTTTGTTTCCTGAGTTTTAGGAGCATCCCTAGATTTCAGGAATGAGATTCCAGTGGATCCTTGATTTTCGACTTCAGTCACAGATAGGTGACAGGATGATTTCATGGTTTGTGGTGTCTTTGGGGCATTTTGTAGCTACTTGGGTTATATTTTTAATATTTCTTAAGTTAGTGTTTAATATTTAAATAAGGCTAAGTTATAGCCATTTTGGAGTAATAAGGGGTTTTTGGCTTCATCTAGATTTTTTATCCCTTGGTGTAATAGTTTGTTGGAAAGGTCTTGAACTTTTCTAAATATTTCTCTTTTGACTCAAAGCATTTCGGTGAACAGATTTCTTTCTATTGGGGAAAAGGTTATTTTTTGGATACTTGACCACTTTAAAAATGAGAAATATATTATTTTATAACCCAATGCCACATGGAGATACTTTTAGGGTTCGAGCTAAGTTTGATGGGTTATATGGAGGTAAAGACAAATTTCGAAGGCATTATTGACATATTACATCTTGGATTTGTGTTTTGGGCTTTGATTGAGCTTTCAGCATTTGGGACACCAACCCCACTTGCTTTGCCTGTTTGGGACATAGCTCCCAAAATAGAAGTTTGGATTCTTCCAGTCAGAAGCATCTTGGAGATTGTGCATTGTTTCTTCTAGAGAACACAGTACTGAGTCAAAGTTTTAGCTAGGGTTTGGGCATTTTACCCACGTGTCGGTACTTTGCAGTTGTATGACCACACCTGGCAGCCATATTCTTTCCCACGTGCCGCATTTGAGAGCTGGATTCTGGCCGTAGCTTCCTTCTAGGCTCATATTTCACATTCACGCCTTTAGGTTGGCTTTATTCTTGGTTGTAATCATCTGGATATTATTGTAAATCTTCATTTGGTTACTTATTAGGCGTATATTCAAAAAAATCTGCTTGGACTTTGCTTTAAATGTATTTGGAATACATTTTTAGAACTAGTTCATGTTATTGTACTTCTGTTATTACTTATTGAAAAATCATCAAAAATATAAAACAATCAAACCCTTCTGCAACTTCTATCTAGTTCTACAAGAAAATTTTAATAAGCAGGGAAAAAAAATTTAAAAATATAAAATTACAGCAGATCAGCAGAAGAGATCCATCAGGGATCTTTCACCATTGCTGAATGTTATCCCATTATTGTGAGTCTAACAAATAGCTATATTCTGTTCCAGAATTGCCTTAATGTTCCTAAACCTCTAAGTTTGTAGATTGGCATTGGTTATTTGTTTTTTGCAACAAATTTTGAATAATGATGAACTTATCAATATGCAATTGCCAATAGACTGAGTATTTGCACACTACTGCTTTGTTACTACTGGTGTGATGCCAATTAATAATGCTATTAGAAAAATAACTCTCTAGTTATGGGTCTAGAACAACCTTCTAGAACTTAGTCGTCTGATATAAAGTCTTGATTCTTCTTGCAAGAATATGTTTGTAGTGTTACTTTAAACATCATAAGAGCCCATGCTAAGCCTTGCTCCAAATATAATTGCTACTCAGAACGTAGTATTGATAGCAAATACAGAACTTCGGATATAACTGTGATTGCTCCCAGAATTATAAAGTCTCATTGTCGGCTCCAGATTTATATTCCATTGTGCATGGGGTACAATATTCTCCTTCTATATTCATATGTATTAGAATTTGCCAATGGTAGTTGGAATTTCTTTTCCAACATAAATCTGTAGGCACTCCACCCAGTCTCCAAGACCTCCATTACTGCTCATTCCTTTTTGCATAGGTGACCTGATGGCATAAACTTCAGAGGAATTGGACATGTCCAACAGCTTTGTACATTCTATGATGCATCTCAATTCTATGACATTAGAATTCGCAAATGTCTGAATAGACATATTGTGATCATTTAGATCCAAGATTTCTTGATTGTAGAGAGTTTTCGAATTATCACTTACACTTGAAAGATTTTCAATTCCACTTAAGTCCTCTTTCAGTTTCCCTGTGTTTGTTATTTCTTCTAGGCATCAACCCTTGGCAAGTCTCACTATGATCATAGAAATAGCCTATGATGGATCACTTCCTATAATTATTCTAAGATCTTCCAATCTGTTTGTAATCTTCATTCACAACAAAACTTGATTCCCTTTGATTTCCATGTGGATGCAAAAATGACACATCAATTCTATCCAGGCAGCCTCCCACCTGGTGTCTCATCCTGACTGGATTCTTGTTTTCGAATCCTTAAAGAATTGTTGTTTCATCTGAGTCTTCATCAAGATTATGTTTCACGTGGCTCCTTTAACTCATACGCTGGCTTGGTTTTCTTTTTTGTCTTTATTAATGCTACCAAAATCTTTACTTGTCATCAATCCTTTCCTTTCTAAAAAATCGTTCTGCTATGTGTAACTGACAAATTCATTGATGATGTTGGGCACGTTAGTGACTTGTCTATCATGGCCATAATCATCACTGCATCATAAATACTTATTATGGTTCCATATAGCCATATTTGATGATCTCCTCATTCATATGTTATAAAAGAAACCCGTTGACAAGGATGTAATGCCTTGGTGTCACTTCATTTCCGACTTTGTCAACTAGGAGGTGTCCACACACTATAGTCCAAATGTTAGTAACGCGTCAGCTATCAATTCTTGATGGATAATTACTAATGGAGAGTCATTTGCGGAAATCATTATTGAAGTCATGCTTAGAGACGGATATGAAAAACCTTGTGTATTATGCACATAAGCACCTTTTCTATCCTCTCTCATTACCCACTATATGCAAGAGATGCTTCCCTTCTACTGATTCGATTCCAACCTCCCATCGACACAACGTCTGGTTGCTCTCAACTCCGAGGAATATACCATGCAAGTAATAGACGGGATTGGCTCTCGTCCTCATTGTTTATTTGTGTGAGGTGATTTGTTGATTACCTGCTGGGCTCGTATGAGTGACCTGGTGTGCTACCTGACCCGACTCCAACTCCTGCTATCCCGTGATCACCGCTGATTGTTACTGTGATTGGTTGATCTGAAACTGTGACCTCCTTACCCCCTTATGGTCGTTGAAGATCTTCACACTCAAAAGTGCCAAACCTTGACTCACAACTGATATATGCTATTGCGATGCACATACAGGTGAGGTTTGGTTGCCGTGGAATATCAGATCACTGCAAAGAGTTGCCAGCACACCTTAGGAGAAGTATGAGTGACTCGATAGACTACTGCCCTCCCTTCATCACTATCTGCCACCTATTGTAGCCCACACACCTCATCTATACTGTCGGTAATGACAACTGGTTTGAGTTTAATATCTTGAAACCTTGGCTCCCTTTATTTTCCCCTCTTTCGAAGTGTAATCTCCTGTTCGGTTTACTACCTATTGATAATGGTGAACTAACACCCCTCAATGCTATTCCATGCTTCTCTTTACCCTGACTTGCGAACTTCTATTGTAGGTGGATACCCATGGACTGCTGCTAGACGTTACGATCCAGTGCAAGTGGACATAATAGTCACAAAATCATATTCAATTTTCGACCCATGACTTGCACCACCACAAAATATCGAACCCAAATGAAAATGGGATATTTGTCAAATGTTTTGCACAAATATTTATTCCATACATCTCCCCATTAAACGCCCAAGGCCCACAATTACCTTTGATGGAAAATAAAGCTTTATGTTACTTAGAATATGTGCCAGGCCTATTTCAAACCCCTAATAAATATGAGTTTGTAGACGTATAAAGCCCAACAAGAAACCTTCGAAGTATAGTATTTTGTTTCAATACCAAGAGTCCCTTTCTTCTTCTTTTTTTCTCTGCTTATTAATTGGCCCACTATTCTGAGTGCAATCTTTTCAGCCAATACTAAGAACAACTCCATGATTCTGTCTTATATAACTCTACAAGATGGCAGGATTTTAGCTCTGATTCCATTGAAATACTTCTAACCAGATATTTACTCAATTTCCTTTTCGCCAAATAACATTAAGAACATAAAAATGTGAAGTCGCAATATAAAACCAGTCATATAAAACCTAGGAAATATTCCCAAGTTGTTTACCCGGTTATTTCCTCAAAACTGATATTCAAAACTTAAACCATAGGCATATGTATTACGAACAACAATAGAAACCAGTAGATCCTCCAATAAATATAAACCCGTTCTTTTCAGAATAATGTTCAGGATTTCAAGCATATAAAAATGCATTACAGACCCACAATACAAAACTAGAAAGCTCTCATAAAACTCCTCAAACAACGTTATTGTATTAAACAACAGAAATACAATAACCAGCACTAACAAATTCAATCTTAAATGCAGTTTAACAGTTAGATTGGAATACTAGAATAAGAACCTATAAGTGCATATGAAACACCTGAATTGATGTCTTGTGAACAATGGGTTTGCGTCCACTGTCTGCCGGCACGAGGGGCTACGTCCTCATACTAGCTGAAAGCTGAAGCTTTCCAAATACTCTCACAAGAGAGAACTGAAATCTGGAATAATAAAATCAAGCATGCCTAAATGAAAGAGTCTCTTTCCCTTTTAACCCCACAGTTGTGACTCTTCAACTTCCCTCTTGGCATTTCATCTTATCTCTCCTTGTCCTTTTGTCCACTTTATAATATTAAATTGACCCCATTATATTTTGAGTTCAAACTCTCCAAGTCAATTCCAAGGTTATATATAATATGCCTTCATTATTTCTATTGTCCCAAAAAGGGGACATTACAAGATCTATTTAATTTGCCATGGGTATATTAAGCAGTTCATATGAATATGTTGGTTGACATAATTATGCTTTTGTGTTGGATCTACTAGCATTCCATCCTTACAGATAATAACAGGGTCCAAAAGTTTATCAAATGACATCATCAAAGGAAATATCTTGAGATATAGCACAATGCTCAAGTGCCTGCACCTTTCATTCATGAAGCCCTGTGAATTTATATGCTGCATCACCATTCTATAAGTTGGCCAGTTGTCACAATAAAGTTGTAGGCATTTATGCTAAGTTACGACTCTTATATAGGTCTAAATTTGTATATGCGAATTGACAATTCTTTTTGGCTTCAGTTTTGGTTCCGCGCACGCGTGCACACACACATTGTTATATTATAATCATAGGTTAATGTTCATTCATTATTGGTTCAATCAAACACAAAATAACAAAAAGTTAGAAGCATGATACTAATAAATCGATAATTTAAAAGACCAGTGAGGGGAGCTTATTCAAAAGAAAACAAATGGACCTTCCCAAAGCATGCATGAGAGGTGGCCAAGAAACAGCACTATAGTGTCTCTAATGGTGATGGTTTCATAGGAAGGTATCTATAACTGGCCATAGCAGAAGGAAAGAAAACAATGCAAACTCAAAACATAGATACTTTTTATTCAGGTGGCGCCAGACCAGGATATAAATTCCATAACACCGATAGCAACCATCCAAGCAACAAGTAGATCTTCAAGTGGAGTCTAAGGGCATTCTACCAGCCATAAATATCTCCGAACATTCATGAGCAGAAAGAGAGGGAAAAAAATTGGAGGTCTGGTGAGTGAACTGCAGAAAACCAGTTAGTGGAACCCTGGAAGGACTGGCTCAGAAGCAGAACCAGCATCAGACCAGAACCAGTTTCCGAGCCAAAATACAGGGACCTGGTATCTTAGCATTTATCAATAAAATCTTTTAATGGAGTGCAGTATTCAGTCCATATCTGTTGTAGATGTGCAAGTTTATTTAATTTGTTATGTGTATTTTAAGTAGTTCGTATGAATATTTTGGTTGAGATAATCACACTTTTTGTTGGATCTACTAGCATTCCATCCTTACAGACATTAACAGGGTCCAAAAGTTATTAAATGGCATCACAAAAGGAAATATCTTGAGATATAGCACAATGCCCAATTGCCTACACCTTTCGTCTGTGAACCTTAGCAAATTTATATGCTGCACCATCATACCATAAGTTGTCCAGTCCTCAAGATAAACTTTTAGGAATTTATAAATAAGATCTTTTAATTCACAAACTATTGTACTCAAGAAAACTATTGGTGCATTTTTCATGTTAAAATGCATAACATTGTATGCTGAATTGCTTCATTCTACTGTAATTTTGGTTTTTCCCCCTTGATCTTCATTGGTAATCTGATCTTGTTCTAACCTATACTTTTCTGCTTGCTTCTCCATGTGGAATTTCTTTTGTAAATGGCATAGAAAGCAGGTTTGTCATGCATCCATCATGATGAAGGTTACTCTCCTTACTAAAAACACACACACACACAAGACAGAAAGGAAAAAACAAGAAATTGCAAGAACACAAACACTTGCATTCTATTATCTTCAATGAAAGGACATTACAATATTCAGAAAATGACATGGCATAGGCATATGGGGAGTTTTTCATTATAATAATCTGCAAGCAAGAGCCACCATATGCACCATCAAAACTCCTTGATAACCCTTATTTGTCTTCTTTATATTGGGGAGTTTTACCACACTAGAAGGTTCTGAAAATTTGTAGCCCCCTTTATTGTGGCTGACCAACTTTATACTATTCCCCCCCTACATTGGAATATGCTGAGAATATGCCCCAAACGGGTTTTGGCACTCATTGGAAGTTTTGAAGGGATTTTACTTTTTCTCCTAAAGTAATGCAACTTCTAGAGACCATATCTTGTGAACCGTGTACCTGATTAACCACCTTTTGGAAACCTCGCGAAGCGCTCTAACACCTGACTTCGTGAAACACCATCCCAAAAATGTTTGATCCCCTTTCAGAGCCTCTAAAAGCCCTCAAACTGAGTTCAATGTTTTTGTACCACCCTGTCAAAAGCCTAAAAGCCATCACACCTACAAGGAAAGATAGAAGGATCCAAATCTATGTAGACTACAAAGTGTTGAATGATGTGATGCAGGAGCATCTAGGGTGTAAGAGCGATCTTGCATCACGCAAAAATATTGTCTAGTTTTTTAATAATTTTTATCTTTGGGCATGGTCATTATCTTTGGCCAGTTTACTATTTTTAGTGGGTTGGTTGTTTGAGCACAGATTGTTCCAGTCGCTTTCCTAGAGATTCATTTTGAATGTGTAAGCTTGTCGGTAAAGTTTTGAGGCAAGTTCAGATTTGGTTTTGAAGATATTAGTTTTTTTGTCCCCAAGCCGATGGATACCCAGATTAGTGATGCTATATGTAGAGGCATATTACATTGCAGGTGTTGTGACTGGAGGGTACAGTGCGAACTCCTTTGAGTAATTAGGCTGCACTTAATTCCATCATCATGGGCTCCCTTTTGATACATTTTGGGTCTGCTGGAACTTTTTTTGCATCATATGGCTGTGAGTTCCTTGCTGATGTTGCTGCATCAGCATCTTCGAGCAGAGGTAACCACAGTGGAGAATCAATAGACCCATACTTCAGTTTTTGAGGGAAGTCTATGAAAGATATAGATGTAATGTGGACTCTGAGAAAGGTTTCTGATGACCAATGCTGCTGTACAGAGTTTGGTAACAGTATTAAGGTGTATTCCATATATTTCTGTGCACAGAAATTCTGAATAAATTGATATTTTCTATCTGAATAGATCTTTGAAATTCAGTATTTATCTTCCATTCTTATTGATCAAGTGTGTACATTCCTGGTGGGACTTTATGTATCCAAATTACCATCTTTCATTTGCAAATTGAAACTTCATACCACACTTCTGTTCCACAAACTGTTGACTCAATAGTGAATGCTGGAAACCCATTCAGGATATTTCATTGTTCATGGCACATGCTGGTCTAGTTGTGATTTGCAGAATGTACTTTATGGTTTATTTCCATGTAGCTTGTACACCCATTTGGGCTGTAATTTACTAGCATGCGGGGTTGATCTTGTGACAAGAGAAAGTTTAATATGCATAAGACTATGTACAATTTGTACATATGCAAAATTCTTCTCAGCTACTTCATATTCACTCTAAACCACCTTTCCAACTACGCATCACAATAACCTTTTTCGCTTAGTTCATATTCACTTTGGAGCCACCTTTCCAAACTCACATCATAATCATCCTCTGATGTGTTGCCTCAAACCAACAACTCATCATGAGTCAGCTGTATATAACTGCCCTTGCCTTTGGTGAGTTTGTAAAACTCTCCACATCTTTATTTTCAATCTGAACATATTCAATATATGTGGGTCCTCGCATACCATCAAGTGGTATTAGCACCCTTATTTTTGTTCTTAGAACTCATATTTCATGCTTGAACTAAACATTTGCACCAGCTGAAAAACAATATGGCCTTCCTTATAATACTGGATAATGAATTGCTTCAACCATAATCAGTATTTTGAAATGATATGAAATATGACCCCTTCAATACTGACTCCACATCTTGTAGAACATCCAAGAGGTGTTCCCAAGTTATATCTTCCATGTATAAGATGCATGGTGACTAGTGCAGAGGCAGTTGACCTATAGTCATCCGAGATTTCTTTGAGGACTTTCATTTTAGAAGTTGTATCCAACACAACATTTTGCAAGTAACATCAATTCAAAGAAAGAGTTAAGTACACATTTTGTCTCATATTAGGCATCATTTATACACAACCCATGTCTTGGTATGTAATTTACCTTTCCAACTGCTAATGTTTTCTCTTAATTTCCATTTCCAAATAAAACCTTGCTCTATTGTTTAAGTTTCTCCTTGCATAAAAACCCAATGAAATATTTCATTTTATTTCTAAAAGAAAGTTCCCTCTATCCACCATTGTTTTATGAGTGCTTTCTTGGAGTCCCCAAGCCATGTCAGTTCCAATAATAAGGAACATTGCTTGGTCTAGAAGCATAGGGACTTCAAATGATCCAAATCAGTCCAATGATTGAGCAATTTTGTTATGGATAAATTCATGATTCCCCAATATGAACTTATCCAACTACTCTACTACAAAGGCCACATAGTCCTCTTGTTCCATGTGCACACATATTTTGTAGATTAAATCCAAAGGTATTGTGAATATGGGGAAATGATTATCTAGAAGGCATTATGTAATGTTCCTCACCTGATATAACGATGATTCACCCCTTCAATGGTGAACTCAAGTCAATGTGTAGTATTCAGAGGTGTATGGTAGGGTGTCTTGGCTGTATGGCTAAGAGGAGATGAAGTCATAGGTGTGTGTATAAAGGGCGATATTGGAGGGAGGATTGTTGGGCGTATGCTTTGAGAGGCTGCACGACAAGAAGGGGAGAGATATAAATTGTACGGTGGATGTGGATGTGACAGGTGTACGGTTAGAGGGTATATCCACTATGTGGAGAATAGAGGGGAGATGATGTGCAGTGAGTTGGTCGTACAATAGTGGGAAGTGTTGTGTTTGTAATGAGGAGGAGCTAGTAGTCAACATCAGTGGAACAAGCCCAATTGGATAGGCAGTAAGTAGTTGTATGGGCAGTAGGCAATTGTATGGGCAGTAAGTAGTTGTACAGGTATAGTCATGAAGATCGTACAGTGATTGAAAGTGAAGTATGGTGTTGGATAAGAGATGATGGTCGTACCAAAGTGTGATGGGTCATACAGAAGGTGTTTGGCATGCAGGAGGGGTACAAAGTTCGAACTCTATCGTTGGTTGGATGAGTTTGCCAATGCTAGGATAAAGGTCTAGTATGAGACTCAACGATGCCAAAATGGATATCAGTCAATTGAACACCAGATATATATATATATATATATATATATATATATGCGATTTGTTGTTGAAACATAAAATTATATTTGCACTCAAAGATGACACTTAAATTTTCCATATCCAAGCAAAGCACAAGAAGTAGAATAGGGTAGGTTAATATCCTATTGAAATTGCATTAGCAAAATAGGGAAGGTCTTCCACTTCCAAAATGGTGCAATAAGTAGAACCCCAACTGAAATTTGTAGAACAATAAAATAATTCATGTCCCATAACAAAAACATCCTACCTACTCGTCATAAATACCCCATCAAAGGAAAACTATGGAGGTGCACAAGTGTTGATACGACAAGAAAACACCTATGAGCAAAATAAAAAGATGGGCTTGAGATGTAAATATATCAATTGGAACCCTAGATACAAATATTTTTATTTTGTTAATTTGGCTCCCCATATTTATTGAGTAGAGTAATTAGTTAAAGATCCTTTTATTATATTAATCCTTTTATTATATTATTTATATTCTAGGACCAATTAATTAGCAAATTTAATCAAGTTATTACATTAATTTTTTTGGGACATCACAGTCTTGCCAGCCTATTGGGATGATTGAGAGATTTTGGCGATCACACTATGGCGCTCAACAGTGATGGACAATGGTGGTTGAAGGCACTGCAAAAGATTAGCAAAGAACTCAACGAGGGTATTGATCTTCCATTGGATATATTGGAAGTATGTTTATGTAAGGTGGACCAATTACTTTAAAGATTTACACAGAGGATCCTTTCTCCAATTAAGGATACCTCAAGTCAACCTAGACTATTGAGACACCATAGCAAGGAATGAAGTTGGTAGTTGCAACATGTCTAAGTGAGATCTGGAGAATCTTGACTCCTAGAAAACCGTATGATGATGACATCTTGACAAAGGTATTGCACTTGATTATTGACAACTTTTAGAGCTTTGATCACATCATTGGCGATCCATTTGGTAGGAGATTAACAATATTGGAGAATTGTGCAAATGTCAAAGTAACCTCCTCTTAGATCTTGAGTTGCAAGATTTGATGCATGATATGTTTCATCACTTCTTGGTCACAATCAAAGAATTTCATGATACTAAGGTTTTGGTTTCTATGGAGAGTCCTATGATTTCTTGAATTGAAGAGATGGATTAAATAGCCAAACCTATCATATCTATGCTATGGGTTGTTCATAATCTAGAATGTGTTCCTTCTTTTGCAACATGTAAATTGGTCAATAATGTATTCAAGCATTGTGAAGAGAAAATAAAGTCTCATTTGCATAAGTGCAAGGAAATTGATGACAACAACAAGAGTGATGCACTACTTGAGGAAGATGAAGAGCCTCACAAGGATATGCAAGAATTTACTACTACCCCTACAAGTGGAGAAAAGCTAAGCCTATATCACACAAGTAGGGTTGAAGAAAATACTTGCCAAAGTTTGTTTAGAAGACAATTGTCAGTCAGCTACATGGAGGAACAAAGATTATGAGTGATCCTCTTTATGGGCATGACCACATGAAGACTTTGGATCAGAGCTTCAATGTATTTTATGATTGACTTTTGTGGGATGATAATAACTTCGGGCATGACAAAGTCTATATTAGAGTTGAGTAGTGGAAACTTGATGGATAGTTTCTCTTCATTGGTATAGTGGTAGTGTTGACCGATATGGTGGCATTTTCAATTGGTACAATGGTAGTATCAACTAGCATAATGTCTATCCGTACAAGTACAGTGATGGTATCACTTAGCCTTGTGGCAGTGTCGATTGGTGTCATGTTTGTATTGACTAGTATGCATATGGTGGTAGTGTTGACTAGTATAATGGAAGCATCAACTGGTGCAATAGAAATGTCATTTGGCATGATGCTTGTATCAATTGGTAAAAGTATGGTGGCAATACCAACTCGTACGAGCATGGTGATGATTGTTATAGTGACAATGTTGATTGACACGATGGTAATTGTGGGAGTGTTGATTGGTACAATGGCAATATTGGAGTGGGGTGCATTCAGTGAAGACATTGAATCCATATTGATACAAGACCATCCTCATAGAAGCAACATGATTTATTTGAATGATGAGATTTCAGAAGAGATTGGTTTGCATCATCTCATGAAGGTTTTGGATTGAGGCACTGATGTGTTTTATGATTGGTTCCCATGGGATCCTAGTGCTTTCACACATAGCAATATTTATATCAGAGTGGTGTAATGGAAGTTTGGTGGCGGTCTACTTGTCTTGATTCAATCTAATTATGAATGTGTGATCCTAAAGCAACATGGACCTTTTAGAGGATATGACAACCAACATCATCTCATGGTTGGGATCTTGGAGTTTGTGGATTGCTTGAGGAGAAGCAATCTCTGGGCGGTGAGGATTTGCAATGTTCCCAAAATTTTAATGTAATAACTTGATTAAATTAATTAATTAATTAATTGGTCCCATAATATAAATAATATAATAAAAGGACCTTTAATTAATAAATATAAAAAAAAAATTAATTGGGGTCCTGATTGCCTACATCTACGGTTGGGGTTGGAATTCCTTTTCAATTATGAAGGTTTCTTTCTTCAGGGTTTGACATTAATGGTTGGGCTTCTTTGTCCATTACCATCATTCCTTTTGCACGTGCCACACTGCAAGTCTTTGGGGGCCCTAGTGTTGGGTTGCAACCATCTACAATTTTGGCTCTGTGGACTTATAGGTCCTGACCTTGGTCTTGGGGCCTCTTCTACCTTTCTCATTGAATAACTTCCCACTGCATCCCTACTTGGGTTGGAGGTTTCTTTTATGGCTCCCAATGTTGGTTGTTCTATGGTTGTTAGCTTAGGGGTCTCCCCACCTTAAAAAATTAAAAAAAATAAAAATAAAATAAAATCTTTTGCTGCTAGTGGAAGGAGCTACACTTATCTTGTCAAATATATTGCTACCATCTGTTCAAAGGTAAAATCTTGTCCCATTTCTTGTCAAAACCTCACTTGTGGTGTGTGACCCTAAAGTGGGGGACAATTTGGAGTTCAAACCATAGACTGGTTGGTATATTTGTAGGTCTTTGGCCCTTTCTTTTGGATCTGCACTCTTGGGTAATCAACTCTTGGAGGGCTTTAGTCTTAGGTGACATTGAGCTCTACCCTTGTGCTAAGGGGATATTTATTGCTTCATTTTCTTCTTATAAAGATCATGATTCATTTCTGAACAAGTTGTGGTTTAGAGGAATCATGATTCATTTCCTTCTTATAAAGATCATGATTCATTTCTGAACAAGTTGTGGTTTAGAGGAATCACTCTCTTTCTACCAAAACCTAGATAGTTACATTCAAACCTTACTTTGAACCATTCAATGTGCATTTAGTATGGTTTGATTTCCAAATCTCCCAGTCTGTTTCTAGAAGTTGTCATGCTTTGAGACCATTGGAAACTCCCTTGGTGGTTTCCTCAAGGTGGGTGAAGCTACAATTGCTATGGGACATTCTACTTTTTCCCATATTTGGCTAGCATGAATGTCTCCCAACCACTTTCAATGGACATGGTGTTCATGATTGGATAAAGGCCATGTACTCCAACAAAAGATTATGAGAGGGTACCTTCCCTTCCATTGTCAGTGTTATTTCTTTACTAGGCACATGGCTACTACCTACACGCTTTTATGTCGAAAAGGTGCTGCAACTTGATGGAAGGCTACAATTAATGACCATTTGAAAACTCATTCTTTTGATGCTATTTCTAATTCCTACTCTGATGATTGACAAATTACTGATGAAGAGGAAACGCTTGTGGAAAATCTTGTTGATGCCTCTACTATTGATTAGGGATAGGTTTCTATTGCTCCTATTGCAACCCTTTTTGCTGCCACTAGTTCTATTGACACAACATCCTCTAACCATGAGGACCTCTTTTCTCCCTCTACTTCATTTGCTTTGCTTCAAGCTTATACTAATGTTACTCTTCAAAATTCTAGCCATCATGTTTACGACTACCTTGGTGGAGTCTCCTTTGTTGGGGAGCCTTAGGCTAGTGGCCCTTTCTTTCTAGGCTAAAGCCTTTGTGCTTTGTGTTTCCTATGTTGTGTTGATGACATGTTAATTCGTTGTCCCTTTCTTTCTAGGCTAAAGTCTTTATGCTTTGTGGTAGGCTATTTTCTATAATTCAAGTCAACACTTGTGTTGATGGCATGTCTTAAGGGGTACTAAGTGCCTTGAGTGGTCCTAAGGGGTTGTCATATGTATTAATGGGTCATAGGATATATTGGGTGCTAGGATACATTAATGGGTCCTAACAGACCCTAAGATGCATGAATGAGTGTGAACGAGTCCTAAGACACATTGACAGGTCAAAAGACATCCTAAGATACATTAAGAGGTTTTGGGATGTCTTTAAGTGGTCCTAAGAAACATTAATGGGTCTTAGGATGTCATAAGGGATACCATGAATCTTAAAGGGGTTGTAGGAGATATTAATGGGCACTAGGATTTCTTAAGGGGTATTGAGTTTCTAAAGGGGTCCTTGTATTTACTAGTGGGTTCTAAAATACATTGAGGGATGCTAAGTGCGGGGTTCTAAGTGGTCCCAGGGTACATTAGTGGGTATTGGGATACATCAATGGGTCTTGAGACACATTGATGGGTGCTAAATGGTTTTAGGGTACATTAATGGGTATTGCGACACATTAATGAGCCCTAGGGCATCATAGGAGACATTAATGAGTCTTGGGCGTCCTGACAAGCCTTAAGTGGTTTAAGAGGTCTTATGTGTTATAAGTGGACCTAAGGGGTCCTAAGAGGTCTTAAGGGGTCCATGAAACATTAATGGGCAATAGGTTGTCTTAATATGTCCTAAGTATTTTTAAGTGGTGTAAAGGGGGTCCTATGATACATTAATGGGTTCTAGGATGTCTTAAGGTGTCTTAGATCTCATAAGTGGTTGTATAGGGGCTTAAGATACCTTAATGGGTCCTAAGGTGTCTTAAGGGACCCTAAGGTCTCCTCAAACATATATTAATGCATCGTATGAGGTCATATGATACATCAATAGTTTGTAGGGGTCTTAAGGTGTCCTAAGGGGCCATAAGATACATTAATGGGTACTAGGATGTCATAAGTGGTTCTAAAGGGACCTAAGATACATTAATGGATCCCTTGATGTCTTAAACGATCCGAAGGTCTCCTCATACATGGATTAATGTGTCCTAGGATATATTAATGGGTTTTGATATATTAGTGGTTCATAAGAGACTTAAGGGGTACTAAGGGATGTTATGTGTCTTAAGAGGTCATAAGGGGCTCTAGGTGTCATAAGTGCTCCTAAGTTGTCCGAGGATGTCACAGGTGTCATATGTAGTCCTAAGGAGTGTTAGGATAGTTTAATCAATCTTAGGATGTCTTAAGGTGTCCCAAGTGTCAAAAGAGATGCCCAATTATCGAGAGAGAGAGAGAGAGAGAGAGAGAGAGAGAGGGAGAGGGAGAGGGAGAGGGAGAGGGAGAGGGAGAGGGAGAGGGAGAGAGAGAGAGAGAGAGAGAGAGAGAGAGGCATCCTCAATTCTAAATATTTGTCACCAACTAAATATCATACACATATATTCTAGAGAGAAGCATCCTCAATTCTAAATATTTGTCACCAACTAAATATGGTGACCTACCTTGCCTTATTGACATACAATACACACATACACATATATTCTATACATTTATGTTGACATAATGTGATTGTTCTTTTTAATGTTTGAAAATGTGATCACACTTTTTAATGTTTGAAAAACTGACCACGTGTGTTAATATTTAAAGCCCATCTTCTGTTTAGCCTATGTAATATAGACTTGGATAAAAAGACCGAGGCTTAGGAGCTTCATTCCCTCCACTTCTCTCCTTTTTTGCATGTTTTGTCTTGTTTTGTTTAATTTGGGTTCTAACTTTCTCATCATCAAGTATATGTGTGAGTATATGTAAAATCACCACCGACCAAAGTTAAAACAAACTATATATTACTGTTTTGCACATGATTCTTTACACTTAAAAAATTGCATTTTTTCTTATTTTGATGTAACTTATGTTTTGTGCACCAAATTTACTTTTGAGTTTCATGATGTGCCCACTTCAAATCATTAAAACAAAAAAACACAAAATTGCAAAGATACATATAAATTCTAGCTCTCACTCTTAAGTATCTTTTTACCAAAGGATTTTTCAAAATACTAAATCCAAATATGACTTTTATGATGCACATGCTAGACATTGTTTTAATTTTTTTTTGAAAAAATCAAGAACAATATTCCGTAGTAGAAAATTAACCATCTTAATCTTATCCATTTTTCTAATTAAAAAATAAAAAGTATTTTAGAGATTCCATTCAAAATGCTATAATTCTTGTTATTTTCAAATTATTTAATTTTGAGTGCATGACTCTTAGATTTCTCCTCCAAGTTCAATTTTAATTGCTTTCAGAAAACAAAGTGGCCACTTTTACCTCCTTTTTTGCACATCATATTGGTTCACTTATTTCCTTATTTGAACAATCTTTCATGAGATTTGTCATCCTTCAAACACTTCAAACATTTGGAGAGGAGAAAGCTAGCCTTAAATGAAGGCTTGAACTAAGCGCTTACAAGTGTAGAAATTGCATGAAAACTTCTAGTGGAGAAAGATCAATAGACTTTACACTATGAATACTAGGTTCATGGGTGGAATGACCAATATTGGGCTTTGAGAAGATAACCCATTAGGAGAAATTCTTTGAAGTCTTAGCATCCGTAATGAGAACCAACTCTATATAGGGACCATTGGGGAAAAATCCTCTTTAAAATAGTGACAAATAGTTAAATGACCATGGATAAAGAATTCCTCTACCAAATCACCTTGCTCTTCTTATGGAAAGAATGAGGCCTTCTCAAAGAAATGCGTCCAATAGAAAAACATCTAGAGTGGAAGAGAATACCCTCGTAGTCGAGTGTTCGACTGCATCATTTTTCACCACTTGGCAAGATGATATCCTTAGGGAAATCCTTTGATGTTTTAATCTCTGAAGAATAGGTTGTATGACCAAAGTTTAGCGATGCTACATTCTCTTGAAAAAATTGGTCCAAAGAATATTATCAATAGATTCTAAATATGAAATTCCCCAAAACTGAAGGAGATTGGGTCATCTAACCCCAAATAAGCCTTAAAGGATTGAAGGATGAAAACCAAAATTTGAGAGCTAGAGGGAATGTTATACCCACATCCAAACCCTAATCTCCACCACTTTGTTTTTTATGATCTTCCATTTGGAAGGATCAAATAAAAACTTCCTTAACATATAGATATAAAATTCAATCCCACCCTATGTGAGAGGCCTCCAAGATTTCAAAACCCATTTGTTCAATTCTATATGAAAGATTAAATATTATTGAATTCACAAATGAGGGCCAAATACTCAAAATATTCTTCATTACCTAATGCCTCCTTACCATAGATGATGATGTAGGAGTAAGGTGTTCATAAAATGTGTCGAGCTTTGCCCACCAAAGATTAACAAGTATATCTTGTTGAATAGTGTGACTCAAAGGGGATTAGTGAACACCTTTTCCCTAGAATTCACATAGGCTTGAATTATTTCACTTAGCATATTGGATGAGGAATGAGCATGGGAAGGTGATTTGACACCATAGTCAATATGAATAGTTAGGATTCAAGAAAGTATTAACCAAAGAGAGTATTGAGCTAAAAACAACAACATTTGTGGCAATAGTCTAATGCATGAAATAGAAGGTGACACATCAAATGTGATAATGCCCATCTTGAGTGGTAATTTGTTTTTCTTCATTAGGACATGTGACCTAGGAGTGATGTAGGTAGCAAGTCAAGATAAACAACATTATTGCAAGGTTATTGAAAAAAATATGTATGATAGAATGATTTGGAAATTGATAAATTTCAATATTCTTTATTATTGGATGGTGTATGTCTACTGGGTACATTGGAGACGTAAATGTAAGGATAAATGTATCATTAATTTGATCCCTACATTATTGTGCATTTTATAAAAGTAGTACATGTATATATGCTACATTAATCAAATTAAAGTCAATTGAGACTAACATACATAGAAAATGATTAGGAAGATTCAAAGAGTATTAGAATAACAAAACATTAGAGCTCAAATCTTATTGGAGGATGAGGTTGAGAAGGCATCCACCCAAAAGCATTAGAAATCTTGTAGAATAAACTAAGTAGATTTCCCCCCCTTATATGGCGAAGATGTACATTTTTAGTCATAAAAAGCTATTTGAGTTTAAAGAAAAATCCATCAAATTCTATATAATATGGTTTATCATTAATGCAAGCAAATCTCGTAGATAACTTGGTCTAACAATCCAAAAATAGTGTCATGCGATTTTGTTCTTTTAGCGTTTGTTTTCTTTTGTACTGTTGTTTTGTATTCTTTCCTTATGTTATTAATGAAAATATATTATTAGATGGATTACCTAAATATGATAGTTTAATTACTCAAAATGACCAATAGATATTAGTTAGATTCCATTATACTATGTTACATCAAAATGTTGCATGCTATAGTGCTAAATTTTGGTTCATATGTGTACTTGAGAGATCTAAAGCACTCAAAAACTACAACATGTTTATGTTTATCTAAGAAGAAATAGAGTAATTAGAAGTTGAGATATTGTGAGTGAGCATATTGCATCATAATTTAAGAAATGTTTAAATGTAATGTAAAATATATATTACTTTTAGTGACAATGAAAAGCTCAAGAAAGATAAGGATGAGCTAGAGTTACATAATTTAACAACTAAGACAATGAATTTTTTAGGAAAAATTATCAACTGAAGCCTCTGCAAAAGCTAGTAGAAAGTTGAAGATCCCAACATATTTTCTAAGGTGACCTACAAGAGCATATTTGATGCAATTGAAGAACATTATGCATTGAAACAACTCTTAGTATTATCTCCTAACAAACTTGTGCCCAAATCAAAGATGGGGGATTACAAACCGCTAAGGAATTTTAGATAAAATGTTTTTTTCCAGTTGGAAGCTCCTTTATTAATAAAACTATGTTTTATTTTTGTAAGTGGAAAACTATTAGCATAGTAAGTCATTGTTAGTAACTTAAGATATTATAGGTAGAGAAGAGAAGTAGAATATGGAAATATAGACAATTGAAAGAATGAAAGAAATAACCAAATAAACATTAGAACATAACTATAATCGCTTGCAATGTAAGCTACCTATTCTTATTTACAAAAATATGTTGATAGACATAGCTAAGCAAATAGATTGAATAAGCTCGTGCTTTTATTTTTCTTATATTTGATAGCCTGAATAAAGTGGTAATTTGCTAGATGGCAATCTTGTTGTAATAATAATAGTACAAACATGTCTTTATACTAATATCATAGAAATTCTGAAATTAATGTAATCTTCTTTACTCAAATAAGTACACACTTCCATTCTATATGTTATTTATCTTTTTAAAAAATGTTAAGAAACATACTATCAACAATATTAAAGTGAAATAATATCTTTAAAAGAATACTTAATGTAATTATGGAAATCATTATTACAATCTTAAATGATATGATGAATATTAGAATTATGAAATTAAGATAAATTAAAATTTAAATATGTTAAAATTTGGTGTCAATCTCGTTGTAATTATTATTTATTAAAAAAGATTACTTAAAAATCTTTTAACACATTATTGACCCATAACACATAAAACTTCCATTACCATTTAAACCCACCAAAGATTTCTCTCACTAAATGTAAGACCATATGTTTTTAAAAGTAAAACATTTATTGCCATTTTATAAAATAATCAAATGAATATTATAAAAAAATTCAAACAAATACAATGACATTCTTAATGTAACATGTCATTGGAGTTGAGTACAAGTCATGAATGAGGATTCACTTTATTACAACCTCTATATTTGAGAGGAGAGAATAATAATGCCCACTTGCTGAGATTATGACGACTAACATTGATTCTAGTCCACACCATTTGCTTCACAATATCCCAATTCTGCCAAGAAATCAACATCATTCATTCATTTAAAGTCAAATCCATTGTATACATCTCGTTGATATCTTATACATAAATTATTAATCAAAATTTCACTTACCCTACTGAGCTGTGTTCTTGATGAGGAAGTGCCTTTGATTGCAAACAACGTCCCTTCTTTTTTTAAGGCATGGCCACAAGAGTATGAGTTATATTGCTCACTATCATGCTTCATCTTCATATTTTCAACAACCATGTTTGCTGTATCAATGCCTGCAATTATAAATCCATGAGACTCATACAATGATAGAAGGTGATAGTTAATTATCCATGTCCTAAGCAGTGTGACTAGGATACACGGGAATTCATAAACTATTATTTACAAACTGATAATAAGAATTTAGGATGGTAAGCTGTGTACCTGAAAGGTATGCACCATGTACATATCCATTGAATTTTTCAGAGGTATGTTCACCTGTGAAGTAAATGGGGCCAACTGGAGCCTATAATACAAAAAGAGGTATGCAATCTTAGAAACCTTTTTCTGAAAGTGTTTAGAAGAAGAAACCAAACAAATTTCAAGCATTTTACCTTGATTTGTTGGAAGTGCTTTGTGTTAACAAAATGAGGATAGTTTGTGTAACTTCCACGTTGAAATGGGTTGTTCCACCACCTTGGTACTAGAATTTCTTGGGCCGGAGGAATGTGATGGCCAAACATGGCCCTCAAAACAGACATAGCTTCTTCCATTGTCATCTCATCACTTTGTGCTTCTATCCTCTTTGATTCCTCATCTGTCACTGTGACCATCAAGATGTTTGATCCCGGAAATGCATTTTCCATGTGCTGTAAACATATACAAAAATGAACCTAGTTAGATACTAATTCCTTCCTTAACTATATAATGTTTTGTTAATATAAATGGTAATTAGAATTACCTGCCAAAAGGTGTAGTAGCCTCTTTTCTCATGAGCAAAGAGAAAAAACTCTGTGCCTTCCCCAGTGGGCCAGAACTTTTGTGGAAACTTTAAGAATATTTTAGTGTATGTTCGAATGTCACAATCAAAGAACAAATTCCTCTTCCATCTCTGCACAAATACAAACAAACAAATTAAAATATAATAAAAGGCTTATCACAATCAAAGAACAAATTCCCCTTTCATCTCTGCACAAATACATACAAACAAATTAAAATATAAGAAAAGACAATGAGGCAAATAATGATGGAAAATAGATGCTTACAGGTAACTCTGGCTTAAACTTGATAAGATTACTCTGGAGGACACCAAGGCTAGCAGACACAATGCAATACTTTGCATTATAAATTGAGCCTCCTTCTGTCGTTACAGTGACACCTTCCTTTTTGTATTCTACTTCTCTAACAACCTAAAATAAATAACATTAAAAGGTTATCATTGTTTCTTGTGCCCATTTATTTTAAATGAAAGTAGTAATATATAGCACTTCTATGTTCATGAATTGTAAATTATATGATATATTATTACCTGACACAATTTTAGTCGATCATCTATAATTTGACCATTTTGAGATTGAAGATAGTGTTGGGCTAGTTTTTGGACAATATAATCATAACCTCGTTCATCAGCAACCATGAACTCCCTTGTGCCAAATTCAGTGTAAGTTGCAATTGGTTCTACTTCTGCATCATTCGAAACATTCCATTTAATACATTAAGAATTTGATTGACCAGCAAGGTGTGTTCATAATTACATTAAAACGTTAGCAATTCATGTCAGATTATCAAAATCTAAAATGAAAATGAAGAAAAGAGTTTTTATAGAAATCTTTTTGTTGAATCTCATTTTCTGATCTATCATAAGATTAATAAAAAGCCCACAAAGAAATTAATTAACCAACCTATCAAATGTAGAATAAGTATACTAATGATTTATCTAGCATTAAGATAAGTTAACAAAGTGCACACCTGCCATCTCAAAGTCATGCAAGATGTAGTCAATAGCTAGTTCCAATGGGGTCGATGGGACACTGCAAGAACGTTTATATATATTTAATTAGTAAGTTTTCTATATATTTACAAATGAAATGATTTTATATATCATCATAATGCTATACAATTAAAGAAAAAGTTAACATCACAAGAATCAGAAACATAAAAACATAAACAAAACCAATAGAAAGTCAAAATCTGGTAAGAACTATTTATCCCTACAAAGATTGATGAAGAAATGAGAGATGAGGCATGGTGAGTCAGCATACAATTGGGGCTCAGCATCTTCTTCCCCCGAAGCTTCAATATCTAATTCACGATTTGCTGCATTTACTGCCAAGTCATAAGAATCCCCAGCAACACATCTAGGAACTACATTTCCACTGCCATGCCAATTTCACAGTCAAAACTACTAGAATTGGATTATATCAAGCACTACTAAAAACTCTGTTCTTTATTTTTTATAATTTTGTTTATGTTTTTACCTCTGATCATAAATGTTGAATCTTGCATTACTGTAATCAGAATAACAAGTGCGTAGATAGTGTTTATTGGCAAGCTCCCAGATGGGATTCACTTGGCCGCCATTGTCATTACCAACTCCTTGAATCCACCCTGCTCCAACATCCACTGTAAGCCCACCAAATTTTGTCTTCACCATCCTCCCACCGATCTGATCAGTTGCCTCCAAGATTACAATATCCTTCACTCCTTTTTCTGCCAGTACTTTGCCTGCCATTATGCCTGCAAAAATTCAAACAAATCACCCATCAAACCAAACTCAAATTGGACATTCTTATGATAGATTAATTTAACACAACTTGGGTCTGGTTCGATAGGTGAGAGCGTAATTTTTAACATGATCAATGATGCTGGCATGGCAACACTCTGGTATCATGTGGATTGGGGGAGACTGGACCTCACAACTTCTTTGTCATGTCAATGTCATTGGTCATCTTACAAAATTTACTCGAAGCTCTCACGAATCAAACTAGACCCCAATCCCACACACTACCAAAATGTTCATCATACTAATATCATTGACCATGTTAAAAAGTTTACATTGAGAAACAACCCAATTCTTACAATCTATAAAAATATCATTGACCATGTTAAAAAGTTTATATTGAGAAACAACCCAATTCTTACAATCTATTAAAATAGAACAATTGAACAAGGTTCTTAAATTACCTGAAATGCCTGCACCAACTATAATAACACTGCAAGTTTGAAGAGCCGCCATGAATTTAAGCCTGGTTATGATTCAGAGCAGGTTTGGGTTGTCATGGAGACAATGGCGGGCGAGGAGTGAGTTTATAGGGAAAGAAACTAAAAACGGTCAAGTCAATGTAACGTCAAAAATGGCACGTGATTGGCATTTTTTTCAAACGCCAATGTGGAATGAATTGTGCCGACGCGGAATGAAATGATTGTTAAATGGTAGACACCTAACTTTACTATAGAATTGGAGGAAAAAGAGAGTTTCGCTTTCCGTGTGCACACGTTTGCTTGCATTAGTCACGGCATACATATCATGCAACGAGGCTCGCATGTGACTCTTGGAGTGTGTTGCATGTCATCTATGTTTATCTACTTCTTCCAATCATGATATTGATTTAGGGTTCACAACCTAAAAACAAATGTTTGATGTGGTGGTTGGGCATGTGGTTCCTCAATGATTTGTTGTCCTCAGTTTAAATATGTTGTCAACTTGGAGTACCATACAATGTTTTCTAACAATACATTATATGCTAAAGTTTGTTTATATATATAATAATTGAATTATTTTTATAGTTGTGTGGTTAATTTTTGGATTTATTAGTTTTTTCAAATTGAACAAAGAAAAGAGATTAATGTGTCTTTTAATAAAAATATCATGCATCTTTTATGGACTAACTGTCAACATTTCCTTTTGAGATTCGTGATATAGCTTAATCGTCTCATGTGCTTTATAAGTTTAGTGATTGTATCAGGCATTGACATGTTGATCTTTTGGTGCAACAACAACCTAACTTGTAACAAGTGATACTAGAGTTTGGTCGTAGGTTTGAATCTCCTTGGGTAACAGTGAGAGAGAAATTGTTTGACTAACTGCTAATGCCCCCCTTAGGATTCGTGAGATGGCTTAACTAACTCCTGTATTCTATAGGTCTAGAGATTGTATTAGGCATGTTAGCAAGTTAATCTTTTGGTGCAATGAAAACCTTAACTTGTAACACATGCTTCTTCTATTTGAGCAATGTGTAGTCATAACATTTTTATAGCAGCACAACACATGGATTTGTAGTGATAGATTTAGTGAGCAATGGGGCGTGCATTCATGAAGCAACTTCAAAGTCCTTTTTCTAATTGAGTACCTCAACATTTCAAATTCTCTTATTATTTATGCTTTCTTATAATGCATTCCTTTTAGTCATATTGTGTTACACATTCATTGAACAATCATATTGTTATTCATTCATTTCAACCATCAAATGATCTTTATGATGTATAATAGAGTTTTCCTGGGTTTTATTTCCATTTTTAAAGTTATGTCTCTTTGTTAGGAATGAGCTTGACAATTTGGTCGTAGATAGTTAAAATAATGAATCTTATAAATGTGATGAGAGAAATAATGGATCAAATTGATCAACTTTGTTCGTCCCTGCTTGTATATACACAATAAACTAATGTTTTCATTACTCCCTTTCTATTAATTTGTACAATAAAAACAATTCAAGATTCTAAAATTTTGAGAATTTTAGTTTTCAATTTTATTTATGTCCACATTAATTTCTATTTTCTCATTAATTAGTATTAATTTCTCAAGAGTTTAATTATTTTTTCAACTCAAAAAATAACAAAAAAGAGATTCGTGCCTCTAAGACTTCCCATTGGTCTGTATATTTTCTTGTTGAATTGGCAGCTAACTTTTACCCACCTTTGTTGGGTGGCTTTTTGCCTCACACATTGCATTGGAGAAAGAAGGCAACCGTCTTGTTTTGAGCTTGGATCTTCCCACTCCACTTATATTACATAAGCACAAAAATGCCCCACTTTGTTGGAGGACATTGCGATGAATAGAATGAGAGGCAGAATCAACCATCCAAGGACATCTGACTAGATTTGCAAGTATCTTCTAGAAAGCTTCAAAGAGAAAACAAAGAATCAAGAATTGATCGCACAAGGTTAGGTTCCACAACTTATTCTCTCACCCATCTATGGGAGATTTCATGAGCTAGTATGAATGAAATTCTATGCTAAAAAGTATAGCTCTAGGAGTCTCGTTGACCACATGGCCTGTACACTTCAATTCTAAGCCCAACGTGGATTTTGGCATTGGGATCCAAGTGTGTGAGCATATTGGTGGAATTCTAGAGAAGGAACGAGTGGAGGGTGTTTGTGGATAACTTAAAAATCACACAGTAAGACTTATTCCTAGGTTAAAAGTGTTAAATAGTCAAAGTTGACTTACATTTTCGAAGATTAATTTTTTCTTAGTGTGTGATGTTTAAGAGTGACTGGGTGTTAGACTCATTTTGATTGCAGAGACAAGGAAACATATGAAGAGAGAGACATAGAAGTTAAAAGACATGGCAAGAAATATTGTTGGATACAAAGGGGCTAAATGCACCAAGATGGTGTGCAAAAAAGGGGGTATAAGTGGACATCTTTTTTCTGAAATCTGGTAAACTTGATGTTGGAAGAGTCATTTGAGGGTCATGTGCACTCAAAACGAGAAAATGTGTAAAACACAAAAAATTTAGTACTTTGAATCTAGTTTCTAAACTACTAAAGTTTTTTAAAAATGGGCAAGATTAAGAGGGTCAAATCCTGCATGCACGAAAAAATTGTCCTTATTTTTTGCTGAAAAACATAGCGTAGTAGTTTCCATGTGCTCCACAAAACATATAGCTATGTTTAATATTTAAAAAAATCCTTTGCAAGGATGATAGGTAAGAGTGAGATCTAAAAGTTGTACAATTTTTTGTAGTTTTCTAATGAGTAGTTTTTTTCTATGATTTTTGAAGTGACCCCATCCTAAAATTTTGGTACATATTCGTGTCTTGGGTGTAACTTGCATCAAAATAATCTAAAATCAACATTTTTTTTTCAAGTGTATAGAATCAAGTGTAGAACAATAATATGTATTTTATTTTCCATTTGGTTAAGTGGATCAAAATTTATTAAAAAAATGGTAGACATATGTCTGAGAGGACTGTCAAGACACTGATATAGAAAAATTAGCTTCATAATGCTAATGTTGTTCAATTTTACTTATTTTTAAATGGTTTGAAAGCTAGTAAAACATGTAAGCTTATGTTGGTAATCTTAGAGATACCCACTTCACCATTTGCAAACTTGGTAAAGTCAAAGATGATAATTGATCTTA